>OY804606.1:42519514-43176841 GCA_963680895.1 Fragum sueziense
AGTTCATATTTCGTTGAATATACACCCTCCCTCGTTAATGAAAATTACGTCTTCGATTTACTCCCGGATATGCGCAATATGAAGATACATCTTCCGTCTTGGGAAGAAAGGGTTAAAATCGCATTGCAGTTCCTAGATTTTATTCTTAAAGTGGAAAATAGCTACAAGTACCCAATGCATATCTGTGACGTCAAGGGGGATAATTTTGGAATAAACGCTCAGGGGGAATTAACTATTTTGGACATTGAATGGGTCAGATTTAACAATGTGACAGAGCAAAAGGAATGTGATTTCGACGAACAGTGTAATTTTATAAGTACGTGCGACGGCCATTGCAACCAATCAACGCATACGTGCTCGCCGTATATGGTATCGAACAATCTACAGGTGCGTGATTCATCCGTGGCATCGGAAATTTACAAGGGATAGGCCTACCTATATCATTTTGATTTCTCTTAATCCGAGTTTTCTCTGATGAAATTCGCTCTAAAACTCTGATGAAATTCGCTCTTTGATATGTTGATGTCGCTCATTTACAAATGAGCCACATCAACATATCAAGGAGCGAATTTCATCTGAGAAAACTCGGATTGCATTTCTCTCCGTTTTTTTGGGCAAACTATTGCTGCAAGCAGCTTCACATTAAGACATTGTTTTAGTAGACACTATGTCTTGCAAAAGTTTTTTTAAAGTCGTAGATTTTAATGTTTGGTTCACTTTCTTCCTAATATATAACATTTTTAAAGATTTATAAACTTGTTCGCAGCTTAGCTCGCCTTTTAACCCTCCCTTTCCCAAACAAGACCTGGCCCCGGTTTCTCGAAAAAACTTAAGTATATTCTCATGAGAATATGCTCAACTTCAAAGGGATACTCTCCAAAGTTGAAGGGAATTCGATTAAGTTCACGTGGATTTCGTGCGATTTGAGCACGGTGCTCAGATTTGAGCATGTGAACGTACTTAAGTTTTTTCGAGAAACCTGGGGCCTGTTTCATCAAGACATTTAAGACGTATTTTTGACTAACCGACGACTTACGATAAGTTTAGGGTAAGAAACCTGGGTTATGCGATTGTTGTTTTAAGAGATATTTAAGACATCGGTAAGTCAAAAATACGACTTAAATGTTTTATGAAACAGGCCCCGGGGTCTGGTTTTCACTCCCCAATAGAAAAGGATAGAGGAACTATTGAAACAAAAGAAGAAAACGCTGAAAATCAGCCTGCCTCAATATTATCCCCGGGACAACAAATCATGGGGTTTTAAATCCATCGACATCTAAGCCAATACACAAGGTAGAAAGCTAAGATTCGGCATATATGCAATTTAAAGACCATATTTTAATAATAAATATTTATTTTTTTGTACGAAGTTCTCGGAAAATTTGCAAGATGTTAAGTGTTATTCTGCCTTTAAGTACTGCGTTACTTAGTATTCAAATCCTATCTTTATTTACATTCATTTTTCGCTTGAAGTAACTTACAAATTGGAACAACATGATTGTTTGTGTTAAGGAAAGGATTTATATAATTTCGCTACTTTTCTTCCAAATACTCATAATTAAAGCTTTAACCCATTATGAAACAACAAAATTTTTGGTTGATCCAAATTCAAAGATGTTGCAGACGATAATTTCAAATAAATAACATTCAAATTTTGTTGTCTTTTGGCGTAGTAAATACTGTGGGAAATGAAGAAATTGCTTGTGACAAGCAATTCCTTCGTTTTCCACGATGTATTCCAAAGCCTTTATCTATTGGGGAGGCAAAAAGAGTAACTGTGTGGTAATTGGTTAAACAAGGTGTAGCTATGATGATTTCAAAGAGAATTCTTATTGCTAGAGATGCTGCTCAGGTCATTAATCATGACCTATATTTCAATATGTAAATCTTTTTTCATGGCAATTGATTTAGCACTTTCAATACAAAAATTAATTCTATTGCAGACAACGAGATGGAATATTTCGAGGACAGATTATTGTGTTTTTATAGCATGAAAAAGGTTGAGGTAAACGGAGGACATCTCCACCTCTAGCACTTTTATCTTCTACATCCGCGTTTTAGGTTAGGCTTAGTTGTTAATACATAAACAATTTTATGAACACAAAAAAGTTTTCTATTGATATCCAGGTATTATCCAGTGCTCTTTTTCCTTTGTTTCAGGTTATTTGCAAATTAATATTTCTGACCAAATGGAAACATCTTGGACTACTTCGCCAGCCGCCATATGCCATCAGAACGGAATTGTCAGAACTACTTCATGAGTGTATTAATCCGCGAGAAAAAGTCCCCAAGCTTCCGGCGGAGAACAGATCAGACAATAAAACTTTATTTGCTCTAAAATCACTTTTTCAAAAGAGCCTACAATTAGTATAGTAAATAGCAATGAATTCTGTGCTACAAATAGACATTGTTTACCGCAATGTTTTGATAAACTACCAGTGTTGTTATAAAACCTCGTATTGTTGAACCAAAGTTACCTTGCGCTGTGAATATTTATAAACAAACGTAATCGGCCAATTCCGTAAGCCAATAAGAGATTTTCCGTGTACCTATATAGTAAGTATCATATTGTTCTAACATTCCAATAGCTCAGTTGGTAAAACAGTAGTTCGCTTTGTGTGCTATAACCTCCGTCGTATAGGTTCGAACCCTACCATATCCTTATACTTTTTATAATACTTTTTTAAAATCATATTTAAAAGTTCGATATTCCAGAGATAATCGTTATCGAGTAAGTAAGCGAGTCTTGTACTGCACGATACTTTTACATCTACGAATTTACCCGTTTTCAGTTGTTACATAGCATTTTTATTTAGAAGATGAAACAACTACGTTCGCGTGAGAAAACCGCGATATTTCCTTTTTACTGTAAAACAAAAAAAAATACAAAAAAAAAAGATTTCCATCCCAATGAAAAATATAATTGCAAACCAAATTAATTGCTCAATATGATATACTTTAACATATGAATAAATATCTAAAAAAAGATAGGAAGTTGTCGGGAGTCGAACCCAGGACTGCATCTTCAAACAGCACGAGAGTCAGGTGCCTTAACCTCTCGGCCAATACACGGTTATTCAAACATGGTATTAAAATTAGTTTAAGTCCTCTAAACCGAAATATGTAAACATGTTATGGAAACAAAATAAGTTCGGATCATCGAAATTCTGCAACCTGATTGGTCAATATCCTTCCGAATACTAATGAGCGCACGGTAACTTTGGTTAAACAATAACTACGGCTTGATTCAAGCCGTAGTTACGAGATTTTATAACAGCACCAACAGATATACTATTGTTTGTCAGAAATTACGTCAGTGTTTACTAGATAAAATTGTTCCTTATTCCGCACCAGCAAAACTTGAGTAAGGACTCGAGAAAATTTACCATAATGACATTGGAACGGTCTGATAAAGATCCACTATGTAGATAACTCACGGGCGATAATCTCGTGACTTTGTTTTGATATATTTTCCTTACTTTTATCAACAAACACTTTTAGATCGCATATTGCCCCACAGTAGATGATCACACGATACAATAATTTCAGAAGATATACGATAACTTTGCTAATACGGGACCGATTTGAATTCGGTTTGAAGCAGAAAAGGTGGAAAGACTTCACGCAATAGTTGTGGTTGTTGATGCCTGACAAACGGACGAACAACGGACAAACGGACAGACGGATATTGTCGGTAGTAATAAATCACTTTGGGTACAATATACTCGGGTCAGTCAGGTGTACTAGTAAACGAAGCCGAAACATTATGTCAACACAATTGTTTTATTCAAGTGCTCATTTCAATATTATACAGCATAGCAAAAACTATCCAGAAATAAACGAAAACAGCCATGTTCATCCCTTTCTGAAACAAAAACCAATCTTGACGATTCTATAGAAGAAAGTTAGGATAACAAAAAATCCTCCTCTTACCACAATATTTTATTTGCTTTTGTATACAGGCATCCTTGTTTCATTAAGATCCATTCGTGGTGTGCATCAGCTTTTCAGTAGTAAATCTTGTGCTAAAATAGACTTGGTCTACTGTTATGTATTGATGAACCGTCGGTATTGTTACAAAATCTCACAACTACGACTTAGATCAAACCGTAGTTACGAGTTTTTATTACAACAGCCACGGAATACAATTCGTTTGTCCGAAATTACGTCACGGTTAAAAGGATAAAATCGTTCCCTATTTCACCAGTCTAAATATGTCGTTTAGGAAAGGGCTAAAACATTCATGACGTTAAATGGATATCGTTAGCGGGAGATCCAAACCTCGTACCTACGGTTTTAAAAAGCTTGAGTTACGAGGTTTTGACATCCCATCGACGATATATAGATATGGAGAACTGAAGAAATGTGACATGAAAATTCTTTCACGAGAATGTGCTGTGATGCGTAAAAAACTATGGAAATCTTTCATCGGATGTACGAGGGCTGATCCAAATGTTCGTACAATGGACCCACAACTTTCATATTACTAGCTTGATCAGGCTATAAGTTAGGAATATTGTTGTTGACGTCGATTTTGACGTTCTTGCTCCCCTGCACCGCGCATTGTTTTTGTCTTAAATTTATCACTGTACAATAGCTGTAATATGTGCACTTTCTAAAATTTCCACATTTGTTATACAGATGCCATATTTAATGACTGTATAACTTTTGTTTTTATAGCCAACACTCCCGAAGTTTTATTAATCCATTGTACGAACTTTCGGACTCGTAGAGTAGCACGTGACTGTATAATATCTTGCACTTTCATTAAGTCTATTATATATTCACACACAAAAATAAATAATCAACAACAAATTCAATAACAGAAGCGTTTCTATCATAACAAAATAATATGTAGTTTTAAATAAGACATCGTGTATTTCGATATGGCGCGCGAAAAGGGTCTAAAGTCAATATAGCGCTAGACCTATAATCAAAATAGGGGTAGACCACTAAAAATATAGGGGTAGACCGCTAAAAATAGCGGACTACCCTTATATTTTAGTGGTCTTCCGATAAAAATATCGGTCTACCCATAGAATAAGGGTAGACCGCTATTTCAATTAACGGTCTAGCGATAAAATTACCGGTAGACCGCCATTTTAATCGGTAGACCCGTATTTTTTTCGATAGCCAATCACAGAGCTTGAACTATACGGTCGTTGATATTCCCCGTGGGTTGAGGATGAAACGAGCCATTCGATTGGCTAATGAGATTTCGAGCAGAAGGGTCAAAAATAATTATCGGCCTACTTATTTATCGCTAGACCGTTAATTGAAATAGCGGTCTACCCTTTTTTATGGGTAGACCGATATTTTTATCGGTAGACCGCTAAAATATAAGGGTAGATCGTTATTTTTAGCGGCCTACCCCTATTCTAATTATAGGTCTAGCGCTATATTGACTTTATACCCTATTCGCGCGCCATATTTCGATACTTCACATATTCTTCCATATTCTTTTCATTTAACCACGGTTCAGAGATATACTTTACAATGAACACTCCACTGAGATCGCAAGCCATCATTATTTCGGCATACTCAGAAGCGTGGTTCAATGAACAAAAAATCACAGTAGATCATTGTTTAGTTTTATTACAATACGATTCAACCGGAATCATATTTGACTGAGTTCCATATTCAGAAACGTATTGAAATGTTAAATACAATTTTCGCTGTTTTTCATCGAAAACTTCGTAAGTGTAGTTTAAAACAAGCTGCAGTTACGAGGTTTCTGTTGAAAAGCGACGATTTCTACTGTTGTGTTTGACACTTTAAAAGAGTACAATAATAATTGCTGAAGAAAGTTATACTCAGACCTCGGTGATGTTTCACCTCTTGGTAAAATATTGAGACGAAAGAAGAAAATGCTGGTTATCTGCATTTTCTTCTTATAGCCAGCATTTTCTTCTTTTGCCTCAATCTTTTATTCTGTTCAAGCAATTTAAGTGAGATGATTCGGCGATTTCTTGTTGGTAAAATATTGAGAGTGACAAAAGAAGAAAATGCTTTTGTCTCAATATTTTTTTCTGTTTTTGGAAGTAAGCCTGCCTAGCGTTAAGTCAAATTCAGGAAGAAAACGATTCAGACCTCGATGATGATTTTCTTCGTTTGTCTTAATATTTTCCGTCAATGGAAGTAAGCCTGACTAGCCTTCATTGAACTAACAGAAGAAAGCTATACTCAAACTTCGGTGATGATTTTCTTTTTGGTTAAATAATTCTTTTTTGTGTCAATATTTTCTGTTTTTGTAAGTAAGCCTGACTAGCCTTCGTTGAACTTACAGAAGAAAGCTATACATAAATATCGGTGATGATTTTCATTTTGGTTAAATAATTCTTTTTTGTGTCAATATTTTCCGTCAATGGAAGTAAGCTTGACTAGCCTTATTGAACTTACAGAAGAAAGCTATACTCAAACTTCAGTGATGACTTTCTTTTTCGTAAAATATTTCTTTTCTTTTGTTTCAACATTGTTCTGTTATTGGAAGTAACCATGGCTAGTCTTCAGTCAACTTACAGACGAAAGCTATACTCAAACTTCGGTGATGATTTTCTTTTTGGTGAACACATTTCTCTTTTGGGAAAAGGGAATCCCGCAGGTTTCTTCTTGGGGGAGCGTTTAGTCAACAGAAGAAATTGATTCAGACCTCGGTGATGATTTTCTTCTTAGGGAACACAGGTATCGGTGGTAGGTCTATACTATAATGATCACTGACTGTCACATTGTCGACATTAACATCGTCAAACAAGTCTATATCCATATCACTTACTGGGTCAGGCAGAAAGAAATCCTCATCACTCATCATACCGGGCCGGTAATTATCATATTCAGATTCATACGCCGAAGACCCGCCCTCGAGGTTCAAGGCGGGGTCACTACGTGACATTTCGCTGCTAGACGCGATCGACGATACACTCACACTTTGGATACCCATTGCGTTACGACCAGAAAAGAAGGGTAATAGATACGGGTGCATATGCGCAGAGTTCAGATGTTTAGCCTTTGGGCTCCCACATGTTGAGGATTGGTTTGAGGACATCCTGTCCTCCCTGTCACTCGGTATATAGTCCAAGCTCCTGCAGTGCCTCGGTGGCATTGTGTAGTTATGACGTCTTTTCACTTGATACGGATTTTGCGATGCAATGTTTTCAGCCACCGGCGGTTTCTTTGACTTAACTACAGGTCTTGAATTATTCTGTTTTATCACATGATTCTTTGTCTTGTTTTTGTTTTTTGATTTACCACCGTAGTATTGAACATCATTAGCACCATTTATGAAATTGTCATATTCACCAAATCCGTTCATTTGAACAGCACTTGTAATATTTTCCAAGTCCTCGTCTGAGAATTCGTTTTCACCTAGTATATCTTTCCGTAGATTAATATCAAGAGACGGGTGATCGTTTTTAAGTTCTTGCAGTAGCTGAGTCAGTGAAGTAGATTCCGCTGTCGACAAGGGGAACTTTGGGGTTGGCGGACCCCGTGGTATGCTCGATATTGTATCACTTGACCGAGATATCTGACGGTCAAGATTTGATACAGCAAAGTCAGAGTTTTCAAGATAAGACCGTAGATGGTGGTTGTCTGGGTTTGATATCTGTCTAACATATGCCGGTCGTGCTAGCTTCAGCTCGATGGGTTGCAGTAGAACCACCGAAGAGTTTTCACTTAGCTGGTGTGAGGCCACCGATTCGTCATCATCTGATAGAACACTGAGTGTCTGTACAGGTACATACATTTGGCGATCTACTTCTATATCTTTGGCCTTCTTAGAAACCATTAGGTTTCTAGACTTCATCTTTGGGCTTGAGTTACTCCTTCTGACCTGCGGTACGGACTTCCGATTCAGCATCTTGTCTTTAGAGCTGTCAGATGGAGAACGTTTAAGAAGTGACAACAATCGCTGTTCTTCTTCTTGTTCCTCTGGTGATGCAGGGAGAAGAGACATTGTCCTGCCGTCTATACTGGCTACAATTGGCATTGCACTTGTCGGTGTTAGTGTAGAATGAGAACTATTGCTGCTTTTCTGTGAACCGTCAGATATTCTTCTAACGTCTGCCTCCCGCTGTTTACCTGTCTCGACGTTGTTTGGTCTTGGTGGTAGCTTAGTGAGAGGCTTCTCTTTACCATTATTTACAACGTTTGATACTGGGCTCATCACGGGTGTATTCCTCGGTGTACCTCTCTGTTGTGCCGATGCTGTTCTCGGTGGCGGAGTTGGTGCCGGACTTTTCTGTGGTGACGGTGTCGCCGCTATAGGCTCTCTGTAGACAGCCGTAACAAACTGCTCTCTATAGTCATCTGATGTCGTGTCCTTTTTCTGTGGCGATGCATGTTTAGGTGGTGTTGGTATCTGATCATTGATGTTTTTATTCATTTTATTCGCCTTAGAACTGTTAATGTGCACAGGGACGTGAGTTCTATTTTTGATTTTGTTAGGATTACTCGGGCTAACCACACTTCCCAATTCCTTCAGAATGTTTGTCATTTTAGCTTTCTCCTCTGCAGGAATTTCTTCAATACTAGGCAGATCGTTATTCTGATTCTGAACAGAGTTATTTTGCACCATTAATACAGGTTGAACACTTTTGGGTGATTGCAGCGGTGCAGCCCGAATAGGACTCTGTAGAGGCTGAACCACTCCTGCCTGGACAAGTGGAGTAGGTTTGACAGTTGGCACGATCGGATTGCTGACCTGGTAAGGCACGACAGGTCTCCCATGCGAGTAGTTATGTGATGTGTTGTTATGTATAGGTTTTGCATACTGGTAGTCCGGAAAATCATACCTATGTTTCTTTGGTAATGGTGGAGGAATTTCAGAATTCACGACTTTCTTATTGTTGAAGTGTCCTTCCTCTCCTCTATGACCTACATTGTTATCCGTAACGTTTTGTGTAATCGCGGTATCCATATAACTACATGAAGGTTTATTCAAGTCGTGTTTCTTCTTTGATTTGCTTAACTTATTGTCCTTTGGCTTTGTTTCAAGTCCAACCTTCAGACTATCAAACATTTCGTTTTGCACCGCTCTAGAATGCCTCGTTTCTTCATTATCCTTCATCTTAACATTCCTGAAGTGCACAGCTGGTAGTTCTGGCGAGTCCACACGCATGTAGGTCGACGAACACTCAGACGGCGGACCTTGACTAGATATACAATTAGTCAGTGACGTATTGCCAAACTTCTTTAGAGGATTTCGGGAGTCACGTGGGCTATCCAGATTATTCCGTCGTCGACTCAGGCTACCCGGCGGTGTTGGCATATTCGGCATATTCATCTGCATATCAATTTTCTGCGCCTGTTCTTGATATTCTATTCCGTTTCTTAATCCAACAGGCGATCTAGGAACAGAGTTTAATGATTGAGTAGGAGATTTCGGATGCATAATATTGTCGGATTTTATACTACCGCTTGAGTTCTTGTGTTGCAGTTTGGCACCAGGGTTCGAGACTGATCTATTACTACCGTTTGAATTAGTCTTTCTCACAGGTTGGTGTGACGTTTGTGATTGATTCGATTGGTGTGATTGACCCCCTTCCATGCTCGGACTCTGTGACTGGCCGGAGGCTCGGTTACCCGGCTGACCAGTTGGACTGACCGGCTTTGACCCATCACCGCGGTAGTTGTCCACGCCCGGTTGACCAGGAATGACCAGTGGCTTTTTCTGTAATATCCAGTAAGTGGTCATCTCGCCTTTCCCCTTAACCCTGACGGTACCCCGACATTCGAACGTGAACCGGTCTTTCAGTGCGTTATAAACGTCTTCTGTTGTCTGAAAGAGGAGGAAGATGCCGTTGGTTACGTTCAAAAATGTCGTAACTACAGCTTGACCAAGCTGTAGTTACGACTTTTTTGAACGTGACCGACCATATTAAAGCGGCGGTGTCTGAAAGTGGTAAGAAGAAACCGTTTGTTATGTTCTAAAAGGTCTTAAATACAGCTTGAATAAGCTGCAGTTATGGCGTGTTTGACCTGACATACGATTTTTAAGCAACAGTGTTAATACATGTACATATAAGTATACGTTTTTTCATAAAGTATTGATGTTTTAGACTCTTCATTATGCTTTGAAAAGCAATTTTCTAATTACAATGAATTTTTATTCCTTACATATCTTCAAAGACATTACTTCATGTTTCTAATTAATGACAGTTTCTTGCCTTTTCAAATAATGTATGTATATAATGATATATGTAATACGCATTTAATGTCTTTGTATATACACATTTGACTCCAAATTAGGAAAGTCTTTTAGGGCATTTGTCTCAATATTTACCAAGGCAATTTACATAAGGACATCAAAACCAGCTCTTATTCTGGGTCAGGATAAATGGGGTGCAGTTTAAAAAGATCGCTCACCTGAACAGCTCCTTGTTTTCCGGTACTCTCCATTCTACTGGCAACATTTACAGTGTTGCCCCAGATATCGTACTGCGGCTTCCTAGCACCGATTACACCTGCCACAACCGGACCCAGATTCACACCTGAAAATCAAGATCAAAGTTCACACCTTTTATATTTTTTTTTATAAAACAGAACAGAACAGAACAGAATTTTTATAGGACCGGTGTGAAAATGATATGATAGCACTATTGATATAGGTAAGCCTTAGTTCCGATATAAAAATGGGAACCATAATGAAAAATGGGAACCATAATTAATGGCATATGAGACAAACAAGGATTCAGATCAGCCTGTGCATACGCACAGTCTGATCTAAATCTATATTTCGTCGGTGCAAATGCAAAACCTCGTATGTCGATTTTTGCGATTTTCAAAGTAGAAACTTGTGTGCCCAGTTTAAACAATTCGCGCAGGTTTTGAGATATTTTTACTGCTCAGTATTAATGACACATTATTTGTGACCAATATGTCAAAATTTCAAGTAAAACATTTCAGTTTGGTAAAAGTTATTACACTTTTTTCCTTCCCCTAAATAATTTTCCAAAAACAAGATACGAGTTTTTCATTTACAACGAAGATATGAGACAAACATAGCTTCAGATCAGCCTGTGCATACGCACAGTCTGATCTAAATCCATATTTGTCTCCTATGATATCTTCATAACGTAATCGCAATATAAATAGTGTTGCCCCACATATCATACTGCGGCTTTCTAGCACAGATAACTCCTGCTACGACCGGACCGAGATTCACACCTGTGAAAAGATAAAAAAGGTGTTAAGATTTCACACCTGAAAATGAAGAAAATGAACTGAAAACGAAGATAAAAATGCACACATTTTGCAGTAATTCGTGTTTGAAAATGAACCCCCAAAATGGCATATCAGACCAATATGGATCTTGATCAGCCTGTGCGTACGCACAGTCTGATCAAGATTCAAATTGGTCACGTATAATATCTTCGTCAGGTTATCGCCACATTAACAGTGTTGCCACAGATATCATACTGCGGCTTCCTAGCACCGATTACACCTGCTACCACGGGACCCAGATTCACACCTGTGAACGATTAAAAAAACGTTTTTCCAACAAAATTATTCATTTTCTGGTCAAAAAACACCAAACCATACTCAAGATTTACATTACGACTCGTACTAATGCTAGTAAAGTCCACCAAAATTAACCCGGGACAACTTAAAGGGGGACGAGCTAGGCTGTCGAAAATGCAAATGGCACAATAATTACAAACCAGAAATAACGTATGAAATTACCAACCTGAAGGGGTAGATCATTTATGTACATTGTAAGCACTCCACGAGCTTTATTGAGTATTAAAATCCAAGTCAATTAATAACATGCTGGCGTCCTTGTTTTTGTTTTGTAACGGCTACATATGCCCAAACTTCAAAAATCAATTACGTCAGAGATACGTTATCTGTGCTCAGCGAGATTTAACACACCGTACAACCGGCTGCGTGGAAAGTCAGCGAAGACAGATTCGTCATCTGATGTCATGTGCATGGTAGGTCAAATGAATTTACTTTTATAAATAAACGAAAGGATCTTTGGTATTCTATAGTTGATAAATACGCGTATAAATGTTAAGTGCTTGTACAAAATAAACCTTTTTACGTATTCCTCGCAAATAAGGTCACAGTCATCGACAAAGCCGGTTGTACGGTGTGTTAATACCGCGGAGGTGTGTCTCGTTGACCTTGACCTTGTCTTGTTTTGAAGTAAAAATAGAATGTGTAAACACGCTTGTAAAGGATTGATCTATAGCAAAGGAAAGATGGTTATTCGCCGAGATTGAGGTTTTTATGCATTGCTAATTGTTTTTCCATGCACAAATATGAGTTCCCGAACAGTTCGGAAGCATAAAAACATAGAATGAGCCCCTTTAATGCAAAGTCCGTTAGTTGAGCGTCTTAACAAAACTTTGCCGGAATTGGGTCATTACATGTACATAATGCAGATGTCCCGGGTTAATGTTGCTGGGCTGTACCATGCCTAAAATTTGCTTAACTGTTGCTCAGAACGAGGTAATGCGTTTGACATACGAGTGCATCTCTGTCATCCTTCCATAACATCAAACCTAATTAAGCTGCAGCTATATGTACGACTTTTTCGAACGTTGAGAGCAATATGCCTTTTGTCTATCAAGATGTTCTTTTTTGTGTTATATCGATTTGAACAAGTAGAAAGTCATGGTGGGTGTCAGAAATGTCCGATGCATATCCTTACCGATTCTCAACATGAAGTTATTGTAAGAGTTTTCGTTGAAGTTTTTCAGCTTTTCCTTCATGGCGAATATGAAGTCAACCAGTGTTGTCATATTATCCGTGATCGAGGCCGGGGAATCCTGCAATGAAAATGACCAAATTCTTTATACTAACCCTTTCCCAAACAAACCCTGATTTTGATGACCCTTTAAGAAAAGACTTTGGAAAACATTGATGCAAAAGAAGAAAATGCTGATAATCAGCATTTTCTCCTTTTGCCTCAATATTTTTTTTCTATGATTTGCAAAAAGTCGACCAGTGTGGTTATATTATCCGTGATCGAGGCGGGTGAATCCTGCAATGGCAAATTGATTAACTCGTCGGCGTTATTTCAAGACCTCGTATCTCCAGCTGTTTAAAGCTGGAGATACGAGGTTTTGCAATAACACCGATGTACTCTAATCCATTACCAGACGGCAATTTTTTATATTTGTCCAATTTCAAAGAAGCTAGAGAGGACAATTTCGTGAATGAAACTTTACATTTTTCGTTTATCTGTGAAGAAACCTTTTGTGGAAAGTGAAGAATAGGAATGGATAAACGCTTTCGCAACAGTGCATAGTTTGACGTTCGTCAGAAAATGCTTTGGGAAGCTTTTTTACGAAAATCGTTGAAATCCGCTAATTTTCCCTTTTCTCTAAAAACATCTCGAGCAATTAATTAAGTCTGCTTAAAATTCTATGTTAGGATATCATGAAATTAGAAAATATTCAAAAAATACTTTCCAAACATTGGGCAGTTTGGGGGGGGGGGGGGGGGGGGTCTTTAACAGAATTAAAAAAGAGTTGAATTTATCGTATACAGGTATAAGGAATAGCAGAAACTGCAAAATTTTTAATATAGTAATAATGAACATAACTTGTTCAATGTTTTGATGTAACAAGTTTCAGCAGAAATCTAAAAATCGGTGGTAAACGGAGAAACTAGCTAAAAAAGAGTCAACGGTAGTTTGTTGCCTCGTGACATCCGACTTCTACCGAGGTAGTTGCATCTTCGCAAGCCAAGGTTGATACATTTGTTATGAGTAACCAAATCATGACAACGGGCGGGAAAAGGCATTGCATTCGCAACTCAAAAACGCGAAGATGGGCGATTTTTCCTAAGAATTTCACTGCAATAGACAGGAATTCCGTAACTTTAATCGACAAATTATTATACTTTCGACAATTCAACAAGAAAGCAGCTAACTTTCACATAATCCGCATGACGTATGACGCGTAAGACAACGCGCGTTAATGACGTCATCAATAATGGACGTAAACAACCAGCAGAACAACCGCTAGGCGGCGCTTCGCGATTTCAAGAAAATCGGACTAAATCCGCCAAGGGTGAATACAAACGTAGGTGGGTTCAACCTTGGCTAGCGAAGATGAGGTAGTTGTAGAGAGCGAAAATCTTTAAACAAAGGTAGGTCACGAACACATTTTTCTAAAATCATTTCTTTTACAACGAGTTTTTGAAAAATCCGGCGATGCTGTTATATGAAGAAATTGTCGAAGTTTGTTGTGCACGAGAATATACGGTATTAATCAGCAGGTTTTGAATACAATCGTTGAAAAACTACCTCGGAGGAAGCCGTATGTCACGAGGCAACAAAATACAGTTGACTCTTTTTGGAGCTACAGTTGGCGCCACATCGTATGGCACTATGTTTATATTTTGTTCAAATGTAATTGAACGTTAAACAAAATATAAACACGTGCTATACGATGTGGCGCCAACTGTAGTTTCTCCGTTTACCACCCCTATATTTCTTACCGCCTGTATTTTGTAATCCGGTGTCAAGCCTAGCGCTCCCATGTATGTACTTCCGATAGTTTTTATCTTGTCAATGGCTCTAAATCGTCACAAATGTTATATAATGTAAAGTTTTATAATTATAACGTAAACAAAGGTTAATTGTATATCTAATGAATTACTTACTGCCTGTATTTTATAATCCGGTGTCAAGCCTACGGCTCCCATGTATGTACTTCCGATGATTTTATCATATCAATAGCTCTAAATCGTAACGATATTACATTTAATGTTCACAAATGTTATATAATTAATTTTATATAATTATAACATAAACAAAAGTTAATTCTATATCTAATGAATTACTCACCGCCTGTATTTTATAGTCCGGTGTCAAGCCTAGTGCTCCCATGTATGTACTTCCGATGATTTTATCTTATCAATAGCTCTAAATCGTAACGATATTACATTTAATGTTCACAAATGTTATATAATTAATTTTTTATAATTATAACATAAACAAAAGTTAATTCTATATCTAATGAATTACTCACCGCCTGTATTTTATAGTCCGGTGTCAAGCCTAGTGCTCCCATGTATGTACTTCCGATAGTTTTTATTTTGTCTATAGCTCTAAATCGTAACGATATTACAGCAAATGTTCACAAATGTATATAATGTATTTTTTATAATTATAACGTAAACAAAAGTTAATTATATATCTAATAAATTACTCACCGCTTGTATTTTATAATCCGGTGTCAAGCCTAGCGCTCCCATGTATGTACTTCCGATAGTTTTGATCTTGTCAATAGCTCTAAACCGTCCTTCATTCAGCAACTTAAATGAAATAGTTAAAAGTTTCCAGTTATTGTTTATTCGAAATCTATTTTTTCTAATTTTGTGAAGTAATGAGCAAAGTATGTGTTTATAATATACCCTTTCATGATACGTCTTATACCGGGGTCAATGGAATTGACACCGGCTTACGGTATTGTGGGCGTATAGATTTCAGTGCTTGTTATATTGTGTTTTTGGGTTGAGTTGCACGAGTCTCGTTCTGAATTTTTTCCGGTTTTCGGACACCCTCGGTTGTCCTTTTGCCAGGCTTTATCCAAGATACTGAGATTGTGAATTGGTTTAGTGTAAATTACATCCGTTACATGGGGTCCCGTAACAATGAAATATCGCAATTTAGTAAACCAGTCAGTTTTGACTTTGTGACGTCAGCATTGTTTTTCTGCGTTCCCGCGACGTTCCCTTTCCCGCGCGTTATCAGACGTCAAGTAGCGTTGTTTGGAAACGCGCGTCTTTTATACACAATCGAATGGCTGTGCCATCCGTAGCTTTTTTATCCAAATCTATTTCTAAATATAGAACTTAAGAAGGAATTATTGAAATAAATCTAAATGATGGAAAAGATTTAGAATCTACAGATCTAATCATTTTTAGAATTCTCCATTAGGCCAAAATGCTGTATCAAAGTAAAAAATAGGCCTACGCAGATCTCCACAACTCTTTTTAACCCTTTCACAAGCAAGACCTAGTTTCGATGTTAATCCTAGGGAAGGATTTTGAAACATTTGGACAAAGGGAGAAAATGCTTGTTATCAGAAATTTCCTCTCTTGCCTTCCCTATTTACTAAGATTTTGTCCACTAAGGTTTCTTTCATACATTCGCACTTAATTGGATAAAAATTGAGACTGCCAAATGATAGAACTATATCGTCGGCAACATTCGAAAATGTTCAATAAGCTGTAGTTACGACAATTTTAAACGTGACCGACGATATACCGGTCCAATTTTACGCTTTCTCGAACGAAAAAAAAATAGGGTCGTCCAATTTGAAAGTTGCTGCAGACGACAAAATGGCAATTGGTAAATTAAAGATATGATAAATGTACAATATGGCACAGACAATATTCAGACAAAAAGGAGAAATTTTCAACAATTACTTCTTTTGTCTTAAAATTCTCAGTTTTTCTTCTATAAGTGACACCAGAAGCATTCCTTATTTTGAAAGGGTTAAAGAAGCCACGGACGACGGAATTAATTAGTGTTTAGAACTAATAAGTCATGAGTGACCGAATAGAACTTTGCGAAGCTAGGGTTTTTTTTTATTTTTTTTTAAGTCGAGACCAGGCCGCGGCCTCAACGGAGTTGGTAGCGCATCTGCCTCTCATTCGAGAGGTCCTGGGTTCGATACCGGCCGCGGCTTATACCCTTTCTGACAAAATTGTCACCCACCAATGGGTTTGAAATCGTTAACCTAAGTGGGCGAGCAGCTGGAGGCTCGGTAAGGGTATTGTGGTAGTACTGGTTTGAGAAATAACAGGAATCCATGGTTAGGAGCTCCAGCCGCCGCGATATGACCCTGGTAGTTGAAAACGACGTAAAACCCCAATACACTCAAACTTAAAGTCGAGACCAAACTTAACGTATTTTTATTTTAATTGATATGTCATGAATTTGCACGAGAATGTGTAGGCCCTAGGCCTGATTCGTGATCATGAATAAACCTTTTCCGATACAATACCTGCATTTGACTTCCCAAATGCTAAAGAATAAGGAAAATGATGAGAGAAAAGAAGAAAGTTAAGAACCCGAACTGAAACGGAGTTGTAAGGGTTTTTCTTTGAATTTGGCCCAGGGGCCTGTTTCATCAATACATTTAAGACGCATTTTTGACTTACCGATGTCTTAACCCTTTAGCAAACAACAAAATTTTAGGGTGACCATTACAATAATTGCCACAAATGACAAAATGGAAGGTAATAAAGATGGAATTTGTGTAAAATATGTTATAGAAAATATTGAGACAAAAGGAGAAACTGCTGGTTTTCAGCAGTTTCTTCTTTAGTTTCAATGTTTTCCAAAGCCTTTTCTATTAGGGACGTCAAAACCAGGTCTTGTTTGAGAAAGGGTTAAATATTGATGAAAACAACAACCGCATAACGCAAGTCTTGATAGATTGGTGATACGCGTTTCTTGCCATAAACTTGTCGTAAGTCATCGGTAAGTCAAAAATACGTCTTAAATGGTTTGATGAAACAGGCCCCAGGAGCCTACAATATGACTTGTGGCATAGACGACTGCTCTTACAAATTCAAAACGTGTATTGGCCATTCTTTCACTTAATCTGTCTTTTTACTGTCAGATCATGAAATGATATGATAAAAAAACAACAACTATATCTTTTTGACCCCGGTCAGAGGTTTTGCCTTATTTTCATATTACCGTACCATTTTTTTTTTATCCGGAAGTCTTTTATGGGCGATCTTACACTGGTAAGCAAAGCTGATACTATACTGAGCAAAAAAAGTTTAGCACGTTTTTTAACACATTATTTTTTCAGTTTATGATAGCTAAATGAACATTGCTTTGTGCTGTTCAGTTGTCCCGATCGACAACCATTACGCATACAGTGCATGTGTAGAGTGAACATTTAGTGTATTGGACAAAGTCCAGATTAGCAAAAGTCACGTGCGGCACGTGTGCAGCGACATCGATAATGTCTAACTTGTCCAAAAACACATGATTACACAGATCTGTTAGCAGAATCAATTTAACTGTTACAAGTTCTTTGAAATTGATCAAGAGAAGGCGAGAAATGATGACGTAAGTTCGACGTCAGAGAGCTCTTTGCATGCTCCAAACAGGTATGTCTGTTACAGATGTCGCTTTGCATTTCAATTGGCTCGAATTGACAATTTCGCGCCTACGGCACTTGGTTTATGCAACTTTAGCCACCAACGACCGACCTAAATCTTGCAGACCGTGTAAAACGACGTTCAGGGAGGATCGTTTCACAGCGACGTCCTGATGACGTTTCGAATTCCTGTCTAGTAAGAATTTAGTGCTACTCCTCCAGGACGTCACAGGGTATACCGTTAGTGACCAGACAGTCCGGAACAGGCTCCACACAACTTGCATCAGGGTCCTCCGATCTTACGCCAATGACGTTAAGCATCGACAGGCAAGGCGTCAGTGGGTATGGACACATTGATATTGATTCAGGAGACATTGTATTGATGTCCGGACGAATCTCATTTTACGTGTCATTAACTGACGGCAGGATTTGTGGTTGGAGAAGATGCGTAAGGCTTGATACAAATAACGTCATCATTGAGACTGTTACGTCGAGTGCAGCGTCATATTTTGGCAGGAATAGATGAAAACAGTTAAACAGACCTCATTTCAGTTAATGGCAACCAAACGGTGCAAGGGTACTGCAATGAAATTATCAAACCTGTCACTGGACCGTCTTACAACGACACAACGTTGTGATATTTTAATAAATTAATCACCACCCACTTACTCCAAGGAACATACAGAATGATCTACGCCTGAACTGCTAAATCACCAGAAAAAGAACATTGGTGGATGTCAGGCTAAAGAAAGTAATGACGTCTGTAACGTCAATGGCATTGAGCGTCATCTTCAGTATGAATGGGCAAAATTCCTTTCTGTGTGGTCAGGAAGCTTGTCTGCAACTTGGGAAGACATTGAATGGCGGTCCTAGCTGCTTTTGTTGGAAATTCGCGTCATTGAAATTTGCTTGACTTTCGATATCTGACCCCTGTGCAATTTAATGTAAGATACCTAATTGACGCTTAAGAATTCTGAAACAAAATTTTCAGGAAGCGCCAGATAATGGAATTTTCAAACACATTAGTGTTTTCTTTTCAAGGATTTCGGAATAGTTTTTGACTAGGAAAAAGCATTTGCCGAGTGTGCTAAACTTTTTTTGCGTAGTATATTACATGTAAACACGAAGTAGTATCAGGGTTGAAAACGGTTTTGGGATCATGCATGCACTAAAATACTTCCAAATAGAAATTGTTGTGATTGTAAGAAAAAATATGTTTACAACGATGTTGTTTAAATTAAAAAAAAAGACAAAACAACTTTTGCTTTACAAAAATGTATGCACATGACACATGTAAACATAACACAGCTTACTGAGCAGAGCAAATTACACCAAAAATTGTTCCATCTATCAACTTTATCAAAAATGGTGTGCGTGTTTCAACCACTCTATTACGACAAGAAAATCATTCAAATGTCTCACATTTGTGTATTTAGGTACCAACCTCGTCAAAGTCAGCTATGATTTCATTAAGCACCCTCAAACATTCCACACCCTGGTTATTAGCGTCCAGTTCCATGTAGAAATCCTCAAAATAGTTGGGAATGGACGCGAAAAACACACCGATTTTACTGTAGTGTTGACTGTATAGTTCCTGCAAACAACGAAGAGGTTATTATATTACAAAACCAGTTATATGGGGTATTCACGTGACATCGGTATTTTCGCTCGACATTGTCATTAATGGGCCGGAAAAAGTCCGGTTTTTATTTTGTCTTATTCGTAACTTATCCTTATACATTGGATACTGCCAAACGTCTACGAAGTCGCCCAAAGATTTCCGACGTCATGTAAATCTCAAAATTGCCGCTTTACCGTTACTGTAATTTGAAACTAGTCACGATAGACAGGATCAACGAGGATATCATCGCTTTTTAACAAAAACCTCGTAAATGCAGTTTGTGTCAAACTGCAGTTACGAGGTTTTCGTTGAAAAGCAGCGAAATGTGAAAAGTATGGATCATTGTCAATATGAACAGACTAGGCAGTCTAACTGGGATCAAATTTGTTCACTCGAAATTAATTTTCTGAAATCGTCTTAGAAGTTGTGTATAGAAGCGAATAAAGAAACATAAGGATGCACGTACAAAGAAAAGCAAACATATCTTATACATACTGTTGCTGATTTCAGTTTTTGTGTAGATTCGGGTTTGTTGAAATACGTTTCTAGCATTAAAATTCTTTGCAGAATTTGCAAGTATTCAAGTTTTACATTCTAGTTAAAATCAATATGACCGCCAATCATTTTTGTATACGACATTTAATTATTGTATAAATCCCTCCGAATCCAGTTAAAAATCTTAGAATCAAATTCTAGGTTGTTCATACCATATGACTCCTGTTTTGATTGTCTATAAAGTGTGCCGCCACATGAGCTGGTAGTAGATTGCATAGTATCTGACGATTATTTGTCTGTAGATCCGTCATTTCAATTTTCTCTTCTGTAGCCTAAAAGACAGTATTTAGCTAATAATCATCTGATGATATTTCACTTCACTTTATTAACAGACGACAAAACCTAAGCTTAATCTAAATTCACATTTTGGTTCTTCTGGGTACAAAACTTTGTGAAAAGTCACTAACATTTTTTCTTTCATTTTCAAGGCGAGCATTCTCTTGGCGAAAAACTTGAAGAACATTTTCTTTTTAGATTATTGGATATTTCCAGTAATTTGAAAAAAACTTTGTGTGATATGAGGAAATTGCTTGGCATGGGCATTTTTTTCAATTTCCCTAATTCTCTGGTTTTTTTTTCAGTTTTGTCTGATTCGTCCTGTGTAGGTAGCTGTAAAATTGTTTAACTACAAACCTGAGTTTTCCATAAAAAGTCCAGTCTCGAAGTCCACTCTGTTTGTCGACCTTGTACATACAGTGTTATCATAAATATGACTAGAACCACGATACCAATAACGTCACTAGGTATAATAGGACTAAAAAAAGAATTTATAATTAATAAATTGAAGTTATAATAAATATAATCCCAGAAGATCATGTTGAACACAAATAAAATGATATATTTTATTAATTAATATTATTCAAAGTAAAAAAAAATACTTTGAAGGAAAATAAAGATACAGCAAAGACCGACTTAAGGCTTATTTATGTAATTAACAATAAGCATAAAAGGATATTGTAATAAGTTTGCTACATCATAACAATATATGAATCATCTGTCAACAACATCAAAGTGAAGTTTATGAAAACGTTCTGTTTGGACATTATCAACAGATTCTTACATGGCGACGAATCAGAACGGGTATGAATATCTTAAGACATATCAACAAAACGTTGCTTGAGACGCCAAAAATATAGACTGTTGACGCAATGTAAACTTGGTTTAAGTATACAGTATCGCGTACAAAGACATACAGGTGATGGTGAGAAAACAGACTAGGTTAACCCATTACCATACATTAAAGTTTTTGACTATTCCAATTTGAAAAATGATGCAGACGACAATTTCAATTTAAAGAAAAAATAAAATTCTTTCTATTTCGGGTTAGAAAACATAGTGAAAAATGAAGAAATTCCTTGACACAAGCAATTTCTTCATTTTCCACAATGTTTTCCCAAGCCTTTTCTTGTGAGGGAGTCAAAAGGCGTCACTATGCAGTCATTGGTTAATATATTGTTAGACATACCAAACACAATTATGTAGACTTACTTATGTAAAACATCAAAGTTGTAGAATATCTGTCTGTGCGTTAGTTCCATCATAACAATGTGTGAAGCGCCCATCAAAAACATCATGGCGAACTTAATAGAGGCACCAAGCTTGAGAAAGACGGACACGCAAATGAAGGCGAGCAAACAGGCCAAGTACACGTATTGAGGGACATCACATCGTAGATGGTCGTCGCTCACTGTGTTAGAGAGAACGGTGTTCTTCGTGAAAATGTGGAATAGCCCGTCAGCACAGCAGAACTGAAAATGTGCAATAGAACCTACGATAGAACAGATATTGAGAAAACAAAGGATAATATTCACACAGACATGTGCTTTGTCGTATACAAGTTTTTGACAATATTATAGCAAATAATTGATGAATATCAAACGAGTCTTAAGATGTCAAAACCGAGGATAGAAATTCAACACATGAATTTGGCTTTATGTTCAAAACAGGACTTTGCTTGTAAACCACTTTTACTAGCGCCATTGCATATATGAGGGCCGCTGTCGTGATAATCAAAAATAACTTCAAACCTGATTATTTACGAATGTCGAACATAAACTTGCAAGGAAATGTTTATTTACAGAAAGAAATTTCAATTATGTAATATCGGTATGACAATAAAACCTTACCACGTTGACTTGTGCCATTGCATATATGAAGGCTGCTGTATCAACCATGAAAAATCTCAGACCTGATGATTTACGAATGTCGAACATAAACTGGCAATGAAATGTTTACTTACAGAAAGAAACTCTATTTATGTTAGAACTACTTTAATATTGCACTTTTGTGATAAAATAGAAACAGCTTACCACGTTGACTTGCGCCATTGCATATATAAGTGCCGCTGTAGTAATCATCACAAATAATCTTAGACCTGATGATTTACGAATGTCGAACTCTGTACACTGAAAAACCAGCATATACCACTTTAACTAAATAAAGAAATGTTTTATCAAAATACTTTCATATAATTATGGGGTGTGATGCGGTTGAAAAATGAGTGAGATTGCTGCGGGAATTATCTAACTTTTGAGTAGACATTTCATACACGGATATTTCTAAAAAAGTAGTTCCAGCAAGAGTAAAACTTGCAATGAACATTTCCACCTGGTGCAAATATCAATTTTAATAAAATGAATATCGAGGTTTCATTGCTAAGAATGTAATAAAAACGTTTTCATTTACGACGGCCATTGTTTTATGGTCACCTAACTATACCTTTCAAAAATGGCAATATAGTTAAAATTATACTGCAAGAAGCATCACTTTATTTATAAAACAAAACCAAATTCTTCATATCCATACAAGTCCTTCTTAAATTCTACGGAAACTTACCTTTATTTTGACACTAAGAATAAGCATAAGAATAACTGCAATCCAGCAAAATGTGGCAAGAAAAAGCATCAATAGTAGTAGTGTTCTGAAATTTGAGAAATAAATTACATCTTGTTTGTGGACAATTAAATTTTTCTGATGAGTTTTACTAAAATACGTTACGATGTTCTATGTAGTAACAATATAGCATATTTCATTTGAAGTACATTTGCGCCATTTAGAGTTTTGTCACTTATACATTAACTTACAAACACACATGGACATAATATATTTTTGTTTAAAAAAGAACCTTTGGGTAATATAATTCAAGCCCATAGCTTCGACGATACATTTTAAGTGTTCGTATTGAAATAGGAAGTATTTGTCTTTAAGATTTAGATACAAAGAAACACAATTACTGTTATTTACTTTTCATCGTCGGTTATGCTCGAAAATGTCGTAACTACCGCTCATTCAAGCTGAAGTTACCACATTTTCAAAAGTAACACACGTTTTTTCTGGCCTACCTTGGTAATATAACTGTATTCACTGCCGCCATACATATCAATATAATCAAGGAACATATCATACTGTGGCTGAAGGCAAAGTCGGCTGTCGCCTGGTACTATAAAATCAGAAAAAAAACTTTTTTTTTAAAAGACCTAAATGGTACATGTATATTTATAAATAAAGCTTTCAGTAACAGTGACTGACATTAGTATGCAACACACAACTTTTTTCATAAAATCATATATAAACTTTTTTTTTTTATTTTTCTGAAAATTCAAATGGCTTTTTAAAATTCTATGTAGATAGTAAAAAGCAAAACATTCTAAAGAATGTACCCTGAGTTGCAAATAAATCTATTTGTCTTTTTGAAATAAATATTCATGACTTTTTTTCTGTTTTATTCGGCCATATTAATAGGAAATGAAACTCGTCTTCTACAAGAAAGATATGTAAATAACTTAATTTTTCAAATCGGTTGTTTTCAACAAAACCTCGAAACTGCAGCTTGACACAAGCTGCGGTTATGAGTTTTTTTTGTTGAAAAGCGACAAAATGCTTTTGTTTGGTACACACAATATACCTGTTTTTCTTTTTCTGCTTTTTTGAACCTGAGTGTAAAGTAGTTAACATGTTCAGTTTTCTCTCTGTCCACGCTACGAGCAGTTATAGCCTGGTTTAGATACTTGTTTACTCTGTCTACCGGTGACTTGGGCTGTCGAGAATGTCTGGAAAATAATATCCATAGTTTTTTAGTCAGTTTTAAAATTTGTTTAGCCTTTCCTCGATTCATATTCATGAATAAATTTGGGGTTTTTGTTGGGGGGGGGGGGGGGGGTTACGCCATTTTCAACTGCTATGGTCTTATCGCGGTGACTTGAGCACCTATGGATTCCTGTTATTTCTCATACCAGTAGCACCACAACACCCTATTATGTGAATAACTTTTTACAGTCATGTTTGCAAAAGGTATACACAATTCTACTCTTTGTTAGTCAAATATGAATTACTAAAAAAAGCAGATGAACAATAACTATTTACTATTTCTAACCTTTGATTCAAACATTTCTTGTTACAAAAATAATAAAAATCCTACTTCATGACTTTTTTCAAGAAGGAATAGGAGAAGTCTTATAGGTTCTTATTGTATATATATGAACAAATTAAGAATAAAATCTTACGTAAAAATGGTTGATTGAAATAAATTATAAATGAAAAATTATTATCATTTTCGTAAACAGCAACGTTTCGAACTGTTTCAAAGTTGAAAGTTGCTATAGACAACATAAGGTGTATAATAAATACAGACAGAATACTAATATGCGAACACGCACGCTCACGAAATATTAAGATAAAATGACAAAATGCTGATTATCATCGTTTGTTTTGAAGGCTAAATACTTTCAAAAATCGTTTAGTTTTATACGCCAAAAAGCAGGTCTTGTTTGGCAAATGCTCTAACAAAATACGATACAATGTACTCTGTATATAACGTTGTACGAATTAAGTTTAAATTACCTCTCTTTGAAAGCTTTCCTTAGTTTGTCTGTGACTGAGTAACCGAACTTTGTCTGAAATAATTCATAAAAATCCGCGGTTAAGAATAAAATATCGCTCCTTATTTAACGAAAACCTCGTAACTGCAGCTTGTTTTAAGCTGCAGTTACGAGATTTTCGTTGAAAAGCGACGATATTTTGCATTGACTTTGATTCCAGATCTAGGGCAAAATTGTTGCGAAAACAGAAACGTTTACAAATATCTATGCTGCCTTTATGTATTTAAAGCTTTAAAATAAGCAAACATTGATTTTGTCGCGTATAATCGCTGTCCGAGATATCTAGTTAAATGACAGAATGCACAAGCAAAACAATATGGAACGTAAAAATCTCGTAACTTCAGCTTCAAATAGATATTGCAAATGACTTGTAAAGACATTGAACATTGAACATTTTATTATACATGTATATAAGGCCACCGGCCCAAAATACAAAGGAAACATTTAACATAATAAACAATTTTAGACAATACAAATTCAAGCATTATATAATATAAATGTTTCATAAATTAACCATTCCTAAACACGAAATTTTAGGCTGTCTTTATTACAAAGGGCACTGTAGACGTTAATAGTCGTTATTTTAATAGAGTCAATGCATTAGTGCCTTTAACGATACGCCTACAAAGAGTTTCCGACCACATTGGGGAAACGAAATGTGCTGATTTTCGGCATATTTCTTTCCCCCAATGGTCTCGGTACTGCATCCCTTCAAATAGTAGCCCAAACACAGTAATTGTTTAGGAAATGGTTAATATCAATGTTGATATGCCCTTGGTATACCTCACGATAATTGAGCTGACAGAGCATCACAGCTTGTTGGCTAGGGCTGCTCCGCCAGATCAACCATCGCGAGCTATATAATATTATGATCTATTTATAATTTTACGAATGAATGAATGGCCTTGGTCAAAGGTCACATATTCATGCGAAACTCCGCCCCAAGTATTTTTCCACTCAATGTGTATAAAGGTCTCAAGCGTATCGAAACCCCGCCTTTGACTGTATCCGTTAAAATAATTACCAAATTTGTAAAAACCTACTTAGTTGACTCCGCCCGCAATATTTTTCCATTCATTATTTTATCCAAGACGTTGCGTTTATGTTTTACCCGTTATTATTCTTTAATTCCTCCATTTTATGAAGATACATATACAATCATGGACATATACACAGATAAACATATTATACTTGCACATTACAACAAACATGAAACAAAAGCAGTAGATACTAGTATTCACATATGAGAGAGTGGTTAGAGCCAAGATGTGATAGCAAATTTGACAAAGACAAAGAAAGAGAAAGAAAGAAAAAAAAGGAAAGAAAAAGAAGAAAGGTTACATGTAGATAAACATATCTTAACATATAGTTTGAGTTATGTCCCGTTATATCCACGTACCTTCCAGTTAAGAAAACTTTACCGAAACTAAATGAAAAGTAAACTCACAAGGCTGTGGAGTGATATATTTACAACACATACGCAGTGTTATACTTAGAGTAAGGTAATGTATTCCATAGTCGGTACTCACTGACGTGCGTACCGGCAGTGATCTACATTACCACTCTCGATTACATGTAGTTATAATCGTTCAAAATTGTATGGAAAAAAGTAATGACTTTTGAGTAGAACTGTTCAGCGTTTCCTTGTAAAATCACAGAGAGATTTGCATCTAGCCCAAAAAGGGCTTCCACATAGGTGTCACTTCCTAAGCTTGTTATATAATTTAACACATTTGTGCCAAAACAATCATTGATGAACTGGTTAAAAGCTGTTCTGCAATGACTCACATATTCGCACTCAAACAGAATATGTTCAGTCATACTCAAAGTAATATTGACTTTGTCGCAGCGAGAACACACTGGTATATAAAGAGGTAGATATGCCAATAGCTGTGCGACAGAGAAACATGCACAAAGAAGACGGGGACTAGCTTGAGCTACTGGCCATATAGGGCTATCAGAAAAACATACTTGAATTTGCCTATACAGAGTAAATTCAGGTGCGGATGTCCTTAAGTCCCAATTGCTGATAAAGGATTGCTTTATTTTTGACCAGAACATATGTTTCCATGCATATTTGCTTGGGAAAGACCCAGAATTCAGATATTCTTCTAAAACAACACTAAGGTCATATTTATCACATATATGAAGAGCATATGATAAAGTACTTTTAGTAGAAATATTATTAGTTAGAGAGCATAAGCGGTAGACAAAAAGTTGTTTAGCAGCACAGTCCCTCTCCAATCGACACATTTGACCGACAAAATTCAGTTTTCTCTGCTCAATATAGGCTTGAATGGGTAGTGCGTTAACCAATCCGAGTACAACGTCAGTTTTAAGTACATTTTCTTTATCAAATTAAATATTTTATTTTTTGATAAATTGGCTGTTGATTAGCTATTCATGTTTTACTTTAATTCTTCTTTGGTAAGTTTACTTAAATATTGTAATCATGTTGATCATAATTATATTTTGTGCGTTTTATGATAAAATTTACTGATCCAGTGAAGACTTGGGACATAGACCAAGTAATCACTTACTTAGAGTAATCCAGTTTGCTTCTGCTAATTGTTTTTGCGCGATTCTTTGTGGTTTCTTTTTTTTTTCAGGGTCCGTTGACATCAAGGCGGATTTTGGATACATTTACACAGTAAATCGGTGATTTTTACGTGAATTTCGGATTAATTAATTCCACTGTGAATATAATGATTATTGGATATATTATTACAGCCTAATCAGCGACAGTTACAGGTAATAGGGTTTATATTAGAAAATAGCATTTCGTTGTATGAAGGTGTGTATGTGTGTGATTGTCATCAACACATTGGAGAATGGAATTTCTGCGTTAAACCTGACGAAATGTTCCGAATACTTACGAATATAGACGAGCCCAAATGCCCAGAGTGATTTTTGAGATTATCTTCAGAATATGGTATCAGCACATTTTAGAACCAAATTTCTGCGCAAAACTTGACGGAATGTTACGAATACTTACGAATTTAGACGAGCCCCGGTGCCCAGAATGATGTTTGTGATTGTCCTCGGACTGCGGCGTTAGAACGTTGGAGAACGGAATTTCTGCGTTAAACTTCACAGAATGGAGCAATTTCATGACACAGTTTGTAACACTGCGGAAAGATAACTTCTTGGCACGAACTATGTGAGCACCGTCTTCTGGCAGTAAAGACTCCTGAAAAATCGAAATTAATTTACCCATTCTCAGAGGGCAAACTTTTAGACCGTTCCAAATTAAAGGGTCCTGCCGCCGACAGTTTCACGTGGATTAAAAATTACATGTTTAGTCTTTCGGGTATGAAAGCCATGTGGGAATTGAAGAATTTACTTATTTCTGAATGTCAAACGTATTATACTGCATTGTACCATGTACAAAGTCTCGCTACTTTTCAAAACAATGACTTAACGTTATACAAGGCTAACCTGATTTCTTTTATGTGGATATATTGAAATTGGAAAATATACTCTACATTTAGCAAAACGATGTTACATTTGTCTACAAATTAATACATTTCAATTTAGAAAGTGGAGTTATAACACCCTATATCATTGCTAAAGCAGATACCGTTTATCGACTGGATGTACATTTAAATATTTAAAAAAGTAAGTATCGATGATGAATTTTGGCAAGATATACGATCTTTTCTCCACAATTGACCAAATATTTCAAATGTTTTCGTAAAAGCACATGTACGAGAGGTCGAAGTTTGACTGTTTACTAATAACAAAATCTAAAATACAAAAGTAATCACATTTACATGGGTACACTTACCCGTTTTTCAACTGGATGTACAGATTTATTAAAGTAAGTATCAACGTTGTTTTTGGCACGATATACATTCCGTTATCCAGCGTTGCCTGGAGTTTTCAAATGTTTTGGAAAAAGCTCATGTTCGAGCATACACGTTACCATTATTTCAAATGTGTTTGAAGAAACCAATGTTCGAGCGATCGAAGTTTTACTGTATTGTACAATATCTATAACAATCACATGTACACTTACCCGTTTTTCGACTGGATGTATAGATTTAATAAAATAAGTATCAATGTTGTTTTTGGCAAGATAAACGTTTCTTTCTCCACCATTGCCTGGTTCAACTTCGTATTCCCCATGTAGACATTCTAGGGTTTGCTTTGTAACGTGTACACGTCTAAAATAGAGTTAATCCATTACAAAAAGACACAATTTTAAGCTTGGTCAAATTGAAAGAAGTGACAGGCGACTTTTTCAATGTGATGAAATTTAAGAAAAATCTTTACTTCTTGGGTAGAAAACATTGTGGAAAATGATGGTATTGCTTGTGACAAGCAATTTCTTCATTTTCCACAATGTTTTTCAAAGTATTTTAGTGATGCGGTCAAAAGGCGGGGCGCCACTGTCTGGTTAATGGGTTAATCAACGTTTTCAGGGAATTCCACCAAAATGCTAGAATGAAAAACGTTTTATTTAATACTAGTACTGACCAAACCAGATATTGCAAGAATTCATTAAAATTGCCCCATTGAGCACAATTTGCTGGTATGTGATACAATTATGCTTCTTTATTTACAAATCGTCATGTTTTTTTCCTAAATCAAAAACCTATTAGCTACAGCTTCTACACTGCAGATCCAGTCACTAAGTCTCAGAAGACAAGCAGCGAAATGCAGAATCAATGCAAAATATGATGTTTCATCAGATGGGAAATGATATGAGCTAGGATCTAGAAAAGGTTCGTTTAAGGCTTTTGAGACCAGAATGGTTCAAGATCAGCCTGCGTATACACGCAGTCTGATCATGAACCATGTTGGTATCCATTAGCTTCTCTGTGACCTGCAGTCATCGAAAGACAGTAGCATGGATCCCAGTCAGACAGCACTTATAGTCACAGGTTAATGTTGAAACATGGCTGTCTCAAATATTATAAGGGACCTTTTCCCAGATTATGGCTCAATATGTAAATATGCACTGCTGCACAATCTCTACGGACATAAAACATGAGATGTAGAATCGTTTTTATGAGCTGAGCAATGTTTTTTTTTATCATATGGAAGATCGTGTCGTATCATGGCAAAGTTAGCTACTCTAAATAGTCAAGAGACACGATTCTTCGAGCTTAAAAATATCTTTTCCAGCTGTCATTGCATAAAAATGGAAGAAAAACAACAGGCAACGATAAGTAGTAACAACTTTCTAGAAATAAGTAGCTAGGCGTGTAGAGACTAAATGTATTTTTTTTGTCATCACTTATTCCATATTCCTGTAGATCTAGATCTAATTTTCTATTGGTATCACTCACAAATATTATCTAAAATCTATACAGAATGTGATTAGACAGAATGAATGTTCAGAAAATGACACCATTACTCTGTGAATGAAAACATTCGAGTTCGTTCGAATTTGAATGTATTCTTACGTTAACAATAATTATCTAGAAAATAAACTTACAAATTCTATGTTATCATTTCGGTTACGTCCAATAACACAAAAAGTACAGCTATTTCAAGGTGTGGTTAAATATTTTCGAAACTAACTAACGCCTACTACTCTACTTAGTGTTCGACCTACTTTTTAGACCAATGAAATTGCAGTACTTATATTTCCAAAATTTCACCGCTTTATTTGAAATAAACGGGCTGCAGGCTAGTTTATGTGACGTCTATACATAGCCTCGACCCGTCTCCATTGAACCGCTAGCGAACACTAAGTCAGATAGAGTCTGCATAGTAGATTCTACGCGATATAAACATTCAATGCGCTTCGCGCATTTGAATGTTTATTTCGCGTAGAATCTACTATACAGAGTGTCCCAAAAAAAACCCGGAAGCCTATTTCAAAGTCAAATAATTTAAAGCGAAAGCATAGAATCTAATTTTTGAATTTGCAGTACTAAAGATACATTATTTTTGCATATGTGTTCTAAATTTCACTTCAAAATATGTATTGGTTCAAAAGTTATATGAAATTTAATAAAGACACTAAAAAAACGTTTTAACACGAAATCGATTTTTGCGTCTTGTTTGTTCGTAAAAGCGCACTGACGGTCAACTGTTAAGTTCTTTACCGTTGTACAAGAACGTACCAATTTTCTCAAAATTTATTAATATAAGATTGCCGCATGTATAAATTGAGTCCGTAAGGTGGTTCTTTGAAATAATTTTAACCCTTTCCCAGATCACAAAAAGTTAGAGTGGACTGGATTGAAAGCTGTTGCTGATGACAAAATTGACGCTGATAATGACAGAATTTGCGTAAAATAGCCTACTGCACAGAAAATATAGAGGCAAAAGGAGAAAATGCTAGTGAACATTATTTTCTTCTTTTGTCTAAATACTTTCTCAAGCTAATTCTCTCATGGATGTCAAAACCAGGTCTTGTTTGGGAAAGGGTTAAAGTACTTGGCATTTGAGACTTACCAGCATGTTGTAGAGTAATAAAATAACTGCATATGATTACATGTATTATGAATCTTTGATACACTTTGATATTTTGTTTCTATTCATTTTTTGTTTTGGCTACATCGCAGCTCTACTTTAACAGTTTATTTGTTAGCGGTAAAGATGAAACGAATGTGCACTATTGTAAGTAAAATGTTTCAATATCACGTTTGTATTGTATTAAACTATTGTGAAGAGTCAAGTGTACTATGTAGGCGCGCGCTGCGAACGGAAAGATCGATATCGTGTTAAAATGGGTTTCCGGGTGCATTCCTTTGAATGCCAATATTTTCGAAACTAATAAACATTTTTCAACCAAATTTTAAATGCTGATAGAAAACTGTCGTTTCTATTGCATATTAAAATTTGGTGGAGATATATCACTTGATAAATGAGCACACTCTGTACAGCCTCTATCTAATACTTAACATTCAATGCGCGCGCATTTGAATATTTATTTCCCGTAGAATCTACTATACAGCCTCTATCTAATACTAAACATTCAATGCGCATTTGAATGTTTATTTCGCGTATAATCTACAATACAGCCTCTATCTAATACAACAGTTCTATCGCAGTCAACCTACCCCGGAAGTCCGCCAGACTCCATCATGTTGGCGAGTGTGACGTCATTACTCCATACGTCATACTGCCATTTCTTCAACCCCAGCACACCGCATAACACCCGGCCCGTGTGTATTCCCACGCGCATGTTGAGATTCACACCCGTGGATTCAACCACAGTACTGAAAATAAAGAGTAGAAAGAAATATACATGTATTGATACTCACATGTAAATAATATTTGGCCAAATATATAATAGAACAGCGACCTACCAAGACATCGTTTGACACAAATTTTAACCAGCATCCAAAGATTTATTTCAGCACAAATTCGTTTATTGTATAAACAAAGTACAGCTATTTCTTGGAAACGTCTTACAGCATAACCAGGGTACATAATTCCTTTTCATATCTCTAAAATAAGGGGAGGAAGAGGCTCAGTTTACGAAAAATAACTCAGTGAAGTATTGCTTTTCAAGACTCTAATACTTTTGGCTTGTTTGATCGATATTTACTAGACAGTTACATAAATGCGTTTGTTAGAAGACGAAATTTACTGTATGCCTTGTTGTTCATTTAATTGAATCACACTTTGGACACATTGATCAATGCACGTCACACACATACGGGCGACAATAGTTTGCTGCTTTTCTACAAAGACCTCGTAACTGCAGCTTGTGTCAAGCTGCAGTTACGAGGGTTTTTGTCGGAAAGCGACGATTTACTGCAATTTGAAAAAAATACTTACCGTATGGCGTCAATCATATCTATCCCCATTTCTACACAACATTTAGCGTGGTCTTCTCTCTGGTCAGGAAGGCCACTTACACAATAGTAACAGTCGCCCAGAATCTTGATACGTAGACAATGGTTATTCTGAAATAGAGAAGTTACGTGGTTGTTATGACTTCTAGGAATAAATACTTCAATTCTTTTATGGGAATAAGTTTAAAAGATTCATAGTGATAATCATAAATGATTAAATGTTTCCAAAATTTTGAAAGCAGCGGCGTAGCTATGTTAACGCATATACGTGCAAATTTGTGTCATATACGAATATTTTCGGTAATTTCATGTCATAAATGAACGAAAATTGAATATACGCACAAGATAATGCGTAATCATTAAAACGGCTCAACTACGCTCCAGAACTATTTTAGAAGGCTTTGATTTATGCTGTGACAAAGTTAGTTTATCAAAATAACTTTTTAATGAGAACGTGTTTTAAATAATTTTGACACACAAATATTTCATGATGTATTTGGGAAATTATTCAAATCTTACACAAGATATAATTCGTTATTTTGTCAAAAACAGCTGACTTAATAAATGAGGTATCTCGCAAAAATGTTATCTAAATTAATTTAGTTGCATAAGCCTAGAAGAATAGAAAACGTGTTGCATTTAAACAAACAAATTGGAATTTTTGTCATTTGATTATTTAGTGCGAGATTCATCAAAGAATTTCGGACATACATGTTTGTAGATATTTTTTTTCATTATGTCCTACGATTCTTTATTGACAATAATAATTTTTACCTCAATTCAAAGAAAATGATTGGTTTGCCCTACACATTTCGTAGGAACTTTCTAGGAAAATATATGGCCTAAATTCTTTGATTAAACTTGCATTTGGTGAACCATTGGTAACGTCGAAGGACTAAATGTACCACATCAGAGAATCCTATGACACGACAACAACAATTGCAGATAATCTTCAATAATCATGTTAAGGTAGAATACCCGTTATGTGACCATTTTGAAATTCATAAAACAGGATTTTTTCGAGCAACGTCGTTACGTATGCAAACCTTTTCGGGTGCAGTCGCAAACATTCGGCGGTGGAAACTTCCACTGCTGAATGTTTTCGACGTCGCCGCATTAATTCCGACGTCGCGCGAATCTCATTAGTTGACTATCTAAATCTATGACATATTGGAATTTGTTTTGTGGCAGAGAAAGTGTAAAAATGTCTGAGAAGTGTTGTATATGACAGAGCTTTTAAACATCACTTGACAAAAGGTCATTGACAAGCAACCAGAAACAAGACCCTATGTGTCGTCTGCAACACCTGTCAAAATTGACCATGATCCTAAGACATTGTCGTTTGGAAGAGAGTTAAACAAACAAAAAAAAAAAAAAAAAAAAAAAACAAAAAAACAGGGATTTTTGGACATAGTGCAGTGCAGACAATGGAAACCAAATAAGTTTTCTTTAATGTCAGTTTAGACATTATCATATTTCATCTTACTTAACCAAATATTAAGGATTCATTCATCATTTGGCTGGCGAACGTATAACTCAAAATTTATAACTGTAGACTTATATACAAACACTATGATGCTTGTTGTTGAAAATGACCCAACACAAACACTTTCTCTTTCCAGAATAAACGAGTTAGGACATTAATTCGTCCATATAGCTCACGATAAATGGTTTGATGAATCTTAAAACTATGTATTTTATTTTTAGTGTTTGTATACAAGTCTACAATGAAAACCGACATTCTATATGTTTCCTATTTTTAAAACAAAGCATCATTTTTAATTTCTATTAAATTGTGTATTTAATTTAGAGTATACTAAAAGGTGAATGTCTAATTATATCAATGTCAGATCATGCACACTATTCTTGTAAATATGAATAGAGATCTTCAATAGAAATTTGATATTTCGATAGGGTATCGAAGGAGGCACACAAAGGCTAGTGGGAGAGAGTAGGGGTGTTCCCTCCCCAGGGGGAGGTACAGGAGAAAACAAAAGAACATGGACATAAGCATTTTGCTTACTTCAATCTATAATCAGAAGACAATGGCGTAAACTCAGAAATGTTATAGGTATCCCCTTTGGTTCTATTTGCGATATCTGTTAATATTGCTCAGTTGTAACATACCATGGAAATACTATTACAGGACAGCATGGGCATTGATCAGACTGCGTGTATACGCAGGCTGGTCTAGTTCCATGTTCGTCTCACATGCCATAAAGAACACTATTGCCTGATCCCATTTACATATGCTAGAGAAAGGGAGAAATTATAAACACAATGTGACCTGTCACGCTAAAAGGGACCTTATCAGACAAACTTTTCAGACTTGGAAAACTTGTCAGACTTAGCACAGGTCAACCAGATACCGTATGTGAAAAATGAACATATAGTAAGATTGAGAAAACATTACAGATTCAGACAATTACATAAAAGTGAAAATTATTGGCCCTAGTCTGGCTGCGCCAGTCTGGCTGCGCGGACTGCGCAGCCAGACTACATGTAGGGTCGATATTTTTCACACATCCCAGAGGGTCCCTTTATGCCTGATTGGTCGAATATTTACCTTAGCCAAATGATCAAATCTGCCGAATAGTTCGTTGAGTATTTTGACAAGGTTTTCTGCAGAACAGTGGGACGATAGACTGGTGAATCCGACAATGTCAGCAAATAGTATACTGAAAGAAAAAAGAAACCGGTGAATATCATCAATATTTCGCTGCTTTTCAACAAAAACCGCGTAACTGCAGCTTAAAACAAGCTGCAGTTACGAGGTTTTCGTTGAAAAGTGACGATTTAGCAAAAAGTCTTACACTTTGGCATAACATTGCTCTCTGCCATTTCTAGCATCAGTGTCAACACAATATATCTAATGAAAATATTTAGCTATCTTTGTATATTAATGCGATTCATAGATCTTTTTAGATTTTTTTTATTTACGGATTTTGAATCGTTTCAATCACGACGTAAGAAATTCCACATGAGCACTGTGTTTCATGTCAAAACCAATGTTTGTTTATATGGTTTGTTATCTCACAATATCATACAAGTGTATCCATTGATTTTCTGTCCTAGGGCATCTCGTATGTAAAATTTCCTAGTAATTTGCTCAGAAAGATGTCTAACAAATTTTTGAAAGTGGTGATATTGTGTTTCATTGTGGCTTTTACTGAAAATGATACAAGGTATATTGCACCAATGGCAATATGTACAGGTCAACTTGTTTTTGGTAGATAAAGTCGGTTCACCTTACTCCATCGCAAACAAAACAGGATTTTGACATCCACAGCTCAAACAGTTTTGGAATTTAATGAGAGCAAAGACAAAATCGCTGATTACAATAATTCTAATTTTTCATCAATATAATTTTCTATAATATCGTGCACAGTTTCTATTTGATTCGTATTATTGTGTTGTCTGCAACTGGTTCAAACGAACAAGTTTAAAAATGCATGGTTTAGGAAAGGGAAAGGTATTTCCTTGCTGCTATTTGATTTCGGTGTCTTACATAAGAAATATGAATAATAAAAAGTCCCAGAATTGAGCACGCAATAGTATGATAAATGAGAAATAAGGTCGCTCTAAGTTTTTAACCCTTTCCCGAACATCCTATTCTTACACGAAGTCTGAGGTAAATCACAGGAGATAACGATGTAAATAGTCACATTTTTTTCATTTTCCATGAAAAATTTCTGCAAATACCTCAAAGAGTGTATTTCATTAAATAAGCCTTTCCCCAAAAGCATAGTTTTAGGGTAGACCAATTTGAAAGCTGCTGTGGGTAAAATAAAATGAATGTTGATAAAGATAGGATTTGTGTGCAATATGCATGTAAACTCTAGCTGGGAAAATATTGAGGCAAACGGAGAAAATGCTGATTATCAGCATTTTCTTCTTTTGCCTCAATGTTTTCCAAGCCTATTCTATTATGGACGTCATGAGTAGGTATTGTTCGAGAAAGGGTTAAACACCAATTTTGTCGTCTGCAATAGTTTCCCAAATTGGACCAGTCTAAAATTTTGCCGGTTGGGGGAGAGAAATACGAGACAAGATAATTCTCTGTTTTCATTGATTATCCGAAAAACGGGGAAATGCAGTTTTTACCCTCAAAACTGGCGCCAGTTGAATTACGTGTGATTAATCTAATTTAATATTTGGAGATTTGTTTTCTTTTCATATCGAGATTGATATTGGCGCTAAAACCAAGACTATAAAACAAAATGAAAGTGGTAAGGGATTTTTACCTTTTCTCAGAAAAAAAACTCGTACATTATATCATGATTGGTAGTTTGATTCTTTTCTGAGTTTTCTTCGAAATATTGAAAAAAATGAGTACCAATTTCCTTTGCAGACAACCGCAATGTTAAACCATATATACCTCTCGATAAATGAACTGGCAGAGCAGCCCGTGCTAATCGAATGGAGTGCTCTGCCAGGTAAATTCTCGTCCGCTATACAATTTATATAATCAAAAGATAAACACACATGATCTCCATACAAAAAGATGATAGACACATTCAGTCTGTGTTTTTTATACTGGACACAATTATGACATTCCACAGAAAAACGTTTTCGTGCATAGACTAAGTTGAAGATGTACATTGTTACCTAAAATTTATAAAATACATGTATATATGACCCGTTTTAGGACAGCCATACTTCGTGTGCTTTGTGTGTCTTCAAGTTAAACTTGTGTAAACAACAACAACATGAAATTGTCACTGATGCGTTTTTTGTAGCACTCAGTATAAATTCGTATTTTCAGACCGTGTAAAGGTTACAGTTTTGACTGTGTTTTGAAACTTTACATAAATAATACTATCATCATAATAGGATAAACGCACATACTTGCATGTAAAATGATGATGAATTATCTTCCTTATTTAGAAAAGCATTTTCGCCCCGTCATGAGAAATACACCCCGTAATAGGCGACGATTTTATCCAGCTATCCGTGACGTTATTTAGGAAAAACAATAGTGGTTCGTAGGTGTTGTTCTAAAATTTATAACAACACAGGCCAATTATCAAAACATAACGGAAAACCTAGTCTATTTTTAGCACAAAATTCATTGCTATTACACATCAACCATCTTTGGTCCGATTGTATAAACTTTGGTTATCGTTAACAAAATGGCTAAAGATATGTTTTGGTTACATGTCCCAACAACAACTTTATTGCATAGCATAGTAAAAAAAATATTGCATAGCATAGTAAAAGTTAAGCAAAATAGGGTTTTAATCATTTGGTTAACGCAAACAAAATTTCATACACCCTGGTCCCGATGACATGATTCTCCGATGATTTTGAAAGGCAATGACTATGCTTATCTTTACAAACATCGAAGCAACTGTTTTAAACAAAATGTATTTACGAAGTTTTTGGTGAAACGTGCAGTCTGATTTTAGTGTACATAGGCTTCATGCACGTTTGAATTATGCATGTGAATGCTTAACCTCTTGCAAAACAAATTTGTAGCCCACCAATGTCGAATCGTGACGTCACAAGTCACGTGAGTAATACTCCGCTTATTTGTGAGAGACATTGACCTATGGACAGTTGCAGTAAGGGCATTGTCATAGCTAAGGCTCGCATTTGAATGCGAAATGAGACAATTAAGGGACAATGCTGCAGATTCTTTAGACGAATATATTTTGTTCACAATTCACCGGTCCATGTTTATCGTACGGCCATTGTTGGAAACGCCATTTTCGTCATAGGCACTCGTGAAAATATTTTTAAATTAATTATTGGTGGACACATACTTGTTCAAAGACTTTGAACATGTATGTGTCCACCAATGATTAATTAAAAATATTTTGACTAGTTCTATGCAGAAAATGACGCTTACAAACACGTCCGTACGATAAACATTGACCGGTGAACAATTAAAAATATACTCGTCTAAAGAATCTGGAACATTGTCCCTTAAACAATTCTAACTCGAAATAATACCATGAACACTTTCGGTAGGTCCCACATTGTGCTGGCTCGACAGATATATGGAAACAAGGTAATTACAAGGAAAATGCTTGCAGAGCACGCGGTTCGGTAATATATCAAAATCATGCGATTACCCTAGGCTTCCGCGAAATCCATCAAACAAAATAAGATGGAAATTATATTGCAGCATATGGAAACATACTTTATTGCAACTACGTAATTTAGAAAACGAGGTGTATTTGTGTAACAAAAATAACCCCGTATGAGTGTGTTCTTTTTAGATTTAGGTGACCTTTATATTTGACAATGACCTTGACCCTGGATAAAGAAAGGTCGTTGTGTTTGAGTGCGTAGGTTGGGAAGAAACATAAGAAATCGTTGGCTATGTTTGAATGCGTCGTAACTACAGCTTGATTTAGCTGTAGTCAAGAATTTTTGGACGAGGTCTTAAAGTTTGAAATGCTAACGAAAGTAAGGCTTTAACCAATCAATTAATATTGTTTTTTTACAAATAAATGCATATTGTGTCATAACATGAACTACATGCACATTTGTTCATAGAAAACAACCAAGTAGTAAAATAAACCGAATACGAAAGAGCAGTACCGGTTGAGTATTCTAACAAGACTGATACCGATCCACTTTGTTATCTTTATACGTCTCGATTTTTAACCAAATGAATCAAGTAAAAAGCAAACTTCGTAGCCTATTTCCAACATTTTGAAATTATCATAAAAAGGACACGTTTTCCTCTGTAACTGCAGCTATTTGTACATCTTGCCAGCGGCAATGACAGAAAATTGAGAAAATCTCAAAAAATGTACATCACAATTCACTGTTTCAGACAGAACTATTTGAAATTTACAATAAACTGATATGTACAGGCCCGTAGGAACAGGGGGGGGGCTAGGGGGGGCTAAGCCCCCCCCCAAAGTTGGCCATAAATGCAAAATTTTCCTTATTTTACACTGAAAATTCAGGGCAAATCCAAATTAGCCCCCCCCCCCAATATTCAGACACTGGGGCTTTAGCCCCCCCCCCCCCCCCCGATATGAAATTGCTTCCTACGGGCCTGTTGTACACGCAATATGAAAACACATTTCCCTAAAGCTGAAGATAAATCATCTTAACAAGTAAAGAATTCTACCTTGTATGGAACAAAGCGGAGGTAAAATGCTTGGCTTGTGAAAATTTTGCTCCACTTTTTTAAAACAATAAAAAAATGAGATGCTATTTGCATAAGGACTTTACATCGTTTTTTCTTGGGGTCAATTATTTCAAGTTTTGGGAGTTAGAAGTACATTAAATATTTGAAGTTGGGATGTTTCTGAAAATAAGAACCTTTCGATGCTTTTCAACGAAATCCTCGTATCTGCAGCTTGTTCTAAGCTGCAGATACGAGATTTTTGTTGGAAAACAACGCCTTGCTGCTTCGGAAAAAATACCCGTACTGTACCCGAAACTAAACATTCCAATATACTTCAAAACTTCCAACTACCAAAACATTAAAATGTTGTCGAAATTCAGAGTTTTTGCACACGACAAATTTACATGACTGTTACAATTAAAGTGACATTTCAGATTTTTTTGTCATAAATATTACTTTTATTTTTATCTGAAAGAGCATATTTCCTTATGAAAATTCTGAAAATTTCAAGCCAAAATATTGCACCGTTTACGAGAAATTTATATTTTTGTATTAAAATTGAACAAATTGTTGTGGACAACAGTTCGGATTTATACGCAATTTATCGATTATGTGTCAACTTTAAATGCGTGTATCTCGCTTACTGGCAACAACTTAAAAAAACTTATAGTATTTATACTCATTAGAATACCCAATCTTGGCATCAAGACACACTTTAAAAAATTGAAATCGGAATGAAATGTCCCTTTAACTTTGTGATTGATAAGGTTTTAAATCTTTGAAGTAAAGATAGAAAATATTTTCAGAACTTTCGCCCTTTTCTCTGATATTTTCCAAAACTTTCAAGCTAAGGTTTGGTATCAAAAAAACTAAATTATTCTGGTACAGATTGAAAATATAAATAACGTAACGTGTTAGACACGAGAAACGTACCTGACGCTTTAATGTCGCTGTACGAGTATGTATCTATTGTTCTAAGCTGTTGATACGAGGTTTTTATTGAAAAACGACGATATGTAACTGTATTGGCGTGATAAACGTGCTTAACGCTTTCATGTCGCTGTATATCGATGCTTTTCAACGAAAGCCTCGTATCTGCAGCTTGCTTTAAGCTGCAGATACGAGATTGTTGTTGAAAAACGACGATATGTAGCGTAATAGGCGTGACTAACGTACCTAACGCTTTCATGTCGCTGTATGTAGATCTTGTGAAACATCCCTTGGTGCGGTGACGTCATATCGTTCTTCATCTCCATGGCAACGTGTTGTGGCAACACACTTAATAACAGTTTCTCCTGAAAAACAAAGATAGAACAACTTGTTAGAAGCATTTAAGTAATCAAATTACCATTAAAACATTACATAATACAATTAATTTGCGTCATTAACGAAAGTGCACACAGTGTAATCGCATGACTACGTTAAAAAATACTGTAACTACGGCTTATTGATGCCGTAGTTACGACATATTCGACAGAAGCCGCTATGGTGAAGCAGTTTCTCCTTTTGTCTCAATATTTTCTATGCCATAGTTTACGCAATTTCTATCTTTAAAACCTTCCATTTTGTCATTTGTGGCAGTTTTTAATTTGGCCATCTTAAAAGTTTGCCGTTTGGGAAAGGGTTAATCAAGTGTAAATGTTGGTTTTGTTTACTCTGATTTTAAATGTTGTCGATTTCACATGTACGTATTTATGTTGCCTTTAACCTATTTGGGTACATGTACACGTGTGAAGTATTAAAGTATTCTTTTTCTTATCATTGTATGAATCTTACAAACTCTATTATTGTTTGAAATTCAATGCACATGTACAAAAGAAATAATTATTTTATCCATTGGCAAGTGTAGGCCTACATGTATGTTATATAGTGCAAATACATGCTTGTATCTACATGCTACCTACATAATTAACGAGTTGCAGCTAGTGTCCTTGACATGTAACTCGTAAATACCAGTCCAGTTCTGGTATGCATATGAGCAAAGATTTACCGTGTCGTTAAATATCAATGTCAATCAGATTCGCAAATATTATCAAATGAAAACCAAAGCTGCCCCAAAAGGTATCCTTATAATTGAGGATATGCGAACGCGTATCAATACTGTTTAACTTTATGGGCCAAACAATTGATGGATAATGAGCAGACGCGCGTAATGATCAAAAACAGAATCTACGTATATGCCAAGATCAAGTATATCGCTTTTAATTTCTGAACCAATGTCCCTTGTCGTGGTGAAATGCAGTTTTGAATTTAAGGAAAATGGATCAAAGCTTTACAGATTGCTAACAAACAACTCCTGCCAAAAAATTCAAGAACTCATTTCTAGCTTTAGAACTGTTCTAGAACGTTCTAGATAGTTTAATGACAGTTCTAGAACAGTTCTAGAACTGCCATTTAACGATCTGGAACGTCCTAAAACAGTTCTTGAACTAAAATGATTTTTTCGAGAGTACATGTAAGTGTACTGGGTCGTATAGGAAGCTGCGTATTTGCCTAATGATCCATTTAATTGACAGACAATAAGCTTGCGCGTGTTAGAGTATTTAAAAACAGGGCGTTTTATATGCCAGGAACAGCATATCTTTTTTCAATAACATACCCGAAACTCTGAACCAATACTTTTGTCGTGGTAAAAATGTGACTATGAGGGCTATAAAGAAAAAGAATCACAGTTCGTTTACTTATCCCGTTTGAGAGTTGGTATAGGAAACAGTGGTTTGACCCAATGATCCAACTAATTGACAGGCTATAAACCTGCGCGTGTAAGAGTAATCACTCCATGGACTTAGCCCCAGTTGACTGGAAAGGTTTGTTATATCCACTGATAACGCAGAGCTACTCAAAGTAGCTGTTTTACTGCATAAGTCCTAGGACTGTAATTGAAAACAGAGGGTTTCTATGCCATGAGCAGTATATCACCGATTAATCATTCACTCGAGACTGTGAACAAATACTTTCGTCCTGCTAATAAGCTTGTTTCAGCTTTCGTTCTAGTCTAGGATTAGAGAATGATTGCAAAATGCTTTTTTTTTAAAAAATAATCTCTGGTATGATATCTTAAACATTATGTATTGCATTTTGTATGTGACTATGTGCTATGTACTCATCTAACAAAATGTTTGTTCTGTTCCTAAAACAAAGCAAGATAAAGTATTACTTTTTTACTCAAAAATAACTTCTCACAAAGAGGGATAAACTCATTTGTAGCTGAAGACAACAATGGCTATCAAGTTGTGTGTGAAAACACGACCTATACAAGTACAAGTACAAAACTCTTTATTGCCACTAGGTACATGTACATTGTTGTACAACTATGATGGACAAAACAAAACATGCTTGAAAGTTGCGCAGCATAGTCAGCGCATCCATCATTAACCCATTCACAAACGACAAAATTTCAGGGTGATCCAATTCAAAAACTGCGACAAATGACAAAATGGATGCTATTAAAGATAATAATGTAAAATATGGCTCAGAAAATATTGAGATAAATGGAGAAACTGCTGGTTATCAGCAGTTTCTTTTTTTGTTTCAATGTTTTCCCAAATATTTTCTATTAGGGATGTCAAAACCAGGTCTTGTTTGGGAAAGGGTTAAATCACCGTAAATGTAACTTTGTAGTTGCGATCAAATTAAAATCTAGAATAGAAGACAAATCGTCGTTGTAAATGCAAAACCTCGTATCTCGTTTTTGGAAAATTTTAAAGAGGAAGGAACAACTTGAAATAACTTTTCCCAAACTGGAAGGTTTAACTTGAAATTTGGACATATTCTTTACAAATAATGTGCAAATAATAAGGATTTGTAGTAATTTCTCAAAACATGCACGTATTGTCTTAATTAGACACACAAGATTTTACTTTGAACATCGCGGAAATCGACTATTACTAGTTTTTTGCATTTTCACCGACGAAATCCTAGTCACTGCTGAATAAACGGACATTATTATAAAATTAGAACAGGATGCCTTCAATACGTTTCTGGAAAGCTGGTAATAAAGTTGTTCGCTTTGTGAATAACGGGCGATAAAAACTTCTGCCTTGTGCAATATCAAGACAGGAACAATATAAATACCGTTTTATTGCACAATTATATTAACCGTGGAGGATGAATTGGAGGAATAATAATAAAAAAAAACCCGGGGAAATGTTCATGGCAATGATTTTGCTGCAAGGGAAAGATGGAGAGGGAGAGATACGCTCGCATTGTATAATAATAATAATAATAATAATAATAATGATAATAATAATAATAATAATAATAATAATAATAATAATAATAATAATAATAATAATAATAATAATAATAATAATAATAATAATAATAATAATAATAATAATAATAATAATAATATTATATAATATATTTATAATCTGTAAGCTATTGATTAAGTATGTGTGTAGAGAAAACTTCTCGATTATGACAAAAGCTACTTGAATTTACATACAGACAAAGAGAATAAAACATATCTTTCCAAAGAATCAAAATGACCAAATAAAGAATCTAAGACAGAACTAACAATTCGTTCTCCGATAGACAAACATATACCGTGATTGTTGTTGGCATGCACATTTAATTTCTTATGACAAGTCAAATTATGTCTTAAATTGGGCGTAATATGTGACCATTAATTTTACTTAACTAAAGCTTAAACACCAGAGAAATATTCGAATGAAATCTGTTGTGTGTTTGTATGTGTGTGTGTGTTTTTCAATTGAATTTTGAAGGAAACGATTTTGTACTTCCGATATCATTTCCTGAACGGAGCAATTATTTCATTGTTTTATGACATGTTTTAGCCACCATACCCAACATCTTTCAATGAAGCAGATATCGATATCAAGGGGATCGTTAACATTCAGATTAAATTATATTTTCTCTTGAGATATCTTTTGACAGTTATGTAATACTTCGCAGAAGCAAGGCCGTTCATGGTGGGCAATTTTTGTTTCTCTGGTCCCCGGCTCTTTTCGATTGAAATACAACTTATAGCAGTAAGATATTCAAGATTTCTTAAAGAAAGTATGTATGTGAATTTGTGTAATATTAACAGTTCAACGTTTTGATGCCAAACAACTATTTCAATTATGAATGTACAATAATAATCTACAAAAACGGTTCTATAAACATCATTCTTATTTTCAATGATATTGAACAGAAATCGAATGAGTCGAACTCGAGACAACACGAGCAAAATGGCACTTCCTACGACTTTGACACAACAAGTTTTGACTATATGTCAACCATGAATAAATAGTAGGAAATGCTTTGATCTTATTGTTGAGGTATTTTAAATGACATTTAGTTGTTATTTACACACGTTAATTGCACATATGACGGATGGGTGTACATATGTAAATATATCAATTCTGATGAGAAAGTATTTTAAAAGGATATTTCATTATCATTTCAATTTTTTAAAGTATGCCTTGATGCCAAGATTGGTTATTCTAATGGCCATGAATGCAATCAGTTTTTTTAAGTTGTTGCAGATAAGCGAATAACATGCCTTTAAAGTTGAGCTAAATATGATAAATTCCATATACATCTGAACTGTTGTCCACACCAATTTGTTTAATTTCAACACAAAAATATATATTCCTTATAAACAGCGCAATATTTTGGCTTGAATTATTCAGAATGTTCATTAGGAAATGTGCTCTTTCAGATAAAAATAAAATTAAAATTTATGAAAAATGTCTGTGAAATGTCACTTTAAATCAAACTTCTTTAAAATCGAAATAAAATCTTGCATCTCAGAAGAGGCATATAGCAAAGATCTTAGAAGCTAAAGGCAGACAACCCAATCAAGCAGAATAACGTTGTTGTTACTGCAAAACCTCGTATCTCGTTTTTGGAAGGAGAAAAATGAACGTGAAATGACTTTTTTCCAAAATGAAATTTGGACATATTGTTCACAAAATAATGTGTCATTAATACTGATCAGTAAAAATATCCGTTTTTCCCACAACCATGTAGCTAAAGCTTTGATTACGCTGCAGCTACGAGGTTTTGAGAGAAAAGCGGAGATGAGTTATTCCGTGTGGTAACATATACAAAAGTAAAGATAAAAATACGTCTAAATACTTCGGACTTGGGTTTTGTTTCATGTCTCAGCATATTTACACAACGTTGACGTGAAGTCAACATGGGTTGTTTAGAACCACCTATGTGAAGATGCTTTTCATCCAAAATTCGTAACTACAGCTTTACCCTTTCCCAAACAAGACCTGGTTTTGACGTTCCTTAGAGAAAAGACTTGGGAAAACATTGAGATAAAAGAAGAAACTGCTGATAACCAGCAGTTTCTCCTTTTGCCTCAGTATTTTCCGTGCTATATTATACACAAATTCTATCTCAAACCAGGTCCATTTACCCTCTTCGGCAGCTTTTGAAATTGAAATCTTGAAAATTTGGCTGTTTGGGAAAGGGTTAAAACCACCTATATGTCGATGCCTTTCATCTAAGACCTCGTAACTACAGCTTGAAAAAGCTGTAGTTACGAGGTTTTAGCTGAAAAGCTGCGAATGTAATGATGTGTGTTTCTTGTTCGATAATCTTTTTAGAGAAACTGCTGATAAGCCTAAACAGCTGCATACTGTTTTTGAATTATCGCGATATTTAACCCTTTCCTGATCAAGACCTGGTTTGGACGTCCTTAATAGAAAAGGATTAGGAAAACATTTAAACAAAAGAAGAAACTGCTGATAACCAGCTGTTTCTCCTTTTGTCTCAATATTTTCTATGCCATATTTTACACAAATTCTATCTTTAATAACTTGCATTTTGTCTTTTGTGGCAGTTTTTGAATGGGATCGCCTTCAAAGTTTGCCGTTTTGGGAAAGGGTTAAACCCATTTGTCTGTCTGCAGCAAGTACATTTGAGATGTAGTGTGGCGAATACGGGTCATAATTTGTTATATGATCACCGGATTTTAATCTCGTACCTTGAAGTACATTTGAGATCTAGTGTGGCGTATTCGGGTCATAATTTGTTATATGATCACCTGTTTTATCGCTAATGTGTATATTTTGATTATTAAATTGGTGATAAAAGGTTTCAAATAAAACGTATGAAACAATAGGTATACTAAGGTACATGATGCCCACATATCGTGCATCTGAGATGGAAACGAGGCCATGCAAATTTGCAAAGGTATATGTGTACGCAGCTAGAAAATGTTGAATAACTCTTTAATCATAAGGCTTCCTGCAATACAGGAATAATATTCACTAAACGGGCTTGTCGTTTTTTGTAGCTTTCTGATTGAAAACGGAATATATCCTTAATGTAAAATATCAAAACGGTAAACTAAATGGTAGATCAAAACCAGTATCAACCATGCTTACAGATAAAGCACGTTGTATGGTACATATTTACGGACATACAGATTCGAACCAGTTGGCTATATACCCCAGCTTTTCTGACAGTAAACACATAAACACATTACAAAATTAAGGTTAAAACAAAAAAAAAAATACATTCTACGAGTAGTAAAAGAGGATAGCTAACAAATAAGGATGGAATACTAAGACTCGGTTGCAAGCTATATTCCATTTTATGAATGATAGTAACTTAAAAATAGGAACTTACCAGTTTCTCATTTTCATCTTCAATTTCAAGTCTAGAAGCGATACAGTTTTTGGTTTGCACGAACGTTTTCCTCTGCGCCTTTTCTGTTGTATTGTGTATAAACAGTCCTGCTACATTTACAGCTAAATACAGGATACCATTTGCAACCATCTGAAAAGAGACGGCGAACAGACGTTTGAAATGAGACGGCAAAGCGGTCGTCGACAAAACAAGCGTCAACTACAGTTTAGAATTTTGAGGAATCACAAAACACCTCCATTGGTTCAAATTATTTGGTATGAGCATAAAATATTGTATGTTACAAGATCATCATTATCGCCTAAATAATAGCGGGATACGTGTTGAATGGGTTAACATTATACTACATCACTGAATAAAACTATTAGGTATGCACATACTTATGATGTTATTCGTAACGACATCATCATTAACCCATTACCACACAGTGACCCTTTTTGACTCCCCACAAGACAATGGCTTTGGAAAACAATGTGGAAAATGAAGAAATTGCTTGTGACAAGCAATTTCTTCATTTCCCACAATGTTTTCTATTAAAAAAGACCAAAAATATAAACTTGTATTAACGTTAATTGGTCGTCTGTATCATCTTTGAATTTGGAAGTAAAAAAAAATCCGTCTGGAAATGGGTTAAAGACCAAATGAGAGGGTAGATACGTGTTGAAGGAGGTTGTATTAACAGACATTTCCCGATGTAACGTACATTATTATTCCTATTGGAACAAATGGAAGCGCTAGACACGTTTGAATTAAGATTAAGAGCCATCGAAGTATCACAAATAATTTACAAAAAAGTTAGAATAATCAGACTTCGATTTCAATAAAAGATATGCCAATTCGGCATAGTTACGAGATTGCTGTTTTGTGGTCAAATGTAATTCTCCGTGAAGTGTTAAATGTGTTATATATATTTGGTCGTTCTACTAACGCAATTCAAGATGCACTTGACCACAATTTTAAGATTCCTTTCTTATCTGTCTTAAATAGCCAATACCATGGCACCATTGGATAACCTATACCGTGCAAACTTCACGGTCAATGGGTTTTGATTGTTCAATCCAATTAGTGTTTGTAAACGGGTGTTTCTCTGAAGTCTCTGATACAGAAATCGCATTTTCAGCGAAACAAATATTTCGGTGTTGGAGATTGATCGAGGAATTTGCTAACTTTACTAAAGTAGAAACGACGAGCAGACAGATATCTGAATTAATGAACCAATCTCCAAAAAACTGTCAAATACTAAAATTATTAACAATAGTTTGAGCCAAGCGTTACCATGGTAACTGCATTCAAACATATGAACAGAGGATGTTCCCTTTGATTTATTAGTCTGGCTGCGTGAAAAGCTGACATCACAATTTCGGTTACGTGGCCTTTTCTTTATTTTGGAGGATAAAACGCGTATGTAAGCAAAAACAACAAGGAACACAAAAAGAATCTTCAAGATTGCGTCCCCTGAATGCAAGAAGGTGCTAAGTGTATATATAATATATACACTTAGCACCTTCTTGCATTCAGAGGACAAAATTTGCTTGTTCATGCAAATTGTAGCTATGTCGGACATCAAGTTATAATAGTATATACGAAGCCCCTATATGTAATCTGGTATCGAAAAATTTGGTTGTTTATTGATGACTCCTTGTTTGAATGTATATGTCGTCGCTTTTCCACAAAAAGTTCGTAACTGCAGCTTATTCAAAGCTGCAGTTACGAGCTTTTTGTTGAAAAGCGGCGATGTATAACACATTACCATACAGACAACAAACTTATCGTCGGTCGGGAGTCAAAACCTCGTAACTCCAGCTTATTCAAGCTGTAGTTACGAGGTTTTGACTCCCCACCGACGTTATGTTATATGTTCCATATAATAAGGAGTTTTATATACAACACCGAAGGCATTGAAAGACAAGTAGAAAACATCACAAAAGACTCCAAACAAATGCCAAGGGCGGATATAGGGGCGGGGTCAGGGGGTCATGACCCCCTGGAAATGGCCGAAAATTGAATTTTGACTATATAACTTCTTATTAAAAGCTGTCATTTGGGCTTTGATCCCCCCCTGGAAAAAATCCTGGATCCGCCCGTGAATGCAGCAAGTGATTGCCTAGAAAAATTCGATATTCATGTTGATATCGTTAGAGTCTCTAAAAGGGTTCAGGCTCTATGATACTGCAAATCAGCTCATAAGTGTTTAGCAAATAGTTTGTTATCGAAACGTTATGGACGCCTTGTAGGAAGAGAAGTCAGTGAGTATATTCCAGTCACGATGCCATGGCACATGTTTACAAATCTTACACATGTAAACACGGGATTGACCTAATTCGAACTATGAAATTCGAATTTAGCCCCCCCTCCATATTCAGACACTGGCCTGGATAGGGTCCACCTTCCCAACAACAAGATTACTTACTACGGGCCTGAAGGGTGAGACATGTCTTGATAGAGAAATGAAAACATCAATCCTTAAGGTTGAAATACTTTAAAATGAGTCAATGCTACAAGTACATGTACTTTAAAAGTTTATAAACATTTATTGATAGTTATCATATAGATACAAGTAGATCCCACTAGAAACACAAATATATCGGAGGCTTATCATGTTTATTCACATCAAATAGATAAAACCGTTTGATTAAGAAAATGTTGGAAATGTAAATTTTACAATATTTTTTTGAAGTTAGATTTGGATGTAGACTTATATATTTCAAATGTTTAATATCCTTTGTATTTTAGACATTCTAGATAGTAGATACCATACAAGGTTTTCCACAAAAATGTTTAAAACTTAAGCCAAAAACTTTCAAATTGTTATAGCGGTCGGATATCCAATGCGTATATTTACAAATCGCTGCTTTTTAACGAAAACCTCGTATCTGCAGCTTGTTTTAAGCTGCAGATACGATGTTTTCGGTAAAAAGAGACGACATTTTACTTAAAAATGCCATTCCAACAAGTCAAGAAATCATTTGAGACAGGCATTGTGGCCTCCATCATATATTTATGAATCTCTGTAAAATATCAAGGCGAAGATAAACAGAATTCAAATTGATCAAGTTTTCACAGAATTATTGATGAATTTCTGAAATCATTGTCTCACGTGATTCTCAACCGTGAAAATATTCTTTTAGAGACTGTTTGTATACACGTTTTCATGTTTTTTGTATAAATTGTGGGCATACAAATGATTCGATAATTCTGAACATTGAACATAAAAAATAATTTTTCTCAGCAAACTTTTGAAATATCGTGACCATAGAGATTTGTTGCGCATTTTAAGGAAAATTGGGTTAATTTGTAACATGACACTCACAAAAATGACAAAATCAACGATAACATGCAACAAACTGAATTTACTGTAATTGAAATGAATCACAAATCAATTTAGTAAACGATTAGTTTTGCTCTCCTACTACTGCGCTACGGGCTTAAATGCTCATTTTTAAGTGATGGGAAAAATCTTCCAATTGCAACGCATATTGTTTCTAGAGTATCTAGGACTCAACTGAAGAAAGAGAAAAATCATGACATAGGTTGGATTTGAACCAATGACCCTTGATCCTGATTATTCTGAATCCATATTTGTACAACTATACCACGGCGCCCTATTTCAAGTTGACTTTCAGATTGGCATGTGATATTTGATTGGTCAACAGGGCTAGTTCAGGACTCGGAGTAACAAAATGACAAGGGTCAGAGTTATGAAATCATTCAAAAGTCTCCCGACTTTTCTCCGTTCCTGCGATGATTTATTATGTAACAACGTGACTTCAAACATACGTCATATACATGCATTTCACATGGGAGGGCTCAAGCCCCAGTCTCTGAATATTGGGTGGCTAAATGTGATTTGTCCTAAAATTTCGGTGAAAATTAGGAAAATTCGGCCCCTAGCCCCCTGTTCCTACGGGCCTGCTATTCCTACTCAGTTGGACATGCCTGTCCAAAACTCTTTTTCTATATTTGTAACAAAATGACAAGGATCAGAGTTATGAAATCATTCAATAGTCTCCCGACTTTTATCCGTTCATGTAACAATTCTCATATCCGTTATAAATGACAGATTTATGATGGTCCCGCAATAGTCGTCTATTGATTACAGAGATTCAACATTAAGGTAGAATACCCGTAATGTGGCCATTTTGAGATTCATATAACATCAGATTTTTTTTCGAGCGTCGGTGCTATATATCTGAACTTATTCGGGTGCGGTCGAAAACGTTCGGCGGTGGAATGTTCCATCGCAAGATGTTTTCGACGTCGCCCGAATAATTCCAACAGTTCTACGACTTATATCCGTTATAAAAGACAGATCTATAGTAGCCCTACAATAGGCCTCAATTGATTACGAAGATTCAACATTACGGTAGAATACCCGTAATTTAGCCATTTCGAGATTCATAAAACATCGGAGTTTTTTTTTTTGAGCGGCGTCGTTACGTAACTATCTGATCTTATTGGGGTCGGGTCGTAAACATTCGGCGGTGGAATGTTCCACCGCCGAATGTTTTCGACCGCACCCGAATAATTCCGACGACGCACGATTCGCATTAGGAGTAGACCACCTTAATCATATCATTCTGATGTTTCGATATCAGCTCGACCTAATGCATCTACTCATTGTTTTATATAGTAGTCCCGCAATAGGGGTCTATTGATTACTGAGATTCAACATTAACCTAGTATATCATTCTGATGTTTGAATATCAGCTCGAAGTAAATGCCTTTTGTGTGAATTGATGGTTCGGTACATTGAATATTGCGTTCCATTTAAGACCTTACATCATGATATGGAAACATTACTTCCCCTGAAAGTTCCATGCAAAAGAACGGGCTGGTGGGGTCGTACATGTACCAATGACCCCTTGAATTGTTAAATTCGATGGCACCAAATTCACCACTTCCAAATAAATGAACAACAAAATCGAGGCCGTTTAATTTTGTGGTATATCATACTCCATACCAGATTTAACATTCCTTACACAGAAAGACCTTTCTTCCAGCCTTGAACATTTGTACTTTAATTAATAATGATATTCAATATGATTAAAACATTCAAAGGCCAACGAATGTACTGTATCAGGTCAATGTGCGACAAATGAGAGTGACGTCACATCTTTATAACACTCTCAGTAAAAATACCATAAAATAGCAGCGCATTAATTGAATTCGTCGAGTTAATTCTATTTCAAATCGTTAATTTCTGTCCAATTTCCCAATAAATTAACACGTCCTTGAGTCTAAAATTAATTGTTATTTCTCTTTGGACTTCTGAAACTCGTAAAGGGAAGTAATTATGTGATTCCCGAATTTGACCGCTAAGTTTACCATATTTGATCGTAAAACTATTCCCTTTCCGGCTATAACATCATTTATGATACTTAAAACGAACATTAAGAATAGAAATATTGGACATAAATATCAATTGCTAGAGAATTGTTTGTTTATTGGGGTTTTACGCCGTTTTCAACTACCAGGGTCATATCGCGGCGGCTGGAGCACCTACCCATGGATTCCTGTTGTTTCTCAAACCAGTACTACCACAACACCCTTACCGAGCCTCCAGCTGCTCGCCCACTTAGGTTAACGATATCAAACCCATTGGTGGGTGACAATCTTGTCAGTAAGAGTATCAGCCGCGGCCGGGTATCGAACCCGGGACCTCTCGAATGAGGGTCAGATGCGCTACCAACTGCGCTAAGGCCGCGGCCAACAGGAGAATTGTACTTCTAAATAAAACATTGCATGTAGGTCTACCGTCAAAAATTAAATAAATAATGAAATTAAATATAATTTAGATTATGCTGATGTAAAAGAACTTTTTGATATGTACATAAAGTAGCATTATCACGGTGGATAATCACGTAATACAATATTTTCAGAAAATCTTCAATAATTTTGTTATAATGCGACCGATTTGAATTCGATTTGAAGGAGAGAATATGGACAGACGTCACACATTGAAGGAGAGAATATGGACAGACGTCACACATTAGATGGACGTGGTTGATTTTTTAAAAATCAACTGATAAAAAAGATATTGAAGATAAACCAAAAGTTTGGTTTATCTTCAATAACTTTTTTTATCAGTTGACTTTTCAAAAATCAAACACGTCCAGCTTATTCCTGGCATTTCTCCACCTTCTCTGTTTCAAACCGAATTCAAATTGGTCAAGTATTAAAAAAGATTTTGATGATTATCGGAAATACAGAGTCACGTGATTATACACCATGAATAAGGTGTATGTGTGAGTTGGTACCTCACATAGACACCACAATTAAATGAAAGGGAGTTAAAAATCAATAATAAATCGTTTTTCCATCTCTTTTTAGTCTCCTCAAGAAATCGACAAAATGTTGGATGTAACCTACAATTCTGATTGGATAAATAAGGTGCGCTTGTATTTTTTATAAAACGAGGCGAAAAATACGGGTGCACCTACAAACAAGAGGACCATGATGGTCCTATATCGCTCACCTGAACCTAAATGATATGAGCAACACTTTTGTTCAATTCAATTAACCCATTACCAAACAACACAATTTTAGACTGGTCCAAATTCAAAGATGTTGCAGACAACAATTTCAAGTGAATGAAATCTAAAGTTTGTTGGTCTTTTTGAATAGAAAACATTGTGGGAAATGAAGAAATTGCTTGTCACAAGTAATTTCTTCATTTTCTACAATGTTTTCCAAAGCCATTGTGCTATAGAGCGTCAGTAGGCGTCACTGTGTTGTAATGGGTTAATATTTATTACTTTAAGACTGAAAAAGAACTTATGGTCAATAAGGTTGTGAAAATCCAACTCATCCGAGATCTAAATTATGGTGCCAAACATTGTACAGGGCTCCAGATAAGAGGGGGTGGTGACTTTTCAAACTGCAATAATGCTGTCAGTGATCATCAAACCCAATGTTGTAGGTACTCATTTATATCGTCTAGTCGAGACGATTCAAATGAGTACCCACAGCATAGGATTTGAATTCGCAAAAACAATGTTAGTATGTCTTCACCTCCACTTATCTGTAGCCCTGATTGTATCCAAGTTTTGTCTTGATTGATAAATAATTGTAGATTCTAGAGTATAAACAAGGTCGAAAACAGCCGAAAACAGCAATCTAATCAAATTCAAGGGCATATTACTCTCGATTTTCTCATCAGTTAAGACTGAAAATCAAACTAATCCCAGATCTTATGGTCCCTAATATTGTGTCCAAGTTTTGTCTAGATTGATCCATAAAGGTAGATTCCAGAGTGTAAACAAGGTCGAAAACAGCCGAAAACAACAATTTTGTCAAATTCAAGGGCACAAAACGCTCGACTTTCTGATCAGATCAGACTGAAAATCAAACTCATATGAGATCTTATGGTTTCCAACATTGTGTCCAAGTTTTGTAGAGATTGATCAATAATTGTAGATTCTAGAATGTAAACAAGGTCGAAACCAGCCGAAAATGGCAATCTTGTCAAATTCAAGGGCACATAACTCTCAACATTCTCATCAGATCAGACTGAAAATCAAACTCATCCAAGATCTTATAGTCCCCAACATTGTGTTCAAGTTTTGTCTTGATTGATAAATAATTGTAGATTCTAGAGTATGAACAAGGTCGAAAACAGCCAAAAACAGCAATGTTATCAAATTCAAGGGCACATTACTCTTGACTTTCTAATCAGATCAAACTGAAAATCGAAGTTACCTGAGATCTTATAGTCTCCAACATTGTGTCCAAGATTTGTCTTGATTGGTCAATAATTGTAGATTCTAGTGTGTAAACAAAGTCGAAAACAGTAAAAAACAGCAATTTTGTCAAATTCAAGGGAACATAACTCTGGACTTTCTGATTAGATCAGACTGAAAATCAAACTTATCCCAGATCTTATGGTCCAAAACATTGTGTCCAAGTTTTGTCTTGATTGATTAATAATTGTAGATTCTAGAGTGTAAAAAAGGTTGAAAACAGCCGAAAATCGCAATTTTGTCAAATTCAAGGGCACGTAACTCTTGACTTTCAAATCAGATCAGACTGAAAACCAAACTCATCTGAGATCTAATAGTCCCCAACATTGTGTCCAAGTTTTGTCTTGATTGACCCTTTCCCACACATTGGCGCTTTTGGATGCCCCACAAAATAAAGGCTTTGGAAAACATTGTGACAAGCAATTTCTTCATTACCCACAATGTTTTCTACCAAGAAAGACCAAAAAATGTTAAATTTTGTTCAATGGAACTTGTCGTCTGCAACACCTATGATTTTGGACTAGGCTAAAATTTTGTTGTTTGGTAATGGAGTGTAAATCTATTTATATCCTCTATCAAACTAGATAACTCTACTTATACTGAAGAAAGTGGTGTCAGAGTTCCTTCCCTTAGATTAACTCTTTTTTGAATACAACAAAAAAGTGGCAATTTTGCCCAATTCAAGGGCACATAACTCTCATCTTTCTGGTCAGATCAGACTGAAAATTGACCTCATCCAAGATCTTATGGTCTCCAACATTATGTCCAAGTTTTGTCTTGATTGATTAATAATTGTAAATGCTAGAGTGTAAAGAAACTTAAAAACAGCATATTTTGACATTCAAGGGCAGATAACTCCGCACTTTCTGGTCCGATCAGGCCCAAAATCGAACTTGTCCGAGAACTTATGATCGTACTTGTTTTGGCCAAGTTTGATCAAGATTGAGTAACTTTTGTGGATGCTAGAGTGTAAACACCCCAAATGTTGACGGACGGACGGACGGACGGACGGACGCCGGACAAAAAGTGACCACAATAACTCACCTCGAGCACTTCGTGCTCAGGTGAGCTAAAAATACGGGTGCACCTATATTTTCTGAGGTGATCTTATGAATTATACAAGTGCACCTCTAAAAATACAGGTGCACGTATACAATTTATAAAAACCACCTCAGAATATACAGGTGCACCTGTATGTTTTGTAGGTGCACCATAAACCTAGACTTTTGACCCATTTGGTACGTCATAACAAACATACATGCACTGCAGCCGGTTATAGTACGATTATTCCAAGTGACGGCAAAATTTATTCGATTTGCGGTACATGTTATTGATGTCATATGATTAAAATATAGCTAAAGTTGGCTTAGTGTTCGTCCTAGTTTTTGGACCAATGAAATTGCAGCATATTTGAAAATTTCGGCGCTATATTTCACATAAACGCACTGCCGATCAGTTTATACATAGCCACGCCCCCGTTTCCTGTGCAGTTAAGAAAAATGATGTAGTATTTTTGGGAAAATGATGTAATTCCAGTAAGATCCGCTTGATAGTATATAAGCTCCGGTCTGACGCGTGGTTTGAAGAGCGTATGTTTTCATTGGTTGACAAACACCAAGTCAGATAGAGTCTGCATAGTAGATTCTACGCGACATAAACGTTCAAAGGCTGCGCCTTCTGAACGTTTATATCGCGTAGAATCTACTATACAGCCTCTATCTAATACGTAGAAGAGTTGTTATGTGAAAAATGTTTTGTAATGCAATTTGGTTCTATCTTTTCATTTTCCGTATTAACCTTTGTCTTATTGAACTTAATTTTGTTTCATACGAAAAGCAAACTCAATCTGCTTATCCATTCTTTCCATAATGATTTATAGAAAGCAGGCCGTGTATGCTAAGTATTAGATAGAGGCTGTATAGTAGATTCTACGCGATATAAACGTTCAAAAGGCACAGTCTTTGAACGTTTATGTCGCGTAGAATATACTATACAGACTCTATCTGACTTAGTGTTCGCCAACCAATGAAAACATACGCTTCTACTGTTATTCTTCAAACCACGCCTCCGACCAGAGCTATCAAGCGGATCTTACTGGAATTTCATCATTTTCCCAAATTTACATCATTTTCCCAAAAATTACATCATATTTCATTACTGCACTGGAAACGGGGGCGTGGCTATGTATATCCGTGACATAAACTGACCGGCTGTGCGTTTATGTGGAATATAGCGCCAAAATTTTCAAATATACTGTAATTTCATTTGTCCAAAAACTAGGACGAACACTAAGGTCAGACTGCACGACTATGCAGACTGACTTTAGTCCACAATGCATGCCTTAATTGTGATTAAACAGGATTACGGCGCGAAAAGCACGATAAGGACAATGTTCCTACATGGTCAAACTGACGGACGTTCAAGGACGTTCAGCAAAACAGTCACTGCATAAATCCAGTTGTCCGTTATTTCTAATATCATTGTATTTTCTTTTTATGGCGACTTGAAGAAAAAGAAGATATTATTGATCAATGACAATCTTAATTCATATGTCTCTTTAGTCAAATGAAGCATGTAATGTGTAATGAAGCAAGTATATAACTCCCATGTTTGACCAATAAATGGACTAAATCACCTCATGTAATCGTTCCCATTCCGGTTGTAACATTATTTATGGTGCCTTAGATGACCCTTATATCCTTGGGTGTAATTGCAAAACCTCGTATTTACAGCTTAAATAAAGCTGTAGATACGATGTTTTGCAATAGCACCGACGACATGAGGGAAATAATGGTTCAGAATATTAATTGCGTATTAAGTCTTTTGCTCTTCTTCGCTCTTCGCGAATAAATGTATACTACAATCAATTTCTATTTGTGTAGATTTTGTATTCGCTATGTTTGTAAATTTCGGCAAAAACTGGCATCTCTAGAGCAAAATGAAGGATTTTAAAAGATTTGACTTTGTGACCTAGTTTTTGACCTCGTATGACCCACTTTTGATCATGACATAGATATCATCAAGATTATTAAACATTTAAGACAATTTTGACAAAGTTTGGACAAAAATTGCCACTTTAAGAGCAAAAGGAAGGATAACATAAGATTTTACCTCTTGACCTAGTTAATGGCCTAGCACGACCCACTTCTTGCAATGACCTTGATATCATCACGTTAGACATTCAGGACAATTTCTACAAAATTTGGACCAAAATTGGCCCTTCCAGAGAAAAAATATGGATTTTACAATATTTGACCTAGTGACCTAGTTTTTGACCTGGCATGACCTATTTTCTATGACCTAAATTCCGTCAAGACAAAGAATCTAGACAACGTTCACAATGATCGAGCAGAAAGTGTGGCTCCTGGAGAAGAAAGAAGATTTGACTTAGTGGCCTACTTTTTGACCCCATTCTGGCCGGACAACAGACCGACCACAACATTACTTTACCTCGAGCACTTCGTGCTCAGATGAGCTAGAAAAGCGGCGATAAATTGATGAAATGGTTTAACCCATTCCCAAACAAGACCTGGTTTTGACGTCCCTATTAGAAAAGGCTTGGGAAAACATTGCGACAAAAGAAGAAACTGCTGATAACCAGCAGTTTCTCCTTTTGCCTCAATATTTTCTGTGCCATACTGTACACTAACCCTTTCCTTTTTAACATGAATTTTCTCGTCTAGAGCAGCTTTCCACTTGCATCCCCCCAAAGTTTTGTTGTTTGGGAAAGGGTTAAGGTCTTTCGGCTGAGCTCGTTTCAAGATGTCTCTAGGAAAGCTTCATTAGGATTCAGCTTGAACAATGAGTTATCAGAGATATTTGAGTGATGTATCTGTTTATAGGAGATTTTGTGGCTGAACTTGAAATGCATTTGCGTAGTCCATTTAACGTGTAATACTGAATAATGCTTTAGCATATTAGAATATATCTAAAATATCATCTCTGACTTGTGGTTTAAGGTAGTCTATCCCTAATGAGATCCGCACGACGTCGGAATTATTCGGGCGCGATCGCTAACATTCGGCGGTGGCACTCTCCACCGCCGAATGTTTACGACCGCGCCCGAATATGTTCGGATACGTAACGGCACCGCTCGAAAAAAAGGCCGATGTTTTATGAATCTCAAAATGGCGACATTACGGGCATTCTACCTTAATGTCAAAATTCTTTTGCATTTTTATAGTTTTTCATATCGCTTGTTCAATAATGTGCCTTACTAGAATTCCAGAGTGCAGATATGCAAAAAAAAAAAAAAAAAAAAAAAAAAAAAAAAAAAAAAAAAACTCAATCACAGGTTACGTTCGAAAATATCGCAACTACAGCTTGAATAAGCTGTAGTTACGGCATTTTCAAACGTAACCGACGATATGCACGATAAATGCCCATCTACATTACCAAGACTTGGAAATAATCCCTTGAGAGGACTCCATGACAGAGAATAGTTCGTCTTTAACCCACATTGCGTAAATTGAATGCCAAATCCTGTAGACCATAAAAAGACTGGAGATGGCTCTAATTTAGTGAAGAATGATGAATAGGCCGTTGTCGTCGTCTCTAGTAATTATATCGGACATTAACCGGGTTCTTTTTCAGAGGAATGTTACTATTTATAGATTAGAACTATACTTCGGCGATTGGTTCCCGAAACGTCGTATCTATATATGTTTTTCAAATTGGAGACACGACTTTTTAGACAAAGTTCGACAACATATATACATGTTAACTATGGGGGTTATTTTCATCTGACATTGGCATTAACAAACACGGTAATACAGCTGATTTATTATGTCTATACATGTATGCTTAGCAAAATGCCTAGCATTTGCAATTCTTATTATTTGTATGGGTTCTACGTAGGTCTAATGAAAAAAGTTTTTGGGTCGTACGTAGGATGCCAAATTGTTTCTTTTCTTAAAAAAAAAAAAAAAAAAAAAAAAAAAAAAAAAAAAAAAACACTCTCTTTTGGCAACGTATTGCTCTCTTTAGGAATTATTGCAAAGCGATATTTTCATAGAATGCCTTTGAATGACATTATTTCTTTTTCAATTTCGAGCCATAACCCATATGTCTGCTTTGTCTGCCCCGAGTGCAAGCACACGTTTGGTCAGCATTTTATGTATCCCTTCTTTGGTATATGTATATGGCAGACATCTTTAGAGCAGTATACAACAATTCTTGTAAATGTGTTTCACCCCTTATAAAGTTTTCGACGCCGGAATCTTTTCATGCGCCGTCGTTGAACCGTTAGACCTTGAGCCACCAATAACCCCTGCTCCCCCCCCCCAGAGGGAATTTTGAAGGGTATGATTTTCTGAAAGCTTATAACAAATGCTACAAGATGAGCTTTGTTTGCACTCTGGCCGTTGGGGCTTTTGGCTGTAACCCTTATCTAAAACCCTTAACCCTTTCAAATTTTTCATTTAAATATACAGACAATTATTTGGCCATATCTTGATTGAATTTTAATCTACATATGTCAAAATGGTATCAAATGAAAGCTTATGACTTGCTCTTCAATTTGTAGTTATTTTATGCAAATTAGCTCATTTGCATATTCATGAATATTAATGATTTACCTTAAAATTGCTAATTTTTTATGAAAATTTGGTTAATACTTTCCAAATGAAGGCGTTTCTGTCCAGGGGGAATTTTGTAATCATGGTTTATCTTAAAGTACATTTTATTAGAGACATTTTGAGCATTGTTTGCACTCTGGCGGTTGGGGCTTTTCGCCGTAACCCTTATCCAAACCCTTAACCCCGCCAAATTGTTCATTTAAATTTTGAAAATGAATTTGGTCATATCTTGATTGAATATTGACACACAGGTGTCAGAATGGTATCAAATGAAAGCTTATGACTTGCTCTTTCATTTTCAGTTATGTTATGCAAATTAGCTCATTTGCATATTCATGAATATTAATGATTTTCCCTAAAATTGCGATTTTCGACAATAATGTGGTAAATACTTTCCAAAACAGAGCATTTTTGTGCAGGGGAATTATGTAAACATAGTAAATCTTTAAGAAAATTATATAAGAAACATTTTGAGCGATGTTTGCACTTTGACCATTTTGGCTTTTGGCCAAATCCCTTATCTAAACCCTTAACCCTATAAAATTGTTCATTCATTTCAAAATGTTTTTGGTCATATCTTGGATGAATATTGACCTACAGATGTTAAAATGGTATCAAATGAAAGCTTATGACTTGCTTAATAATGTGCTATAAATTTTATGCAAATTAGCTCATTTGCATATTTATGAATATTAATGACATTACTTAAAACTGTGACCTTTTTTCCGAATATTTGGTAAACACTTTCAAAAACATTGTGTTTCTTCTCAGGGAATCATGTAAACATGGTTTAAATTAAAGAACAGTTTAGAAGAAACATTTTGAGCAATGTTTGCACTCTGGCGATGGGGGCTTTTGGCGGTGACCCTTATCTAAACCCTTAACCTCATCAAATCGTTCATTCAAATTTTCAAAACGTTTTTGGTCATATCTTGATTATGCATTGACCTACTGGTATCAGAATGGTATCAAATTAAAGCTTATTGCTGGCTCTTCCATATGCTATTATTTTTCATGCATATTAGTTCAGTTGCATTGCCATATATATTAATGAATTTCCTTAAAATTGTGATTTTTCAGCGAAAATGTGTTAAATACTATCAAAAACAAGGTGTTTCTGTTCAAAGGCATTATGCAAACATAATTTATCTTAAAGAACATTACATGAATAACACTTTAAGAAATGTTCACACTGTGGCATTTGGGTCTTTTACCCAAACCCCTTATCTAAACCCTCAACCCTATCAAATTGTTTATTCAAATTTTCAAAATGTTTTTGGTCATATCTTGATTAAATATTGATCTACAAACGTCAAAATGGTATCAAATGAAAGCTAGTGAATTGCTTGTATATTTTATAATTACTTCATGTCGATTTGCTCATTTACATACTCATAAATACTATTGATTCTTAAATGTTTGGGACAAAAACACATTTATTGTGGAAAATCCATAAAATGTATTCCATTTGACAGTGCTATATGTTATATAGTAATCCTGTTATGTTATGTACATAGTAACCCAGTTATGTTTAGTAATTGATCTATGTCGGTTTCCATCATGATAAACTTGCCCAACTCCCACAGTTTGAGTAATTCCAAGATTGCCACCAAGTGCGATGTGAATCATTTTTGGTCAAATTGTTCTAGAACAGTGCAATAAGTAAGTGTCTTAATATGGAATTTCACATGCTGATTTAAACCTGGTAGCATAGTTGTAGCATTTAAATATCAGGAAAATATTGATCTGAAGATATCTATGGCCATCGAATGCCATCCTGGAAAACATATGCCATATTGAAAGAGATTGTGTATCGCAAGGGAACTATTTTCAATTTATTGTGAGGTGGTACTATGCTGAAAGCACATATAAGAAATATGTGTAGATAAGGAAGAATATGAATATACATTCAGCATGGGCTGTTGGTAGTATGGATCAGTTCACATCTGTTCTGATCTGATACAGATAAATAAATGCATCGTAATAAATGCAATAATCTTTTGATCACAACCAGTAATTGTCTGTACTCTAACTACATACATCGCGTACATCTCTTGATTTTATGTATCTGATACATAGGCTTTACATATGGCACCCCAAGCTTAATTTATCTGAATTGAAAATGCCTTAATAGAGCATAAAGGAATGGTAACACCAGTATCCCTGATCTGTCAGCCACATATCAAATACACTTAAGGCCAACAAATTGACTTGTCTATGAGGAAAACATAAGGAAGTGCTCTCCAGATTGAGAAAAACCATGCTGTTTTCTCTATGTGAATGGCAAAAGTAAGGCCTTGATAATTGCTTAACAATGTTATTTTGCTGTATGTATGCAATTTGTCTACATTCCAGGATATCTCTGTTTATCCATAAAACTTAAAAAAATAATTGGAATGATTAATTTTACATGTGTATTAGAATAAAGTCCCCCATTTTGTATCATTCTATGGCATATGATAAAATGTTTATGTTTAAAGTCCTATTTTGCATCAATTTTGGATTCATGTAGCAGTTTTACAAAGGATAACATTCTGTCAACTAAACTAGATATAAGCAAGAACACCGATACAATAGAAGAAATTAATTTAACTTATTTGCACTTAAAACAATAAAGATTAAAAAGATCAAATGGAAACTAAATACATACATTGAAAATAAGATTTATAGGAACAAAATATAATGGGCTGCACACTTTAAAATTACTGTTACTTCCAAACAAAACATCAAATAGATTTCAAACAAGGCTTATATGTTGTTAAAAGAGTGAACATGGATATTAAATGGTTGAAAACTCTTGAGAAGGAAACAATCGGACCTTTTGGTACGTATTTAAAATAAAAAACCTTGCAAAACAATCAAAATTTTAGACAAATCATTAATATGCATGCTTATGCAAATGAGCTAATTTGCATAAAATATCTGCATATTAAAGAATAAATCTTTGGCTTTCATTTGATACCATTCTTACATCAGTAGGTCAATATTCAATCAAGATATGACCAAGCATGTTTTGAAAATTTGAGTGAACAATTTTATAGGGTTAAGGGTTTGGATAAGGATTATGACCAAAGGCCCCAAGCGCCGGAGTGCAAATATCTCTCAAAATGTTTCTAATAAAATGTTCTTTAAGATAAACCATGTTTACATGATTCCCCCAGAACAGAAACACAATGTTTTTGAAACTATTTACCAAATATTAGCAAAAAGGTCACAATTTTAAGTAAAATCATTAATATTTATGAATATGCAAATGAGCTAATTTGCATAAAATTTATAGCAAATTATTGATTGAGTCAAAAGCTTTCATTTGATACCATTATAACATCTATAAGTCAATATTCAACCAAGATATGACCAAAAACGTTTTTAAATGATTGAATAATTTATAGGGTTAAGGGTTTAGATAAGGGTTTTGGCCAAAAGCCCCAACGGACAAAGTGCGAACATCGCTCAAAATGTCTCTCGTATAATTTTCTTTAAGATTTGCTATGTTTACATAATTCCCCTGCACAAAAACGCCACATTTTGGAAAGTATTTACCACATTTTTATCGAAAATCGCAATTTTAGGAAAAATCATTAATATTCATGAATTTGCAAATGAGCTAATTTGCATAACATAACTGAAAATGAAAGAGCAAGTCATAAGCTTTCATTTGATACCATTCTGACACCTGTGTGTCAATATTCATTCAAGATATGACCAAAGTCATTTTCAAAATTTAAATGAACAATTTGGTAGGGTTAAGGGTTTGGATAAGGATTAGGGCAATTAGCCCCAACCGCCAGAGTGCAAACAAGGCTCAAAATGTTTCTAATAAAATATACTTTAAGATAAACCATGTTTACAAAATTCCCCCTGGACAGAAATGCCTTGTTTTAGAAGTTATTTATCAAATTTTCGCCCAAAAATGCAAATTTTAAGGGAAATCATTAATATTCAGGCATATGCAAATGAGCTAATTTGCATAAAATAACTTCAAAATGAAGAGCAAGTCATGGGCTTTCATTTGATACCACTTTGACATATGTAGGTCAATATTTGATGAAAATATGACCAAATAAGTAATGTAATTTTTTATGAAAAAAATGATAGGGTTAAGGGTTTTAGATAAGGGTTACAGCCAAAAGCCCCAACGGCCAGAGTGCAAACAACGCTCAAAATGTTTGTAAGATAATATACTTTAAGAAAAAACATGTCTACAAAATTCCCTCTGGGGGGGGGGGGGAGCAAACATGTTTCTAGCTCAGGGTCTACGTACATATACGTATCCGACCTTTGTTCGTGCGACGTCGTAAACATTCGGCGGTGGAACGTTCCACCACCGACTGTTTTCAACGTCGTTCGAATAATTTCGACGTAGCGTGAATCTTATCAGAGCTGGACTATCTTCATTATAAAACGTTATAATGGATTGCCAGAAATGCTAGGAAAAAATACCATTAAGAACACAGCGGATTAGTTGGATTATAAAAGACTTACTAGTATTACAAAAATTCTATGTACCGGCACTACGATACATGTGCGTTTACTTAAGATAGTCTACCCCTAATGAGATTCGCGTTACGTCGGAATTATTGGGGCGATGTCGAAAACATTCGGCGGTGGAACTTTCCACCGCCGGATGTTTACGACAGCGCCCGAATAAGTTCGGTTACTAAACGATGACGCTCGAAAAAATCCGATGTTTTATGAACCTCAAAATGGCCCATTACGGGTATTCTATCTTAATGACATTCATCTTAGCCAACATATCCTCTAGCATCTGCATTATTAAGAAATATCAAGCAACTAACTGTACTCTGAAGACTTCGTTAATGGACATTTTGGAGCCGACTAATACTTTTATTTTACTTTAACATTTGCTTCCTGCTCTGGAAATTACGCTTACAAATTACTTCTTCACCACAACATGCATATAATTGTACCTTACGTTGAATTGTTTTCTAAACTTTATTGTATATTTACAGTATGCAAGAAAACAATAAAGAAATTTTATATCTTATTTTACCAATATCCAACTGAAATGTAAGCTTTTATAAGTTTAATCGGTCTCGTTTACAAGAATTGTCAGAGGACAGCAAAGCTTGACTATCAATAGCTATATAGTGAAAAAATTCTAAGTCAGAAACGGGTTAACATTGAAGAAATAAAAAAAAAAAACAAATAAATAGGTAAAGATAAATCTACTGAATCTTAGGTCACAGAATCGTGGGCAAAGTTTCGGAGCCATGATAACAACAGAAACAGAGATTTTGTCAATTTAATGCAAAATTTTAATCGTGAAGTATTACGCCGACGCCGATGCTGACGCCCTCTGTAGCCCCCTGTTCTACGATTGGTTGCGCTGAAAAACCGATCAACCATCTGATCAATGTACATTTTCGTTGCTGAGCATATCAAAGTCGTTCACTAATTATTACACTGAAAGTAATTGTTCTTTACTATGAAGATAATTACATATTGCACCACAAATTCCAAGTACAAAATGCTACTTCAATAATAAAATCACCAAATGCAAATGTTTGCAGATGCTGATGTAAAAACATGCAAATTACATAAACCATGTGTTTGCCTTTCGTCTTTGTTTCTAAATAAGGTTAATCCTTTCCCAAATAAGACCTGGTTTTGACGTCCCAAATGAAAAAGGCTTGGGAAAACATTGAGACAAAAGAAGAAACTGCTGATAACCAGCAATTTCTCCTTTTGCCTCAATATTTTCTGTGCCATATTTTACACAAACCTTATCTGTAATGACATCCATTTTGTCATTTGAGACAGTTTTTGAATTGAACCACCCTATTTTCTTTCGTTTGGGAAAGGGTTAACCTTGAAGGTAGGCTTTTGCAAGTCAGACTATGGATCTATGTTGCCGTCTATCAGTTCTTTAAGGGTCTCGAAGACGATGTGAGAATTCACAAAGAACTATTTTATGACCAAACTGTGCGCTTTGTTCAAGATCAATGGTAATCTTTAAAGAGCATATTAAGTTTATTAAAGATGTATGTTATTTTTAAAAGTTCATACGAGCTTCGCAGGGTGCTAATATTCATGTTGGTCTCAAAATTTCATAACTTCACATGTTGTTTAAGATCAATGTTTATTTCAAAATGCCATAACTTTAGATTATCCAAGATCCATGTAGGCCTCACAACTTCCTTTTGAGCCTTTTTTCTGTAATAAAATTGGTACGTAAGAGAAGTTCATTACTTTCAAAGACGAAACATCATTAGCATAAAGAGCATGTGTTCATTGCATTTAAGACAAACAAGAGAGAAACATCAAACAATGCATTACTTTTATGGCCGATGTGCACCTACCAAAGGCCACAGAAAATACTCTTTGTAGAATCTTATTCCTAGAAGCGTCTTTTATATAGAAATAAGCTCAAATTGAATGTTAGCAGAGCCATAACAGACGACGGTTGAATATTTTCAGACAAACTATGTAATTTACTTTTATGACTGACGGGCAACTACCAGGGACCAAAGAATATATACTCTTTACAGTTTCTTATTATACCCCCCACAACGAAGTTATGGGGTATACTGGAATCAGGTTGTCCGTCCGTCTGTCCGTCCGTGGACATAATTTTGTGTCCTCTTCTCCTCCCACAGTTTTTGACTAATTTTGCTGAAATTTTATCAGGTTGTTTCCTATCATATGAAGTTGTGCACCTGCAATTTTCATCTTGATCCAGTCATTAGTTTTAGAGTTATGCCACTTTGAAATTTTTAAGGGGGGGGGGGTTAAGTAGTCAAAATTTAAAATTTCGTTTCCATGCTCTAAGTCAAGAACCATTTGACCTAGGATCATGAAACTTTACACAGTTGCTGCCCCTGACCCAAGGAGGTGTCCTATTGGTCTTTGGGTCACCAAGGTCAAAGGTCAAGGTCACAATTGGACTTTGTTTGAAATCTGTTTCCGTGCTTTAAGTCAAGAACCTTTTGACCTATAGCACTTTTTCCGTGACAAGGCCCTAGTGGGGGTATTCGTCCGCTTTGCGACAGTTCTAGTTCTTAGAAGCGTTTTTTATAAGGAAATGAGCTTAATTCTTATCTTAGTAAAGCCGTAACACGAAACGGTAGAATATTCGCAGACAAACAAAGCATTACTTTTATGGCCGACATACACCGAGCAAAGGTCAAATTATTGAAAAAAAAAAAAATGAAATAAACATTCATCAAAGAATATGATTCTTTGGATCACCTATCCAATAGATATCTTTTTTCCATCTAGCATAGCAAAGTCCTCCCAAAAGGAAGGGTATATTATTTACAGTAATTATAAATATAATACATGTACACGGCAACAGAGAAAAGTTCGCGTAAGAAGATGGTTCTCTGTAATGGCTTTGAAATAAAAGATTCTTAATATTTTATCAATGCCAAAACAACAAAAGCCTAAATTGTTGCTATTTGGGAAGGGTAGAATTGCACGAGGTTGTTTTTCAAGGATCAGTAAAATATCGTCTTTGATATTAACAGACACCTGGCATCAAGGAATTTACAAAGCTTTTCGGATCAAAGTTATTTGAGTTTTCATTTTTATATAATATTGATTTCTTTGCACTTTACAAGTTATTCCACCTCATAATTAAATGTGTCCAAAGTAAATGAATTGTATTGCTATGTAATTGGAATAAGATGAAGAGTGATTTAACCCTTTCCCAAACGACAAAATTTTAGGGTAATCTACTTCAAAAACTGCCACAAATGACAAAATGGATGTTATTGCAGATAGGATTTGTGTAAAATATAGCACAGACAATATTGAGACAAAAGAAGAAACTGCTGGTTATCAGCACTTTCTTCTTTTGTTTCAATGTTTTCCCAAGCCTATTCTATCAGGGACGCCAAATCCAGGCTTTGTTTGGGAAAGGGTTAAGAAAATCCAAGTGCATCCTGATTCGATCAATACTTTCATGATCTGAACCTGAAGATTGGAAGAAAAGATTTTTGGCATAGTATGTTATTCGTTGATTTAATTAATTCGTTAATATTGCTGGTAAACAGCAGGGCTTGCCTGGGAAAGGGTTATAATTCGTCCCTTGACAGCCAGAAGTGGCTATCAGCAGTTAAAATTTAACTGCTGGCTGACACTTCTGGCTGTCAAGGGATTATTTGCATTGCATGTACCAGTTAACGTAAAGGTTTTGTCTATTTGTTAGGTCTATTATATTTTCCTTGTATACGATGCAGACATCATATACTGAGAGGCAAAAGAAAGTATACACTTTTTGTTTGTTAATATCTCTCTTAATTTCCGCCATATCGACTAAAAATTTTGTACTTTTTATTTTTACCTATAAACCAATAATACAGTGCTGATAAATTTTACCGGAAATTGCATGACTACCCATACTTATGCTATAGGCCGATTTTGAAAACTTTGCACGTGCGACTTAGTGGAGCATCAAATGTTGCCGTTTAACCGTATTTGATTTCTTTATTCTTTACCACAATAAATCACAACGTTAATTTTTCTCTAACATTATAACCCAATTCCCGATGGCTGGTAGAAATCGACAAATAAGCCACTTTTTGCATTAAGCCCCATTTTCTTATGACGCAGTATGATATGAAAGAAAGTTGACACTATTTACACTTAGTCAGGTGTCTAGAAACATTCTACGAAAATCTTTATAAGAACCCTTGAATAAATTTAGAAGGAGTCATGTGAGATAGCTTGTTTTCATCAAGCCCCCTTTTACCATGACGCATCGAAATAGGGAAAAACAATAACAATGTACGTATGGCCTTAGGTGACTCAAAACTTTCTGTGAAAATTTTATCCAAATCCGTTCATAAATGTAGATTTTGTGTCACTGTCGATGCTTGCATTAATTAATCGATAATATCCCCTTTTCGGTGACGCTGTATGCTACGAAAAGACCTTTGCAGCGAAAAGACGAACAGATACACAGATAGGCGGAGAAGGTTACATCAATAAACGGCCACCTTCGGTGGCGATCAAAAATGGTACATACTATATGAATCGTTTTCTCAGAAAACGTGGAATAACTAGGGTGTATACTTATTTTTGCCTCTCAGTATATATAGACATATCATAGATTTCTGACAGTTTTTCCCCTAAATGGATTCGATGTCTATTAAGAAATCTATAACCTTATATCTCCTGATACCAAAAGTTGGCAATGGCTTAAAGAAGTTTCAGTTTAATTAATTCTTTCCCAAACAAGATCTGGTTTTGACGTCTCTTATGGCAGAAATTTGGACCACATTGAGGAAAAAGAAAATGCTGATTACCACCATTTTCTCTTTTTAACTACGCGTTTTTTCAAAGCTTAAAACATGCAAATTTTCTAGAATCTACCTTTTTTAAAAAAATAATTTTGCAATTCACATTTGGCATAAATTTGGTTGATCAAAAGTTTTGTCTATTCGGAAAGGGTTATGCCTAATATGCCACCACAGTAATTAATGTATTTTAACAGATTTCTTTTCTTTTGCAATTTTACAATTCCACAGGGATCGATTTTCCATCATCAGTTTTTAACATACAAAATTGACATTTTGTGTTTATTATTAATTGCCAAATATTTTCTTACGGGGAAATTGTAGTAAGATTTTCATAACTCATTTATTGCAAAACAATGGAGCATATGAAAAGGGCTTTGGAAAAGATTAAGACAAAAGGAGAAAATGCTTAATACTTTCTAAAATATATTCTTCACAAACACTTTCTTAAAATCATCATGCATAATACATGTATAGTCTGCTACAAATTTTCAAATTCTCACATTTCCTTTTTTGTAAAAGAATATTATGTAAGAATACACGTTTGAGTGAACTAGAGATATAAACAGTACGGAGGGAAATCACATGACACAAGTTTCGCGATATTTTTTTTTTAAATAATTTTGTAAATATATGATGAAAGATTTGAATAAGAGTTAAAGCTGAGAAGACCGGAAAACTCATGGGATTAGCTGAATCACAAGAAAAAAATCTTTTTAAATCAGCTGATAAAAAGTTTGATTTTGATTTTAATTGGGTTTTTACGCCGATTTCAACTGCCAGGGTCATATCGCAGCGGCTGGAGAACCCCGGTTGTTTCTCAAACTAGTACTACCACAACACCCTTACTGAGTCTTCAGCTGCTCTCCCACTTAGGTTAACGATTTCAAACCGATTGTTGGGTTACATTTTTGTCAGAAAGGGTATTTGCCGCGACCGAGTATCGAACCCGAGACCTCTCGAATGTGAGGCAGATGCGCTACCTTCTGCACTAAGGCCGCGGCCCAGCTGATAAAAAGGCTTTTGACGACAAACCAACATTTTAGTTGGTCCTCAATTACTTTTTTATCAGCTCATTTTTGGACGATCTCAACACCCTTACTTTTTCTAATTTCTCTGATTCAAACCGAAATCAAATTTATCAAGCGTTATCAAAATTATTGACGATTTTCTGAAATAATCGTCACATGATTCCACGCCGAGTTATATACGAATTGCGCACAAAAACGCTGGATGATTATCAAAAACCATAAAGTTGCAATTATGGTGAAAAACAAAAATCGGCTTTCCAATTGTTGATTTAAAATGAAAAAAAAAACGCACAAAAAATCTAGATTTATCAAATTATGAATATGTGGGGAGCAATTTGTCTGGAATTATTCCGCATTTTTTCCATTTTCGTTCTGATTCAAAAAGTCAAATATAATTAGCTTTGTGAAATTACGTAGACGGTTACAAATATGTGACTCGCCAAGCTAAAAGGGGCCTTCCGGAAGGTATTTGAATTATCGACCCTAGTCAGTCTGCACATTCAACATTGGATTTCATTTAACGATCTCAAAACATTATCAAAACAGTGTTGACATTTTTAAAGAAAAATCTAAACAAAAAAGTTCAATTCGCTAAAATCTTGGTAGTCCTGTCAGCGGAGATCTAATCCTGTTTCAGTGCATAGGGGTCCGTAGTTTGAGCTTTGGCACTATCCTAGACTATTCTATATCATGATGTAGAATAGTCTAGGATAGTGCCAAGGCTCAAACTACGGACCCCTATGATTCAGTGTAGATATCTGCGAAGAAGATTGGGATACAACCTCCAACGAAGTCATGATAACTGTAACAGAAGTTTGAAATAGCGAAACATTATCAACATTCAGAAACTTGCACACCTGGCCGCACAATTCGATGGCTTAGCGCGAAACGGTTGTAACTGCCTATATACATATAGGCAGTTACAACCGTTTCGCAATGAGCCACACAATTGTGTAATTCGACGTCTTGAATTAATTAATATGGCTATCAAATGCAGAGTTTCTTCAAATTAGCTGTAAATAATGATCAAGCTGGCAGGATTCCCAATCTTTAACCTGTTTAATCCTTTCCCAATCAAAATAGACACCGTTTTGACGTTCTTATTACATTGTACATTCCAAATATTTTGGGAGAGACATTGAAAGAAAAGCAACAATTGTTTATGATCAGCGATATCTTCTTTTCCGTCAATACTTTTTATACAAAAAATGTACACGTTTTCCACTTTTGATATCAATAATTTCCTTTCAAATGGGACTAGCAAAATTTTTTATATTTGAGGAAGAGTTTAAATCGTGTAGGAGAGCAACCGATAACACACAGGGATGAAAAACAACATAGATATTGCCGCTTTTCAACAAAAAACTCAAAACTGCAGGTTGTTTAAAGCTGCAGTTACGAGGTTTTTGTCGAAAAGCGATGATATGTTATTTCAAGTGCAAGCCCTATAATGTTGGTACCCAATAATGTTGGTCTCTTCGAGACGATGCCAATGGGTACCGACAAAATAGGGCTTCATGAATAACGAACTATATTTTGCATATTCTACAATCTATTATCTCGTCTTATCTATTTACAAGACCGTGCTAATCTGCGGAACACAGAAATCTCAATAAAATAATAATTGGTTTTCATCGGTAGGCTTAATTCTACCTCGAAATAAACAGCCCTGGTGGAATCTCAAGTTAATCAACTTTTGTTTGTTTGGGTCAAGCTGAAGGTCGCTTTCAACAATTTTCTACCCATGTAAGTTAATATCTAAATAATAATATCTATATAATAATGAAGTTTAAAATGAAGTTTTTAGAAATTGTGGATGTTATTGCAAAACCTCGTAACTCTAGCTTTTATCAAGCTAGAGTTACGTGGTCTTGCAATTACACCGACGAAATTCATCTTTATGGAAGGAATCATGGACCACTGCAAATTGATCCAATTTTCTTGCAGCTGCAGCTTTAAATATTTGACCTTTGCTATCGATGTTTTCATGAAGGAATGTGCTTGTAAAACAGAAATCCGATTTTGCTAATTTGTTGATATTGCGTTGGTTAGATTTGTTAATATTTCTTTGACAAGAAACTGCCTTTTGATTAAATAAAGGGACACATGCTAGGCTATTTGGGCATCAGAACAGAGTGCGGACCGTCGGAATGTGCATTGTTGTGTGGCGACTGGCACTAACTATGGCCAAAAAGAAAAGCATTTTAACGTTGATTACAAAGTTATCCTTTTCTATCGAGGATCGGTTTCCTATTTAAATGGTATAAGACAATTTCAGTAACAATGCTCATAGGTAGAATTAGACTCATACTTGATAAACTGACTGTGCTGTAAAACTCTGCAGGTACATGTATCCGCTAACTAAAGTTCTGCTATATCAAATTCTTTGCCAACCTCTGTGATGCTAGCGTGTATTCGCATGCCTTGCTATAAAAAGGAGATCCTGACAAATTAAGGTCGACAGTTGCACTGTAGTTTTATGTGAAAGACCATGTTCTGTTCAATTAAGATTGCTGAAACAGACTCCGAATTGGCCTAATGCCGAAATTGTTTTGCCTTACGATGCTATTTTTGATCGTCACATGTCTTGCCAAAATGTTCAAAGGACGACTCATTTGTGCTTGTATCCTCTTTGTGAAGGTCACGGATATCACCCTTCTTTTCAACAAAAACCTCGTAACTGCAGCTTAAAACAGATTGTAGTAACGAGGTTTTCGTTGAAAAGTGACGATAAAACGAAGCTTGATAATTCAAGGGGAGCACAATACTGGGATTAACTCATTACCAGACGACACAATTTTAGACTGGTCCACATTCAAATGTGTTGCACATGACAATTTCATTTGAATGATTTTGTACACGTTTTGTCTTTTTTGGTAGAAAACATAGTTTGAAATGAAGAAATTGCTTGAGAAAAGCACTTTTTTTATTTTCCTCAATGCTTTTCAAGGCCTTTGTCAATGTGACAATTTCTAAATGTATCTTTGTTGTATATGAGAATAGTGTAAATGCAGTTATGCATGTACTTTTACAGTAGCGAATCCTGATATGTATCCATATCTGTAGTCTTGAGATGATAAGTTTGTAAACATGGAGATATCAAAATGGATTTTTCTGGATCTACATATTAAAGTGACATTTCAGATTTTTTTGTCATAAATTTTACTTTTATTTTTATCTGAAAGAGGATTTTTCCCTGAAAGAGGATTTTTCCTTATGAAAATTCTGAAAATTTCAAGCAAAAATATTGCACCGTTTACGAGAAATTTATATTTTTGTATTAAAATTGAACAAATTGTTGTGGACAACAGTTTGGATTTATATGCAATTTATCGATTATGTCTCAACTTTAAGTGCGTGTTTCTCGCTTATTCGCAACAACTTAAAAAACGAATAGTATTTATACTCATTAGAATAACCAATCTTGGCATCAAGATAAATTTTAAAAAAATGAAATTGGAATGAAATGTCCCTTTAAGTGCAGTCTGAAATTTATTTATGACATTATGATCTATAAGTATCTCTAGCCTATTACAGTTTCCACAGAAAGAACATATCGTCGCTTTTCTACGAAAACCTCGTATCTGCAGCTTGTTTTAAGCTGCAGATATGTGTTTTTTGCAGAAAAGTAGCGATATCTACGAGTATGTCAGTTTTAGCTATGAATAAAATGGGTGTAAATCAGACCGTCTATATATATGTCGACTGGTCGGATTGCTTATTGGTCTTAATCATTCCACTTTTTTTGCGAAAAATTAAATCGTTGATGTTATTCCAAAACCTCGTACCTTCACTGAAGCTGTAGGTACGAGGGTTTAGAATAACACCGACGAAATTTGTATACTAACAACACAACATATACCAAGCTCAGATAATCACACAATTTTAATATCATATTTTCACGATCAAAAATTGGTTACTTATGTTGAGAGCTTTTAAATGGAGCATTAGAGGTAATTGTTTTTGTTGCCTGTGGTTATCGACATCAGTTATATGTACGCGTATCACGCATAAAGGATCCATTTGGGATTTGTTTAGGTATTCTATCCAACATTAGATACCAAACACTTACTGTAACTTCGGACGTTATTCGTGGCAACGCCCGGATGACGCGCGGAAATTGACTAAGGTATCATACCGTCATTTTCCGTTGGCATGGATTGCGCAACAAGTTGCATTAAGTATTTTTTTCTTTGTGACATATTCGGTGCATCATATGAACATGCTCAGGGTGCCTTAAAATTGTTATTTTGTCCGAATGATCTAGCGTGAGACCATTTAACACTTTCCCTAACAAGAATTGTTTTGGGGTTCCTACTTGAGAAGGGTAAAAAGTGAAATACTGTGAACCATCATTTTATCGATTTGCTTCAATATACAGGGTGTCCCAAAAGTAAGGTAACACTAAAAACCTCATATATCTCGGCTGATATCTCAGTTTTATATTCCAAATATCGATGACATTACAGAAGGTTTTGTGTAGAAACAAATAAAAGAAATTTCTCCAAAATACCATGCCATTTGTATATTTTATGTATGATAAATGGAACACACCCTATTTTATCAGTGACGTCATTTTCATAATAAATGACGTCCTCTAGATTACGTCCTTTCTGTCGCTTTACTTGATTTATTCTTGTGCTATTTTAAGTATTCAATAAATGCTTCACATGTGTCCACAGAACTGTTCCTACATTATCTTTGAATGTTTGATAGCAATATTGCAACAAAAGTCACGTTCTTGTTTTGGGAACTACACCATAAGTCTCTCCACAGAAAATAGATCAATGAATTCAAATCCGGTGTGTGTCCACCAATAAAAGTCTAAGCATTTGACTTGATCTCCCAGAGACTGCTTTCATTATTTTAATATCTTATGGGGAAGTTTCAAATAAAATTTCAAAATCCATTGTGCTAATGATTTAAACAAATCTTGTTCAGACAAAAATCTTCTCATCGACTTTCCTAGACTTCCATTTACAGTCTCATTCAAAGCTGAGACGTTTTCTGCGCTGCGGGATGTTTGCCATCTTTTGCGTCTATTTTCAACAAAATTTGACCAAGATCGTTCAAATTTAGGTATTATTAAGTAGGTTAGATCTGTTCTTGATGGATCTCATGTTTTAAATTGAAACCGTAACTTTTTTGCACTTATATGGGAGATTTTGATTAAAGATATGATTTACTGCATATATACGCTATGAGAAGGTAGGCCGTTACGTCATTTTGATAGTGGTACAGATGACGTCAAAAATGACGCCATATCAATATATACATAACGTTGAAGTATATTGCAGAAAATATTTTCACTGAATTCCGCAGATAATGATAGTTTTCCGAATGAAATCGGCTGAGAAATAGCAGAGCCATTACGCTTTGTAAGTGTTACCTTACTTTTGGGACACCCTGTATTATGTGCAATATGTTTTCTCGAATATTATTTTATCATCTTAGAATGAACCTTCAAACTGGAATTGTTTAAAATTTCTCTGTTTTGGGAAAGTTTTATACAACCGACGTGAAAAATCGCAGCGTAGGGAAGAAAAATGTATGTTGTAGCTTTTTTTTTACAAAAACCTCGAAACTGCAGCTTAAAGCAAGCTGCAGTTTAGAGGTTTTTGTTAAAAAACAGTAATGTATCATTCTACCAGCGTCAGATTTTGTTTTTTTGTGAAAGGGTTAATGTGTGTTGTTCGTGTTCTCCTTACATGAATCATCGAAACTACTTCAAAGTGTTTTCGAATCAGTACGTATTAATCATAGATTGAATGTTTCACCTTTTCCTAAAAGCAGGAGTTTATAAGTTGATACTCTCTAAAAGCAGAGTCGTTTAAACTATGATGAAATGATATCGTATTGTGATGATATAATCACTAGATCTTGGCTTTGGAGAGTAAAAAATTGATAGGTATATTACAGACGTAATAAATAAACAGAACTTATATGCCGAATAACAGAAAAAAAGTCTAAGGAAAATGGAAATAAATCGATTGCTCAGCGCGAAACGGTTGTAACTGCCTATAAACATATAGGCAGTTACAACCGTTTCGCGCTGAGCCATCGAAATGGTAGCCTGCATTTTATTCAATTATCTCTACTGTTTTCAAATGCATCTCTTCCAGTTTCATGAATACAAAAGATTCTTTGGGATCGGTTTTATGCCAGTTTTTGTCTGAATTAACCCATTTTTTACGTTTGTAACATGGATTCTTCAAACAAAATAAGGAAAAATGTGGAAACGCTGCCACCTAGCACTTTTCTTTCCTTCTATGTTTCTATGTCACTAAATGAAATGTTTTTTCCTGAAATAACAAAAATGTTATGGCGTGTAATGGCTGTGACTAGTAAACGATTCTAGAAAGGATTTAAAAAAAGATATAAAGTTGATGAGAGTTCATGAAAACTTCAGACCCCCGTGGGGTTTATTTCAAACGAATCCACGTACTTATATCATCATATCGACAACGTTCTTATTAAAACAAATCATGAGCAAATTCTCTTCGATTTGCGAAAATCTTACAATAAAATTTAATATATTATTTAAGAACATGGCCATATTCCAAAGTCACCAATATGTAAACGATATTTTGTGAACTATTCAAATGACATGTAAATCTCTATCAATATACCGTTTGTAGTTTGTAGCAACTTTCCAATTTTAAAAAAAGACATATAATGACGCATGTGAAAGGTTCCAAGTGTACAGACAGTAAGAATAAGTCGAAATTCTGCAGCAAAAAATTTATTCTAAGAAGAAAAGGGATAAAATCAAGTAAGTCCCCTGATTCCGGCATTATTCGATTATTACACGAAATCGCCGTCTAGATGAAGCGAACAATGTCTGGATGATACAACAGAAACCAACATAAAGATGATTATGTCTGATATCGGGAATAACCCATTGACCACAAAGCACATTTTTTTAAATCCTGTTTCTTTTCTTTTTCCAATTTCTTACATTTTCTAATTCTTATTGATGTCGTCATTTTCAACAACAAGCATATGGAATTTTTAAAATGATGGCATCGGTACCCCCGATTAATTCCGACGTCGGACGAATCTCACTAGGGATTGACTTCCTTAAACATATGTTTATGTATATGTGTTTAAAATTGATCCAACGCTGTGATCTATGATGAAGCGTCTCTGTTCAGTGAACTTGTAAACGTCGGACAAGATATTTAAATAAGGATGAAACATGAACACGTGTTTTGTGGTTACAATATTTTGGACCTGATACAATGGCCAAAACATTGGAATAAAAGGGGTGTTCAAAGTAACAACCATTTTACCCATTTGACTATATTTGTTTTATGCGGTAATGCCACATAAATCTATTTTACTTTTATCAAAGCCTGTTGCAACTTTCAAAAAGAAACCATCTAACTTTTTCGCTGTTTGGGAAAAGGTTAAAACTGTCTATATAGCACATTATCCAAAAGGAAAAGAACAAAATTAGTCTGAGAACTTCCATTATTGTTAATTAGACGGATGTTGGTCGGACCTGTGGCTGTTTTAAATAATCAGGCGTAAAGTTAACCCTTTCCAAATCAACTTCTCGTTTAGACCCAAGCAGATTTGATTTTAAGGGGAGGGGAATGACGAATGGAGGAGAGCCAACAAGACAATTTCCCTATTTTTCCCTATTTTTTATCATAATAGTTTCGCTGTACTGAAATAAAGCTTTTACCACCTATGTCGTATGCAATAACTTTTAAATTGGACCGATCTAACTTCATTGTTCGGAAAAGGTTTAATCATTAGTTTGTAGTTTACGTATGTTCTGCAAGCTATATATCTTCGAAAGCCAAGGGTTCTACCTCCACTTTGTTCCTTAGCAAAGGTTTCTTCCTCCACTATGTTCTTTAGCCAATGGTTCTACCTCCACTTTGTTCCTTAGCAAAGGTTTCTTCCTCCACTATGTTCTTTAGCCAATGGTTCTGCCTCCACTTTTCTCCTTAGCGAAGGGTTCTACCTCCACTTTGTTCCTTAACCAAGGGTTCTACCTCCACTTTGTTCCTTAGCCAAAAGTTCTACCTCCACTTTGTTCCTTAACCAAGGGTTCTACCCCCACTTTGTTCCTTAACCAAGGGTTCTACCCCAACTTTGTTCCTTAGTCGAGGGTTCTACCCCCACTTTGTTCCTTAGTCGAGGGTTCTATCCCCACTTTGTTCCTTAGTCGAGGGTTCTACCTTCACTTTGTTCCTTAGTCGAGGGTTCTACCCCCACTTTGTTCCTTAGTCGAGAGTTCTACCCCAACTCTGTTCCTTAGTCGAGGGTTCTACCTCCACTTGTTCCTTAGTCGAGGGTTCTACCCCCACTTTGTTCCTTAGTCGAGGGTTCTACCCCCACTTTGTTCCTTAGTCGAGGGTTCTACCACCACTTAGTTCCTTAGTCGAGGGTTCTACCCCCACTTTGTTCCTTAGTCAATGGTTCTACCCCCACTTTGTTCCTTAGTCGAGGGTTCTACCCCCACTTTGTTCCTTAGTCGAGGTTCTACCCCCTCATTGCTCCTTAGTCGAGGGTACTACCCCCACTTTGTTCCTTAGTCGAGGGTTCTACCCCCACTTTGTTCGTTAGTCGAGGGTTCTACCCCCACTTTGTTCCTTAGTCGAGGGTTCTACCACCACTTAGTTCCTTAGTCGAGGGTTCTACCCCCACTTTGTTCCTTAGTCAATGGTTCTACCCCCACTTTGTTCCTTAGTCGAGGGTTCTACCCCCACTTTGTTCCTTAGTCGAGGTTCTACCCCCTCATTGCTCCTTAGTCGAGGGTACTACCCCCACTTTGTTCCTTAGTCGAGGGTTCTACCCCCACTTTGTTCGTTAGTCGAGGGTTCTATCCCCACTTTGTTCCTTAGTCGAGGGTTCTACCCCCTCATTGCTCCTTGGTCGAGGGTACTACCCCCACTTTGTTCCTTAGTCGAGGGTTCTACCCCCACTTTGTTCCTTAGTCGAGGGTACTACCCCCACTTTGTTCCTTAGTCGAGGGTTCTACCCCCACTTTGTTCCTTAGTCGAGGGTTCTACCCCCACTTTGTTCCTTAGTCGAGGGTTCTACCCCCTCATTGCTCCTTGGTCGAGGGTACTACCCCCACTTTGTTCCTTAGTCGAGGGTTCTACCCCCACTTTGTTCGTTAGTCGAGGGTTCTACCCCCACTTTGTTCCTTAGTCCAGGGTTCTACCTCCACTTTGTTCCTTAGTCAAGGGTTCTACCTCCACTTTGTTTCTTAGCCAAGGGTATTATCTCCACTTTGTTCCTTAGTCAAGGGTTCTACCTCCACTTTGTTCCTTAGCCAAGGGTTCTATCTCCACTTTGTTCCTTAGTCAAGGCTTCTATCTCCACTTTGTTCCTTAGTTAAGGATTCTATCTCCACTTTGTTCCTTAGTCAAGAGTTCTACCTTCACTTTGTTCCTAAGCCAAGGTTTCTACCTCCACTTTGTTCCTTAGCAAAGGTTTCTTCCTCCACTATGTTCTTTAGCCAATGGTTCTGCCTCCACTTTTCTCCTTAGCGAAGGGTTCTACCTCCACTTTGTTCCTTAACCAAGGGTTCTACCCCCACTTTGTTCCTTAACCAAGGGTTCTACCCCAACTTTGTTCCTTAGTCGAGGGTTCTACCCCCTCTTTGTTCCTTAGTCGAGGGTTCTACCCCCACTTTGTTCCTTAGTCGAGGCTCTACCCCCACTTTGTTCCTTAGTCGAGGGTTCTACCCCCACTTTGTTCCTTAGTCGAGAGTTCTACCCCAACTTTGTTCCTTAGTCGAGGGTTCTACCTCCACTTGTTCCTTAGTCGAGGGTTTTAACCCCACTTTGTTCCTTAGTCGAGGGTTCTACCATCACTTTGTTCCTTAGTCGAGGGTTCTACCCCCACTTTGTTCCTTAGTCGAGGGTTCTACCCCCACTTTGTTCCTTAGTCGAGGGTTCTACCCCCACTTTGTTCCTTAGTCGAGGGTTCTACCCCCACTTTGTTCCTTAGTCAAGGGTTCTACCTCCACTTTGTTCCTTAGCCAAGGGTATTATCTCCACTTTGTTCCTTAGTCAAGTGTTCTACCTCCACTTTGTTCCTTAGCCAAGGGTTCTATCTCCACTTTGTTCCTTAGTCAAGGGTTCTATCTCAACTTTGTTCCTTAGTCAAGGGTTCTATCTCCACATTGTTCCTTAGGCAAGAGTTCTACCCCCACTTTGTTCCTTAGTCAAGGGTTCTATCTCCACTCTGTTCCTTAGTCAAGAGTTCTACCTTCACTTTGTTCCTTAGTCAAGAGTTCTACCTTCGCTTTGTTCCTTAAAGATACACATTCACTGTTACTTACTTATTTTCTGGATAATTTGCTGTAAAAATAACTGTACATAAATGAAATATGGCCTTTAATTTTCCTCTCTGCCAAATGTCAAATCTGTCTGATCTGTATTGGCTTAGATTACGACGGATTTAAAACCCAATATCACATCATTTCGTAAACACTATCTGGCAGTATCTGCCCACTTTGAATATTTTACATATCTTTACACCGCTGTATGATTATCGATTTATGTCATTTGCTGTATGAATCTTGTATTCTGTCTTATAAAGTCTATAAACGGTGCGACAACATGCTAAAAGCCAACTTCTGTGGATCTTAAGGGATTTGGGCCTACGAATACTAATGTCACTTTAACCAAGAGTTCTATCTCCACTTTGTTCCTTAGTCAAGGGTTCTATCTCCACTTTGTTCCTTAGTCAAGAGTTCTACATCCACTTTGTTCCGTAGTCAATGGTTCTACCTCCACTTTTGTTACTTAGCCAATGGTTTTACCTCCACTTTGTAAAGCCCCGTTCCCACTGTCACGGTTTGGACCCCCGGTTAGTCCCGGATGAGTGGTCCGGGGGAAACCGTGACAAACCGGGAGTACAACCGTGGCTGCACCGTGAACATCCTGGACCATCCGGGATGAACCTTGTTGATCCGGCAACCGACCCCGGATGTTTTACAATGTTTAAGGTTTACGAACCGAGAATGAAATGCAGAGCAAGAGGCGAAATTTGAAAAGTGCAAGTAATGCCTAAACTGTGTTACATTTTCATTCCAAATACAAACATAAGCATTTTGTATGCATAGTAATGGAAATATTTGACAAAATGTTCAAAATTACCTCCCTTGCATATGAATATAGAGTAAAATAATATTTGTAAATCATTTTCTTCTTGAAGCATAATCTTGAAATCCGGCCTGGTGAATCAACTTATGTGAAATGTATTTACAAGTGTATGTAATTTGATGCATTTCGTATGGCTAGAAAGTGGCGTTTTCATTCTCAGTTCGTAAACCTTAATACAACCGGCAGTCACCGGGACTCACCGGGAGGATGTCAAGAATCGGCTTTATCCGGGGAAACATCGGCATATTCCGGGGCAAGTCCGGTTCTCTACCCTGGCTCAACCGTGATAGTCCCTGATGATCCGTGGACATTTTCAGCTTAATCAATGTAGTTTCATTTTCTGATGCAAGCACAAGCAAACAAGATTAACTATCTCATAAACCAGAACTTCAAGAGACGAACGAGAACTGGTGCTGATCCACGAGTGACCAGCGGGAAACATCGGCTTGTCACCGGCGCACTACCGTGATATGAAAGGGCGATACCGGCGGCTACCGGTGCGCTACCGGCGACGACCGGTGTTACACCGGGTCGTACCGGGATCAACCGGGATCACCCCGGCCCCTGCACCGTAAATACACCGTGGCAAACCGGGAACAAATCGGGATAGTCCGGGGTAGAACGGGAAGATCCTGCTAGTAATAAACCGGGGGTACACCGGGGCAATGTCGGGAATATGGGAATATGAATCATTTTTTAGAAAAAAGATCCCGGATCATCCCGGAATACCGGCCCTTTCCCCACCGGGAGGTACCGTGGGTGTCCGGGACCAACACCGTGACAGTGGGAACGGGGCTTAACTTAGCCAATGGTACTACCTCCACTTTGTTCCTTACGAATGTTAGGAACAAAGTGGATGTAGAACCGTTGGCTTGCGAAGATGCAAGCTACATTGCAGGCTTGCACTTTTCCGGAGCAAAAAAAATGCTTGTTTGCTTACCACTCTGCGCTATCCTTTGATCATCGAGATATGACGCAATTTCACATTTTAGACAAACACATTACTCTTTCCAACACAATTCTGACTTCTTGTAAATTGATAGAATATTTTGCACGGTGGGAAAACAAACAACACAACAATCAAATATTGCAGAAAGTCGTCGAGACCAATTTGAATTAAATTTTGGTTTGAAGCAGAAATGTGGAAAAATGTCAGGAATTCCGTGGATATGGCAGATTTTGTAAAATTAGCAGACAAACGTTATAAGAAAGTAAGTAAAATGTGAGTGTTAATAACACTTATAATTAGCTGTTGTTTTTTATCCTATTTGTAGATGAAACCATATCATCACTTTTCAACGAAAACCTCGTAACTGCAGCTTGTTTTAAGCTGCAGTTACGAGGGTTTTTGTTGAAACAGCAGCGATATACTTGCTAGCAATGTGTTGAGAGAAAGTGCAGTTAGCAGTATCAGCGCTATTATAATGAATTAGGCAGACGCACGAGTTTGGACAGCTGCCCGATTATCCTGTTTTTGTTTTGTAATCTTTAGATTCTCTGTATTCCCCCTTTATAGCGATGTTAACATAATTTGATTAAAACCGAAGCAGAAAAGTAAGTACAATGTCTAATGCCTTAATGCAAACTTCTGTTTATTGTTGTTGTTAACGATGGTGATGTTGCTGCTGCTGCTGCTACAAATATTTTGCCCTGGATCACCCAACTGATGGTCATCGCAGGCAAGAAATTGGTTGTTTAGATAATTTCCTAGATTTGTATTTTTCAAAAAAATTCCTATATGAAAAAGTAATAGGCATTTAAAATCATTGTGGCTAAATGATTAGGAGAGAAGTAATTTTGAATCTGATCAATGATTTGGAAAATAAAAACAATCGGTAAAGAAACAATATAAGACTGAGCGTTAACATCATATCAATCGGCAAGCTTCTGGAAAAGGTCAATTAATAAATTTCCAGAATTATGCATGTTTTGTATTTTTAAAGAGGAAACCAGAATAAATTTGCGTAATGATATGCTAACAAGAGTATCAGGTTCAATTTAGCTGCCAAAAACTCACAAAAATCTGAAGCCAGAAAAGGTTGATGTCTTTTATTTTGTCCTTCAACATAAACGATATGGCGTTGTTTTTCTTCGAAAACCTCGTAACTGCAGCTTATGTTATGCTTCAGTTACGAGCGTTTTTCAGACTATCAGTTCCAACGTTTCTATACATAATTCCAAACGTCGAAGACATGGTATTAGCAATGAAAAAACGGTAGTATTTGAGATTGATGCAATTTGAAAGCTTGTGCACACGATATACATGCACTCGTATACATATGAGCCAGGATCTGAAAAAACGTCCCTTAAGGCTTTTGAGCCCAACATAGATCCAGATCAGCCTGTGCATACGCACAGTCTGATCAGGATCCACGTTGTTCTCTAATAGCTTCTTCTTGACATTTCGGAACTTACAGAGAGACGCATGGACGCATTTTAGACTGCATTTGACAACAGGCTGAGCGTCAAACTCAATTTCTAAAAATGCTATAAGGGACGTTTTTCCAGATCCCGGCTCAATTATACATGTAATGAAGTAAGATATATCACAGAAACTATCGATGCAAAATAAGGAAATGCTGACTTGTTTCATTTTTCCAAAGTCCTTTCCAAATACTGAACATCAAAATCAGGTCTTATTTGTTTAATAATAACAACAGGCTGTAAATTTTGAAATAGGCTTAGTCATTTTTAAAAGCATGACTTAAGAAAAACAACACACGTTTTACCCTTTCTCCAGATGATGAAATTTCAAACTTTTCCAATTTGACAACAGTTGCAGACAAAAAAAAACAGAAAGAATTAAAAATAGAAACATTATACTTCATTCATAACCCAGAAAACTCGAGAATATGACAAATTACTGATAATTAATTGTTTTTCTTTTGTCTTATTCTTCCCCAAACTGCTCAAAATCGAAACAGTAAAACCGAGTCTTCTTTAGGAAAGGGGTTAATGGCATTTTTCATGCAGATTTATTCGTGTTGCAGTTTAATTGGAATGCGTGAATAAATTATCGTAACGAAATGCAAATGGAGAAACGTATTTTTGATGGATTTGTTTTAAAAAATACCAAACGCTTCATTTAAAAACACAACATACAGTCGACACTCGTTGTGTCGAAGTCCGAGGGGCCGTCAAAATACAATGTACCTCGATATATCCGGAGTTCGACTCATCCGATTTTGTTCGGCTTCGATAAACTTGATATTTGACCGTTTGAGATACTAATCATTTACGATTATTATTGAAATATAGTAGGAAAAGGAAAGAAATTGCTCGTTTGGAGCAATTTCTATCCTTTTCCTACTATATTTCAATTGCTATATTCAGTTCGAAATTATCTTGTTTGAAAAAAAAAGTTATGGCCATTGATGAGGACGGGACCAGATTTGAACTTCGACTTAAGCGAAAATTCGACTTATCCGATGTCGACATAACGAGTGTCGACTGTATTCCTGTAAACAACATCTTTGAGAGATTTGAAAACAGAATCATAGAAAACAAACTCATAACAGTGCTCATCTCTCCACATTCAATTTTAAATGGCATGAAACGGTGCTTCTCTAAGTCAGAAGTTCTCTTTCTTTAATTGATTAAATTGTTAGACTTGGTTCAATATTTTACGTTCAAATGTAAAAATGTAGAGAAATGATATAAAACATAGGAATGCGTATACATATGTGATAGCATACATTATAGCCTAGTGATGCAACGGAAATCGGCAGTTTTTTGGTCTTGATATCTGCAATTTCATCTTTTCTTTCAATATTTTCCCTTTTAATTTCTACAAGGTGCGTCCAAACCATGACATGTTTAAGAACGTGTTAATGCATCTGATGCATGAATTTGTTATTCCGTTTAAGTGTTCGTTATCCATTGTGGGTTATGCTAACGCTGCGCCTGAATGCCAAACCAATGGACATTATAACGATACCGAAGTAAAGGGTGAGGTTCTGATACAAGGGTAACAACAATAGAAACAGCTTCTGATAATCACACAAAGAGGCCAAGTCTCCTCAAGAGATTGATATATAAACATATCATTTACACTAGTTAACCCTTTCCCAAACAACAAATTTCTGGGGTAGTCCTAGTCAAAAGCTGCTGTAGATGACAATACTAATGTTGTTATAGATAGAATTTGTGTAGAATATAGCTAAGAAAATATTGAGACAAAAGGAGAAACTGCTGGTTATCAGCAGTTTCTCCTTTTGTCTCAATGTTTCCCAATCCAATTCTATCAGGGACGTCAAAACCAGGTCTTGTTTGGTAATAATGGGTTAAATAATGTGAGTCATAGGCCTACTTGATCGGACTGATGGACTGAGGTTGATAATCAAATTAACAAAATAAGTGAGTTGCGAAAACTGCGATTTATACGAAATGAGAAAAAAATGATCAGACAACATTATATTGTATTGAACAGAGAAATGCTAGTATGGACAGAGTAAATCAAATTTTAACATTCAAATGTGAAGGTTTATCATTCTCAAGAGGTTGATATAAATATACCGTTTAGCACTTTATCAATGAGTCATTTATTCTTGACGTTATCTAGGAATATGAAATAAATTCAATAAAAAATTTAAATATGGGGAACAGTGAGAAGTGGATATTAGCTGTCTTGAAAATAAATTTTTGAAAAAACCTTGCAAGTATATACATGTACATTGTATTACTATAACAAAATCATTACATCGTTAATCTTCGCACAATACTTCAACTGGATAGTTACATGGATAACCATTTATTTGCCAAAAAGGCAATGGCCAACATTCATTTATAATTCCACATATTTTCATTCATTCCCAAATTTCATAAAAACAGTCTGGGTTGACGCGGTGTAAGTAGGAAGCAACTGTGTGCATTTTATTTGTGTTTTTGTAATTTGAATTGTAAAAGAACGAAAGTAAGAATAAAGTGTGAATATAACATTGGCTACCGTCATCAAACTATTTTGAATGGGTTTTCATTAAAGATACATATTTACCGTTACTTATTCATTTTCTGGGTAATCTACTGTAAAAATAACTGTGCATAATTAAATAATGCCCTGTGAATTTTCTCTGTGCAAAATTTCAGCTCTGTCTGATCTGTATTGGCTTAGATTACGACGGATTTAAAACCCAATATCACATCATTTCGTAAACATTATCAACCCACTTTACATAATACATTATTTTACATACTTTTACAACGCCGCATGATTATCGATTTATGTCATTAACTGTATGAATCTTGTATTCTGTGTTATAAAGTCTATAAACGGTGCGACAACATGTTCAAAGCCAACTTCTGTGGATCATTAGGGATTTAGGTCTGGGGATACTAATGTCCCTTTAATGAAGCTTACTTAGTCAAATGAAAACTCATATGGAGGTGGGGTCTCGGTTAAGCGTGTCGTCTAAAAGATCGTTACCATTGCACCCGCTTTGCCCGATTTATACAAATAACACACTATCTATCAAGACAAATCTTCAGGATGAAAAATGAGAGTGATTGTCGAAAGGTAAGGCTAAAGCAACATATAGCACCTTTTCAACATAAACCTCGTTACTGCAGCTTAAAACAAGCTGCAGTTACGAGGTTTCTGTTGAAAAGCCAACATATGGAACCACTCTACGAGCACAAGGCGTTCTAGTTGAAGTAACCTTCCATGAAAATATAGGTAATTATATTTATCCCAGGTACTCTGATTCTATATTACTCATACACGAGTTACCCTTGAGACCAGGAACTGACATATGGATGTAAATAAAAGAAATAGGTAGCATGTAAACAATAAATGAACACAAAAGGTCATTTTCTCTGGCTAAAAATGTGTAATAGTGTTTCAAATAAAGAACGTACATACACTGTAAGTTTAAACAGATAATCTAGAATCTCAATAAGCTCGATTTTAGGTCGCACCTGCAATCGAATTTGTTGGAAATGGTACTCCAGAATTGTAATGGGTAAAATTCAATTGTGTCAGGAAACCTAAAACTTTTTTTTTCTTAACCGCAGCGAATCTATTTTGGTGCTTTTCAAGACCTACGGACTGTATCTTTAATAAAACGTTAGACCTACGACATCAATAACACCTACATACAGCACAGAGCAACATATAAAAGGGAGTAAAGGCATTCGGGATTTGTTATTTCACATTTCAAAGTAATCTTTGTATATTGTGGGTACCCATTGGAATCATCTTGGTGAGACGATTCCAATGAGTACACAAAACAAAGTTTTTGCTCAACATTGAACGATATTTAATTTTTTGCAAATTTATCATCCCCTCTTATCTGTAGCTTTTCAGTGGGTTTTGGTCATGATTGACAAATTACCAGTCATTACCGCCAACAAGATTATCCAGTCAAGCATTCTTTTGCTGGAATTTGGACGGAAACTAACTAGTGGCAAAACTTTTTTTTATTATTTTTTTATCATTTTTGTGTAAGGATTGACCCACGACATCAATAAGACCTACATACTCAATAAAGTTCAATCGAATTATGAAATGGATCATTGTTTTTCTAAGATTGGTGAAAACTAGTTGTAGAGCTTTTTTTCATTTCTCTAATATCATTTTGGTGTAACAATTGACCCACGACATCAACAAGACCTACATACTAGTAGGCCATGGTTAGGAACGTTGACAGATGACCAGTCATTACTGTCTATCAAATTATCATAATGAATCATTGTTTTTCTAGAATTGGGGAAAAACTATAGTTCGACAGCCGGGAGTGACCGTTGTTTACATGCATTCACTATCTATACAACAGGCTCTCACGTCTGTTGAACAATAGTTATATAAAGATTGTTATTAATGCTTCCATTATTAGTAGACAAAAACAATGCCCAAATTTAAAAACTGTTAAAGACAATAAAACTACTGTACAGACAAAAAACATGTATAGTGCAACACAGAAAATACTGAGATAAAAGGATTAAGTGTTGTCTATATATCTCAGGCCCGTAGGAACGGGGGGACTAGGGGGCTTAGACCCCAAAAGTTTTCCAAAAATGCAGGATTTTCTTAATATTAAACTCTTTTTTTGGGGGGGGGGGGGATCCAAATTAGCCCCAAATGTTCAGGACAAGGGCTTTAGCCCCTCCTTTATGATGAAATTGCCTCAAACGGGCCTGTGTCTATTTCGTCTTTCGTGTCAATATGTTTGAATGCCTTATCGGTTTGGGACGTCAAAACCAGGTAATTTGCATAAATGACAGTTCCCTGTTACCTAAACCCGTTCTAAACGTAATCACTTGCTTTGGATAAAGCCTTTTCCGATCGTTCCTCGATTTTATGACTATTATTAATAGGGAACGGTTTTATCTAGACAAGTTTAAAGTGACATTATTTCGGACAAACAGTAAACTATTTCGTTGGCGTTGTTATAAAAATTCGTAACTACGGCTTGATTCAAGCCGTAGTTACGAGATTTTACAACAACACCGACGGTTTATCAAAACATAACAGTAAACCCGTTATATTTTTAGCTCAAAATTAATTGCCAATATAAAGCTTTGTAATAATCATTTAGAAGAGATCATGCAGATTGTCGATATTTTATAAATTTTCTCCCAATGCTTTCCATGGCACAATAAGCACATGCCACATATTTAGTTGCAATGATTTTGTCGTCTGTATTACATGTACTTTTGATTTAGGACAAGCATAGCAGTTTGTATGTTGGAAAAGGTCATAAATTGACCTTTATATAGAGTTCATGCATCAAATCCAATTAATACCATAAATTACATTGAACGTTAATTAATCTTTGTGTTACCATATGTAGCATTTAATTTATCTGAATGCCTAAATCATCGATCTAGTGCGTATTATTCGCCTATGATTCATTGCTCCTTAAAAATGACAAATTCTAATCAAATACTTTCAAAGACAGATTGATAAAGGATGTAAAGTTCGTCAAAAGCAACTTGAAAAGAGCAGGTTATTTTTCTCAAATTATAGTTACGATGTTTTGTACGCAAACGACGATAACGACGATGAATTAAAAACAGATACTAATTATTAAAATTAACAAATATAAGATGAGAATTATTTGAACGATCACACAAAATCCACTCCGACTGAACAGAAAAAAATAAGAAAAAATAGAACTCAGGGAATGGGTCAACAATATAAAAGTGGAGAAGCAGATTGACATGAAATACAACGATATGTCATTGCATAAATAACGCAACAAAGGGCACAACCGGAAGTGCAACAGAATTGACATTTTCAACGGATGCGACTGTATGGAAAGCATTCAAACATTTATACTATAACACTTTTATGTTTAATCGTATAAGTAATTCCGACTATCTGTTGTGTTGAAATAGATTAATCGCAAATGGCATGTTTTTGTCCCCCTCCCCCATCCCTCCTTTTTTGAAATCATCGTTTTGGAACGTGGCCTTCTGACACAGGGTTATGAAATTACAAAATTTAAAAAAAATACATTTTCAGTGCAAAATTGAGGGACTACGGTTTTGGTTAGAAAATCTTTCTGTAGAAGTGAACACATAAACGGGACAAATATCCCGTAACCAAATAATGATTATTATACATTAATTCGTACCAAAACTTGAAAAAAATGAAATCAATGTGGCACTATTGTTTGTAATAATTTGTTTTGACATTTGTTCTGAAATCTTTCACTGGACATTTACATCAAAGGCTGTCTTTAAGCATGATTTCATCTCGAATCTCTAAAATATATAGGGCTACAAATGTAAAATGCCTTTACCTTCTCTTATATATATTGCTGTAGATCTACATGCGGGAAAATACCTTACCAAAGGACAAACCACTGTGTTGAGTGATCTCATTAAGATTTGATGCAAAACGTGTCACTTTTCATCAAACCCCTCGTAACTGCAGCTTAAAACAAGCTGCAGTTACGAAGTTTTTGATAAAAAGATAGCGATGTACTGGATTCAAAGTGTGACCTTTGAATTGTGGTCTACTTCAAAGACAGTAGACAATTAAAACGCACACATGAAAGGTGTAAACTTCTTCAACTTAATTAACGCATGTCGAACATGCTTTGAACTCTAATTTGCGGTTGAATCTACAAAGCAGACCTTGCAAAAAAGCGGACATATTTACTCTTATTCAATCCTTTACCTAAAATCAAATAAAGGTTTTGGATCGGTCTTGAAACTAAGTGAGACAGGGGACAAAATCATTAAATTATTACCGTAAAATTATAGGTATTGCAAAATTATAGCAAACATTTCCGCTATGAACGAATAAAGAAATTCGACAAGAAAATCATTCTAACGCACATTTGTAGTTCGTTTGATGAATTAATCAACAAAAGAACGAAACTTTGTGTGTCGGATCTTTGAGCGTACATATTCGTAGTAATAAACCATATGTTTCTTATTGTAGAATTTCACTATCAATCGGGATTGGTGTATTTGATCTTAGTACCAACAAAGTTTTTCCAGGGCCGACGGCATCTATATTCTACCAACATTAACACGGAACAACGTAATTTTCGACGGTTAAGTCTGTTAGTTGAGCGTGTTTAAGAAAGCATTGCTTATTGGAGATGTTCCGCGTAAATGATGATGCACTGAACTTGTACATTTAAAATGTGAAGTACATTTGCTAGATTTCGTAAGCAGTTGATACTGACAGTTCGTATAAGAAAAATGTTCAATGTTCAATAAGCTGTAGAAGTTTTTGGTCTTCCATCGACAATATAATTTGTTAAATACAAGGCGTTAGCGACATTTTGCCTCTTATTGGGGAATTTAACAAAAGTTCATAATGCCCGCTTCTTATTTTTTGACAGGTGACTAGATGACAGATTTGATTTGATAATTCAGAATATTGTACCGGTATTGTTTATATTAGCCCCATTAATGTAAACATGATGTTCTTTTCAGTTTACCTTTTTCTGAACATATCAAACTTTTGGTTGAATTCTATAAACTGACCGAGTCATTTTCTCGCAATGTGTAATCTTACTTACGGTCTCTGACATTAATCACGTGTACTTTTTATCAAAGACAACCATTTATTATTTCAAATGTGTTTCCTTTGTGGTCAAATCCGTTGTAAGTATCAATGTTAACAGTTTATTGGCGAGAAGGGTAAACCCATACTTCAAAGAATAGTTCCTAAAGGACAATGACAGATGACTCTAAATTTGAAACTTTTTGTTGTGGGAACGACATGTTTTTGTTACATTTTCTCAACACCTCGGTATATGAAATAAGAACAAATTATGAACATGATGTCGCTAAGTAGGTAAGAGGCTTCTATACATAATTGTAACTAAACAAGCAAAATAACAACAGTAACTGCTGGTTCTTAAAACCAGTAATGGTGTTTACGGTCACGGTCGTAGGAATTATATCGACAATTCACACTCAATTTGGAATTGCAGTACTACTAAAATCATCTTGGCTAGACGAAGAAACTTATCTCAACATTGATTTATCCGCACGAGTAGATTTGAAGAAATACGCCGCCTGGTTCTTTTACAAGACAGTTATTGTAAATTAAGCTCGAGTGTTTGATTCTAACATAAATAACGTTTGTCGGGGTGGCGATAACTTATAAGCCCAAAATAGCAACAGATTGTACTAGTTACATGAATATAGGTCAAACGTGGGAGGGCAAGTATGTTGGCAGTCGATAGAAAAATGTAAGTTTTTGTGTATGTCTTAATTCTAACACAGTTATAAACATAGGGATACAAAGAGAAATTTTGTGCAATGGGTCATAAAGGAACTTTTCTCAGCGGACGAATTTTCATCCAAGCTTGGTGAATGAAAACTTATTATCAATTTGATAAGACTTTATAGTAGAAGGTACCTTTCGTTAGCCGTTGACGTGTTCGATGTAATATAAGGCGTTTTCCTCTTTGCTTTTTTTGTCCAGTTAGGGTTGTTAAACCAAGGTTTTGTTTTAGATAAAAGGTTTAAATCATCGTATATCTTACAGTTTTGAATTTTTGAGTAAAAACGAGACGTACTTTAGAATAAGATCTGTCGAAGGCAGGTTTGCATGTACAAGTTATTATATTAGCCCCCTTAAAATATCCTGACTTATTTGTATTAATTTCTGTTGAAGATTGGGCGATCGGATGTTTTGTTGTTTGTGAAAGGGTTAATCCATTGGAAGACGGGGATAATTGGACTGTCGCATAGAAACAATGCGGTTGATTTATCTGATATACATGATCTGATTATTAAAGTCTAATGAATTATCGTAAGAGCAAAATGTCAGTGTTGCTGCAAATCTTCGTAACTACAGCTTGATTAAAGCTGTAGTTACGAGGTTTTGCAATTACACAGACGATTGTAAAATGTAAACCTACCTGTCGCCATAGCAACGCCGGAAGATTATTCGCCAAAAGTATCGTAACAACCATGTGACTCGCCGGAAGTAGAATCCCCAAAATGGCGGCAAAGTATGTCCGTAAGGGCATCATGGCGTAAATCACAAACACCACATACATAACCTCCCAGACCCCTTGAACTGGGGTGTGAAGGGACAGGGGCCGCTCACCTCCGAGATACGTAAACTTGAGAGGAAATCCGAGAACTGCAAATCCGAGTAAGAATAATAACACAACGGCACACACGATTTTAAAATGCGACTCTTTCATGAATCGAGTATTAATAAATATGTAAAGAATAATAAATAGAATACACTGCACTGATAAATAAATCCCCTGAACGTTGATATACCGGATGTAGTAAAAATGGAGCACGACCAGGCACGTGCATAAAAGCGCCAAAATCACCAGCACGTGCCCCACAGACGCTTGCTGAAGTTTATAAACATATCTCCTGTATAGCCGTTCCAGCTCCGAGTTATCGAACTCGTGTCTGCTGAATGCACGTTTTAACCTTGCCGCACGTGGTTGCCTAGCAACGGGCGTCGCCTGCTGGAGCATGGGACTTGTCTCCATGGTGACGTTTAAACCCGTTTAACTTCCGCTAAAACTCCAAAATTAATCCAAATTGAATAAAATCACAAAATGACCCATTTTCCTCCTCTAATAAATCAATGTCTATTTTTCTCCCGATTTATTTCCACGGCGGCATCATGGTTCTCTATCCGAATTTATATCCACTGGCTCTTGAGATCAGAATCTTTCATCACGAATTCTCGACGTCCAAAACATGTACCTCATTGAGAATATATATCCCCGTTATATCCAATATTTGTTCACAGTGGCTTGTGTATCTGCAAAGGATAATATACATATATAAAATTATAATTTAAATAAAACTAATTCCAAAAAGTAACAGCATTTTAGATATAACCAATTTGAAAGTTGTCGCAGAAGAACAAACTGGATAAATGATAAAGAACGATTTGTATACAATATAACGCAAAACATATTGAGGCAAAAGAAGAAAATGCTGTGTACCAGCATTTTCTTCTTTTGCCTCAATGTTTTCATATAACAACAATGCAAATTCCATTAATACATATTCTCGAAGTCCGATACTTCACTGAGAATTTATTTCCATTTATTTCCAGTAATACATGAATAGAGAGAGACTCGGTCACAAATAATCCCCGTCCGATAACATCATTCTTTAAATATTACCAGCAGTCCTTTGATCTCTCTATATATCCGATATTTGGTCACTTGGAATTGATATCTGCAGTGGGCAATAGACAAAAATAAGACGTGATTTCCCAAACAAGCTTTCAGAGAAAATAACAAAATTTGATCGAAAACCGATAATATCATTCTTTTGATATTACCAGCAGCCTTGTGACCTCTCTATATCCGATAGTTGTTCATTTGGCTTTGATAACTGCAAGGGACATTTGACAAATTATAAGACATGAGTTCCCAAGTAGGCTTTCAGAGAAAAGGACAAAATGTGACCAAAGCCCGATAATATCATTCTGTAAATATTGCAGTAGCAACTTGATCCCTCTATATCCGATAGTAGTTCACTTGGCTTTGATATCTGCAACGGACAATAGACAAAAATAAGACGTGATTTCCCAAGTAGGCTTTCAGAGAAAAGGACAAAATGTGACCAAAGCCCGATAATATCATTCTGTAAATATTGCAGTAGCAACTTGATCCCTCTATATCCGATAGTAGTTCACTTGGCTTTGATATCTGCAACGGACAATAGACAAAAATAAGGCATCATTTCCCAAGCAGGCTTTCAGACAAAAGGACAAAATATGACCGAAGTCCGATAATATCATTCTTTAAATATTGCAGTCTTTATATCCGATAGTTGTTCGCTTGGCTTTAATACCTGCCACGGACAATTATAAGACATCATTTCCCAAACAGGCTTTAGTAGAGAAAAGGACAAATTGCAGTCGAACTTCGATATCTTTTTCTAGATATTACAATGGCTTTTTTTAAATATCCGATACTTGTTATTGCCACCTGATATATGTGTATATGTAGATCTATCTGCAAGGGACAAAATATGATTTTATAAAATTAACACTTTTCCAAAAATACCTTTTAGCTTTTGCAACTTTAAAAGCGGCTAGAGAAAAAAAAATGGTTGTTGATAGAGAAAGCATTTGTGAATGACATCGCACAGAAAGAAATTAGCCAAAAGGAGAAAATACTGGGTATCAGCATTTTCTCCTTTTGGCTCAATGTTTTTTCCAGGAAAGACTGAGTCTGCTTCGTTACAAATATTCTCAACGTTCGACTTTTCTTGTATACATGTATATTAAGATAAAAATATCATCGATTTTCTTCGAAAACACCGTAAGTAAAGCTTAAAATGCAGTTACGAGGTTTTCGAAGAAAAGCAACTATATCCAATGACTTAAAGAAACGAAGAATGAGCTAAGGGTATGTTTAGTTGTTGAAATTCGACAAACACTCGCCAAATGACATGAATTTGAACGTTCATTACACGCTTGTATTAATTAGGCTTGTTTCGGACGAAAAACAAGGGGTTCTAAATTACACACTTGCATCGAGTTGAGTTGATTACGCTGACGATTTGATTTTTTCTTTCTAAATTTTGACACAACTTTTTTTTATAATATTTTTTTTTCACTCGGGTCTCATTTTTTTCTTCCAAAGCCCTTTCTATATAGTAAGTCAAATACATGGATTGATTGTAGAATGCTTAATACAAATATTTACCATGTACTCTTCGACTATGTACGTTTTGATTCTATACCATTTCTCTAATCCAAGTAATCCAAGAAAAGTTAATTCTTATCTCAAATTCATAAACGTTCGCAGATGCATATGCCATTGCAAAATCACCCAATACCACACATTGACTACTTTTGGCTCTTAAAAAGACAAATGCTTTGGAAGAAATGTGGAAAATGAAGAAACTGCATGTTTGGGAAAGGGGGGTAATAATCAAGTCTCTTGGGCAGGCAGTATAGAATAAGATCAAGTCTGCTGTCTGTTCTTGATCTGCACTGCCTGCTCAATAGGGAAAGATTTTAGCTGGTTAACCGTGACGTAATTTCGGACAAACAAACAGTAATTCGTGGATGTTGTTATAAAATCTCGTAACTACGGCTTGATTCAAGCCGTAGTTACGAGATCTTATAACAACACCGACGGTTTTTCAAAACATAACGCTTCTTAACGAAAATCTCGTAAATGCAGCTTGTTTTAAGCTGCATTTACGAGGTTTTTATAAGTTGAAAAGCGACGAATTTTCCCTGTAATCTTCCACTAATTGCGTTTTGATTTTATTCCCATCACTCTAATCTAAGACGCATTAAGTCTTATCTCGAATCAATCAACGTTTGCAGATGCATAGACCAGTATTAATTAATACTAGTAATTAAATCGAGTTTTGTGGAATTTTGTTAACTTTGCAATTCTTAGCCCGTTATATTCTGCCGGTTTGGGCAACCATAATAGAATAAGATCAATCTTCACTAAGCTGTAGCCTGATCTAGTTCTACACTGCCTGTTCTTTTCATATCGTCGGTGTAAATGCAAAACCACTTTTGTCGATCCTTGCGATTTTCAAAGCACAAACTTGTGTGCCCAGTTAAGAAAATTCCAGCAGGTTTTGAGACATTTTTGTTGATCAGAATTAGTGACACATTATTTGTGAACAGTATGTCCAAATTTCAAGTAAATCCTTTCAGTTTGGGAAAAGTTATTACACTTTTTTTCCTTCCCCTTTAAAAATTTCCAAAAACGAGATACGAGGTTTTGCATTTACAACGACGATATACTTTTATAAAGTAAATCCCATGTCATCAACTAGAAAATATCACTGCTTTTCAACACAAACCTCGTAACTGCAGCTTAAAATAAGCTGCAGTTACGAGGGCTTTTTTGAAAAGAATAGAACATAACATAATGCATTGTACTTTGTATGTGACTATGTACTATGTACTCGTCTAATAAAACGTTTGTTTTCTTCTGTGTTGAAATGCGACGATATGTGAAACGATGTTTTTTTTATAGAATCTGTCCATATTTAAGGATTCCATTAGACTAAGACCACAAAACAAAGTAAGACTTGAATAGAAAAATCGCATTACTCCCACTCAATCCTTCCGAAAGAATGACCAAATCTCACATTACTTTTAATATGTTTGTATACATGTCTGCATCGGATTGCTGTAGAGGGGATGTGATGGGGGTCCTCGTATTACACAATTGTGACTGAAATTCTGCATGAAAAGGAATAAATCAGGCTACGTTGTAATAAGTTTTCCATTCGTTGTACAAAATGTATATGTTTTTCTCCCCCACCCGTCCAGCAGTTTGACTTTAGCAGAGGTAATAAATGAGTATAGGCCTAAATGGAAACACGCTCAAAATATCAAGGGTGGATCTAGGGGTGGGGTCAGGGGGTCACGACCCCCCCCCCCCCCTGGAATTGACCGAAAATTGAATTTTGACTATATAACTTCTTATTAAAAGCTGTCATTTTGGCTTTGACCCCCCTGGAAAAAGACCTGGATCCTCCCTTGAAATATTGTCGGCAAAGTAAACACACTGATCAGCATCAATATTACTTAACAACACACAGATCTTAAAGTGACATTTCACAGACATTTTTCAAAGTTACTTTTATTTTCATCTGAAAGAGCACATTTCCTTGTGAAAATTCTGAAAATTTCAACCCAAAATATTTCGCCGTTTATTTTGACGTTTAAGTTTAACAATTGATGTCCACAACAGTTCAGATGTATATGAAATTTGTCATATCTATCTCAACTTTAAAGGCGTGTTTTTTCTCTTATCAGCAACAAGTTAAAAAAAGATTACATTTATGTTCATAACAATAACCAATCTTGGTATCAAGATTGAAATAAAAATGAAATGTCCCTTTAACAGAAGAAACACATAAACGTATTGTAGGAATTTACAAGAATTCCATAAATAAAATTACCAACCGGAACTGTTTATACCTTTATATTACTCAAAGCACAAACTTATATTCCAAGGTAGATCTATTCTCTTTCCACAAAATTTATTTCCCATCAGCAGTTTCACCTTAGATGAGGTTAACGAATAAATGACTATACACTCAAAATATGATTGGCAAAGGAGACAAATTGCTAAATATCAAGCATTTGCTAACATTGCTCAAAACACAAATATATTTAATATATTCCAAGGTATTCCATTTCGTCGCTTTTCTTCGAAAACCTCGTATCTGCAGCTTAAAACAAGCTGCAGATACGAGGTTTTCGCAGTAAAGCGGCGATTTGCTCTACAAACTATATCAAATTTTCCTCCAGCAGTTTCACCTTAGCTGAGACAAACAAATAAAAGTCTACACACTTAAAACATAGTAGTAAAAGGAGACATATAATTGCCAAAAACAAGCATTTTGCTTACATTTCACAAAACACAAACATATTTTAAAATATTCAAATGTATTCCATTTGCTCTACAAACTATATTTTCCTCCAGCAGTTTCACCTTAGCTGAGACAAATGAGTAAATGTCTACACACTTAAAATATAGTAGTAAAGGGAGACATGTAAGTACCACAAACAAGCATTTTGCTTACATTTCACAAAATACAAACAAATATTCCAAGGTATTTCCATTTGCTCTACAAACTATATTTTCCTCCAGCAGTTTCACCTTAGCTGAGGTAAACGAATAAATGTCTACACGCTTAAAACATAGTAGTAAAGGGAGACATATAATTGCCACAAACAAGCATTTGCTTACATTTCACAAAACACAAATATATTTCAATATATTCCAAAGTATTCCATTTGCTCTACAAACTATATTTTCCTCCAGCAGTTTCACCTTAGCTGAGGAAAATGAGTAAATGTCTACACGCTTAAAACATAGTAGTAAAGGGAGACATACACTTACCACAAACAAGAAAAAAACAAAAATGGCATTTCCTTACATTTCACAAAATAAAAACATTTATTCCAAGGTATTCCATTTGCTCTACAAACTATATTTTCCTCCAGCAGTTTCACCTTAGCAGAGGAAAACGAATAAATGTCTACATACTTAAAACATAGTAGTAAAGGGAGACATACACTTACCACAAACAAGAAAAAAACAAAAAAGGCATTTCCTTACATTTCACAAAATGAAAACATATATTCCAAGGTATTCCATTTGCTCTACATAGTACACACTATTTTCCTATCCAGCAGTTTCACCTTAACTGAGGTAAATGAGTAAATGTCTACACGCTTCTACTCTGCTCGTAAATTATCCGAACATACCTAGAAGTTCTCTGCAAACGAACCGTTAATCCTTCACCCCCTTTCTCCCCAAACGACAAAATTATGCATTCGTTCAAATTGAAAGAAGATGCAGACGACAGTATAAAATGGTGGTAAACTTGAATATAAAAGTTTTAAAACGGACAAAGTTGATAATAAAGAGGAAATTGCTATTAAATTCAATCAATGTTTTCTAAGCTAATGTTCTTAAGAGTTTCTTAGTTAGACTAGTCGCTCTTTTGGAAAGAGTCAATCCTTTACATGTTATAACGTTAGCGTGCACGACTTCGGATAGCTTTCAATTTTACTTGCAAAGTTTTCTTCCGATAGAAAACGCAGCAAAATGGAAAGCGCGGTTTGTGATATCAATTGAGCATTGCAAAAAAATTGAATATATTTATATTTAAAACGTAAGGCTTTGGGTCCGGAAAATATGCTTACGTTATTTGCCCATTTTTTTCTTCTTTTTTGCTTATTACATTTTTAAGTTGAATAATGCTTTTATGCTTTTATTTCGTGCTTATAGAAGTAAAATTCACATGAGAACACACCGTAATATCTTCATTGTTCCATTATTCTCCTTTTATTTTTCTCTTTCGGGTTAGAAAGTAAACCGCATATTTCTTTAATTAGAATATATGTTTACGAAGGCTTATCTTCAAGATTAATTATAGTTGTGCTTAACCCTCTTATTCTATGTACTCTATCCACAGTTGTTATTGTTGATGTTTTATCAAACCGCTACGTGTTTTCACTTTAAACAATTTTGAATTTCGGGCAAAAATGTTTCGATTAAATTATTTTTTGTACAATATTGTGTACGAGCCAATATTTATTTTCGTGGAAATCTGACAAAAAAAGTTCAATTTTTATTTCCAATTTATTCTGTGAATTTCTGGTTCGGGATGAAAGTACTACATTGAAAGTAATGAATAACGTTAACAGGAACATTCCGATGCACATAGAAATACTCGAGATCGTCTTTCATAAATCTATGGTCTCAATAAAATGTCCTCGCTGTAACAACCAGATTTTCTTTCAGAAATTCGATTTGCAAGTTTTAAGATTATTTCAAAGTATGTTTTTTGAGAATAAGAATCCAGACTGAAGGACTTATGTCCAAGTCAATTTCCAAAAATGATTCGTTTGGCTTTCTTTCAATGTAGTATTGTATTTTCATAATTAAATAGAGAATTGTGTCTGTGTCAAATGTAATAAAGCTTCTATCTAAGACAAAATGTATGTTCATGTACTTTAGACTCTAGGAAATAATATTCTCTTTGTATTTCAGGCACTATAAAGTTAGCGTAACACTTTTTTGTGAAATAATTTGCTGGAAGTGCATCGTTACATCGAGGACATAATAGTTATTGCAAGGACAATATTCCCTATTTTATGAAGTAAACAGAAAGAAATTAATTTCACTATTGTATTCAAGCTTCAAATAATTAGGTTAAAAAACATACCAATTTTACCATCAAAACACATATTTTTTATTGAACCATGCTGTAGTTTGTCATAAAAAAAGTCTTTGTTATTGGAATGACATTTACCATTACTGTGAGGACTTATATTAAAATATTTTTCCATTTCTTACATTGTATTGACCTATATATGGTCTTTAAATATTAAAATCAATGCAATTGTAAAAAATACATACATTTAAATGTAAAAACCACTTTGTTAAACCCTTTCAAAAACGTTAAATTTTATGCTATTTTGCAACTGCTGATCAAGTCAAATCGATCGCACTGACTGCACAAATTCGCCCACTATTCCCGACTTAAAAACATTTCTCGATCTTTACTCGATCAACCCGACCTCTACCTTCTATTTGATCGAATGAACAGATAAAGCACGGATCGAGTTGATCGAGATGTGGTTGGGAGCCACATGAGTAAAAGGCCATGTGATCGATATAAAGATGTTAATCCGATCACACTCGATCTCCAGTTTTGATTGATTCCTGATCTGGTCGATCGCCTTTCCGATCAATACACGATCGCTTTTCGATCAACTTTCTGTCTGATCTTACACAAATATTTCTTTTATATATAAACAAATAGAGAAAGATGAAAAAGTGGTGCGGATAAAGCTCGATTACCACGACCATTCCCGATTGCAAATGGCGATCGAGTTCGATCTGTACTCGATCGCTTGATTCGGCTTGGTCCAGTTGATTTGATCGGCAGTGGACACCTAGCATAAAAATTATACAACTTGAAAGCTGTTGAAGACTACAAAAATGAAGTTTATGAAAATCTAACTTGTGTGTACAATATAGATGATTGGATATCAAGGGAAACGGAGTCAGAGCTGGTAATCAGCATTTACTTCTCTTACTTTAAATAGTTTTCGTAAATTAGGAAGTAAAAATCTTCTTCTTTGTAAAAAAATGAGAAGACCCGAAGAAAGTTAAGCAATTACAAATATGACGAAAAACAGAGAAAAAATATGGAATGTCTTAAACCTTCTCGTCAAACCATAAAATATCACATTGGGAAAATAAAAACATATGAAAATTCAAGTAAAAATATTCAAGGTATGGTAAATCGTTTAGGAGCGAAAAATCTCGACCATAGTCTGACTGTACAGTCTTGGCATACTGATTGGGTTCGATCCTTTTAGAATTATACGCATATAATTTGTTGTTGTTGTTGTTGTTGTTGTTTTTGGAAGATAGCTCACATAATAATTTAGATACACGGTTGTAAGACGTTGAGTGTCCTAAAACGGATTGTCCAAAAAACAAAACAAAAAGAAATAATTTATAAAAGTAATTTGAAAATGTTTTCTTCTTAACTTCTTGTTTACCTAGATAAGATAATATTTGACAAAAAAATCCATCTTTTTTTCGGGATGAAATGTGATTGCAAGATTACATGCACGATTCGAATCAATGCATGTAAATTGCATTGAAAATTAAAAAGAATCTACATGTCATTTCACGGCACCCCTATAGCACCAGGAACTACTTTGCCATGACCACTTTCAAAAAATGACTTAGTAATTTCTTCAAAACCCATGGAACAAAGATATACAGATTCATGCCTTAAAGAGAAATAGTGTATAACGTCTCTCCGATATTGAGGAAAGGTCATTTCAGAACGATCCTCTAGAATTAATTTTGTCAATTAATCTAGAATTATATCCTTCATACACCATTCCAAGGTGATTGGCAAAATATCTCAATTAGACTAGTGATAAAATTCATTCATTCGTGGTACCAAGAATCCATAAATGTGTAAGGAGTCCTTGCAATAACGATTCCAAGTCCGCTCTGTAACAACTGATCGGTACACATGTTTGGTAACAGTAATTATATTTTTTTCAGCTGAAATACTTCGCTTTCCTATTATAGTTTGAGACAATTATGCATCAAGACCTTTTTCTCTTTGGCAAAAAGTCCATATTACATAAGAAAACTTATTATGTCTTTGCGGTAACGATTTTCGTACTCCCAGTAACAAAACTGTCGTTATTGCGAGGACCGTTATTGCGAGGAATTCCGCGACCATTGGCTCCAAATTACACACAAGAATAACAAGGGAGAAAATATGTTGCATGCTTTAAACGACATGTTTCTATATCTGAACAAGTAAAGCTAAACGATTCTAAGATCTGAGCAATATAGTGTGGTTGATCGCGTTGCATAGAAAACGAAAAAATAAGTCTACGCAGCCAACGGCCTACCTAATTTGCCTCACAACTTCGAAACCAAGTATTACTTTGTTTTCATTTAAACATCGTGGCTTTGATGAGTGTTTCAACCTCCGTTTGGGTTGTATTTAAAGGAAATCTAACCAAAAAGACTTTGATTACGCACATGTAAGTTATTGCGAGGACATTTCGTATAAAAAATCCAGGGACAGACATATATGGCCAAAAATCTGCGTCGAATTTCTATTTTCTCAAAAAGGACCGATACTATTAATAATGTGAGATATAAAACATTAATGAAATGAAGAAAAATGCGATCTTTACCGATTATTTCATATCGAAAATCATGTTGGAAATTGATAATTTTTTCCAGGGACAAGAGAAAATGGTCATTTTCCGGTACAAAAGTGCAAAATTTTCAGAAACATTCCATCTGCCAGGCCAAATAAACTGTCTCTATTGTTGGTAGTGATGGTCGTTACACGGTGTACCTGAACTGACATGTTTATGAAAAGCCATTTCTGAGAAAATGAGCCAGGACAGCGATTTCCATGAAATAAAATATTGGCTCGTACAATATTACACTGAACGTTGGAGGAACATGAGATTTAAAGCGTTTTCTATTTTATCCCAATTCATTTCCAAACCTTTAATAATACGAATTATTATGTTTGTGAAAGGTTTAAATGAAACTAAGCTTACAGGATAACAAAACTAGCAAGATATCAGGCAGAGTTCCAAATCTTATACAACCATTGTCTACCTAGATGCCTTCAATCAGCTGGCAGACTCTCATCATTACTCTCTTAAAACAGAGCACATTATCTCTTCATCCATTTCGATAGAATGATACTCTGTTCTCACGGGGTCATTTCACGTCTAATCTCGGGGCCTTTGCGGGATTTCGGTATCCAATCGTTGTTTGTAAACAACAAAACATTTGAATAAACTGATACAAATTTTCATTGGCTGACGCTTCAAATTACCGGCTTCAGCCAAAAATAGAAGCGACGTAATGTATACGTAATGATTATACAAGAGAAAACTAAATGGTTTTGATTCGATAATTCAAGTGATGTGCTATGATTAGATTATGACGACCAAATAGGCTGTTGGTGTATCAAAAACTGCAGAGGTCATATTTGATGGTTTAATCAATAGACATCGGCTTTGGAGGGTACTCATCATAGGATGGATGTTTTACCCATTCCCACATATTGACTCTTGATGACTCCCTAATAGATAGAGGCTTTTGAAAACATTGTGGAAAATGAAGAAATTGCTTGAAACAAGCAATTTCTTCATTTGCCACAATGTTTATAATATAAAACAGCAACAACAAGAACAAACCTGTAAAATTCCATGAACTTGAAATTGTCGTCTGCAGCAACTTTGAATTTAGACCAGTCTAAAATTTTGCCGTTTGGTAATGGATAGTTAAAATAGTGAAAATCGCTTGCTAATCATCGGTATTGTTTGTCGATGAGAACCTTTTTTTAAATTTACCTGGAAAAATGATTCGTATCTGAATAGCCAAGTTATCTCATAACCTTTTTGCAAAAAGAAAAGGAAATTCGTCGGTGTAAATGCAAAACCTCGTATGTCGATTTTTGCGATTTTCAAAGTATACTCAGTTCCAAAAGAAAGTGTGCACTTTTGATTTTTACATTTACCTTAATTTTCACAAAGTCAGTGGCAATTTAGGGAGTAAAAGTGATATCATACTTCAGATCAGACCTTAAAAAAATTGGCATCAAAACAGATGTCGATAGAATTGCTCATATTGCATACACAGAGTCAACTTTCTTGTAGACGTTACGTGTACGTCAACGTTAGTAATCGCTACGTTAGCAGTCTAGTGAATTGCCGTCGAACGGTGCAATAACGTTCTGAAGCGAATTTGTTTGCTTCTAAGATGTCATACAAATGACAAATTGCTATTAGAACATAAATATCGTACACATTCAAATTTCCGAAAGGTTTTTGTTTTCACCAGGCCCGGTCTTGCTCACCAACGTTGATTGTAATTCGTTTCACGCTAATGCACTATGTACAAATGTAATGAACATGTGATTTTATGCTACGATATGCCAAAAGGAGTGCAGCGAGTGTAATTTCTAATCGATAACTCACCCAGCACGTGAGGCATACGTAAAACACTACAAATGCAAAATCGCAATCAAGCCGAAAATTCGTTCCTGCTATGTGATTTCTTCATCAATATATCGTTTGTCAGTAGTCTTGAGATGTGTCGTACAAAATTTCCTTGCGGTAGACGGTATACTTTTCGAGATATTCAAAATTTAAAAGTGCACACTTTCTTTTGGAACTGAGTATATTTTTTGAGACACATTATATGTGAACAATAGGCTTTGTCCAGTTTCAAGTTGATCATTTTAGTTTGGGAAAAGTTATTACACTTTTTCCTTCCCCTTTAAAATATTCCAAAAACGAGATACAAAGTTTTGCATTAACAACGACGATTTGTCTTATCAGAAAGCTATCGCAGACGACACATTGGTTTTGATAAAAGTCGACTTGCTTCGTGTTAAAATACAGAAAATATCGAATCAAAAACAGAAAGTGCTTGTTTTTAATATTTTCTTCTTTTCTCTCAATATTTCCAAGGCGTTTTCTATTTAATACGCCATGATGCAGTCTTGTTTGAAAAAGGATTAAGCGCATTTCATCTTCATCTTCATGTATCACCGCTTTTAAACAAAAATCTCATAACTGCAGCTTGAAACAATGTTACGGTGTTTTTGTTGAAAAGCGGCGATATATTTATTTGAACATTTATATTGTCAAAAATAGATCTAATCCACCTTTTTTGTCAGAAATTCCTTTTATGATTCATTTTTAACCTCGTAGGTACATTATAGTTCAATACAGGAACATGTATCACGTATCGTTTTGTAAGAGTTCGAATTTCGATTATGTCACTGTTTGTGTGATATTTCTCACTTGAAATTGAGATCTACGTCATGCATTCCCAATTTATAGAATTTCTTTCGCTGAACTGAACGAGAATTATGACAAAATGGTCCTTTCATAGGCCAGGTGCAAAATAAATCTTATGAAGAGCATCCCATAAAAAGAATTGTACCTTTGCGATAAACTTTATTTCTTAAAGTGACATTTCAGAATTATTTTACATAAGTTTTACTTTTATTCTATCTGAAAGAGTATGTTTTCTTGTGAAAATTCTGAAAATTTGAAGTCAAAATATTGAACCGTTTACGAGAAATATATATTTTTGTGTTAAAATTAAGCAAATTGTTGTGGACAACAGTTCAGATTTATATAGAATTTGTCATTTCTGTCTCAACTTTGAATGCGTATTTTTCGCTTATTAATAACAACTTCAAACAACTGATAGCATTTCTACGCATTAGAGTAAACAATATTTGCATCAAGACATACTTTTAAAAAAATGAAATAAATGTGAAATGTCACTTTAAGTATATTATGCTGGGTTGGGCTGAGCCATCGAAATGGTTAATCCTCGTAGACTAATGGTATCAGTAAATATAATGAAACGATTAATTACTAATAGCTCTGATAACACGCTCTGAAGTCGGTAATTGATTTCGTCATCTAATTAATGATAACTCTTTATCAGATCATAGCATTGTAGTTATTAAAAAAAATTGTACAATTTTTCAAACGTTTTAACGATTGCAATACAAATTAGTTGTCTAGTTTTAATCTTACTAAATTGATACTTTAGTACACGATTATAATGAAATGTTGAACAACTGAATGTACAGCTGCGTGCTCAGCAGTCGTTAATTGATTTGTTATCTAACAAATGATAAGATGATATCAGATCATTATTGTTGTTCTTTACAGGTTGGTCAAAATATACAGGCAATATCTGATGAACGGCATTTCTTGTTGTCTAGTCGGTCTCCTAAATATTATTGGACAAGTTCAAGAATTTTTTATAAAAATACCAAATTGCACAAGTAAGCTTAATAATAGCTGCAATTTATTTAGCTATTCTATCCGTCATCAGATATCAAACACTTCGACCATTTCCGTGACAACAGAAATTGGCAAAGGTATCCTGATTTTAAAATTCTGGATAATCCACGTTAGTCTCCGTTACCACGGATGGCACCGTGTATGCCCGAAGTGTTTGGTATCTAATGCTAGATGGAGTGCCTTGAATGTTCATAGAGTTTATGTATCAATCACATGCGTTTACCACATTTAATGCCTGTATTGTCATAGCAAAGACTTATTTACAGTATATGGAGCATCAATATTCTTTTTTTTTCTTTCCTTTCGCTTAATTAAGCTTTCATCGTCGATTTCGTTCTACAAAAATTAAATGAAAAATCCGTTAATTAAGTAGTTGGCTTATGCTAACCTATTTACTTTATTGAGTATCTAAATCGGATTAGTCTGATTAAACTGGTTAATTTGACACGATTGTGCTGAAAACGAAAATATAAATAGAGTACAGTGACCTTATAACGGTATTAAGAAGAAGTTATAAATGAAGGTATATAATGTCGTTTGTTCTCTTAATTCATTACCAAACGCCAAATTTTGGACTGGTCCAAATCTAAAAATGCTGCCGACGACACTTTCAAGTTAAGGAAATAAAAATGTTGTTTTTTTTTGTTTTGGAAGAAAGCAATATTTGATTGCCAAAAGAAGTAGCTCATCCTGAACTTCCATGGTGGTAATGGGCGATTGAGAGAGGGTACGAATGATAACAAGCCAAAAAGCCATTGTGGAAAACAAAAAAAAAATGCTTTTCACTAGCAATTTCTCAGTTTTCTACAATATTTTCCAACTTCTGTATCTTGTGGGCGTCAAAAAGTGCCAGTGTGTGGTAATTGGTCAATATCGTAGATGGGGAGATATCAAGACTACGGTTTATACCGTGCTTATGACAACACAGAAAAGAAAAGTCACCTTTCACATTGATACCCCTCTTAAAGGAATAACCCTTTAACGCAACGTCACGTTTTACGCCAATCATAGATCCGTACGACGTCTATAGGTTGGCATCCCCCAGAGCGCACTTTCTTCGTAACTCGTAAGCTCTACACATCTATAACGACATTGAGTATATTATGATGCTTTATAACCACGGACTTGAGTTTGTCTCATTATTATCTGGCTAGTTAAATTGCGATCAGGAAATACCACGGGGATTGTGCATCGTGGGATAGATAACAACTCTGCAGGACAAATGAAACCCGTTTCAGTTAAAAAAATGTGCAGTAACTTTCGTATTTCCATGAATATACGAAGTTACAACACCGCCTACCCTAGATTTTAATTAACCTATATAAGTGACTGTATTATTGACCTCGCCCTGCATGAGGCCAACGTCTATGCCAATAACAAATACATTAACCCTTTCCCAAACGGCAAAATTTTAGGGTGGTCCACTTCAAAAACTGCCACAAATGACAAAATGGCTGTTATTAAAGATAGAATTTGTGTAAAATATGGCAGAGAAAATATTGAGACAAAAGGAGAAACTGCTGGTTATCAGCAGTTTCTTCTTTTGTTTCAATGTTTTCCCAAGCCATTTCGATTAGGGACGCCAAAACCAGGTCTTTTTTGGGAAAGGTTTAATCCCTGAACAGCTATTCTATTCCCACTCTTTGATCTCATTATAAGCTTAGCTTGTATCAGCATATTGATTACTGATAATACTTTATTACATGATACATTCATTAGTCTCATGTGGAAGGTCAATGGTAAAAACAACGTTATGTTGAAAAGCTACGAATGACGAGTTTAATAACGTCGCTTTTCTTACAAAATTTCGAAACTGCAGCTTATCATAAACTGCATTTTCGAGATTTTCGGAGAAAAGCAACGATGTACCACAAAAGATACGCGTACACACAGTGTAGGAGCGGAAGTGTGTGAACTCTTGTCTTTGAGTGATAACTTGTGTATCTGTACATCGAGAAAATGCAACTTGGTAATCATCAGCGGTTGACATTGGTAAGAATTTATGTTTTTTTTTCTGGATAAACACAACACTTTTGTCAGATCATTGTACCAATCTCTTTATTTATTATTCCCGGTAATATTTTAGGGCATTCGGAGCCATTGATTCTAGATTTTAATCATTTTAGGCCCGATTCACTTGGGCATGAACTAAAACGGGTAATTTAGCTGTCACGAATCACAGTTTTCACTCGAATAGATGCATACTGTAGGGTATTTCGAAACAAAATTTTCATTCACAGCTCGTGCATATGTGTGTGTTGAGACTTGTATAATTATTTGGTTAGGAAACCGTCTAAAACTTCCCATTTTTGCCGTTAAAAAAATTTTTTTTGTACAATCGTTTGTCAAGTCCTGTACAATAGCCTGACAAGAAATATTTACTTTTGTACAACGGCTTGAATTGCATATGTGACATATTGATTGTAATAAATGCGTCTTTACCTCTTTTTGCAATATATTCGACTGATATTTTCATGATATTATGCTCGCCCGTAAAAGATACAGAGAAAAAATGTCGGGAAAATAAGAAATTTTTGCATGATGGAGAATCACGTGACATACTTTTATAAAATCTTCCATAACTAACCTAATATTTGATTTACAGCGACGAAATACTACACTAAAGTATAATTGAAGTCTCAATCTTTGTCAATCTGTTAAAATCAGGCTTTAACCGATATCAACATTTGACAGGGACCAAATAATAGTCATCATCCATGACCCTGGGAAATCCAAAATAGATTATTTCTACCGTAATCAAACAGATCTCCTGTTTGGATCTGCTGTTATAATATGATTTTACAAAACACAATTTTAAACACACGATTTTGCACTGAAATGACATTTCATCGAGGCATACCTAACGGTTTTTGAAAGTGCGTAGCATGGCGAATGGCCCAATCAAATGCGCGTACTACTAACCCAAAGAGCCAACGCAACACGAACTTTAAATTACAATATTTTGATTATTGAAAATGTGAATTCGTTGATATTGACTTCATTTTGACCGCTGACCATTATGAGATCACCAGGAAAAAACAAATGGGTTTAAATCGATTCCGTAACGCAAATAACGTTACAAACGTAATGCCGGGTGTGTTTCAAAAATGAAACCAAGATCAGTATCTCGTATGTATCATTGATCACAGCACTACATCTCTGTGACATCGAACCTAACTAACCTAACTAACGTCGATAAACGTTTATAGGAATGTTCTACCACTCTTGAATTTATGTTTGCCCCATTTGACGCAAGCTCTGTGGTTGGACTGGGCGTTGACGTAAACGCATGTCAAGCAGGTTCCATATTTGCTCAGGTGGTCAGATTACCACTTTTGGGCGTTGCACCACTGGGGACAGACTCGTGTGTGCATATTTGTAGTAAATTGGGACCCACATAAGGACGTCGAGGTCGAAACCCATGTTTACGTAACCTGTTACGTGTATGTGCACTTATACGGCAACCGTGGTTCCCAGCAGTTGCAGCAGCCCTTTTTTGCTAGCCAAAATCGGTCTCTGAGATTTTGGGTTCTCAACCTGTTGTCCTGTACCTTGGTAGTTACATGACTTCTGAAGGCTCTTGGCATGTCATAAACATTACCGGAAACGTCAAAACAAACGTAAGCAAGAAAACTAAATGACCTTGAAAATAACAAAACAAGAGTTGTCCGCGGACAACGTAGCTCGCCTATACGGGAGCTTGTCACAAAATCAGCCATTTTTTTAAAAGTAGGTCAAACTCCAAGGTCAAGGTCACAAGGGCAAGGGTCATGGTCACAAATGAAAGGTCTTGGCAGGAGATATCCATGTGTGAAATATCAAGGCTCTATCAATAATAGTGCATGAGATATAGGGCAGGTTAAAGTTTTTCAAAAGTAGGTCAAACTCCAAGGTCAAGGTCACTAGGTCAAAGGTCATGGTCCCAAATGAAAGGTCTTGTCGAGATGTATCCATGTATGAAATATCAAGGCTGTATCTCTAATAGTGCTTGAGATATAGACCAGGTTAAAGTTTTTCAAGTGAAGACGCGACGGGACGGGACGGGACGCCGACGCCGACGCCGACACTAGGGCTGTGACATTAGCTCCCCGGACATAAAGTCCCGGCTCGCTAAAAATGGATTTTTTTAACCCAAATGGAATTTCTACCATATTCAGACATGATTAATGAGTAAGATAAATTCAACATACTGGTTTTCTGAAACTTCCGCCATAGTCATGCTATCGTAGACCACGCAAAGCCCAATAGCCGTGTAACCACAGTCAGCCCGGAGCAATCCAATCACCTGCGCCTTTCGGGACAATGCTAAATTGTGGCATTTTTGTCTATCACCAGACAGATTATTTTACCTAATCTTATCGGGTTATTTTGTGACTTTCCAAAAATGCACATGCGCTGGTTTATTACACGCTCTGATGCGCGTGCAGCGCGGATATAGAGTTTTGAACCAAGGACTCTGTGTTCAGCGATGCATAACAATTCTTACTTTCTTTTTATGTGGACAATAAAATCACTATATAGAATAATGAATTCTGAAGTTTCGTTGTTTTATCATATCTCATAAAAAAAGTTACAACATAAAATCTTGTTGCGTTGGCAGTTTGGGTTAGTATATTATATAAACTCATTCATCACACTAAAATGAATTTTGAAATATAGGTAAATAAAGAAGCCTATCCAGCGCAACGTTGGATAACAAATTAAAGAAGATAAACCGAAATTTCGTGTTTGTGTTGATATTTTAATCCGTGTGAAATATAGGCAAGTGACATTACAAACTGCTTGTAAGCGATTGTACAATAAATTCATAAGGGAATTGTCATTAGCCAAACGATTGTACATAAAAACTGTCAAAATGCTGACACTTAAATCGGGAATTTTATTGGAATTGATATCATTTCGTCTGAATCATGTTCTTGGTGCAAAAATACATACATAAAGGTATTTAATTTTGGGAATAAACAATACGATGAATGTTAAAAAGCGATAGAAATGGCAATTCTATGTGGTGAAAATCATGCTCCAATTTTCCCATCCAAATGATCAAGGCATTTTGTATGGTTAAAACAGCTCAGACCGGGCGCATATTAGGACGATGCCTTCTATGTTTATTCAAGATTACGACATTACAACAAAATATAAGATATATGTCAAAATAATTATCAATCATAAACTTTTTCTTACCTATGTCAACCGCTGATGTTTACCAAGTTGCATTTACTCGATGTACAGACACACAAGCTATCACTCAAAGACAGGCGTTCACACACTTCCGCTCCTACACTGTGGTACAGTAGGTCGACAACCGGTGATTTAAATTTCTTTTTTTTCCATAGTCTACATGAATTTGCCAATTACAAGTATAGTTTTTTGCAAGCTTTGGTAGATTAAGTTCATATCGTGGCATCAGTCGAATTAAGGTCATCGGGTATGAAAGATATTGAATAAAATCATAAACTTACATGCTGAGGATAATCCGAAAGTTGATAGAATCACAGCATGTCACAGATACATCTGGTCGTGTTTGTTTTTTACCCTTCTCAAATGTCCAAATATTTACACTTAAAAAATTGGACGCTGATTTGGACGACTTCAATTAATGTACTAGATAAATAGGAATATGGTTTTCATGATAATGATCTATTGAATCCATGGCACAAATTCTATTGAAAGAAAGTAGAAAGTGTTGATTATGTTTCATAATGGTTCCCATTTTGGATGTTAAAAGAGATAAAAGTTAAAGAACGGATAAATATATATGCTACCACAAAGCATCATTAAGTCCACCTCAAGAGTAAATCAAAGTGCTGAGAGCACTGTAATTGGACGTCTCTGATTGATTGAGCGGGATTTTACATGAACGAAAGATATTTTATTCATTCTTCAGTGTTTAATTCTCTAAGATCGGTTTCGGACATACGAAATCGGCTTTATTACCAGAAAACCCATCTCAGGCTTCAAATGATTTGATTGCCGTTTCAAGACAACTGATTTGTCTCTATGAATAATCACTATTAATTTGATTACCCAATTCAATTAAGGTCATGTGATTAGCACTTTTGTCTTCTTGTTTCGGTTAACTATGAGTATTGTCGTCAGTTACACCTTTCGTTGATTTTATAAAGGACGATACAAAGCAATTTATTCAAAATGTAAGCCAACGCGCCACATAAATGAAAGCCGCGATAGCTCACTTGGCAGAGCACTCACCTTGTACTCTTTACACATGTCTATATCTGGAAGGCCCTGGGTTCGAATTCTACTCAGACATTGTTCTTTTTTATCATCTTCCTTTCGACTTTTATCTCCACCATCGTTAGGGATAAAACGACCGCAGTGATTTAGAATCGATCTAAACACAAATTCAACGACATAAAGTAATGAAACGCCGATCATTACATACAATTCCGCTCAATCAATCAGAGACGTCTAAATATAGTGCTCCAAGCACTTTAATTTTTATTTGTGTTTAGAGTAAAAAAAAAAGAAAAGAAACACTGCAGCAGTTTCCCCTGGTTGTGGTTACAATACAAATTCAATACACACTTTTCCTGAAACTAAATACCAGATGAATTGGAGCACCTAACCATGGATTCCTCATACCAGTACTACCGCAACATCCTTACATCTACAGATGTGCGTGCAAAGAAGAAATTGGGAACGTGCCGTCGGGAAAATGACAGTGGAGTACAATACGCAATTTAAATCTTCATATCATTATCAACGAAAATTTGAGAATAGCAATGTCCATATCTGTACACATATTCATACGATCATCTATGTTCCATTGTCATTGTTGCAGACCCATTGCTTAATCTTCTTAGTACAATACACGTAAACGGTTCACTTAAACGTGATGAATACAGATCGCTGTCACTCGATCATAGACTAGTAATAATCATTGTTGTCATGATCATTGATCAGTATGTAAATAGGTCATAATACTGTCGAATATCAGTGATACAGATGCTGGAGAAAAAAAATAAAACTCGTAAGAGCAACTATTTTTCTGAATAGGTGGATATCACTAGCGTCTCATCTGAGGCTGTTCAGATGGAACCCCGATTTGCCATCGAGTCGAACCCGAGTTGCGAAATGAACTCACTCCCTGAGAATCAATTTGAAAACCCTGTTTCCAAAATACGTCTCGTGGAAACCCCGTTCCTTTAAATATGTCAAAAACTTAAACAACAATGATCAAAGAAAAAGAATCGATCATACATAATACGTTCATTAAACTGAGTAATCATCCTAAAATGTCTGTTTTCAGTAAAGACATCAAGAAAACAAACTTTTTAACAAACGTTATACAGAAAAAATAATCCGGACAGGTTTCGAACCAACGGCGTTCCAAATTTCATACTAAAAAAGGTTGCGAGGTTAATCCTTTCCCATTTGAGCTATCGCTGCTGATGATGATATAAGGCGTTTGTTTACTTTATAAACATAGTGTATGCATGTATCGCTTTCTAAAGATGTTACCCTTTACACAATATTACGATACGAAAGTCAAATCACTACAACAAAATGGTCAAATCGAAAAAAGATCGTAAAGTTGGTTAAGACGTGGCATGAATTGAATCGGCAAACGAATCTTATAGTGTTTGTTAGAGAACACATAGAAAGAAGGAAAAGATACGACAGTTTTCCTGTATGGTCGCAAAATCTGTTTTGAATTTTGGTCAACTGGCAATTGAGTCTGAGAAAGGGTTTTTTGGTAATGAAAACTCATTTCGCCTGTCGAGAAGTGGTTATAAGAATTGTACGTCCTTTCGGACGTCCAATTAAAAATGGGTTCGTTTGGTAGTTGATATCATTAAATAATTTTGTACCTTGTTTTTGTTGTTTCATTCATTTTCTTACAATACTTCTACACCAATCTTTATTAAAATCAACAGTTTGTTCACAGAGTAGCCAATGTATTTGCATAGCTAAGCAAGGGATATTTAAAATACACTATGAAATTAAGCGATGTCAGGCAGAACATTTGCGCATTGGATTTTTTAAAATTGCATTCACTGTGAGTAATCCATGTTTCAGAAATGCAAACAACTTGAAATATTACAAACTTTTTTAAGGCGCTTTAAAAGCTTACCAATGGCAAATAAAAACAATAGTACGTTTCTGAATTCGTTTCCGAGAAAAATCCGAGGAAGACGCTTAATATTATTGGACATTCGGCAGGATCAAATCCCTGTCCACGAGACTAAGTTGATTTCCTTGTAACGGTCTAACATGTATTTGTTAACACGTGTATTTGACCCCCGTGACATTTGTCACCGGAAACCATATGCGACAAACCGGAAATAGCTCTCCGCTACCTCAGGACCGGTTTATAATTCTTTTCTAGGCAGACACGCATGGAAATGTTATATGTATTGTTGTAAGTTTGAATTCTTGGGAGACAATTGCAAATCAAGCTTAATCTAAATAGGATTAAAATTGGGTTTTACACCAAATTTTAATCCAATTCGAATTGCATATAAGATTACGCCATTAACTGAAAGCAGGAATATCTGTTACATACTTCTTTTGATTTTTAACGAAATACCTCATGCTTTCATATAAATATATAATAAATATTTTAAATTCCACGCATTTCCTGTGAAAAACTTGAGTTTCACTGTGGGTTTGTTTTTTAAAGAAAGAACTTCAATGTTATTTAAATGCTCGTTAACGCTCGTTGAGGAATTGTTAATGTTTAAATGTTGAAATTCCTGTTCAGGAAACTAAGTTTATTTCTTTGTAATCTTCCTACATGTATTTATTAACACGTGTATTTGACCCTGTGACATTTGTCACCGGAAACTGTATGCGACAAACCGGAAATAGCTCTCCGCTACCTCGGGACCGCTTTATAATACTTTTCTAGGCAGACACGCATAGAAATGTTATATCTATTGTTATTAGTTTAAATTCTCAGTAGAAAATAAATAATCACATGTTAATCTAAACGGGATTAAAATTGGGTCCTAGACCAAATTCTAATCCAATTCGAATTACATGTAAGATTACGCCATTAACTGAAAACCGGAGTAACCATTACATACTTCTCTTGATTTTTAACGAAAGACCATAATTATGCTTCCATATAAATATATAATAATTATCTTAAATTCCACGCATTTCCTGGGAAAAGCCTGAGTTTCACTGTGAAATCGTTTTTTAAGAATGTTGAACAATGTTATTTAGATGCTAATTACGCTTGTTGAGGAATTCTTAATGTTTTAAATGTTGAAATTTCTGTCCAGGAAACTAAGTTGATTTCCTTGTAACGGTCTAATGTATATTTGTTAACACGTGTATTTGACCCCGTGACATTTGTCACCGGAAACCATATGCGACAAACCGGAAATAGCTCTCCGCTACCTCAGGACCGGTTTATAATTCTTTTCTAGGCAGACACGCATGGAAATATAATACCTATTGTTGTAAGTTTGAATTCATTGGAGACAATTGCTAATCAAGCTGAATCTAAATAGGATTAAAATTGGGTCTTAGACCAAATTTCAATCCCATTTTAATTTCATATTAAATTACACCATTAACTATTGAAAGCCAGAATGATCTTTATACTTCTCTTGGTTTTTAACGGAAGTCTCTGTTCTTTCATATGATTTAAAGACCTGTGCATTTCAAGGAAAAAGCCTGAGGTTCGTTGTGGGATCGATTTAAATAAAAAGTACATTGCCCTTTGAACACTCATTAACGCTTGTTGGGGAAATGTTTTAATGTTGAACGGTTAATCGGGAAACCAAGATGATTTCCTTGTAACATTTTTACACGAATTTATGAACACGTGTATTTGACCTCGTGATATTTGTTACCGGAAGTAATATGTGACAAAACGGAAATAGCTCGCTAGTATCCGGGGACAGTTCTATGACACTTTCTTTCCACACAAATGTGAAAGGGATTTTACTGGCTCTGATAGATATAAGTGATAAGAAATTTGTTTTGTAAGTTGGATTAGAATAAGGTCTTAAACACAATCCTGTCTGAAATTAATCGAGGTATGTAAATAATATGTTAATCAAAATACAGTGCGTCTCCGTTTTTCATTCAGAAAAAAAGCTTAGAATTTTTTTGTGATATTATGGAAAACTTCCTGAAGTAAGGAGTTTGATTTATTCGAACCATTGCCTAAACGGCAGTATTAAATTCTAAGACTGTCCCAATTTGAAACATGGTACAGAAGACGAAATTGGTTTGATAAAGTTAGGAATTGTATCCAATAAATCACACAAATATTGAGGCAAAAAGAGGTAATATGGAAGTTCAGACTATTTATTTGGAAAATGGAAGCTACTCTTTATGCAAGGCTTATTTGAACGTAACTAACGATGTAACTGTAAGTCTAGACTGACAATTCTTAACATGGCATAACTCCAACATTGTATTGTTTTCAATTAGCCCTTTTCTGCTTCTTAGTACAAACATTGCGTGCAGACAACTGAGATGGTATTGACAAGGTCTAAACAGCCAATCGTTGCTTTTAAACAAGAAAAACTCGTATCTACAGCTTGTTTAAAGCTGTAGATACGAGTTTTTGTTGAAAAGCGGCCCAATTTTCGTGTTGTAACATTACATGTACCGATTTCAGACAACTGCCAATTCATTTCTCAACAGCCAATTTTATCTCTTATTATTTTCCTAGAAGGATTTTATGTTTCGGAAATTGTTAGTGCTTTTGTACAAACATTGCGTGTAGACAATAAAGAAAGCATTTAAATGTCTAAACTGCCAATGCTCGAATGTTCGTGCTACGTAATGACATTTGGTGTGACTACTCAACGAAACGGTCCTATTAAATATATAGTAAAATATATCAATTTGGTAGCTTTTAGCTTCTCGCAAAAGTCTTTGTGGCACATTTTACTTAGTCTGCCTGATAAGTCATTCCTTGGTCTTTAATTTACTACCAAGAAAGTGGTATCAATAGCACCATCAGCTTCAATCACGCTTCCGTGAACACAACCACCCAAGGTTGCAATTTGCCATCTCTTTCGGGATCTGTATATGACACACCCCCACGAAAGGTCACGACCGCGCAAGAAATTAGTTCCTGATAAATTCATTAAAACACATCCTAGCAGTACAATGATGGTCTTCCAGTATGCAGAACCATATTTCATGCGTCTGTTTATTCTATAGACAGAGAATTAACGCAACAAAAGGAGCGAATCCATTTTTGACAGAACTATGTTTGTATACTATGACCCGGAAGCATTTCCCGTCGTGGAGTGTTTCCATTTACTGATTGTATCCTGGAAAATCACGAGTTCTCCTCATAAGCTGCTTTATCACCATTCAAACATTGATAATCATACAATGAATTCAATCGCATTTCGTCGTTGTAAAAGCAAAATCTCGTATCTCGTTTTTTTTTGAAATTTCAAAGGGGAGGGAAAAAAGTGTAATAACTTTTCCCAAACTGAAATGTTTTACTTGAAATTTTGACATATTGTTCACAAATAATGTGTCATTAATACTGATCAGTAAAAACATCCCAAAACTTGCGAGAATTGTTTAAACTGGTCACACAAGTTTGTACTTTGGAAATCGCAAAAATCGACATACGAGGTTTTGCATTTACACCGACGATTACGTCGATCCTATTTTAAATAAATAACGATAGATTGAGGCTTCAACCAATTGAAATTTGTAGCAGATTTTAAATTGTTATGTCCTTTACAACCCATTATTGCATAATGATATCCTACCAAGGCCCACCAAGGCCCGAGATTAAACGAGATTGGCTGTCGGAATTACTTATAACAGATGTCAAACAGTTTGTAGTAAAACGATTGCCGATGTATATAGAGTATCGTCGATATAGCGTGTGCGGAGGCCTCGGATTGCGTCGATGTTGAATGACTGTAAAAGAACATTCAACTACGTGTAATAATATAATCTTTTGCTTTCTCCTCCAGAGCACCCCCCCTAAAACACCCATGTCCCCTCACAAAAAGTTATATTGGAAAGACTTAACTTTTGGCAACAGGCATTGCGTGCAGACGGTTTAAAAAGTATTGACAACGTCTTAAGTTAAATAATGATCCTGTTACATTGTAAGTAATTGTATGTATCGGTTCTAGACAATTGCCGAGACATCACCAAACATTTAACCTCGTCGTATCGATACTTTTCAACAAAAACTCCTAACTGCAGCTTATAGTCCATGGGCCCATAACCGAAACCCTCCCCCCTAGTGGGATTTTTGAAGACCTATATTTTCTTGAAGCTTATTATGTATAGTAATGAATCCAGGTTGTTGTTCAATTTAAAGGTGCTGGATAAGCAAATGGCGGGCTCGTTACCATGGCAACCGTCCATTTTTCTACAATCCAGAGCTTGGATCAATTAATTGCAATAAAATTACTTATTTTTGTCATAAATCTTTCAAAATAGTTTTAAATTATTACCAAGATATTTCTCTCACAATAAAGATATTTTTTAGAAAATTTGCTAATTTGCATATTCATGAATATCAATGAGAAAGCAAGAAAATGTGTTTAATTTGCTAAAAACAAGACTTTACTAGTGAATTTAAACCGCCCTAACAGGTAGGATTTTTGAAGATCTATATTTTCTTGAAGCTTATGATGTATTTTAATACATTCACTTTATCATTTGATTTAAAAATGCTGGATAAGCAAGTAGTTGGCTTGTTACCATGGTAACCACCCATTTTCATTCGTTCCAGCGCTTGGATCAATTAATTGCAATAAAATTACTTATTTTGGTCAGAAAACATTGAGGCTAGTTTTAAAATGTTGTCATTACATTCCTCTCACAACAAAAGTATTTTTCAGAAAATTTGCTAATTTGCATATTCATGAATATTAATGAGAATGTGGAAAATATGTGTTTAATTTGCAAAAAGACGAGTTTACTAGTTTACAAGTGAATAGAAACCCTCCCCACCATGTGAGATTTTTTAAGACCAACATTTTCTTGAAGCGCAGGAAACATATTAATGAATTCAGGTTCTTGTTTGATTTAAAAGTGCTGGATAAGAAAATGGTAGGCATGTTACCATGGCAACTGCTCATTTTCCTACGTTTTAGTACTTGGATCAATTAATTGCAATAAAATATTTTAAAATACTTATTTAAGATATATACATATTTTGGTAATAAAACATAAGACTATTTTTAAAATTTTAAATATAAATTTTTCTTGAAATCATATTTATTTAGCTAATTTGCATATTCATGAATATTAATGAGAAAGTAGAAATATGTGTTTAATTAGCTAAAACAAGGCTTTCTATGGAATAAATATGCTGAGGCGATACATTTTTATAATGCTTAATGTTTCAAATGAATAAGAACACTAATAGATCAATAATAAGTTCATAAACCATTCATCAGCTACACAGAACAAGCAAATACGGGCTTATTCGCATTCACAATTATTTGCATACTTTTCTCTAAATGGCAAATAAAATCTCAAATATTCTCTAATAATGTTAATGACTTTCATTTTTGCATCTTTTTCCCTTAATTGTTTACTTGTTGTGTTTGAAAACTAAACTTTCATGATTTACCCATTAAAAGGGAGAATCTTAACAATATATGCTCTGAAAAATTACCGTGTAAGTGGCAATAAAATTCCATTTAGCGCAAATGACATGCTGAAAACTTTAACCTGCGTTCTTTGATTTTTTTCTATGTGAAATACAGCTTTCTTTTATACAAGAAACTTTATTTTGTTAAAGTTAAGTACTAAAAAATTGTAAAGCGTTTTGATAATGAATTCCTATTGGAGTACATGTATGGTCACCTTTGATTTATACCATTTTTGCCTTGTAATGCATGCATTTTCACATTTTGCTCCAAGTTTAAACTTAACAATACTATTGGAGACATGCTGTGCAGTAGAGAAATCTTCCCAACCACTTCTATTGATTGGAATGCTATGTTACAGGAACACGGTTTACCAAATATATTCTAATAAGCGATAGTTGAAACTGGACAATTTCATATTTGCACTGTCATGTGTCATGTGGTGATTTAAAATTGCCTATAATAGCAACTGAATTATTCATTTCTTTATCAAATTGCATTTGAGTGACATCGTTTTACACCTTTATAATTCAGAAACCTTATATGTGATAATATAAACAGTTATAAATTGTACATATGTACATTATTGGTTGGATACCAGTACTTCGAAGACACTTGATTTGTGAGGAATCCTCGTATTCGTGTAACAAAATGTTGTTTTGAAAGATTAAGTTTAAATAGCAAACACAATTTCTGTTGATTATGATGATAGGGAAACACATCATATTCCAACTTCTAGTGTTGTAATATGTCGCTGGCCGAAGATTTGAAATCCTTCGTTTTGTTATCAGTTTTTAGATATGCTCGTGCATTTCTTAATTCATTTCAATCATCTTCACCACAAATTAGTTTTTGGAATTCTGACTTTTGTGGAAGACAACAAGCTAACCAGGATGAGGTAAAATCCATAAAACACAAGGGCTAGCTTTGAATAACACATATAAGCAATTTCTAATCAACCAAGGAATCCGCGATTTATATAATTATGTCATTATATGTGCACAAACTTGTCTAAATATACGGTTATTAGAAAGCCTTTTCACAAAAAAGGGAGAGCCTGCTATGGTTCGACACTTGTATTGAAAAGGAACTGAGGGTAAAACATGCATGATGAGTTTATTGGTCTTCTGTACCATCTTATTCTCAAATAAATATCGTGGTTGGGGGGGGGGAGCGGGGTTATAACGCGACAGAGAAACTTAAGAAGATGATGTTCGGTCTGAAGGCAAAGTTGCAACCACTGTCGACGGTAAGTGTCATAAATTCACAGATCTGATATACTTGTTGAGCGAATTAAAGTAAGAAATTGTCCATGCATGATCTTTTTCAAGATATTGCTTGATCGCAAAAGGATGCACAAACTTACAGACTGTTGGGTCTAAAATTCCTCAACGATAAGCAAATGACAAAAAGATTGACAAAGCTAGAGTACATGTTGCATTCTCATGAACGAAAAAAAAGGTCCAGATTCCTAGGTACGTTGGTATGGAATCCCAAGGGCCAAGAAATTTATTCAATATTTTACAGACAATGTTCAGTATTCAATGTTTTGGAACAATTATGGGTTGCAATAAAATATTTTGTTGGACATATTACCCAAGAAAGGTACAATTAACGAAGCATACTATGCCAAGTTGCTAGACAATCTGAAGCAGACCATACGTGAGAAACGTAGCGGCAAACACTCAAAATGTGACCGCTGCTTGCAACTGGAAATTACATTAGTACACAATTGCCAAAGTACAATGGATGCTGTCGAGAAAAATGGGTATCAATTTAGATCACACCCTTCTTTTCCACATGACCTTGCTGCTATCGACTTCATTCCTAAAAGGGACACGAATGGTTGCAATTTCAAGTCTCATGAAATAAGATATTGATGCAGTTTAGGTGTGGTTCTTTGGAAAGTTCTCGGACTTCTTTACTTCTGGACTGATGTCACTTGACCACCTTTAACGTTGATTAATTTGAGTTTAACTTCTTTTTCAACTGCTATGGTCATATCGTTGGGTCAAAGCGCATAGGCCTGGATGGAAAGTATTTCAAGAGAAAAGATGTCGATCGAAACATGAAAAAATAGGTCAGTTATTCATTGACCCATGCTCGTATTTGAGCATTTAGGCAGATTACATAAAATACATATTATTGTATTTTATTATATGTCATGTAAATTAACAGTGAAGAAGCCATTTTTAGCGTGGCAAAAGTGTTGATATTGGTGTTTTGTATCAAACATATCCACCCCACAAAAAAGAGCTTAAACGCTTTATGACCAAAATAAGCCTTAATGTCTTTATACCCTCTATAACACCTATTATCCAAAGCGTCCCTTGTCCATGTAAGACTTAAAACCTTCATGCAAAAAGATACCAATGATGTACTCCAATGTGGACTCATTATCAAAGAATCGGGTACATGGTATCTGTCATAGAGGGAAAATGCTTATCTCTCCTAGAAAGTAATCAATTTGGATTTTCTTCAGTACTTAATTTATGGGATTGGGGATTTATTACCATTTATACGGTAATAAGGACCGTTTTGGAAATATATATTTTCAAGGTTATGTCATTTATTTACTTGTTGAATCATGTAGTTTTAATAAGAAGTTGAAATACATTTGAAAATACAATATTAAGTGCAGAAGATTTGCAGAAATGAAAAACATTTACATCATTTTTGCATATTTGAGATTCTGGCGGCCATTTTGAAAATTAAAAAAAAAAAAGAAAAAAAAAGAAATGACAAAAAGCATATTATAAGCATGGCAACACTTTCAGATTTAATATACTCAATTTTCCTAAGAAATGATCTCGTTTACATAGAGAACATGATTACAAATAATAGGGCAGTGATATTTCGATATTTAGTCAAGTGGTCATTTTGCGGCGGCCATCTTGAAAATCATTTGAAATGTCGAATATATCCTAAAATATCGATAGTCAACACTTTGACTTTTATTACAAGGCATCTGATAAACACTTTGATACAAATTCTAGCAATTATTCGCTGTGGAAATGATTTCCAAATGCAAAGTAAATATAAACAAAGGTAATATCTATACTATTTTTCTCTTGTTTTACATATTCAAGGGGCATAATTCGTGCTAATTTTGATGTGAAATTATTTTTTACTATTTAACGATATGAATTGATAAAATCTATAGGCATTTTGGTCATTTGCGCTTAAATTTGGGTTATTTTGGATCCCATGAATGTGTATAAGGTGAGTTATAAACAAGTATTTTTTGTAATTCAAGGGGAGATAATCAATCGTTCCGCATATGCTTATCCAGCACTTATATATCAAACAACAAGTTGCATTTGAAAGGGAATTCATCAAGCTTTACAATGATATAGGTGTCATAAAATCCCGGTAGGGGGGGGACCTAGGGTGTAGCCAGCCCACGGACTATTAAAACAAGCTTCAGTTATGAGCTTTTCCTTGAAAGGCGGACTTATGATCTTTTCCAGGACAACGTTTCTTTTGGAGACGTTATCTTTTGGTAAAGCCATTGCATGAAGATATGTAAGATATTTTCGACAAGGTATTGGCTTAACCAATGTTTGTATTACATTGTACGTTTGTACAGCTCATGATAAATGACCTGGCAGAGAATTCCTAGCTAATAGCTGGAGATTTTTCGTGGGCTATAAGTAACTGTAAACTATTGCTGAAACATCGTGCAACAGTCAATCTGATCTTTTATTATTTTTATTGGACATTTTTTCCAAAGTGATGTTCATAATATTATTAAAAATGTGATGTTTAGTTGACGTGCGTTGTCTCGAAGCCAGAGGGACCGTCAAAATACTTCGACACATCCGTGGCTCGACTATTCCGACTTTAGTTCAGTTTCGATAAAAACGATATTCATTCAATTTTGTTTCTCATCAAGTACGTTTATTATTCAAATATAGTAGAAAAGGGAAAGAGATTGCTCGAAACGACATTTTTGTCGGCAGAAATTCTGTTAGACTTATCTCGATATAAAGAACGTCGACTGAATACTGATTCTCGACAATTGTAATTCAACATGTAAAGGGTATAACTGAGCAAAAAAAATACAAAAAAATATATTCTATTCTGCACTATTATATTCTTTTAAGAAACAGAAAGCTAAGTAGGCCTATGATATATTGTTAATTTTGCTTTTTGAGAGTCCGAGCTTCTTTTTATTTCATTTATCAGAACTCTGACAAATTATATTCAACCAGAATTTCGCAGCTTTACAACGAAAACATCGTAACTGCAGCTTAAAACAAGCTGCAGTTACGAGGTTTTCGTTGAAAAGTGACGATTTTCAAGCCAGCAGTCAAAGTTATTTCATTTACTTTGTAACTTTCCGTCATCCAAGGACGTCTTTCGTGTTTAGAAGTGTAGGTACATTATTTACAGGTCAAGGTTGAATTGAGCATCCTTAACCCTCTCCCTAACGACACAATTCTATGGTGATCCAAATTGAAAGATCCTGCAGACGACAGTTTCAAGTGGAATGAATTTTTATTTTTTAGGTCTTTTTGGGTGGAAAACATTGTGGGAAATGAAGAAATTGCTTGTCACAAGCAATTTCTTCATTTTCCACGATGTTTTCCACAGCCATTATTTTGTTGGGAGTCAAAAGAAGTCACTGTGTGGAAATCGGTTAACGGTGAAGTATTGCTAACAAATCGTTGGTTACATTAGAAATACCGTAATTGCGGCTTATGCAAGCTGTAGTTACGACATTTTAAGAACGTTTCCTGCGTAATGATGACTTTTCTCAAAGGAATTTAGTGATGCATAAGTCTTAATCCTTTTCTACACATGAACTTCATTTGACGTCATGACGTTGGACCGTCACTGCAAAAAGTGAAGGAAATGAATGAAATAAGGATTCCCAGCATTTTTAAATTTCTTAATAGTTATTTTAGGTAACATTTTCTTTGAGAAAGCGTCAGGGACGTGCAACTTAAATTAACATGCAACTTATAGTATTTTGTATCTTTTTAACAGGAACAGTCTAAACATTTGCCGTTTGTGAAAAGGATTAAGACAGCTATATTTCGCTAATCTCGTCTTTCATAATCGTGTATATCTTGCGTCCAAACGTTCTATAAAAGTTTGTGCCAAAACAGAAAACTCTAAAAACAATCATTTACACCAGATTTATTACGTTTCCATGGAAATGAACATTAATTAACGCATTTTGCCAAGTTTCTAGACATCTTTCAGCTCTTGAAAGATTTGTCTTGCTAATTTGTTAAAACTAAGCCTAATTGTGTTGTTCGTTTAATCACCTTTAAATAAATTGGAAATGTCCAAATTGTTACTGACATTTCGAATTCCCCTAGCAAGAGTTTTCGATTGAACTGATTTTGATATAGACATCTACTTCTACATGTACACCAAAATCATCAGCTAACTACACAGAAAAGAAGGCTCGTATTAAAGTGACACATGCTACATATAGGTTGTCGTACAGGAAAAATGTAAAAAAAATAATCGAGAAATATCTTATTGAATTATCCACCTGCATAGCTAGATTATTTCTGTCCAAAGATATTCCAAATAAAATTCACGTGGTCTTTCTAAATCAAGTCCGTATATAATTACCCTACCCGCACTTTATATTTATTGTAAGATTTATGGGAACTGGACCTTGATAGATAGTGACAAACTTAGTTCCAGCGCTAAAATTCCTTTCTTTTTGACCCTAGATAATTCAATGCACTCACACAACAATGCAAACTCTAATTTTCGTGTAATCTACACAACAAGCATTGCGAAATCGTTAAAGACCGTGCCTGACAAAAACCATTTAGATCAAGATCATTGTTCAACTTGAAACTTCGGGAAAACAGTATGGATTTGGATCAGACTGCGCGTATGCACAGGCTGATCTAGATCCATGGTGATCTCAAATGCCATAAAAGTCTTCATCAAAATTCTCAACTCATTTTCATGAATTCCATATAACTAGGCTTGCGTGATCGTTAATAAACCGTGTGTGAAAAGAGACATTTACATTTATAATATTTTTCACCTTGAAGCTACATAAGAACAACATGGATCTAGATCAGACTGTACGTATGCGCAAGCTGATCTAGATTCATGTTGGTTTTAGGTGACATAGATTTCTTCATTCCAAATTTCATCTGATTTTCATAGTTTCTATATAACTAGGGTTACGTGATCGTTAGGAACCTGTGCATGACAAGAACAATTTAGTTCAAGAACATTGTTCAACTTGAAACTTCGGTAAAACAGCATGGATCTTGATCAGATTGTGCGTATGCGCAGGCTGATCTAGATCCATGTAGGTCTCAAATGCCATAAAATATTTATCCAAAATATCAACTCTTTTTCATAAATTTCATATAACTAGGCTTGCGTGATCGTTAATAAACCGTGTGTGACAAAAGCCATTTAGATCAAGTAAATTGTTCATCTGAAAACTTCAGGAAAACACCATTGATCAAGATTAGACATTGCGAATGCGTAGGCTGATTTGGATCCATGTTGGTCTCAAATAACATATAATTCTCCATTCCCAGATTTCATCTGATTTTCATGTTTTCTAAATAACTAGGGTTGCGTGATAGTTAAGAAACCGTGCGTGACAAGAGCCATTTAGATTAAGAATGTTTGTCACCTTGATAATAATTAAAGTAGACAAGGAGATTTCTCTTAATTAATGAACCACATTAGATTTTATGAGTGTTTTATTGTTTAAGATGAATGACTTTGTAACCCTTCGCCAAAAAAGGTAGTTAGGCAGATTAGACTGATTCTAGATGTTTTCAAAATACGCAGGAATCATACGCATGTGTCTACAATTACACTCAATGGAAATTGACTGCGTAGTCAATTTGATTGAATGGAAGTTTGCGTCCCACTCATCAGCTACGGTCATATCGAGACGGTACTCGGTTTAAAGTCTCATCCGAAAGTCTACAGAGGCGGGATTCCGAAACAGCAACCCCTTTGTTACAAAGCCTGTGCGTTAAAACTGCACCAAATCCGTCTCCCTGGTAAAAAAGGTTATTTTAGAATTTTCAAGTAATGGGGCTACATTTACTCAGTCACTTGATGGGTTTATTAATTTGGATTTAATTCCATGTTCAGCCGATTGCAATTGTATTACCGCTACTGGTGTACCCCATAAGGTATATAATTTGGCTCCCAGCAAATAATGAACCTGTAACTTAGTACAGAGAACTTTCTTCGTTCAATCCGGTCATTTTCGCCCTATCACCAAATATGACTAACTTTTTAAAACAAACAGATAATCTTTCTAGATTATTATAGACCCCTATGGTGTACCCAAGAACATGCTCCCTGTTATTTCTCTGATTTGTAGGAACATAACAGAAATACAGAAGTAAGCATGCAGAAGATGTTCAATCATAAGAGAGAAACAACGTTGCCAAGTTTTGGAAAGGATTTTAGTGAGACTCAGATTCGAGCCCAAGTAACATGAATATTCGTGAATATTCGGGGGTCATCCGCAGCAACGGAAATTTCCAATGGTATCCAGAATTTAAATTCAAGATTCCCTATTCAAGTTCCGGACGTCATCAGAGGCAACGAGAATTGCCTAGGGATACCCTCGTCAATTCTTCATCAATATCCGTTGCCACAATTGACGTCTGAAGTTGCAAGAAAGTTTTGGCATTTTCTTATGCATGGAACACCTTAATTAAGCTTAACTAGAACAGATTGACATGAGCTGATATGCTAAATAATGTAAAGGGTTAAGAAGAATAAATGCAGATGTTTCTAACAACCTCTCATTTTGTGGGCGTGTCGCTGTCAGAACGGCTTCCAAGTCATTACGTAATTTGTGGCCCGTCATGCTATAATCGACCTTCACTGAAGTATGAAAAGCATTGAACGCGCAGGCTGCGCTTACTAGCTAGGATCGAAACTGTTCACCCTTAGTGAGTTAATTTTCTTGATTTTAGTTGTTTTTCCATCATACTACGAGTAAATATTTTTTTTTCAAATGAGACCTCTGGATGAGTCTGATCTATCTCTCGAAATTGTTTTATTGGCTTCACAAAAAGCCTGTCTTAGTATGACAGATCAAATTTACTGTGTAACTTTGCCACACCATGTCAGTCTGGTATTAAGATAACCGCTGACTGGCTGACTGACAAAAATCATAACAGAGAATTGTTAACCCTTACATAAAAAAACAAATGATTATAAAATACAATAAAATCGTATAGATGTTGTTTGTTATATTTGAATAAGTTTCACACTTTAACACTATATGTTGCATAATCTCGATTACTTTAATTTGTGTTGTCTCAACCGAAAACGTAAATTTGTTTTGACATCATGGGTGGCAATCACATGGATTTGTTATCATTTATGTTCATTTTAGACCCATATCAATAAACATGTACTGTATTCCCCACATTGAAAAACCTCCCAAACTTTCCGCCATGGTCTGCGATATATACTAATAGCTACAAAGATATTCTCTCAGCTTCTTTTCAAAGCTGGGAACATTCGCAAAAAGGGATTAATATCACAGATATGGTTGACACAGTTTTCAGCAATATTAATTTTTCTTTTGTCAAAATATGTAAGACATTTTGACTGCAGTATAATCTATTAGACGTACACATGCTTTCGTTAAATGGTTTATTGGTCTCCAGGGATAGAACTGCGAGTTTGAATTAATGGCATCATGCGATGTAAAATTGTCATAAACTCGTTGTTAACTTTATCAACGGTCCACTTCCATTTTTTAGGGTTCAACCTACTTTTTGGACCAATGAAATTGCAGTATATTTTAAAATTTCTCCGCTTTATTTCGCATAAACGAGACGGCAGGCTAGTTTATGTGACGTCTATACATAGCCACGCCCCCATACCCAAATGAACCGCTAGTGAATACTAAGTCAGATAAAGTCTGTATAGCATCACGCATTTGAATGTTTTTTCGAAAAGAACCTACTATACAGCCTCTATCTCATACATACTAGGACTATATTTGATTGTTGGGCTGTAGCACTACTACAAACTATGTTCATATCGCCGTAGCTGGATCCTGGCATTTCTTAACACAGTGCTACAAAAATTCCCCATTCGAACCTCCAGTCGCTTTCAAGTTAAATGATGCAGAATACCCATTGGTGACAGAAATACGACTTGTCAAATGCAAGAGATGATATTAGCCGAGTGGGGTTCGAACCTAAGGTTACTGGATTGATAGATCAAGATGTTTCCTGCTCAGCTATCTGGGTTCATTGTGATTTAATTAGGAAAATGATTTATCCTTTCCGAAATGACAAAGAATAGACAGCTCTAATTTGATAGCTGATGTGGACGACAAAATCGTCGGTACCCTGTTGTTTACTTGTTACGCCACCATCATAAAAAATGTATTTGTGAAACACTAATGCTCCCGAAATGGCTATTTTTCTAAAATGTTTGTTTTTTTTGTGTGTAAAAGAGTTGATACATGTAAGTATTAACGGATGGCCTTGGGAAAGGTCATATCTCATGGAACATAATGTTATCATTGAAAGAAAGTTACATACCAAATTTGAGCTTTGTATGTCCCATATTTTTGAAGACAGACCGATGGACAGACGGACGGACACAAGTAAAACAATATGCCCCCGATCTTTCGTCATGTTGTATAAAAAAAGAAAAAAAAAAACAAAGACAGAAGATAAGCATAATTTGCCACACGCAATACATTTTAACTGTAGTTACAACCTTTTGTTTGCCAGGTAACGACAATCTTGATTATAAAACGATCTGAACAATAAATACCAAACATTTGTGGAGCATTCAGCATCCAAGTCGGAATATAAGCTGACATGTTACAAAGGTTATATCGTAGCTTTTCAACAAAAACTCGTAACTGCAGCTTATTTCAAGCTGCAGTTACGAGGTTTTAGTTGCAAAGTAGCGATATTCTCTATTCACAAATTAAAAGTGACGAGTAAGTCAGCGTTACAAGCTCAAAGAAATAAGGAATCAACATTCAACTATTTTGCACAACATTTACTAGCCTAGCTCCCGACCCTGTATATAGTTTATATACATTTATGTCTCTCATTAAGTCAAGAAACGTAATCATAAAAAACTTGCAGAATTGTAGTAAAATCTTCCCTTGATCTCAAATGCAGACTTTCGGTATATACATGTAGACTTGCGATTTCATGTAATGTTGTTATTTTACGTCTTAAATTTGTAATAAGACTGCCACAAGTTTAAATATTTATATCGTCGATGTAAGTGCAAAACATCGTATCCTCCGGCTTTAAAATAGATGGGGATATGAGGTTAAATGCAATAATACCGACGATATGTGTACTATTCCTAATGACGGATGCTCATTGATTTTGAGCAGTTTTATGATATTTCATTCCCAATCATAGTTGCTATGTCGCCATAGTTGCCATGTTGCTATCTTTGCTTTTTTCATGCCATTGTTAAGCTACATGCATTAACCATTCCCAAACAACATGATTTTGGGTGATTCAATTGAACGGCTGTTGTAAGACAAGATTAGTTCACGAGAGGAAAGGATTTGTGTACAATATAGCATTAGAAAATATTGAGAGGTATTAGTCGAAAATGCTGATTATTAGCATTTTCTTCTTTTGTCCCAATATTTTTAAGGTTTTGACTACACAAAAACCCCACAAAACCACAAAAATCATTTAAAATGTGTTTTTTTGGGTTACCATGGCAATTGACAGTTAATTACCGAAGTTTGCAATTTCTCCAATTACTTGTAAGACTCGTTTATTTCATTTTACGTCGTCCCAGTCTAATTTTGTAGTAAAACCTGCCAGACTAATTAAAACTGTTTTAATTATAATTAACCCATTACCAAACGACAAAAAATTGGATCTGCTAAATTTGAAGGAAGTTGCAGAAGACATTTTCAAGTCGATGACATTTTACATTTCATTGTCTTTTAAGATAAAACACATTGTGGAAAATGATGGAAAATGAAGAAATTGCTTGTGACAAGCATTTTTGTTATTTTCCACAACGTTTTCCAAGGCCATTATCTTGTCGGGAGTCAGTCAAATTGCACTTATCCATTGCAATAATCTTTTATCCAAAATAAGGATTACATCTAGGCTTATCATAAGATACATAGTTTGTCTTCGGGCGACATCCATAGCGATAGATATTGACGAGGGTATACCTTGTCAATTTCCACTGGCATTGAGTCTACCCCTATTGAGATTCTCGTGACGTGGCCCGAATATGTTCGGATATGTAACGATTGTTAATGACGTTGCACGAACGATTCCGACGTTGTGTGTATCTTATTACGGGTGGACCTAAAGACAAAGATCTATACTGCATTTTCGAAATTGCTAGATGACGAAGAGAGAATAGTCAGGCCCGTAGGAACAGGGGGGTGCTAGAGGGGGGGGGGGCTAAGCCCCCACCCCCCATGTTGGACAAAAATGCCGAATCTTCTTAATTTTGCACTGAAAATTTAGGGGAAATCCAAGTTAGTACCTCCAATATTCAGGACAGTGGCTTTAGCCCCCCCCCCCTCCCCCCAAAATGGAAATGCTTCATACGGGCCTGATGGTGTCGACCCGGTTTTGGTAGCATGATTGCATAGGCTGATCCTCGTCCAAGTTAGGTGCTAATGTTATGATGCCCCCTCCAGAACCATGCTCGGTAATTTTGCATCAAATTGGAAACGGTTCTCAGAAATCTAATGTTATAACCATCTATTCTTTTATCTCGAAACGTCACGTACAGTATTATAATAGTTACGCCAATATGGCCTCGATAGCCGAGTGGTGACAGCACTCGACTTGTAACCCGGAGGACCCGGGTTCGAGTCCCAATTGGGGAGGTGTGTCCTTTGGCAAGACACTTAATTGTCAACGCCCCAGTCTACCCAGCTGTACAAATGGCAGTAAACAAGGTTCCCACTGCCTCTTTTCTCGAAGGTGTTACTGTAGATGCATTTGTAAATACATGCATGGTGGTGGGTTGATGTATCTACAGTAACGGTGATAGGATTTATATTCGGTGTAGGACCTTATATGTATGTGGTGTTGGGTTAAACTTAATATGTTGTGCCTAGAGATTTCTAGAGTTCGCCATTACTGGTGGTTAAGAATGAAGAATATAATAGAATATGGCCGACGTCCGACGGAATATCTCGCAATCACGAGTATTAGTTAAGATTGATTAGGATGGGAACATTTCACAATCCTTATTCCTTAAATCTTTTATCTTTATTTGTAACATTCGTTTGTTCTTTACGTATCAAATCATCACTTTTCAACAAAAAACTCGTAACTGCAGCTTGCTTTAAGGCCAAGTGCAAATAAGGTGTGACAAAATGTCAAAAAATGAACTATTGTTTTTGTATGTTTCAGTTGTTTTTTATGGTAGCATATATGTTCAACTTTGCGAAAAAGTTAGGTTTTCGAGGAAATTAAGTCAGATGTAAAAATTATTTGGGCTTTATTTATAATATTCGGGGCATATTTTTCATTTTTTATTGTTTTTTTAAGGAACAAAAAAAGTACTTTTTCTCAGAGGACTGTCAAATATATTTTGTTTCATAGTAAGCCAGTGCCATATACAAACTTTTTACCCATTTTTTGTCCATTTCATTTGATTTTTTGAGAAAAATATTAAAATAAATGCTTTGAAAAGTAATGAGTTGTGAAAACATACTTGTATTTATTTTTATTCAGTGAAGATAAAGCATAATATGTGAAATAAAACAATTTCAAAATAAAAAGACATCATAACTCAATAATAAAACACAAGAATTACTTCAATAGTTCATGTTGTTACATTGTAATATGCAATTTAAAAATGAACGGAGTTGCCGTTACTGTTGGGACACCATTAGCTTCCATGTATTTAGAGCCTTATAACATTTTAAAAAGGCTACTAATCAATTGGATTTATTATCTTGGTGTTTAGATAGGATAACTAAGCATTGATTTCACAGGAAGATAAAAAATTCTGGTTTACATGTATTTCATCATCATGTGAGTGCTCAAAGCCAAATAGTCAACTCTCTGATGGTGTAGCTACCTTAAAAATGGTTAATTGTATAAGAAACACATTGAAACAGGTAAAGAAGGGCATAGTTTCATTTAAAGAAAATATACTGGATCCCAGGCAATTTTCCACAGTTTAACTTCAAGCCAAAGTATGTCCCAACAGTAACGGTTTTCTCCCAGCCAAAATATTTAAATCAATGGTGATAACTAAATACATCTTCCAACTCACTGCATTAACTCTGTTTTCAATAGGAGAGGTCAAAATCATTGTATACTATGTATTAAATTGTGCTATTCATTCTAACAGATCTGCTAATGCCAGACAACATTTGTTCTCACAATGACAAGAAAATAACGGACTGCACTGGTTAACCAATTATTCATGACTTGAAAGTTATTGCAGCATTTTCAGTATAAACTTGTAAAGTAAAATCAAACTGAAACTGTTAAAACAATCCACTACATGTAAATTGATTGAGTATACCAACTTATGAATGAATAAATATATGCATATACATTAGTTCAAATTAAACTTCACCTATGAAATTTTTGTTCTTGGTGTATTATCTGTATATTCTGTATCTGATTAAAACTCTTGCAGGGCTGATAAATTGTGTATGGTAGTACTATTATGTATTATTATATAGTCATTAGTGGCTAAGTGAATGTATATTAAGGTAAAACAAATTGTTTAAATGATTATCTCATGACTTTTTGCCATTTTCGACAACTCCAGAGAGTAAAATTTAAAATACATGTGCAAACTAATTTTTGTCTATATAATGGATATTTTGTATCTTATACGTATATCAAATTATAATATATGATCGTATGAGCTTTATAACTCACCTTCAAACATGTACAAGTATATTGTATTCTTTCTTAGGATCAGACCTGCTTAGGATACATGTATAGCATTTTATTTCAACCCCTTTTTAAATGCTATGTTTGGTTTCCAAGGATACAAATTTTCAGTGGTTAAATAACTTAATAAAAAGTATCACTTTTGACTTGGGCAAATCTTTATTTAGTTGAGGTCTACACAATAAAAAGTGGAAGAAGTTCCTATCTTATCTATCAAATTTAGATTATATCAATTGCTACATGTATATGAGATATATCTTGTTAATGAGATCAAGAATACGTGTGCATCATAAATTGTAAAATTTCTTGCAATCCAGCATTCTGTAGGTCTAATAGGGTTATATCAGTGTTTAATTTTTTCAGTAATGTTCAAACAATTTGAGTCTTTTAATGTACTTTGTAGCTTGAGAAAGGGTTCTTGGATTGCCAAGTCCTCTTGAAAGTTAATGATACCATTTTTTCACCAAGTAGCTCCTTGAATTAAATTGTCTAGAAATCTGTCCCAACAGTAACGGCAGCCATTTAATCAATCTAGGCATGCATTTATTACAGTAAGGTTTATGCAGTCATTCTTAGTCACTTGTTTTTTGTTCTCAGAGTCTTAAAGTGTCCGATGATTGGCAAAATTAAAGTCTTGTGCCGAAAGAACACCTTGCTATTAACCAAATATCAAAGTTTCTACAATTTTCCAACATTAGAAGTGTTTTTATTTCGTCTTTTAAATTGGATATTTTGGTCTTTTCCGATCTTTGCCGAAGAAAATGCGCTAAACTTCCGACTTGAAATTATGACGTCATACTTGCCACTGAATGACGTCATGGCGGGAAAAACGGGCAGTCATGGGTCATTTCCCGGAAAGTCTGAAATTTCTGAAAAAGTTAAATGTCCGATTTTTCTGTCATATAGCGACTTCCCCAATCGATACTTAAAACACGGAATTCGTCCTCAGTAAATGTTAGAAAAAAATGTTAAAACAGTCAAAGAATAGGTCGTAAGTGAATTAGGAATGTGCCAAAGAACGGTTTAAGTTTGTTTGTATTACTCTTACGATCGAGAAATGGATAAAAACTGTGACTTCGCTATATGACAGAAAAGTCGAACACATTATCTTTGTCAGACACCTCATGCTCTAGATTGGGGGCGGAGTCAAGCCATTGATGACGTCAATCCGTGGCAATTTTACGGAAATTGCCGATCTTTATTTTCTCGAAAATCAGTTTTTCAACGATGCAAAGAAAAGCAAATAAAACTTAAAAAACAACCGAGTTTGGCGGATCTTTTATAAAACACGTTAATTTAATGATTTTCTTCCAATATACGGTGCAATAAACTGCCAAGCTTGGTAGCCTTTAATGATTAAATCTAATAAGTTTAATGCATACTGTCATTTAAAAAATCAATTTATAGTTTGTACAAAAGACTTTCAGAGGCCATTCTATTAAGGCCTGACTTTGAACCCCTGAAACGTTTGGCTCATTTGATATTTAACTTGTAATGCTAGTATCAACTTAACATGGATGTCTTGAAGTTTCACAGGACAGCTAATAAACATCTAATATACTCTATTAGACAAGAGCAGCTTATCAGGAATGTAATCGTTACTGTTGGGACATTTTCCGTTACTGTTGGGACATTGTTTCTCTTTGATGTGCTTGCTGTAAATATGTAGATACAACAAAGTATTAAAATGGAAAGTGTTTGACAACCATTTGGGAAAAATTGGGGCTGTGAATGAGGCCAGAAATTATCTGTACAATGATAATAGCTATTAAAAAACAAAGGCAGGGTGGCAACCGTTACTGTTGGGACAAAATTTTGTAAAAGGAAAAAGACTATCAAAATTTTGACATGAAATCAAAAAGAAAAAAGTGATGTAAATCAGAAAGTACGTCCTTTCCACCATACATGTGTGTTATAATATCTCATGAACCACTTTCTTTGTGGTTGTGGCATCCACCCACAGTGAAATACCCAGATTTTGGATTTTTGGCCCATTTTTGGCATTTTTTAAAAATTTCGCAAAAACAAAGAATTTCTTAATTTTTGACAAATTGTGTTTGTTTTCTCTTCAGAAACTGGCTCTAGATGAGAAATTTAAAGACCAACATCCTATTTATCACTTAATGAAAAAAATATTTAAAAAACAAAAATGCATTTTTGATCAATGTCACACAAAAAAGCTGTTTTTTCGGCCTTTTTGCGATATTCAATCTTTTATATTTTTTGAACAACTCGACCGATTTGTCTGAAATTTTCAGCAAAATTAAAAAATGCATCCTTATTTCAGAAAACTAACCTATTTTGATGATACTTGTACAGATGTTTTCAAAATAATTTGCTGTTTCCTGGAACATAAATTTTGAATGCTTATTTGCACTTGGCCTTAAGCTGCAGTTACGAGTGTTTTGTTAAAAAGGAGAGAAATACAGAAGCCTATCCCAATGAAACAACATCAATTGTATTATCAAATACTTATAAAGATCAAGCACTTTTACCTTTATCTTTTGAGATACAGCTGATTTTCTTCGAACATCTAGTAACTGCAGCTTAAGACAAACTGCAGTTACGAGGTTTTCAAGAAAAACGACGATATTATTATTGCCTCTATCCTTTGTCCTTTTCTATAAGAAATGATGGTTTAATACAGTATCAAACGTCAAAAATCCAAGGCTATTTCAATTTAAAAGCTGCTTTAGACGACGGAATTGTGTAACGTTTAATAAAGAATTTATGTACAATATGCTATGGTCATATGGGCTGGAACACCTAACCATTGATTCTTGTCGTAGCTCTCCTCAGTACTATTACAGGCCCGTAGAAACAGGAGGGGGGGTAGGGGGAGGGCTTTACCCCCCCCCCCCAATGTTGGCCAAAAATTCCGAATTGTCTATTTTACACTGAAAATGTAATGAAAATCCAACTTAGCCCCCCCCCCCCAATTTTCAGACAAAGGAGCTTGAGCCCACCCAATATGAAATTGCTTCCTACGGGCCTGACTATTGCAACATCCCTTCCGAGCCTAAAGCTGCTCGGCAATATGGGTTTACGATTATCAAACCATTGGTGAGAGAAAAACAAATGTTACACAGGAACGTACAAAATGTAAGAAGCAATTTTATATTGGGGTAGCCAAAGCCACAGTGCCCGAATATGGGGGGGGGGGGAGGGGGCTAAATTTGATTTTCTTGAAATTGTCAGTGTAAAATAAGAAAAATTTGGCATTTTGATCAACCTTTTGGGAACTTAACCTCCCCAGCCCCCCTGTTCCTACGAGCCTGTTATACGAGAAAGTATAAGAAACCTGCAATATACACATAATATGGAATAAAAAAAAACTGCTTAAGATTTATCTTTGATGTTATTGCTTTTGCAGTAATAACGAAGAGAATTTATTTTGCCTTTCAAGGGATTTTATCGTTTATTGCTTCAGTAAAGAAACATAACTGGTTTATAAAATTGTGCAATTCTCTATATTTTATGTCGTATTCCGAAAATCACCGCGTATTACGTACGTAAACATTCTAGTATGGTGGCATTTCTTTTTCCTTTAAAGGACGGCATTATGGCTTTCATTTTTCGTATGATTTCTTTTGCAAATATTGACTACCATCATACTATTTCTCTTTTTCTTTTTTCGAATGAGTCAAAAAGGTCAAAACCTGCTTTTGACGTCCTTGATAGACACTGCATGGGAAAACATTGAGGAAAAAGAAGAAAATGCTGATGATCTGCATTTTCTCATCATGCCTCAATATTTCTGTGTTATTTTGTACAATAATCCGGGTTTCATTTAAAGTGACATTTCACATTTATTACATTATTCAAATATATGTCTTGATGCAAAAATTGTTTGTTTTAATGCGTAGAAATCCTATCAGTTTTTTGAAGTTGTTATTTATAAGCGAAAAATACGCCTTCAAAGTTTAAGACAGAAATGACAAATTCTATATAAATCTGAACTGTTGTCCACAACAATATGTTTCATTTTAGCACAAAAATATATATTTCTCGTAAACGCTTCAATATTTTGGCTTGAAATTTTCAAAATTCTCATAAGAAAACACGCTCTTTCAGATAGAATAAAAGGAAAATTTATGTAAAAATAATTGTGAAATGTCACATGTGAAATACATTTTCACATCTGTCGCAGCTTTCAAATTAGAGCAATCAAATTTTTGCCGTTTAGGAAAGGGTTAAGCAACAGTTAAAATATCCACCATTCAGCATGAGCACATACAAATGCAACTCAGAGATACGAATCATTTATAAGCTTAGAGCGAAATGTCAGCTTTAATTCTATTTGTACAGACAGAAATTGGATTTTATGAAGCAGAAAAATCAAATCCCTGTATTTGATGCACTAGACATTTTTGTCTAATATTCCTATTTTGGCTGACGACCGAATTATTTCATGTAATCGATTATCTGCTTTCTAGTTAAACTATCTTGATAAATTCTTGGAGGATTTTTATGTGCAATGCCAATTTGAAAAGTTGTTTGATTTATGACGTTTACAACTATGTCCAACAATTTTTGAATAAAATTGCGGCGCTGTACTTTACAATGAAAGCGGCATTTCTTGCGTAGATAGCTTCATATTAAAATCATGCGCACTCTTCCTACATTAAACTTTGTATGATATTCTGTAGTACATAATGCACATTGGTATATGATCAAGACAGTCATAGGACAGAATAATACGATTTCTCTTTAGTACTACATGGGGGATCTGCATATTAGTCCTTTCCCAAACAAACTCTGCTTTTGACGAACGTACGTCATAGAAAATCATTAAGAACATATTGGTTCCAAAGAAGAAAATACTGACAAAAATGGCTCTTTATTTCACTGTATTTTATTAATGTAGTATACACAAAGCTTATTTAAATCAAAATTGATTTATTACAGTTCATGGGGAATGACCTGGAAGAGCATCTCTACTTTAAGATGATCTGCCAGTTCATTTATTATGGGATATACATTATCAGAAATGATACAAATCAACTTATAAATGCGCACAGCGTGAAAAAAAAGCATTAATTAACTCACAATGTTCTAAGAATAACTCACAAAAATACAGTAATTGACACATACGCCTGTTATTTGCAGCATTTACAGTTTTTCCCATTCCAATATTGCAAGCAGTTTAGCCTATTTATTCTGATAAGTGTCGATGGTCCTGAATACATTGCACGTTAACAGGTTTTATAATCCCAAACTTGATTACCCCTTTTATAAAACGGTAGCAATTTGGAGTTTTGGACCATTTCAATTGGAAAGTTGCTACAGATAAAGAGACCTTTTGATAAAGAAAGAACATGTGTACAATGTAAGAAAAAATATAATGGCAATAAGTGAACATGCTGATTATCAACATTTTCTTCTGTTGCCTCCATGTCTTTTGTCTTACTTAGAGGTTATTACACGGCTGATGAGGGCCGGAGAGTGATATCGGCCCGCAACCGTGATATCTGCCTCGAGGTCTTTAGACCGAGGGCAGATATTAAGGTTAGGGCCGATATCACTCTCAGGCCCGAATCTGGCGTGTAATAATCTGTATATTGCATTCTTTTTGTGATGTTCCAGTTGAAATAAACTCAATTTCATACATGTTTCACAATAATTGCACTTGAAGTGCAGAAAGATAACGTTACGACGGCCGCCATTTGTGTAAACAACATTGCGATTTTCTGACGTCATTGACGTTTCGCGTCACGAAAAGGCACGTGCAACAGATCTGTAGCTTTAGTTTTTAGAATAAATTCCTTAGCAGCGGGCAGATATCGCATATCTGCCCGCTGCTAAGGATTCACGTGGATATAGCTTTTCCGGCCCGCCTGATATCTGGCCGATTCTAGTCCAAAATGTTATTATTTATAGTAACAGAATGTTATATAAAGATATTTTTCATACATCAAAGCGAGCAAGCAGGTATGCGTTTTTCCTCTATCCGAATAAAAACTGGCGTATGCATTGCTCTCATTTTTCGTTTCAACATCTGACAAAGGCTGATATAAAGAAAGTATATCAAAATAATTTGATTGACATAGACTTTTGTTGTTTGCAGAATTAACAGGTTTTCCTCAACCCTATCCCGGAAGTGGTGATAAATGTGAACAGCTGCGTACAGTATGTCAAAGGGTAGACTGGCTCCCGTCTGACTAATCTGGTCTTTAAGAAACTATATGTAGATATTACACTTCTCATGCCATACTCTCTATAAAGCCGTGTTTCCATTAATTGCCGACCAAATCAACTAGATCAACTCGATCGCCTAAATTCCACGATCAAACCCGACTAAACTCGATCAAATATATTTACACGAGTTCTTCTTAGTTTTTGTCGATTAATTCCCGATCATTCTGCCGACCACGCTCGATCGTCCCTATCACTCTTACCGACCAAGCTCGATCAGTACTCGATCGCTTGATCGAGCTTGATCGAGTTGATTTGGTCGGTAATGGGAACTAGCCTAAACGTGAGGTTCTAACTAGAAGGGAGGTAATCTGAGCTATTGAATTAGACATGCTAGAGTTCAGTTCCTTTGGAATCCAGATATATATTCTCACGGCCTGGGAGCCAGGCTAGTCAAAGGGTAGTCAGAAGGTTTGTTGCAATACTGTGGCAAAGGTGTGGATAAATTGTTTTTTTTTTCTTTTGGGGTTTAAAAGTGTGGTGTCTTTTTTATTTCTCACCAACCCTATGTTATGTGTTCTTCGAGACGATTCAAATGAGTACTCACAACATAGGGTTTGGATTTGACATTAGAAATTTAGATGTTTTAACCCCCTTATCCGATGCCATACATAAAGTGTGTACATATGAAATTATACGCATCAAAGATATTATGAGACAAACCATGGTCTACAAAGAACAAATTATGACAAGGGAATGGGAATGTTTTATGACATTTGAAGTCACAAAAAAGTAATATATCGTCGCTTTTCAACGCAAACCTAGTAACTGTTACCCTTTCTAAAACAAGACCTGGTTTTAACGTTCCTGATATCAAAGGCTTCGTAAAACATTAAGGCAAAAGAAGAAAATACTGATAACCAGCAGATTCTCCTTTTGTCTCAATATTTTCTGACCTATTATGCACATAAATGCTTTCCTTACTTACATCCAATCTGTCGTCTGCAGCAGCTTTCAAATTGGACTACCTGAAAAATTTGTCGTTTGGGAAAAGCAGCTATAATTGTGTTAAATTAATTAAATACTTCCGGGAACAAGCCTAGCTAGGATACAATTTACATGTACAAAATACGCGTTTTAAGTAACGTCCATGCTGTCGTTTACAACTATTTTGCTTAATGCTCTTATAATATTCTTTTGGAAAGGAGCAAGGTATCAATTAGCAAGAGATTATCAAGTTCCACAGAGCATTTGATGCCATATAGAAGAAAAAACAAATCATACCTTCATAATAATTTTGATAAAGAAATATTCCAAATCCATAAATGTCCCAACACTAATTGATGTGTAAACAGAATTAAAATATGTAATTGAATAATTTTATAACTTCAAAAACATAATTAAGTCGTAAAGTAATATTCTGCTTACTCGAGCGATTAATTTATTCATTATGCAGTCTAATTTGTCAAAAATATTATTTTATTTAAATGAAGTCTCGCTACGGTTGGTATTTAAGAGTAAATTTGAATTAATGTGGATTTTTTAAACAGCACTTCGAAAATGGTCCCTGTTAACGATTTTCGTATGTAGTCGTTACTTGGGTCCAAACATAATACTTATGAGTCTAGACGCGTTTTGTAAGCTATGATCTTTTCTAAGACCTTTATCATCTGCTAAAGAACGTCATAGATCAGCCTGATCAGCCAGCACTTAAGCATAGCCTGATCTTGATCTTATGTGATCTGATATCTTAGAGACACTGCCTCATATGTAACCCATCTGCTAAGAATGGACATTATGGGTAGTCCATTATAGCAGATTTTACATACAATCAGAGGGCTCAACAGAATATCAATGAAATCTGGGCAATGTTCTATATAAAAGCCAAAAACCGCTAATGGGCTCAATTTCAGATTTTCTTTTCATTTCAGTTTTTTTTCTTAACAAAATTCGGGAAAAATCGAATCTCAATTTCAGAGCAATTTCCAAAAAATGCCGAGGGGATGGCCACTCAAAAATTCCAGACATTAAAATGCCAATAACCCGGGAAAATAAAAGAAAATCAGGGCACTTCGAGATTCGTGATCCGTCTTGCAAAAAAAGGATTTAGACTTAGATTTCCTAGCCAAGGAACCCCTCATGCAATTAGGTGAAATGCATCATCGGAAACCCAGCGGTAATAGCTACGCTTCATGAAGCGTAGCTATGACCGCTGGGTTGTCGAGGATGGGTGAAATGTGAATGGTGTACAAATAAGTAAATTGATTCATAGAAGACTTACTGAAATAACAACCACCACCCCCCTTACCTCCGCCCCGCCCCCCGCCAAAAAATGGGGATGAGAATGACTGCAGGGTAAGCGCTTTGACTGATAGTAGTGACTATCTATACTTTTCGTCGTTCAGCAAATTCATCGAGCAATCTCTGGCAATGTATTTTCTTCATAGTTTTCTCCTTGGAACATAAACGAAAACTATTTTGTAGTATTCGTATTATGTATGGCATTATAATACCATATGAAACCTGACACCGCCGATTATGTTAATGTTAATTATTCAATTATGCGATGCCATAACTAGAGTTGTCGAAACACCTTATTATAGTTCACTGACTAGGTCAATTTGGGTCATTAACAAGGGTTATGGCATCCAAAATATTATACGAATATTGTCGATTTTCTAAAAATCGTAACTGCAGCTTGTTTTAAGCTGCAGTTACGATTTTTAATGAAAAACGACTATATTTACTGATGAACTTGATGTTAGCAAATCGTTGACTTTTTTCTTCGAAAACCTCGTAACTGCAGCTTAAGGTAAGCTGCAGTTACGAGGTTTTTGAAGAAAAGCGACAACATGTACGTACATTGATTCTGCATTGCCATTTTTCTGTGCCAAACTCTTGCTGCTAATCAATTATGCGATGCCATAACTATATCTTTAGTCACACTTTATACAGTTCATTACCTAGGTCAATTGGGTCAAAAACAACGATTATGATACACGGTCATACATCATAATTCTATTTATGGATGAAAATGTTATGGTTAATGTAAAGTAAATAAAAAAGTAAAAGTTAGTCCAATGAACTCATATCCTACCGACTTTCCACTTTACCCCAAGATCACCGAGCTTCAAGTCGGAGCCATTGGCAGCCACAGCTTTTTTCAACTCTCCCCAAATATACACCTGGGTGGAGAGAAGCAACGAAAGGTAACGTCTTTGCTCTGAAAAAATCCAATGGGACTGGTGGTATTTGCACTCAGGTCCTATGCTGACTCAAGAACATTTCTCTATGTCTTACATTTTTGCTACAATTCAATTAAGCTTTAGCATAACTAGTGTTCTTGAAACAACTTTCGTTGTTAATTACATAGGTCAATTGAGGGCAACTACATCTAATTATGACATCCAATTTATTTAAATTATTTTTGTGACCTTGATAGTGACACCTTTCTGAATATGAAATCTGTTTATAGGACCGATTTCGAATTGGAGCAATGTAGTTAGCAATGACTGGCCACAGTCGAATATTGATAGGAAAAACTATAACGTCTGTAAAATGGCCACACAGTGACTTCCTTTGACTCCCCACAATATAAAGGCTTTGAAAAACATTGTGGAAAATGAACAAATTGCTTGTGACAAGCTATTTCTTCATTTTCCACAAAGTTTTCTACCCAAAAAGTATAAAGTTTCGAAATTTCATTACATTTAAATGACGTCTGCAACACCTTTCAAATTGGAACTGTCCAAAATTTTACCGTCTGGTAATGGGCTAAAATCACGGTGGATAATCACGTGATACACAAATTTTAGAAAATCTTCAATAACTTAGTTAATATTGGAGCGATTTGAATTCGGTTTAAAGCACAGAGTGTGGACAGTCGTCACGCATAAGATGGACGTAATTGATTTTTGAAAAAAAATTAACTGATAAAAAAGTTATTGAAGATAAACCAATATTCTGGTTTATCTTCTATAACTTTTTTATCAGTTGATATTTTAAAATTCAAATTTGTTGAAGATTAACGGGAATTCTAAGTCACGTGGTTATACACCGTGAAAATGGCCACTATTTCTCGTGACCAAAACTCTGGTATAATAAAAGCAATGGACAAATCTGAATCTGTGTTGATATCTACAATGAGCTTTATTAATATGTCGATGATTTTCAACAAAAACCTCGTAATTACAGCATGTTCAGCTTGCTTTAAAGGGACATAACATTCCAATTTCTTTTTCTGAAAGTGTGTCTTGATGCAAAGATTGGTTATTCTAACGCATAGAAATGTTATCAGTTTTTTTTAGAAGCTGTTATTTATTTATAAGACCAAAAGTGGAAAATACGCCTCTAAAGTTGAGACAGAAATGACAAATTCCATATAAATTTGAACTATTGTCCGCAACAATTTGTTTAATTTTAGCTCATAAATATATATTTCTCGTAATTGGTTCAATATTTTGGCTTAAATTTGTCAGAATTTTCATAAGAAAATTTGCTCTTCAGATAAAAATAAAATAAAATTCAAGAAAAAAATAAATGTGAAATGTAACTTTAAGCTGTAGCAACGAATTATTTACTGTAAAACGATGATATGTTGTGATCAAAAAGCTGCAGTAACGATGTTTTTGTTGAAAAGAGATAATGTGTGACGCAATCTAAGGCCTATTGGTGAAACAGATCTATACAATAGTCTTGACATTGGATTCTAGCATACAATCTAGAGAAAGATGATTTCCAAATCGAGTAAGAGGGACAAAAAACATTTTTTTTCTTTGAAAAATGTCTTGTGCGATCTAATTTCTGCACTAGAGTATTGTCCATTGAAACTAGTTAGACAATACATATACTTGCCCCGGTCAAAGTAATTTATAGAAAATTAAATTAATTTAGTCTGACAAGTTATAAACGTGTGAAATGACTCGAGGCTATATGGCGGTGAAAAGGTTACTTATCTAATTCATTATAGGTCTAATATTGTAGAAAAACAACAGTTCATCAAAACATGAACTAAATCACCGGCAAACTCGATTAAGGTAGTCCACCACTGAAAGGATTCGCGCAACGTCGGAAATTTTCGTGTTAATGCGTTAACATTCATTACATACCCGAACCTATTCGGTGGACGACGTAAACAATCAGCGGTGGATAATTCAAACGCCGAATGTTTACGACGTCGCACGAATATTTCTGACGTCACATGAATCTTATTAGGGATGCTCAGCCTTAACAAAGTATCAGAAACAATTGCATGGATCTATTTAATTCGGGGGTGAATCACATGACAGAAACCACAATAACAAAAAATGCAAAAAATCTTCATATTCTTTTTTATTATACGAAGCTTGTTTGGCATGGATCTACTTAATTCGGGGGTGAATCACATGACAAAAACAACAATAACAAAAAATAGAAGAAACTCCTCATATTCTTTTTTATTATATACGAAGCTTGTTTGAATTTCAATTAAAATTAAAAGTTAGATGGAGTTTGTTGATCTTTTGAGCCGTACCTAATTCATATAGATCTAGCTGTAAGCGCGCAAGCAACATTTTAAACGCTCGTCAATAACTTTTTAATCAGCTGTTGTTCACAGGATCTATCGCATTCAGGGCAAGTCCTAAACGATACAAAAATAAAAGCTCTGAAATAATTGAACCAGGATCTGGAAAAAGTCCCTTATAGCATTTGAGAATATCTTGGTTCCAGGTCTGCCTGCGTATACACGCAGTCTGACCAGGAACCATGTTGTTCTCCAAAAGCTTCCACATGGTCTATAGCAACCATCTGTGAGTAACGTGGATGCTAGCTAGACTGCATCTAGGCACAGCCTGATCTTGAAATCTGGCTGTCTCAAATGCTGTAAAGGACGTTTTTCCAGATCCTGGATCTATTTGAAAGTCAATCTGGTGTAGGCTACAATACAAGTTATCTTGTTGCACCTTTTTAAGGTTTGATTTATTTGGGTTTCCTTTCGAGGTGCATTAAATACTTGGTAGAATATTGAATAAAACATACTGATCAGCATTTTCTCCTTTTGTTTCCATATTTTCTGTGATCTTGTGTACAGAAATTATTTCCTAAGTTTATACACAACCATTAACTTGCCTACAACAGCTTTCAAATTAGAATAATTTAATTTTGGCCGTTCATGAAAGAGTTGAATGTCCGAAGAATTTATCCACTGCAACTTATTTTGAACATGTACCCCTACCTATTTATATTCGGACCATCGCGAAATCGTTTATCGTCGTATTTCATCAAAAACATCGTTACTAAAGCTTGTTTAAGTTGCAGTTATAGCGGACGAAATTGACCTAGCAGGGCTTCCATTCGATTAGCATGGGCTGCTCTGCCAGGTCATTTATCATGAGGTATACACGAGGTTTTCGTTGAAAAGCAGCGATATAAATCTGTAATTTATTCGGATAAGGGTAAAACTTTTGGGCAGTTAAATTTTCGGATTTAAAGTAAATATTGACTTTGTGAGATTGGACGAATGTATCCGCGACTCTACAAACAAAGAAGTGTTTGTAAACAAACCATATAGCAAACTTCTGTACAAGGCACAGTATAAATGAAATTTTAATGGGAAAGGAATACAAATAAACTTCGCCGAAGACGAGAACTGAATTTATCAACTTAGTCCATCACTTACAATCCCGAAGTTTGAATTGTGATACAGTGGAAACTGGTAAACATTTTGGAAAATTGATAAGATGCTGACAAACAGCATCTCGCCTTCTTTCTTAAACGTTTCCATAGCAAAATACCTTACTCTTACATCCCTGATAAAAGCGGATAAAAGCATTTTGAAAACATTGAGGCAAAAGAAGAAAATGCTGATAACCATTGAGACGTCGGAATTATTCAGGCGAGGTCGTAATCATTCGGCGGTGGAACGTTCCACCGCCGAATGTTAACCACGTTGACCGAATAAGTTTGGATAACGTTTTTCGAAAGAAAGAAAATGTTGATCTTTGCAAAAATAATCAAGGATGAGTTATCTTAAGATGCGGAACCTTGTATTTCTAGAACATTCACTAAGCAATCAATAAAATTCGCTGCTTTTTAGCAGAAACACCGTGAAAACATATTATTTAATGCTGCAGTTACTGTACTTTTGTTGAAAAGCGCCGCGATGCTTTACGCAGGGACATCTTATATTTCACGTTATACATGCATGCCTGCTCATTAAATTCTACAAAAGAAACTTTTATTGCCAGAGTCTGCTTTCAAAGAGATAAAATATGTTGTGATATAGACAGATGATCGCGTTGTGCACAATATAGACCGAGCGAAATCAATGTTTTTATTTTTGCATTTTCTTTTATTATTGCTTGAACATACTTCAGATATTAACATAGGTCCTGATCAAACTAAATTGTAAGTGTATACGCGTAATAGAATAAGCTTATTGCCACTAAGACCCCCCATACACAACAGCCACCGGAAGGCGTCCTTTGATAACAATTATGGCCAATCACCGTTCTTTGCCATTGCACGTGGGATGCTTTGCTCAGAATCGGGACACAGCCTCGATCTGGCATAAAGAAAGCGGCTGATGTGTTGCTATTTCTAGTAACAAATTGGAACCGTGTCTGTATGTATACAGTGTTAATTTCCCATAAACCGATTGTTTGCCACCGGAAGCGGCTCAAAGGTACGGACTAAAAACTAGAGTTGAAAGGGGTCAATTGTTCTTGATAATCGCTTATGATACAATATCATTGCCTATATACCCAACTAAAAATTAAGTTCGGCTATTTGTTGTGGGATATGCATATTTCTAGGTCTCGGCCCTATGAAAATACTTTCTCGAATTCCACCAATCATTTAATACAAAACGTTCCGTGCATGCGCAATGTTAAAGTGACATTTTACGATATTTATTCATAAATTTTACTTTCATTTTCATCTGAAATAACATATTTTCTTAAATGAAAGTTCTGAAAATTTCAATCCAAAATATTAACCCTTTTACGAGGAATATATATTTTTGTGCTATAATTAATCAAATTATTGTCCAGAACAGTTCAGATTTTCATGTAATTTGCCATTTCGGTCTCAACTTTAAAGGCATATTTTTCGCTTATAAACAACAAATTCTAAAAACTGATAGCATTTCTACGCATTAGATTAACCAATATTTGCACCAAGACATACTTTTAAAAAATGAAATCGGAATGTTATGTCCCTTTAATTTCCATTGTCACGTAAAATGAAGTGGAATTGCAAAGTGTTTTGTACGTGTAACTACCGATGGGTGGAATGCTTTAATACCAAAAAAGTTTGCCACTAAATAGGGTTCTACTAGCCTCACATAAAAAAAATATAATTCGGTCATTATGTGCGGGGGCGTTCAGCGTAATATCCCCTTGTAAAAATGTCTTTTCAATCTTGTTAACCCTTTCCCAACAAAGACCTGATTTTCCACGACCCTGACAGAAAAAAAATAGTTTGAGAAAACATTGCAGCAAAAGTCTTAGAAGAAAATGCTCATAACCAGCAATTTCTTCTTTTGTCTCAACGTTTACTATACTGTATTGTACAGAAATCCAATATTTATCAACGCATATTTCGCTGTCTAGAAAAGCTTTATTTTGGAACAGTGTAAATGTCTGTCTTTTCGGGAAAAGAATAAAAGTAATTAAATCGTTATTCAAACTTTCAATTACAATCGTAAAAGTTAATCAAACAAGAAATTGATAGAAAAGTTCGTTTTGAACAACGTCGTTAAAACTTTGATATCCTGTAGACAATATAAAATTGACTAGGTGTTCTCGTGCTCAGAAAAAAAGCCTTACTCTGCATTACTTTTTTGGTATCCCATCAATCATTAGAATAGTTTACTGGGGTTTTACGTCGTTTTCAACTATTATGATCATACAGCGACGGCTGGAGCACCTAACCATGGATTTCTGTTGTTTCTTATACCCGCACTATCACAAAACCCTTATGGAGCCTCCAGCTGCTCGACCGTATAGGATCATGATATCAAACCATTGATAGGTGACATGTTTGTCATAAAGGGATTTTGTCGGTTCCGGGTATCGAACCCGGGACCTCTCGAATGAGAGGCAGATGCACTACCAATAGACTAGGTTACTGTCCCTAAATCTATCGATCACTTAAGTCTCACAGAGAGACGATGGGGTACAAGTTTACGATACCAACTGCGCAAGGGCCGCGGCCAATCAATCATTAGATACAAAAAACTTAGTGCAAATTTGGGCGTCAATCATGGAAGAGGTACTCTCTTTTACGCTGCTCAAACGTTTATAGTACACATGTACTAAACGATTTCAAATGATAGCGAATCATGACCTCTGCTCGGAGGGTATGGAAGTGGGTATTGACAAGGTTAGTACTGCATCTTTCGTTAATATCTGTTGCCAAGAGTGACGCCCGGAAATTGAAGAGGGTAAACCTTCGTCTATTTCCGTTGCCAAGAAATCTGAGTCGATATCTTCAAAGAATTACAGAAGTGTATGAAATATTTGACTGGCGAAGTGATAATTTGATTGATTTGATTTGCAAATAATGTTTGATTGGATCGGGTTGAACGCGACTTTCATCTACTTTTGGTCAAACGCAGACGTCTGGAGCACCTAGCCACTGCAGTCATTTCACCAGTAGTTCAACAGTATCCAATATAACGCTGCTTTTCTTCAAAAACCTCGTATCTTCAGCTTTAAATAAGCTGCAGATACGAGGTTTTTGCAGAAAAGCGATAATCAGCTTCTCTAATGTCGATGTTTCACATCCATTGATTAGAGACAAACCGACTTTGTAAATGCCAGAGAGGAAATGGGTCGAGCTGAGGTTGGGACCCACTACCCTTTGTTTAATAGACTCCGTTTTTACCGACTTAAAACTATCCGGGCCCGGCTTTCTAATAATAAATATCACCGCCTTTTAAAAATCAAAAAGCCCTCGTAACGACAGCTTAAAACAAGCTGTAGTTACGAAGTTTTAGTTGAAAAGCAGCGAAATGACGTTACGGCCATGACCACAATATTTTCACGATCGTTTAATCATTTTAGGCGCGTTCCCATTGCCGACCAAATCAACTCGATCAAGCTCGATCAAGAGATCGCGGACTGATCGAGCTTGGTCGGCAAGAGAGATCGGGACGATCGAGCATAGTCGGCAAAAATTATCGGGAATTAATCGACAAAAAATAAAGAAGAAGTCGTGTAAATACATTTAATCGAGTTTAATCGGGGAATTTATTTGGTCGGCAATGGGAACGCGGCTTTACCTTTAAGTTATGACATTGTTGAAAACAGCATGACGGTCGTACTTAGATCGACTGATGCTGACAATTTGACCACGTTAGTAAACTTACACAATACAACAAAGCGCTGCTTTTCACTAAAAACCTCGTAACTGCAGCTTGAAACAAGCTGCAGTTACGAAGTTTTCGTTGAAAAAGCGACGAAAGGGAGATTTTCAAGGATCTAAATTATAAAACACTTTCTCCATCGGAAAAGATACGATGGTCGAAAGTGAGGCAGAAGCTGCGTGCAATGAATTAAATATGTATGTTTTTTTTAAAAATTCATTTGCTAGAAAATAAATTTATATTGATGAAAAAGAACAAAATGCCTTTCATCAGCCATTCTTCCTTTTCCTCAATGCTTAACCTATTATTGTATCCCAAGGTAGTCTAAATAAGGAACTGTTTGGGATATGTTTTAGACATTAGAAATGTACCATATGATTACATCGTTGGATACGTCATAAAAAGTCGTAACAACAGCTTGAATAGGCTGTGGTTACGACGTTTTCTAATGTAAATGACGTCATACTGTTAACAACAATGTAGTTAACAATTTATCAGGTTGCATTAAACTTTGAACATCTTTTAAGTCTTTAACCCTTTTTGAAACAGTGCCTGGTTTTTACTTCATCAAAACAAAAACAAAAAAAAAATATCAAGAATTGTTTAGACGTTTATAAGGTTACCGAACTAAAGTTACATTTATACTGCTATTTTTCAAAGTTTCCCACAGAAACTATGAAAGCAGGAAGTCTACTGAAAATATATATAATAAGAATATAACATCACCAAGATCTATAGTACTGTGTTTTTATGACCGGATTGGATTAATCGCAGAGAAAGGCCAATTTTCAAAGAAAACGATTGTTAGTATAAAAATTCTAACTGTTACATTTTCGATTGTTGCCTGAACAAATGGGTTAACAATGAAACATTACATCGTTTCGTTTTCATTGTTTTTGTAATTTTGCTCAACGCGTAACATCTGCGATTGCAAAAACATTGTGCAAGATGTTACCGTACTGATGACAAGTTGCATCTTTTAATGAGCTTTAGTCCTTATAAAAGGCAGTTGAAACAATCATACCTCTAGATCAGCCTGCGCATGTATACGCGCATTCTGAGCTAGATCCACGATCGACTTTTGCGGTATTTTCATAAGTTGTTTGAATCGCGACAAAAATAATTTTGATCGTGCATGTACGGATAGAATAAGAAACATCACTTTGTTTCGTGAACATTTGAACACAGCATACAACATTTTTCTGCTAACGCAAAAAGTGCGACATCAGATATAATCGTAGTGATGACATGTTACATGTATGTATTAGATAGAGGTTGTATAGTAGATTCTACGCAAAATAACATGTACATGTATTCAATTGCGCACATCATATTGACTGTTTTATCATGTAGAGTTTACTATACAGACTCTAACTGACTTTAAAGATAGTGTTCGCTTGTGGTTCATTGGAGACGGGGGCGTGGCTATGCATAGACGTCACATAAACTATACGGCAGTCTCATTTATGCGAAATATAGCGGCGAAATATAAAAACAAATATACTGCAATTGTATTGGTCCAAAAGATAGGTCGAACCTTAAGTGTTACGAATTTCTAATGTTTGCGCCCCTACTCCCTCATCCTTCTCTCCATATTCTCACTACCAGCCTCAAGTCTATTTTTGCCATGCAAATGGATAGAATAAGGAATGTTTCATTTTTTTACTAGTAATTAGCACAGTATGCAACATCTGCGAATGAAAAATAATACATTATATGCAACTAGATATTATCGTATTGGCCACATGCTGCATAATATTCCGATCATTTTTTTTTCATTTACTTTAACCCCCCCCCCTTCCCATTTCCCTCAATTATCCAGCTCATTGATATTTTTGACCATTGTTAAAGGGATGATATTTCATAGATTCCCTTTCACAGAGATATACTTGAATTTAAGAAGATACAGTTCATGTATGTATATGTTGTAATTTGTGAATAATAGCACCCCTACTCGTCTAAAACTACTTCCACCCCGCGTGTGAAACTGCTTCCCCACTTTAACCCATTACCAAACGACAAAATTTTAGGTAGATCTACTTCAAAAACTGCTATAAATGACAAAATAGATGTTATAAAAGAGAGGATTTGTGTAAAATATGTCACAGAAAATATTGAGACAAAAGGAGAAACTGCTGGTTATCAGCAGTTTCTTCTTTTGTTTCAATGTTTTCCCAAGCGTTCTATACTAGGGACGTCAAAACCAGGTCTTGTTTGGGAAAGGGTTAATAGGTTACGATAAATGACCTGATAGAAAATCCCTAGCTACATTGCTAGGGGTGCTCTGCCAGATCATTTATCGTGAGCTATACTACGGACATGTAAACAAATTCTTGTTTGTTTTGATTTTATGAAGCCGTATCTTTTCATGTCCCGCCACAAATAGGTTAAATAAACCTATAAATCGTTTAAATACGCCTTAAGACAGTTTCACTGGTGGTGAACTCGGACAAAGCGAGGAACATTTTTCATGAACACAAGGTACAGATACTTCATGTCACATCCGGATTTTTGTAAACAATACACGTGGTATTTTGTTTTACTTCTCTTTCCGTCTTTTTTTAAAGGATGCACTCAAATGGAAGTTACTAAGGTATGTAGATATGATTTATAATACGCACGAAAATATCAGTTTTATCGATCATTATTTTCAAAAGTTATAAACTGATTGCAAGTGCACAAAGCGCATACTGAGATCATGTGGGTTGATCTTAATCGCCCGAACGAAATGGTACGATATCACTGTTTATGTTTATCAACTTTCATTGCAAGTAAACAAAAAAAGACATATAAATGTACAAATAAAGGCTGTAAATGGCAGTTTTTGGTATCATGTCATTGAAAATCATTGTGCGGTTTCTTCGTGACAACGTTACAGCATGTTTGCGATGTTATCTTTTCCAGCTACGGTGTTTTATGACCACATGTTTGATAAATTAATCGATTGCACTGGACTTAACGGCACATTTAAACATTTATTCGGTAATATTGCACTGATTTGAGCATCTAACCATATATTTCCGGCATCAAATTCGAGCACCAGGTACTTGTTTCAATATATATCAATTTGTACTGCCTAACTCCCCTTTCAGATAAATTACTGACAGGTGATGACATCGTCATCATAATCATCATCATCATCATCATCATCATCATAATAATAATCATCATTTTTATCGTTACTAAGCTATTAAATGAGAACAAGATGGATCTTGATCAGACAGTGCACATGCAAAGTCTGATCTGGATCCATGTTGGTCGCAAAAGCCTAAATGAACGTTTCCAGATCTATACTGTAATGTTTGTCATTACCATTATCACCATTTATTCTAAGGAGGATCCACTGTTTCACACATCCCAGGCCCGTACGAACAGGGGGACTCTGGAGCCCCCCCCCCCCCTTAGTTGGCAAAAATGCCGAATTTTCATCATTTCACATTTAAAACTTATGGTAAATCTAATTTACCCCCCCCCCCCCCCTAATATTAGACACTGGCCCGGACAGGGCCCATATGGAATTGCTTTCTACGGGCATGCATTCTAAAGTATAATAACGGGAAAAGTTAACTGTGTGCATTTCCTTTTCAATTAACACCTTGATTGCATACGATACATGAATAAAATTTTACAAATGCACATTTAATCTTTTACTTTCAATAATTGTCAATGTATTACTATACTTGTTATTACCGAAACAATTCCTGAAAGTGGATAAGGATAAGATTCGCTTTTACAAGACATTTTCGAGTGTGAACACCGTTGGTATTAATACATGCTATGCAATTGTCCTTAGAAAACAATAGATGCTGTCTAACCCACTGAAGGTAATGTTGTCAATAATATCGTAGCAAGACTATGGGTATCGCAAGACGTCTGAAACGGATGGTCTAATCCGTTAATCAGCCTCTACTGCAGATAGAACTCAACTCAGGAAGCAATCTAGCCTATCTGTAACGTTTGCCTTTTTCTGTCGATTTCACAGGTAGTCGTTCCGATAATGGTTGTCTTGTCGGAATGACGTCACGTGTAGACGTTGGATGTGTTGGAATCGTCTCAAAATTGTAGCATGGCAAGTAAATCGAAAACAGTCTAATTAATGGGGTAATTCGACTGTTTTCGATTTACTTGCCATGCTTCAATATCTTGTATTTATTTCGGTACATTTATGAATAATCCTAAAATTGGCGACCATTTGCATTAGACAAGTGGCTACTTTCTTATGACGGGGAGTATATTTGTGCTACTGTAATTAAATCCATTTGTTTCAATATTTTAGATTTCTTAAAGATAAAATGTTAAAAAAGACGTCTCACTACATTTCTCCTGAAACAAAAGTTTACGCTCATAATCTGTTTTCATGACTTTATAACATCGCCGTCAAACAATACGACGTTGTTCCCACGTTTTGTGTAATTGACGTTGAAGTGCGTATAGTAAACATTGAATCAAAAGAAGAATAGATCTATACTGAAAATAATTTGGCTCCTTTTTTCTTAATATTTTTCTTTCATATTTTCTTAATTAGTACACACATTTTAACTTCTCAACATATAAAATCAATGTATTTTGACATCTAGAGCAGTCAGCTAGACAAATTGGCGGACGGGTAGAAAAACGGACGGACGGGCAAACGAAGCACTATCTATATGGTGGTCATTACTGAAAGCCTTCTAATTGGGGGCTGCAATACCAGATAGGCCTATTGTTTTGGAAATAATTATTGTATACCATTAATTCGTCTTTGAAAAAAAAATAAATTTTATCTATTATCCATCAAGATTAACCCGGTACATCTGCATATGTAATGACCCCACTTCGGCAATGTTTTGGTAAGACACTCAACTAACGGACTGTGCGCACGAAAATTAATCAGTATCAGTTTAATGTGGTCAGACAATACTACGGTATATATAGACCTAGTGACGTTTTTTCGGACAAACACTAGTGCTTCGTCGGCGTAAATCTAAAACGTCACAAACTCAACTTTATTGAAGCTGCAGTTACGGGATTTTATAACAATACCTACGATTTATCCATATTTAACCGAAAACCCATTCTATTGTTAGGACAAAAGTCATTGCAATTCGAACAGCCATTGAAAATGTTCACGGTATCATAAATAAACCGTACAAGTCCCCTTCAAAAAACGTTAACTACGATTTTCACATCGGAAAAAAACTTCTACTCCAAGAATTGTAATACCAACTTCAGAATCAGTCAGAGAAATAAAATAACAAAACTGACAATAGCCTCTAAGTGTCTCTCCGATTCGTCCATATTGTTTTGGGCGGATAAACACGTGCAAATCGTTGTGTACATGCTCAAACTAGTAAATCTGGTTTTTAAACGCGCATTTAAACATGAAGTATCTGTACCTTGTGTTCATGAAAAATGTTCCTCGCTTTGTCCGAGTTCACCACTAGTGAGTTTAATACTTTTATCAAACGCCTTGAAATTACTATAATAAAACTGAATGACTACTTCTGCATGTAAATCCTAGTCTTGGGATTATTTACACATATACCGTGGATAATCAAGAAAAAAAATTAGAAAGTCTTCAATAATTTTGTTAACACTTAAAGCAGAGAATGTGGGAAGTTATTAGTGGCTAATTGTTCAAAAATTCAATAATCAGCTGATACTAATTTTGGTTGATCTTCCATAACTTTTCTCTTTTGCTTTAAATGTTTCCCAAGCTTTTCCTAACAAGGACGTCAAAACCACGTATTGTTTGGAAAAGGGTGTTGGTGTTCTATCCATCACAGGATGCAAAACACCTCATGCGGCTTCGGGTGTCATCCATGGCAACGTAAATTGACGATGTTATGTCCTCGGTAACTTTCAAACGTCGTCCTTGGCGGCGAAAATTCGGGAGGGATACCCTTGTCAATCTCCACTACTAGGTATTTGGTATCTTATCATGAATGAAAGTGAATATAGTACACATTTGACCAGCAATGTTCGGTTTGAAACATTCTTCGCTCTCACAAACAAGTAATTTCCGGAATTGTCCAAGTTGAACGCTGAAGCAGACAAAAAACCCAATGGAATTAAGTAGGTGAAATACATGTACGTTTAATAATGGATGGCATTGATAGAAAAAGAGAAGATGCTGGTCACCATCATTGTCTTTTCACTGTGAAGAAGTGAGAGAAAGGTTAAAATCTATCTTGATATATTATTTCAAGATCAACGATTGTTTGTGAAAAGCCTTATAATACACGAAGTCTGGTAAAGGGTTGCTGCAGATTTTTCAACAAGGACGCCGATCCCAGTCAAGATTGGAAAGATCAATTACACACTATCGATCAAGATTTGGATAAGACCCCAAAATGGCGTAACCAAATAGGTAAATCTTAACGTTAAAGGTCGGTTCACATTGACGAATTTTCTTACGATTCCTTACGAATTGGACATTCGTAATCACATTGCCGAAAGGTACACGTATTGTTACGATTTGAGCGAATTTAACGGACGGTTTACGTATTTCTACGACTAGTTTACGGGCTGGTTACGGATTATTTACGAATCAATAGGAGTATTACCGACTTAGTTACGAATGTTTACGAGTCTTTTGTTATTATTTTGTTGTTGTTGTTGTTTGTTTGTTTGTTTGTTTGTTTGTTGTTGTTGTTGTTGTAAGAAAGACAACATCGTTATTGAAAATCTGACATTCGACAAGACAACATGTCTTACGAACGAAATAAGCTTAGGTTGTACCAACAATTTCTTCAAAACAATAATTAACCCTTTCCCAAACAAAATCTAGTTTTGACGTCCCATGGTTTTGGAAAAAATTGTGAGAAAAGAATAAATTGCTGAATATTCAGCAGTGCAATTCTTTCTGGTCACTCAGAATTTTCTTTTCAATAACATACAAAGTTTTCACTTCTTACATCAATTAATTGTGTCGTCTGTAACTCCATTTAAATTGAAACAATAAAAAATCTTGCCGTTTGGGAAAGACACCCTAAGTGTTCCTACTGTATTAACTCTCATACATAGTGTGGGGTCATTTATAACGGTTACCCCAGAAATATATTTATGCTTGATATATTCAAAGTTGTTCTCCGATGCGCGTTTACTTTTTTACTTTTTCTATCTAATATTCGTCGATAATAAGTCAAATTTTCTTGGACATTGAACAACGTTTGAAGGACTTATCGTCAATTTTGAGCTGGGATAAAAAAAATGACCCAGTGTATATAAACGCATTGAAAAAATGGGCCCTTAGTCCTCATTTTTTGCAAATTCAATTAGAAATCATTTGACGTTAAGCAAAACATTAAATAGTAGCCTATTTCCTCTATCATTAATTTTATTTGTCAACAATTTTGACATACTCAATCAAATCAAATATTTTTTTTATTGTTCACATCATGTACAAAATGATATACGATCTATTCACACATAAACAAAACATATAACAAACGATGACGTTCATATCTATTATAATCTAGGATGTCTATCATCGTAAGACTCTGCATTATACACAATGTCTTACCAGGACTCACACTGCCCTTTTTCAGATTTTCTATCAAACATAACCCTAATCAGGCCTTTTGTGGAGCCTGGTCTGTTTTAGTACCATTCTCGGAATCTCATACCATAAGTGCGCTTTTTTAAACATCCCGGCTCGTTTATATTCGTAAAGTTATCGTATATATTCGTGAATCACACACGGATAATTTGCGAGTGATTTGCGATAAACTAAGAGTCATTTACGAATGAATAACGGGACATTCGATCCGCGGACATTCGTGAGAACATTTTAGACATGCCAAAAAACTTCCCCGTATGAACAAGAATCATTGCGATAGTCGCCGATTTATTGCGAGTTATTTACGAATGTTTAAGTATTGTTTACGAATACTTACGTATGCCTTTCCGAATGGACCACTGAAAACGAAATCTATTAGTATGCACGATTTTTTTACAAAGCCATTTCATTTTTTTGTTGTAAACAATAAGATATTATCTCTATATCATCATTCAGTAGCTGACATTGAGAAGAAAGGCATTTCATTCTTACGAGTTATTTACGGATGCTAACGTATTGTTTAAGAATGTTCACGAATGGCCTACGAATGTCCAATTCGTTAAGGATTCGTAAGAAAAATTCGTCAATGTGAACCCACCTTAATACAAATTAAAAACCCCGATTGCAAGATCTGTCAAAGATTGTGGTGTAATTGAGAAACGCTCCCCATCATGCACCCATTGTTCAAAAAATTAACTGTTTAAAAAATACTATTCGGTCTGTCACATATTAATGTTTAGCTAACGTGCACTGTCGAATGTTTACAAACGCGACCGAATAAGTTCGGATACATGACGACGAGGCTCGAAAAATCCGTTGTTTTATGAACCTCAAAATATCCACATTACGGATAATCTTCGTTAAACTTAAATTCACTGGGCATGTTTGAAAAATGATATTAATTGGGTTCTAATGGACCGTTAGACCTAACCCAAATCGGTACAACTAAGAATCAGTGAAAAGCCTGCATTCAACAACAATTTGAAAAGTCTCTTTTGATTATCAATATAGCTCACGATAAATGACCTGGCAGAGTATCTCTAGCTATCATTTAGGGATGCTCTACCAGGCTATTTATCTAGAGCTTTAAGAGAATAAAAATTCAGATTGGTCGGGTGTAAATAGTAAAATTTAAATGCTTGTTTGGAAAGAGTTCACTATGAGAAAAATGAAATGTCCATGACTTAGCATAATTATACCTATTTCAACAGTCATTAATTGCTCAATGACACTTCAAAACAAAAAATACATGTAGTATGAAAACATTCATCATACTTAACTATTTTCATACAAATCCCTTGTCCGGACATCCAAATCCTGAAACCATTGGAAAAAAGCATTGTAAGAAAAGAAAATCCATGAAACCATCATTTCCTCCCTTTTTATTATGTTTTCCATACAAAAAAGATAAAACATACATTTCGTACATGTAAACCCTTGTCCAAAAGGCGAGATTTAGGGTCGGTCCAAATTCAAAGATGCTGTAAAGGACAATCTCAATTGAATTAAATTTTACATAGTTTTGCTTTTTTCTGTGCAGAAAACATTGTGGGAAACGCGGAAATTGTTTGTCACAAGCAATTTCTCCATTTTCCACAATATTTTCTAAAACCTTTGTCTTGTGTTGTGTCAAAATGCATCAATATGTACAAATTATGTGTTAACACTCAGATCATTTTTAAGAAAAATTCAAGAGAAATTTTAAAGAAAAATTCAAGAGAAGATTAAAAATCTAAATGTTCTTTAAATGCTAATGAGAGAGCATTTTAACACGGTTTTGGCGTCAAATGTCTTGATTCCATACAGAATGATATAAAAATTGATCGTTTAATCGGTTACATTACAGAATCCTGAGTTTTTAATCCGAATTATGTAACCTTTTCTAAAACACGGAGAGAATGTTGAACGTTCGAAATGCAAGTTAATTTGGCATGAACAAAATTATTACATTGCCGAAGACAACGTTTAATGAAAAGTAGAAATTAGGGTGGTTGGGTGTTTTCTTGCATCTGCTATTAATGTGACATTTCGTATTTATTTTTTCATATTTTACTTTTATTTTTATCTGAAAGAGTGTATTTTCTTATGGAAATTTTGAAAATGTCAAGCCAAAATATTGCACCGTTTACGAGAAATATTACATTTTTGTGCTAAAATTAAACAAATTGTTGTGGACAACAGTTCATATTTAAATGGAATTTGTAATTTCTGTCTCAACTTTAAAGGCGTAGTTTTGGCTAATCAATAACAACTTTAAACAAACTGATAGCATTTCTACGTATTAGAATAACCAATCTTTGCATCAAGACATACTTTAAAACAAATGAAATCGGAATGAAATGTCCCTCTTACTCTTTCACAAAATTGTCGGCTTGACATCCCTAGTCGGATTTTGTTTTCATCGTACCTATTCAAAAGGAAGCAATGGTGATCACAAACAATCAAGCTGCATTCACGAGGTTTTCGTTGAAAAGTATCAATGTTCTTCGTTTCACACAAACGTTCCTGTAGCTGAATGCATACACATACTTGATCCAAACTTTCTCTGATGAAAATTCGCTCTTTGATATGTTGATGTCGCTCATAAAATAAATGAGCGACATCAACATATCAAAGAGCGAATTTTATCAGAGAAAACTTGGATTAACACGTATTTTAATCTTTATTAAAATTAAATTGTATCGTTTGCGACATGATTATAAAAAGTGACATGTCTAAATGGCCATGAATTTTGTGCTAAAATAGATTTGGTTTACCGTTATGCTTTGATAAACCGTCGGTGTCGTTATAAAATCTCGTAACTACGGCTTGATTCAAGCCGTAGTTACGAGATTTTATAACAGCACGTAGGAAATACTGTCGTTTGTCCGAAATTACGTCATGGTTAACTGGATTAAATCGTTTCCTATTATTCGATGGGTAGGGGAACAGATGTTACAGTAGTAAAACAAAGGTGTGTTACGAAGTATAGAAATCGATAGTTTCATTTTTTGTTCTTTGTTACGTTATAACCTAAGTGCATCCATGCATTTAATCACAAAACCGTTTGGTAATGGGTCGGAAAATCATATGATGACAAAAGGATAAACGATTGAACTAAGTCTTTGTGAACATATTGAATTGCATTTGGTAATGAGTTGAAATTAGAATGTAACACATGGGCGGATCTAGAGGGGGTCGTGGGGGTTCGAGCCCCACTGGCATTGGCCGAAAATTAATTTTTGACTATATAAATTTAGTGTAACGTTACATATTTATTACATTTTAGGCCATAATTTGGGCTTGGACACCCATGGAAAAAAAATCTTGGGCTTGGACACCCCCCCCCCCCCCCCGTGGAAAAAAATCTTGGATCCGCCCTTGTTATGGGTCGGAAAGTAATTAGATGACAAAAGGATAAACGATTGAACTAAGTCTCGGTGAACATTGAGTTACATATGGTAATGAGTTAAAACTAGAATGTAACAAGTAAAGAAATTATAATTAGTCGCTCATATTTGTTGGTTACACAGACATTTGATAGCTAGAACGGAAGTTTATTGCTATTGCTAGTATTTGGGGTAAGGGTGAACAAAAGATTGAATTAAGTCTGGTTGAACTAACCTTAACACTTAACATAGGCTACCATGTACACCTTTAACACTTTTCCACTTGATTTTTTTAGACTTGTCCAATTTCAAAGATGTTGCAGATGACAATATCAATGGCACGGAATTATACATTTTAGGTGTTTTTGGCTGAAGACATTGCGGGAAATGAAGAAATTGCTTGTCACAAGAAATTTCTTCACTTTCCACAATGTTTTCCCAAGTCCTTCGCTTTAAAGGTGTGAAAAAGAGTCACTGTGTGGTAATGGGTTAACACTTTTCCACAAGACAAAATTTTAGGGTCGTCAAGTTTCAATCTTTTCCAAAACGGTACTGTAAACATTTGGGTGATCCAATCTGAAAATTAAGGCTGCAGACTTGTGTTGAAAAAAGATAGGATTTGTCTACGGAATAGCACAGAAAACATTGTGACAAAAAGAAAAAAATGCTGATTATCTGCTGATGACCAACATACAATGTACCTCTTTCAGTCTCAATGTTATGAGCAAATGCGTGTTATATATCAGCGTGATTTCCTCTCGGAATCATTTTCTAATAGAGTATTTTCTGTTGAAAACTTAATGATAGGTTATTTATGAATGTATACCTTAATAGGTAAATGAACTTACTATGCTTATTTTACATGTATATGCAATGAAATTCGAAAAGAAGGCTAAACGACGTGAAAAACAGGTTAAATGTTTATCCTTTTTAGAAGACAAAATTTCATAACGATATAGATGATAGCAAGCTCATGTCAACAAAATAACGCCCCGTGCAACAAAACCCCCTTATATAGACATAGAATACGTTGATACAAAAGAGAAAAAGCGGATTGTCTGCATTTTCTTATTTTCACTCCATGTTTAACGTTTTCTTAGACAAGACATTTGGACTGTGAATCCATGGACATATTTCCGAAAGGGTTAATGTACATTTTACACACAATGAGTTTCAAACACAATAAATAACAAAAGCTTTTACCTTGATGCGATACGCTCTAACATCCATAAATAAATTCACTCAGAAAATCCACACTTTTAATTACAATGTATATTCATAGGCTTGCAAAATTTATCCAAAATGTAGCAATAACTAAAATCCACAAGCTAACTGTTTCAGCTATACCACAATTTTGTGAAACAATTAAGCCTTACCCTTTTCAAAACAAGAACTGGTCTTGACGTTTTTGGTAAAAAATATTTAGGGAAAACATTGAGACAAAAGAAGAAAATGCTGGTAACCAGTATTTTTCTTCTTTTGGCTCAATATATTTATGCTATATTGTACAGAAATATTTTCTTTATAACTGCTCATTTTATTGTCTGCAACAATTTTCGCAAAGGATCATTCTATTTTCTCATTTGGAAAGGGTTAAACAATTGTAGTTGGTACTCTAGTCCTTTTCCTATATGTAACGAATTTTCTTTTCTTTACATGTCCGAAATTTCTCACGTTTAATTCAAATCATGGAGTTGATACTATTATCCAAAAGCTAGTAGTTTCACCAAAATCACAATCAAATAAAACTATTGTACATTTAAACAATGGTCCTCAGAGGCCAGGCGAATTTTATCTGCACTTACTTAAAACCGCGCCTCATAACAATACCTGGGTTTTTAAGCGTACCGGTAAAAATTGAATGGCTCACTTAATTAAGGTCCGTGAAGTTGGCAGCCCAGCAGCCTAGCAGCCTAGCAGAGTGAAGTTGGCAGCCTAACAGCCTAGCAGCCTAGCAGCCTAAAATTTTTTTTCGCAAAATTCTTGATATCTGACACTAGAAATATACACGAGATATAAGTTTTACCCAAAAAACTGAATTTCGAGTGAAAATAGATTAGTTCCGGATATCTCGAATTTTTCAACTTTTCCGACAAAAATGTCTCAAAACTTGTCATTTATACATAAATGCGGTCTTTATAAAGATAGTAATTCAAAACTAAGAAAAAACACGGAATTTTTCATTTTACGAAGCTTAGTTGTTAGACTGCTGGAAATGTGAAGTTGGCAGCCTAGCAGCCTAGCAGCCTAGCAGCCTAAATTTTTTTTTTCGCAAAATTCTTGATATCTGACACTAGAAATATACACGAGATATAAGTTTTACCCAAAAAACTGAATTTCGAGTGAAAATAGATTAGTTCCGGATATCTCGAATTTTTCAACTTTTCCGACAAAAATGTCTCAAAACTTGTCATTTATACATAAATGCTGTCCTTATGAAGATAGTAATTCAAAACTAAGAAAAAACACGGAATTTTTCATTTTACGAAGCTTAGTTGTTAGACTGCTGGAAATGTGAAGTTGGCAGCCTAGCAGCCTAGCAGCCTAGCAGCCTAAAAATTTTTTTCGCAAAATTCTTGATATCTGACACTAGAAATATACACGAGATATAAGTTTTACCCAAAAAACTGAATTTCGAGTGAAAATAGATTAGTTCCGGATATCTCGAATTTTTCAACTTTTCCGACAAAAATGTCTCAAAACTTGTCATTTATACATAAATGCGGTCCTTATAAAGATAGTAATTCAAAACTTAGAAAAAACACGGAATTTTTCATTTTACGAAGCTAAGTTGTTAGACTGCTGGAAATGTGAAGTTGGCAGCCTAGCAGCCTAGCAGCCTAGCAGCCTAAATTTTTTTCGCAAAATTCTTGATATCTGACACTAGAAATACACACGAAATATAAGTTTTACCCAAAAAACTGAATTTCGAGTGAAAATAGATGAGTTCCGGATATCTCGAATTTTTCAACTTTTCCGACAAAAATGTCTCAAAACTTGTCATTAATACCCGAATGCGGTCCTTATAAAGATAGTAATTCAAAACTTAGAAAAAACACGTACTTTTTCATTTTACGAAGCTTAGTTGTTAGACTGCTGGAAATGTGAAGTTGGCAGCCTAGCAGCCTAGCAGCCTAGCAGCCTAAAAAATTTTTTCGCAAAATTCTTGATATCTGACACTAGAAATATACACGAGATATAAGTTTTACCCCAAAAACTGAATTTCGAGTGAAAATAGATTAGTTCCGGATATCTCGAATTTTTCAACTTTTCCGACAAAAATGTCTCAAAACTTGTCATTTATACATAAATGCGGTCCTTATAAAGATAGTGATTCAAAACTTAGAAAAACACGGAATTTTTCATTTTACGAAGCCAAGTTGTTAGACTGCTGGAAATGTGAAGTTGGCAGCCTAGCAGCCTAGCAGCCTAGCAGCCTAAAAAATTTTTTCGCAAAATTCTTGATATCTGACACTAGAAATATACACGAGATATAAGTTTTACCCAAAAAACTGAATTTCGAGTGAAAATAGATTAGTTCCGGATATCTCGAATTTTTCAACTTTTCCGACAAAAATGTCTCAAAACTTGTCATTTATACATAAATGCGGTCCTTATAAAGATAGTAATTCAAAACTTAGAAAAAACACGGAATTTTTCATTTTACGAAGCTTAGTTGTTAGACTGCTGGAAATGTGAAGTTGGCAGCCTAGCAGCCTAGCAGCCTAAATTTTTTTTCGCAAAATTCTTGATATCTGACACTAGAAATATACACGAGATATAAGTTTTACCCAAAAAACTGAATTTCGAGTGAAAATAGAATAGTTTCGGATATCTCGAATTTTTCAACTTTTCCGACAAAAATGTCTCAAAACTTGTCATTTATACATAAATGCGGTCCTTATAAAGATAGTGATTCAAAACTTAGAAAAAACACGTACTTTTTCATTTTACGAAGCTAAGTTGTTAGACTGCTGGAAATGTGAAGTTGGCAGCCTAGCAGCCTAGCAGCCTAGCAGCCTAAAAATTTTTTTCGCAAAATTCTTGATATCTGACACTAGAAATATACACGAGATATAAGTTTTAGCCAAAAAACTGAATTTCGAGTGAAAATAGATTAGTTCCGGATATCTCGAATTTTTCAACTTTTCCGACAAAAATGTCTCAAAACTTGTCATTTATACATAAATGCGGTGCTTATAAAGATAGTAATTCAAAACTTAGAAAAAACACGGAATTTTTCATTTTACGAAGCTAAGTTGTTAGACTGCTGGAAATGTGAAGTTGGCAGCCTAGCAGCCTAGCAGCCTAGCAGCCTAAAAATTTTTTTCGCAAAATTCTTGATATCTGACACTAGAAATATACACGAGATATAAGTTTTACCCAAAAAACTGAATTTCGAGAGAAAATAGATTAGTTCCGGATATCTCGAATTTTTCAACTTTTCCGACAAAAATGTCTCAAAACTTGTCATTTATACATAAATGCGGTCCTTATAAAGATAGTGATTCAAAACTTAGAAAAAACACGTAATTTTTCATTTTACGAAGCTAAGTTGTTAGACTGCTGGAAATGTGAAGTTGGCAGCCTAGCAGCCTAGCAGCCTAAAATTTTTTTTCGCAAAATTCTTGATATCTGACACTAGAAATATACACGAGATATAAGTTTTAGCCAAAAAACTGAATTTCGAGTGAAAATAGATTAGTTCCGGATATCTCGAATTTTTCAACTTTTCCGACAAAAATGTCTCAAAACTTGTCATTTATACATAAATGCGGTCCTTATAAAGATAGTGATTCAAAACTTAGAAAAAACACGGAATTTTTCATTTTACGAAGCTAAGTTGTTAGACTGCTGGAAATGTGAAGTTGGCAGCCTAGCAGCCTAGCAGCCTAGCAGCCTAAATTTTTTTTTCGCAAAATTCTTGATATCTGACACTAGAAATATACACGAGATATAAGTTTTAGCCAAAAAACTGAATTTCGAGTGAAAATAGATTAGTTCCGGATATCTCGAATTTTTCAACTTTTCCGACAAAAATGTCTCAAAACTTGTCATTTATACATAAATGCGGTGCCTATAAAGATAGTAATTCAAAACTTAGAAAAAACACGGAATTTTTCATTTTACGAAGCTAAGTTGTTAGACTGCTGGAAATGTGAAGTTGGCAGCCTAGCAGCCTAAAAAATTTTTTCGCAAAATTCTTGATATCTGACACTAGAAATATACACGAGATATAAGTTTTACCCAAAAAACTGAATTTCGAGAGAAAATAGATTAGTTCCGGATATCTCGAATTTTTCAACTTTTCCGACAAAAATGTCTCAAAACTTGTTATTTATACATAAATGCGGTCCTTATAAAGATAGTGATTCAAAACTTAGAAAAAACACGTAATTTTTCATTTTACGAAGCTAAGTTGTTAGACTGCTGGAAATGTGAAGTTGGCAGCCTAGCAGCCTAAAAATTTTTTTCGCAAAATTCTTGATATCTGACACTAGAAATATACACGAGATATAAGTTTTAGCCAAAAAACTGAATTTCGAGTGAAAATAGATTAGTTCCGGATATCTCGAATTTTTCAACTTTTCCGACAAAAATGTCTCAAAACTTGTCATTTATACATAAATGCGGTCCTTATAAAGATAGTGATTCAAAACTTAGAAAAAACACGGAATTTTTCATTTTACGAAGCTAAGTTGTTAGACTGCTGGAAATGTGAAGTTGGCAGCCTAGCAGCCTAGCAGCCTAAAAAAATTTTTCGCAAAATTCTTGATATCTGACACTAGAAATATACACGAGATATAAGTTTTACCCAAAAAACTGAATTTCGAGTGAAAATAGAATAGTTTCGGATATCTCGAATTTTTCAACTTTTCCGACAAAAATGTCTCAAAACTTGTCATTTATACATAAATGCGGTCTTTATAAAGATAGTAATTCAAAACGTAGAAAAAACACGGAATTTTTCATTTTACGAAGCTAAGTTGTTAGACTGCTGGAAATGTGAAGTTGGCAGCCTAGCAGCCTAGCAGCCTAAAAATTTTTTTTCGCAAAATTCTTGATATCTGACACTAGAAATATACACGAGATATAAGTTTTACCCAAAAAACTGAATTTCGAGAGAAAATAGATTAGTTCCGGATATCTCGAATTTTTCAACTTTTCCGACAAAAATGTCTCAAAACTTGTCATTAATACATGAATGCGGTCCTTATAAAGAAAGTAATTCAAAACTTAGAAAAAACACGTACTTTTTCATTTTACGAAGCTAAGTTGTTAGACTGCTGGAAATGTGAAGTTGGCAGCCTAGCAGCCTAGCAGCCTTAAAAAAATCGCGAAATTCTTGATATCTGACACTAGCAATATACACGAGATATAAGTTTTACCCAAAAAACTGAATTTCGAGTGAAAGTAGATTTCTTACTGATATTTCGAATTCTTAACTTTTTCCAACAGTAATGTCCCGAACTTCTCCCTCTGCACATCAATTCGGTCCTTACAAAGATGAGAACTTTAATTTAGAAAAACACAGTATTTGTCCTATGTTTCTAGGTTTCTGTAAATATGAAATTGGCAGTCTAGCTCCCTTAATTATTTCTTAAAATTATTGATATCTGACACTAGCATTATACACGAGAAATTAGTTTTAGTGCTGAAAAGCTGATTTCAAGTGATATAACTCACTGGTGGTGAACTCGGCCAAAGCGAGGGACTTTTTTTTCGCGATCAATGCATATCGTCTGTGTTGTTATAAAATATCGTAACTACGGCTTTATCGAAGCCGTAGTTACGGGATTTTTTAACAACACCGACAGTTTGTCAATACAAAACGGTAAACCCGGTCTGTTTTACATTTAAATGCAAAATATGCCTTGTTGTAGCGAATATTGTTTTAGTTCACCACCAGTGTAACTGCGATAAACATTTGGTACGGATATCTCGATTTCTTCAACTTTTCATTACAAAATAGGCTGATATAGGCTTTCTTCATTTTTTTTCTTACCTGGTTTGCATTAATTGCTGAAATCCACATTGACAAAAGAAGAAAAAAAACCGTTTCCATCCCATGCAATGACTTCGTGAAAACAAATACTTCTAAGAATTTGAATATATTGTAATTATCTCCATTATTTTATGATATATTTATTAATATCATTGCTATTGTTATTCCGAAATTATAATTAATGTGTTTATTGACAATATCATTCAAATATAAAAACAAATAATGTGGGATATTATTCGTGGTTCTATATTATGGCTATGGTCATATATGGGCTATTTTCCTTGTGTCCAGTGGGCTTTTGTCCCAGTGGTCTTTTGTCCTGCACTCACCGGCTACACCTTTATTTGATAGGTATAAAAGAATCTAAATATAGGCATTACATTACAATCATCATTCAAAAATGATCGCATACTATTACAGGTCACGCCTACTAAGAGCGTATGAAGCGTTATCAAAATGTAATATTTCAATTATTGTTCCCTAAATTGTATGTTGTGGGGATCATTGTGGGTACTCATCCTTGAGTACTTATCAAAATTATCTCATTGCGATTTTTCAAATGATTACCTACAGCATAGGGGTACAAGCGTATAAATAGAATAGAATGACTTTACCCCTCTTTTCTGTTGCTCTGAATATAGAATATAGAATAATTCCGTCAACTGCAAAGCTTCTTCGTGTTGAGGTGTTGGGTTTGGGGTACGGACAAAAGCCCACTGGATAAAAGCCAACTGAACATAAGCTCACTGGACAAAAGCCCACTCCTTATTATAACCATTGGAAAAATACATTTGATGGAAAAATGTCATTTTTCTTCGTAATTCCTTTGTTTCGATAACATTTATACTTTGTTTTGCCTACTTTTATTCATTTTATAAATTTTAATCATTTAATTGTAGCATATTGATTCAAAATACAAAGCCAATTTTTTTATACTCCATTGATTTACATTTAATTTATTTCTTTGGTTTTAATACATCAAGGTGTCTATGAATTAGTTTAAGAATAAATAATGTACATAAAACAATCAAAACATTAATCATAATTAAAACAAACCTAATATATTAATATACTAATGGAAAAAAGTAAGTGTACATGCTTATTTTCTTATTCAATATGTAAATATACGACCTATTGAGAAGAAACATCCCTCGGAATTGTCCATAAGAGACGCTTGTTAACGAAATATCAAATGCCACCAACTGCACATACACGGACGTTCGACCTTAACGTCCTTTTCGTTTGAGTGTTTTGTTGCAAGCTACGTTATTCCTAAGTGAGGTTGAAATTTGTTTTTATAGCGAAACTGCTGCTGACTTGCTTGTTGTTCAGAAAAACATGTAAATTTGTTTAATTGAACAGAAAACAACGCCATACGTTTGTCCAAAGATGCACGTTAATGCATTCTTTAGACAGTAGGCCTCTTATGCCAAAGCAATAGGTCGCCAAGCGTTTTGGTTTGAAAAAAAAAAAAAAAAAAAAACATAATATAATCACTTTTGAGACAATTTCAACAATTTAGAAACACACGCAACTTGCCACATTCGATACGTCGACGCGTCACGTCAATCCGACAAGTCAAGCATAATCGGAACAACCACCAGTGAAATCGATTGTTGCCGGTAAAAAAATTAAAAGCTTCGACAAATGAAATAACTCAACTTGCTTTATCCTTAAGTTTTTCCCATGCAATATGACCCATTTCTTATCAAATATACACAAATCATTAACCTTACTCTGAACTTGGATTAGAAATACTCTTTTGAAATTATTGACAAAATTGTTTTGACAATTGATTTCATTACACCCTTTCATGATAATTTATCCGCAAATCCTATCTTGTCCTTTCGTTTCGAAACAAGAGGATTATATGTGGAACATTCCTGATAAAAATCAAAATCAAGTAACGGCGTCACATAGTACTCATACAAGTAGTATGCAACCTCGTTACCTTCTTTTTCAAAATGTAGGTGTATTAATACCGGCTAGAACGGGCTTCGGGGTCGGGGTGTCTTAATCGTGTTTTAGACACTTGCGACTCTTAAGCCCGGACTCGCTGTAACTCACAGAATCATTTTTCATAGGTCAGAATACTAGTTATTGAGATGTATGATTGTGTATGGTGTGAGAGAAAACGAATCTTAACCTTTTGGACAAACTTAACTTTTCTCCATCAATTTAACTTGTTAAATTCAACATGATCATTATTTCAAATTTTCATTTAAATTGTTAACAACTGGAACCATTTATACTTTCAATTGTTTTGTACATGTACAAGATAGACATATTGTCTTTTGTTATCCAATAAACTTGAAACTTGAAACTTGGTAAAAGTTACTGCAAAGTTGATTCCAGAGTTGAGTTCTGTGAGCAGAAGGCCTGTTAGAGATCAGTTAATGTAGCTTTCACGTACTCCGATACGTCTAGTCTTGCTACCACGCCGTCGATGACATTGTTTACAGTGGCTTAAACAACATAAGGTCGATTTGAACAAGTTATTGCTGATTTGTGCGCCTTGAAAACATCTGTACAGTCCGATGGTCGAGCTCGCATTCATAAACGCGTTGGGGAACGTCATGTGGATTCATGCTTTAGTCAACGTCAGCGCTTAAGGAGTGTTATTTGTCCAGAGGCTTTTGTCCTACACTCGTCGGGTTTTATCACAGTCGTGTGTACATATCATGGAAGAAGCATAACGTCGCTATAAATGCAAAACCTCGAATCTCGTTTTTGGAGAATTCTAAATGAGTAGGAAAAAAGTGTAATAACTTTTCCCAAAATTAAAGGTTGTACTTGAAATTTGGACAAATTGTTCACAAATAATGTGTCATACTAATCAGTAAAAATATCTCACAACCTGCAAGAATTGTCTTAAATGGACACACAAGATTTCACTTTGAAAATCGCAAGAATCGACATACCATGTTTTGCATTTACACCGACGATAATTCATTCTTGGTTGACAAAGTACTTAAAAAAACAAAAAAACGGCATATTGTTTTTGTATGTCATTTCCTCCGTTGATTGTCGGAGCAACGGGCAATTCTCTCCGATATACGGAAACCGTGGGTCGAAAACCGTCTGCCCCGCAACCAATCCGCATCTTAATGGTTGAACGAATTTCTATTAACTCAATCAAGGGTGTTTTTAAGTTCCTTACAAGTAAAGCATTTGTGAGAACATTGAGAGTATAGAAAAAAATGCTGATTTTCATCATTTTCCCATTTTGTCAGTATGTTACAAACGTCCCTTTGTCGCCTGCAGCAGCTTTTCAAATGGGAATTGTTACAATTGTATACATTTGTGATGTTTGAACAGGCGCTAAACTGTAAACGTTAATAGCCATCAGCAGATGGGGTGCCAGAAGTGACTATGAACAATCACCAATATCGTGCATACGTACCATACTTGAGCTATATTATACAAGAATTCTTATCAGATAAGCATCCGTTTATTATTTCGTTTGCCTTATATTATTTCGAATGTTTATTGTAGACATTCTTGAAGTTATGCAGATAAGCCGAACACAATATATTTGGTCATTTGAAATAAAGATTTTAATCCACAAAGTAGGTCTGCAGACTAATTTTTTGTAGGATCTAAATGTTCTTTTTTTGTAGTGCACATAGTGTTTAACGCTTTGGCTACGGCGCCGTAAAATGTTCCAGATTTACTAACTTTAATCTTTTCTATTCACGCTTCTTAACTTGTGGGAAATTCATAACAAGTATTTCCATTTCTTATTTCATCTTAGAACATCTTGATATAAGGTTTTGAAAACTCTGCGTTTTTAAATGTACTAAGTATATGTAAAACTTAAGGTTTACAGACCCTGAAAAAATCACCACTTTCTAGCCATACGAAATGCACCAAATTATACACACTTGTGAATACACTTCACATAAGTTGGTTCACCGTGCCGGATTTTAAGATTATGCTTAAAGAAGAATATAATTTACAAATATTATTTTACTCTATATTCATATGCAAGGGGGTATTTTTTAACATTTTTATCAAACATTTCCTTAATTAAGTATGCATTTATTCAAAATTCTAAACCGTACAAAATTTGGAATGGAAATGTAACACAATTTAGGAATTATATGCACAATTTCGTATCTGGCTTTTTAGTGTTTTTGAGGGGTTGGATACCTTAATGTCTTTTTCTTGGAAATTATTTTTTTCTTTTCATTAGTCTTGTAATTTTGATTAGTGAATAATTGTTGATGAGAATGTTTTGTTGTTTTGTTTGGTATTACAAAATAAATATAGAAGAATAAAGTGAAATAGAACATGTTTATGTGTCTTCAGTATTTTACGTCCACAAATATTTCATAAGCTTACCAGGGCTAAACACAGGGTTCAACACAGAAATATATATATAAAAAAAATCTTTCAATCCATTTCGGAGTTATATCACTCGAAATTCACTTTTTTCGAGTAGAAATAATTTCTTTGGCATATTGAGGTTATCACTATACCAATGATGTAGTTAGACCTAGCGTACACTATGGCACGGGCAATAATTATGCGGAAAGTATGCATACAGTAAATTTAACGTAATGCATACCTTCCCCACTTCCTATTGCCTTCTTAATGTTATCACCAAACCTTCCGTATGATTCGTAGCCTTCCGGACCATAAATTTTGTCAACGTAAAAATATTTGATACAGAGCAAAATTTGGTCGCGGATATGATTGTCCGTATATCTTCGGCATCTCGTCTAAGTTGTCGAAAGGATATCTTCAAAATATCCCGAATCTTTAGCGAGTAACACGGACTACATTAGTCATGCGGATAGCTAGCAGACACTCAGTTGATTACAAAAAATATCCGGGTTAACGGTACGGAAGGGTTTCGGCACTAATTCAGAAGGATGGGAACTGTTTCGGTGTACTCAATGAACATGCGCGGAATATCCCACGATCTTTTGAAAGTCTATGCACTGAACAACAGTAATTCAAAGCTGCAGATTGAAGAAACGTTAATTAAAAAACAACTGTTCTCATCTTTGTAAGGACCGCATTGATGTATTAATGACAGGTTTTGAAACATTTTTGTCGGAAAAGTTGAAAAATTCGAGATATCCATAACTATTCTATTAACACTCGAAATTCAGTTGTTTGGGTAAAACTTATATCACGTGTATATTGCTAGTGTCAGATATCAAGAATTTTGCAAAAAAAAAAAATTAGGCTGCTAGGCTGCTAGGCTGCCAACTTCACATTTCCACCAGTCTAACAACTTAGCTTCGTAAAATGAAAAATTCCGTGTTTTTTCTAAGTTTTGAATTACTATCTTTATAAGGACCGCATTCAGGTATTAATGACAAGTTTTGAGACATTTTTGTCGGAAAAGTTGAAAAATTCGAGATATCCGGAACTAATCTATTTTCACTCGAAATTCAGTTTTTTGGGTAAAACTTATATTTCGTGTATATTTCTAGTGTCAGATATCAAGAATTTTGCGAAAAAAATTTTTAGGCTGCTAGGCTGCTAGGCTGCCAACTTCACATTTCCAGCAGTCTAACAACTTAGCTTTGTAAAATGAAAAATTCCCTGTTTTTTCTAAGTTTTGAATTACTATCTTTATAAGGACCGCATTTATGTATAAATAACAAATTTTGAGACATTTTTGTCGGAAAAGTTGAAAAATTCGAGATATCCGGAACTAATCTATTTTCACTCGAAATTCAGTTTTTTGGGTAAAACTTATATCTCGTGTATATTTCTAGTGTCAGATATCAAGAATTTTGCGAAAAAATTTTTTAGGCTGCTAGGCTGCTAGGCTGCCAACTTCACATTTCCAGCAGTCTAACAACTTAGCTTCGTAAAATGAAAAATTTCGTGTTTTTTCTAAGTTTTGAATTACTATCTTTATAAAGACCGCATTTATGTATAAATGACAAGTTTTGAGACATTTTTGTCGGAAAAGTTGAAAAATTCGAGATATCCGGAACTATTCTATTTTCACTCGAAATTCAGTTTTTTGGGTAAAACTTATATCTCGTGTATATTTCTAGTGTCAGATATCAAGAATTTTGCGAAAAAAATTTTTAGGCTGCTAGGCTGCTAGGCTGCTAGGCTGCCAACTTCACATTTCCAGCAGTCTAACAACTTAGCTTCGTAAAATGAAAAATTCCGTGTTTTTTCTAAGTTTTGAATTACTATATTTATAAGGACCGCATTCAGGTATTAATGACAAGTTTTGAGACATTTTTGTCGGAAAAGTTGAAAAATTCGAGATATCCGGAACTAATCTATTTTCACTCGAAATTCAGTTTTTTGGGTAAAACTTATATCTCGTGTATATTTCTAGTGTCAGATATCAAGAATTTTGCGAAAAAATTTTTTAGGCTGCTAGGCTGCTAGGCTGCTAGGCTGCCAACTTCACATTTCCAGCAGTCTAACAACTTAGCTTCGTAAAATGAAAAATTCCGTGTTTTTTCTAAGTTTTGAATTACTATCTTTATAAGGACCGCATTTATGTATAAATGACAAGTTTTGAGACATTTTTGTCGGAAAAGTTGAAAAATTCGAGATATCCGGAACTATTCTATTTTCACTCGAAATTCAGTTTTTTGGGTAAAACTTATATCTCGTGTATATTTCTAGTGTCAGATATCAAGAATTTTGCGAAAAAAATTTTTAGGCTGCTAGGCTGCTAGGCTGCCAACTTCACATTTCCAGCAGTCTAACAACTAAGCTGCACAAAATGAAAAATTCCGTGTTTTTTCTTAGTTTTGAATTACTATCTTTATAAGGACCGCATTTATGTATAAATGACAAGTTTTGAGACATTTTTGTCGGAAAAGTTGAAAAATTCGAGATATCCGGAACTAATCTATTTTCACTCGAAATTCAGTTTTTTGGGTAAAACTTATATCTCGTGTATATTTCTAGTGTCAGATATCAAGAATTTTGCGAAAAAAATTTTTAGGCTGCTAGGCTGCTAGGCTGTTAGGCTGCCAACTTCACATTTCCAGCAGTCTAACAACTAAGCTTCGTAAAATGAAAAATTCCGTGTTTTTTCTTAGTTTTGAATTACTATCTTTATAAGGACAGCATTTATGTATAAATGACAAGTTTTGAGACATTTTTGTCGGAAAAGTTGAAAAATTCGAGATATCCGGAACTAATCTATTTTCACTCGAAATTCAGTTTTTTGGGTAAAACTTATATCTCGTGTATATTTCTAGTGTCAGATATCAAGAATTTTGCGAAAAATTTTTTTAGGCTGCTAGGCTGCTAGGCTGCCAACTTCACATTTCCAGCAGTCTAACAACTTAGCTTCGTAAAATGAAAAATTCCGTGTTTTTTCTAAGTTATGAATTACTATCTTTATAAAGACCGCATTTATGTATAAATGACAAGTTTTGAGACATTTTTGTCGGAAAAGTTGAAAAATTCGAGATATCCGGAACTAATCTATTTTCACTCGAAATTCAGTTTTTTGGGTAAAACTTATATCTCGTGTATATTTCTAGTGTCAGATATCAAGAATTTTGCGAAAAAATTTTTTAGGCTGCTAGGCTGCTAGGCTGTTAGGCTGCCAACTTCACATTTCCAGCAGTCTAACAACTAAGCTTCGTAAAATGAAAAATTCCGTGTTTTTTCTTAGTTTTGAATTACTATCTTTATAAGGACAGCATTTATGTATAAATGACAAGTTTTGAGACATTTTTGTCGGAAAAGTTGAAAAATTCGAGATATCCGGAACTAATCTATTTTCACTCGAAATTCAGTTTTTTGGGTAAAACTTATATCTCGTGTATATTTCTAGTGTCAGATATCAAGAATTTTGCGAAAAATTTTTTTAGGCTGCTAGGCTGCTAGGCTGCTAGGCTGCCAACTTCACATTTCCAGCAGTCTAACAACTTAGCTTCGTAAAATGAAAAATTCCGTGTTTTTTCTAAGTTATGAATTACTATCTTTATAAAGACCGCATTTATGTATAAATGACAAGTTTTGAGACATTTTTGTCGGAAAAGTTGAAAAATTCGAGATATCCGGAACTAATCTATTTTCACTCGAAATTCAGTTTTTTGGGTAAAACTTATATCTCGTGTATATTTCTAGTGTCAGATATCAAGAATTTTGCGAAAAAATTTTTTAGGCTGCTAGGCTGCTAGGCTGCCAACTTCACATTTCCAGCAGTCTAACAACTTAGCTTCGTAAAATGAAAAATTCCGTGTTTTTTCTAAGTTTTGAATTACTATCTTTATAAGGACCGCATTTATGTATAAATGACAAGTTTTGAGACATTTTTGTCGGAAAAGTTGAAAAATTCGAGATATCCGGAACTATTCTAATTTCACTCGAAATTCAGTTTTTTGGGTAAAACTTATATCTCGTGTATATTTCTAGTGTCAGATATCAAGAATTTTGCGAAAAAATTTTTTAGGCTGCTAGGCTGCTAGGCTGCCAACTTCACATTTCCAGCAGTCTAACAACTAAGCTGCACAAAATGAAAAATTCCGTGTTTTTTCTTAGTTTTGAATTACTATCTTTATAAGGACCGCATTTATGTATAAATGACAAGTTTTGAGACATTTTTGTCGGAAAAGTTGAAAAATTCGAGATATCCGGAACTAATCTATTTTCACTCGAAATTCAGTTTTTTGGGTAAAACTTATATCTCGTGTATATTTCTAGTGTCAGATATCAAGAATTTTGCGAAAAAATTTTTTAGGCTGCTAGGCTGCTAGGCTGCCAACTTCACATTTCCAGCAGTCTAACAACTTAGCTTCGTAAAATGAAAAATTCCGTGTTTTTTCTAAGTTTTGAATCACTATCTTTATAAGGACCGCATTTATGTATAAATGACAAGTTTTGAGACATTTTTGTCGGAAAAGTTGAAAAATTCGAGATATCCGGAACTAATCTATTTTCACTCGAAATTCAGTTTTTTGGGTAAAACTTATATCTCGTGTATATTTCTAGTGTCAGATATCAAGAATTTTGCGAAAATTTTTTTTAGGCTGCTAGGCTGCTAGGCTGCTAGGCTGCCAACTTCACATTTCCAGCAGTCTAACAACTTAGCTTCGTAAAATGAAAAATTCCGTGTTTTTTCTAAGTTTTGAATTACTATCTTTATAAAGACCGCATTTATGTATAAATGACAAGTTTTGAGACATTTTTGTCGGAAAAGTTGAAAAATTCGAGATATCCGGAACTAATCTATTTTCACTCGAAATTCAGTTTTTTGGGTAAAACTTATATCTCGTGTATATTTCTAGTGTCAGATATCAAGAATTTTGCGAATTTTTTTTTTATGCTGCTAGGCTGCTAGGCTGCTAGGCTGCCAACTTCACATTTCCAGCAGTCTAACAACTTAGCTTCGTAAAATGAAAAATTCCGTGTTTTTTCTAAGTTTTGAATTACTATCTTTATAAGGACCGCATTTATGTATAAATGACAAGTTTTGAGACATTTTTGTCGGAAAAGTTGAAAAATTCGAGATATCCGGAACTAATCTATTTTCACTCGAAATTCAGTTTTTTGGGTAAAACTTATATCTCGTGTATATTTCTAGTGTCAGATATCAAGATTTTTGCGAAAAATTTTTTTAGGCTGCTAGGCTGCTAGGCTGCTAGGCTGCCAACTTCACATTTCCAGCAGTCTAACAACTTAGCTTCGTAAAATGAAAAATTCCGTGTTTTTTCTAAGTTATGAATTACTATCTTTATAAAGACCGCATTTATGTATAAATGACAAGTTTTGAGACATTTTTGTCGGAAAAGTTGAAAAATTCGAGATATCCGGAACTAATCTATTTTCACTCGAAATTCAGTTTTTTGGGTAAAACTTATATCTCGTGTATATTTCTAGTGTCAGATATCAAGAATTTTGCGAAAAAATTTTTTAGGCTGCTAGGCTGCTAGGCTGTTAGGCTGCCAACTTCACATTTCCAGCAGTCTAACAACTAAGCTTCGTAAAATGAAAAATTCCGTGTTTTTTCTTAGTTTTGAATTACTATCTTTATAAGGACAGCATTTATGTATAAATGACAAGTTTTGAGACATTTTTGTCGGAAAAGTTGAAAAATTCGAGATATCCGGAACTAATCTATTTTCACTCGAAATTCAGTTTTTTGGGTAAAACTTATATCTCGTGTATATTTCTAGTGTCAGATATCAAGAATTTTGCGAAAAATTTTTTTAGGCTGCTAGGCTGCTAGGCTGCTAGGCTGCCAACTTCACATTTCCAGCAGTCTAACAACTTAGCTTCGTAAAATGAAAAAATTCCGTGTTTTTTCTAAGTTATGAATTACTATCTTTATAAAGACCGCATTTATGTATAAATGACAAGTTTTGAGACATTTTTGTCGGAAAAGTTGAAAAATTCGAGATATCCGGAACTAATCTATTTTCACTCGAAATTCAGTTTTTTGGGTAAAACTTATATCTCGTGTATATTTCTAGTGTCAGATATCAAGAATTTTGCGAAAAAATTTTTTAGGCTGCTAGGCTGCTAGGCTGCTAGGCTGCCAACTTCACATTTCCAGCAGTCTAACAACTTAGCTTCGTAAAATGAAAAATTCCGTGTTTTTTCTAAGTTTTGAATTACTATCTTTATAAGGACCGCATTTATGTATAAATGACAAGTTTTGAGACATTTTTGTCGGAAAAGTTGAAAAATTCGAGATATCCGGAACTATTCTAATTTCACTCGAAATTCAGTTTTTTGGGTAAAACTTATATCTCGTGTATATTTCTAGTGTCAGATATCAAGAATTTTGCGAAAAAATTTTTTAGGCTGCTAGGCTGCTAGGCTGCCAACTTCACATTTCCAGCAGTCTAACAACTTAGCTTCGTAAAATGAAAAATTCCGTGTTTTTTCTTAGTTTTGAATTACTATCTTTATAAGGACCGCATTTATGTATAAATGACAAGTTTTGAGACATTTTTGTCGGAAAAGTTGAAAAATTCGAGATATCCGGAACTATTCTATTTTCACTCGAAATTCAGTTTTTTGGGTAAAACTTATATCTCGTGTATATTTCTAGTGTCAGATATCAAGAATTTTGCGAAAAATTTTTTTAGGCTGCTAGGCTGCTAGGCTGCTAGGCTGCCAACTTCACATTTCCAGCAGTCTAACAACTAAGCTGCACAAAATGAAAAATTCCGTGTTTTTTCTTAGTTTTGAATTACTATCTTTATAAGGACCGCATTTATGTATAAATGACAAGTTTTGAGACATTTTTGTCGGAAAAGTTGAAAAATTCGAGATATCCGGAACTAATCTATTTTCACTCGAAATTCAGTTTTTTGGGTAAAACTTATATCTCGTGTATATTTCTAGTGTCAGATATCAAGGATTTTGCGAAAAAATTTTTTAGGCTGCTAGGCTGCTAGGCTGCTAGGCTGCCAACTTCACATTTCCAGCAGTCTAACAACTTAGCTTCGTAAAATGAAAAATTCCGTGTTTTTTCTAAGTTTTGAATTACTATCTTTATAAGGACCGCATTTATGTATAAATGACAAGTTTTGAGACATTTTTGTCGGAAAAGTTGAAAAATTCGAGATATCCGGAACTAATCTATTTTCACTCGAAATTCAGTTTTTTGGGTAAAACTTATATCTCATGTATATTTCTAGTGTCAGATATCAAGAATTTTGCGAAAAAATTTTTTAGGCTGCTAGGCTGCTAGGCTGTTAGGCTGCCAACTTCACTCTGCTAGGCTGCTAGGCTGCTGGGCTGCCAACTTCACGGACCTCACTTAATTACTCCCTTTGAACCATTTTCCAAAATGTTCTACTTTTCCTTTATAATAACCATATTTTGTACTCTTAAACATTTAAGTTAGCATAAACTAAGGTGGTTTCTAGGCTCCTGACGCTGGTAGCTTGTTCCATTATGGAATAGTTCTTGAAAAATATATTTTCAGCTGTAGCTTAGTATGAAGGGACACTGTCAATTCTGCGCAGTGTTCTCCCCATCCCAATAAGCTGCTTGCACGGTGGTTAATCACATGACTCAAATTTTTGAAAATCACCAATATTTTTGTTACAACTCAATCAATTTGAATTCAGTTTGCAACAGAGAATTTGGAAAATTGTAAGCAATAAGCTGGGCGTGGTGGATTTTTGAAAAATCAACTGATTAAAAAGTTATTGAAGATCAACAAAAATTTTGGTTTATCTTCAATAACTTTTTATCAGCGGATTTTTTCAAAAATCCATCACGTCCGTATAATGCTTGACGTCTGTCCACCTTCTCTATTTTAAACCGAATTCAAATCGGTCCCGTATTAATATAATAGATCTAATAGAATGTTTTTTGAAATTGTTCTATCACGTGATTATCCACCGTGGTTTGGGTTCCACTATAGCTTCATGCAAAACAGAGTGATAGAACTTCAATTTCAAAAGTAACACAAAGCCCAATGTCTTTTAGAAATAATCACCAAACATGGATATATTGTATAAAAAAACAGTTTACTTTAATGCACTTGGCAATAATAGTCTAAATAATAAAATTCTGAAAAAAAGATGTGGTAAACGAAACAAGAGGGCCATTGGCCCTGAAGCGCTCACCTGATAATATAACTTTTTGTATACCAATTTTCAGGTTGATTGGACAAAAAATGTGACCTCTAGAGTGCACACAAGGTTTAACTAAGATTTGACCCTGTGACCTAGAATTGATCAAGACAATCATTCTGATCAACTTTCAGGTTGATTGCCGAATGATTGGGCAAACATGTGGCCTCTAGAGTGCACACAAAGTTTTACAAAGATTTTACCTCATGACCTAGTTTGTGACCCAAGATGACCCAATTTCGATCTTGTCCGAGAATTGATCAAGACAATCATTCTGATCAATTTTCAGGTTGATTGGGCAAAAAATGTGGCCTCTAGAGTGCACACAAGGTTTTTCTAAGATTTGACCCTGTGACCTAGTTTTTGACTCCAGATGACCCAATTTCAAAGTTGTCAGAGATTTTAACAAAACAATCATTCTGAGCAAATTCCAGGTTGATTGGGCAAAAAATGTGGCCTCTAGAGTGCACACAAGGTTTTTCTAAGATTTGACCCTGTGACCTAGTTTTTGACCCCAGATAATCCAATTTCGAACTTGTCCGAGATTTTATCAAGACCATTATTCTGATCAATTTTCAGGTTGATTGGGCAAAAAATGTGACCTCTAGAGTGCACACAAGGTTTTTCTAAGATTTGACCCCGTGACCTAGTTTTTGACCCCAGATGACCCAATTTCGAACTTGTCCAAGATTTTATCAAGACAATCATTCTGAGCAAATTTCAGATTGATTGGGCAAAAAATGTGGCCTCTAGAGTGCACACAAGCCAAAGGTTGACGCACGACGCACGACGAACGACGCACGACGGACGCCGGACGCCGGACGACGGACACAGCGGTATCACAATACCTCACCATGAGCACTATCGTGCTCAGGTGAGCTAAAAAATAATCCCACGAAGCAATTTCTTTTTTTCCTCACGAAATATGTATGGACACTGTGCTTTTGAATGATTTGTCTCTACAATGTACATCTTCAAATTGAATCTCCCAATAATAAAGTTTTTGTCTATAACGATTTCAAAATAGAATATTCTAGAATTACGTCATTGTGGAAAAGTTTTTTGTATCATACCCCAAAAGAGTGAAAGATTTCGGTGACCCATCCGACATAACTCTTTTGATAGTGAAAAGAAAATACCCTTAAACTGATAACAATCATTTTTCTCCTTTTGCTTCAATACTTTGTTCTATAATGAAAACAAATCCTACCTCAATACAAATGAGTTTTATTGTATCAAAAAGATCGATGGCTCATCGAGACTTGGAAAGGTAGAACAAAATTTTATGAAATACAACTATGTATGAATAATGCATGAAATAAGGGAAACAAATGTGTCAGGCTATATTTTTCCAGCAGTTATCTCTCGTAATTTCAACGATTTTAGTTTCGTAGGTTTAAAACCAAATTTTTACATCGCCCAAGGAACTGAACAAACATAAGAAATCGAAAACATGGTTTCGTCTAAATTGGTCATTTATCAACTGATAACTGAAGCGAGTATGTTAGTTGCATGTATTTTGCGACTATACATGTAGAACCAAATCCTTTGCCCCGTTTTACAATTACTCTTACGACCATGTTTTTGTATAAACTATGTAAAAGACCTTTCGTCGGTGTTTTGCAATACCTCACAACCACAGCTTGTTTACAAGGCTTTGCAATAAACCGACGACATAATTGCACGAGAAATCAGATTTGGCAAATCAGATAGGTTGTTACAAGGCTAATGGAGTTTTACGTCCTACTCAACTGCTAAGGTCATATGGAGACTGGACCTCGGTTCAAAGTCTCATCAGAAAGACTGGAGAGGAGGGGGATCTATCCTGCGACCCCTATGTTACAACTCCAGATCGCGTTACCACTGCACAAGACCCGCTCCGGATTGTTACAAATCAGTACGCAAAACTAATCATACGTTCGTTAGTAACACGGGCTTTTGGTGGTACATGTAGTTCCCAGAAGGATACTAACCCCACAAAAGCGACCTTTTCTAATGACAATAAGTTTTTTGCTACAAAAAGACTAGGTTTTCCGCTATGTGATGATAACCCGTCCTTGTTGTTATAAAATCTCGTAACTACGGCTTGTAGTTACGGAATATTATGACAACACCTACGAAATACAATTTGTTTGTCAGAAATTACGTCACTGTTTACTAGACATGTTTTCCGTTATGTCCTATAGTGGACGCTAAATTACAACTCCAAACCTTTTTACATCTAAACCTGGGTTCAGAGGATGGTATTTGATAAAAACTCAGCATCATTGGCTTGTGCTATATATTCGACAGTACCCAACATCTCCAATGTACAGAGTGTCCCAAAAAAAACGGAACCCATTTTTGAAAGTACATTTCTCATGTATCAGGCAATATTTCTCCACCAAATTTACATATGCAATAGCAACGACAGTTTTCTATTATCAGTCAAAATTTGGTCGAAAAATAATGATTAGTTTTGAAAATATTGACATTAAAATGAATATACCCGGAAAACCATTTTAACACGATATCGATCTTTCCGTTTTGCGCGCGCCTACACTCATTGAATAAATTGATGCTATACAATTGGTTGATATATTCAATACAATACAAAAATGATTTTGAAACATTGTATTCACAATAGTGCAGTTTCATTTTATCTTTTTTTGCAAATAATCAAACTGTTAATGCTGCGAGCTGCGATGTAACTAAGCTGAATACAAACAAAATATCCAAGTGCATCACATTCTCATGAATAATAATCATATGCACTTATTTTATTTCTGACCAACATGCCGGTCACCGCTCAATTTAAAGTATTACGGATTTCATTTAACCTGACACTGGACTTTATGCAAAACACAAATAACACAAAATTCACCAAAAAGAATTAAATCATAGTCCACAGAAATGTATACTATGCAAGAAAATTAAGGCTGGACTAATTTTAGGAAGCATACCAAGCTTGTAATTTATGAAAATAAAAGTTAAAACTGCACCATGTGAAATGAATCACATAATAATTTGAAATTAATTCAAACAACCACCCTATAGACTCGATTTGAACGTACAGAACGTTTACATATTAAGAGCAATTCCGTGTAAAAACCGACCAAACCTTGGCCACGCATAGTCACAGATTTCAAAGAAACCATTATATTTGAATAGAATGTCAAAAACTATAAATAAAATGTGCCTTTCGTTTTTCTGTATTTCCCCTCGTTTCCATGGTAACAGGCCCCAAAGTTCCAAAAATGCTGATTTCCTGAAAATTGGACACCAATTTCAAAAAGCCAGATCTAACAAAGCATTCTGCCACATTCAAATTTGTTGTGTATTTTTTATTTTGAGATAAATGATTATTCTTCCAAACTGTGGTTTCGTTATCCGATTCAGATGTCTGAATCAGTTTTTCGGGGAGGCTGAATGCAGAAAACGAGGTCTAAAAAATGGGAAAATGGTCGTTTTTAAAATAGCGCAAGTTACCAAACGCGGCGAAATTAACCATTCGCTTCATTTTGTAAAGAAAGTTCGAAAATTTCCCATCAAAATGGTGGTAAAATCTGGATGGGCACTCTAAAAACGCTATTTTGACAGCTGTCAGAAATCGGTAAATTTCTTGAGAAGTCGTGCATTTTTACCTCCCCTTTCATGATTACAGACGATATTAGCGTTTTTTACCCAACCATCAATGGCAGCCTCCTGTCAACATATCCACGACGCATTGGCTTACTGGGCTAGTTTACAGAATTTTTATGGATAACACGAAGAAGAGGATTGTCAAAAAGCATGTTCAGATAAAGGTTTGCACATAGAAAGTTCCATTTGACTGTTTATATGGTGACAGATCGGTGTAAAGCGAATGTCAAATATCATGACGTCACATGTAAACAAATTTGTGTCAAATGACGTCACGTATGATTTGCAGTGTTTCGGTGGATTCTATCAATAATGTAGTTTAAGGGGGAATGCTCCAGTTTTTCGGAACACTCGGACTTTACTGCAGTAATTTAAATGTTTCGCACCAACATGTTTCGCTACCAGATTTTCAATAATATAACACATCATTACAATTTACCATTTTCGACGGTAAAAGTGTATTTATTATGCGAAACTGATTTTCTCAAGATGGAAATCGTATATTTAGAGCAAGACAGTCGTAAAAGTGTATGCAGTTACCACTGTTTTGCGTCAATTTATTCATGTGTAGCTGATAAAAATTGCCGTAATTCACTAATAAGTGCGCTGACCTATACATTTTCTTTTTGAATTATTACCAGGATATGTTGCTTAATACAATGAGGGGGTTTGATCAAATTCTATTATGTAGAACTTGAAATATTTCCAAAATTAGGCAAATTTTGACATAAAACACTCCAGCTTCGTTGATCTAACCGAACACGTGAAGCATGCTGTTTTATACATTTACGCATTTATAATAGCACGTATTTTGGGTTTTATGTTCGCAATAAATGTAAGACGTTACTTTAAATCCGTTTTCGGGACTAAACGATGAATATACAGCTTTTTATTAGCATTTTAGTGACCTTGGACAGGTGCAAGAAATTGTGCATTTTTTCGATGTAGGGTTATGTGATACGAATGCCAATAAAATTCAAACAAGATCGCTGATCACCAATTTTTATTTTATTTTTCAATTGATAATAACCTGTAATTTCAACATACAAAATATGAATAAATTCTATTATTGGGAAAACATTTAGGAAACTGGAGCATTCCCCCTTAAATGTTTTCAAATTGATCAGCTTGTGGAGCAATATGTTGTTAAACATTTAAAGCGTTAGTCTAGGTTAACTTAAAAGCAGTGAGTACTTTAAACTTTGTGAAAAAAGAAATTATGCACATTCGTTTCTTTGTGTTTGATGATGTTGATTTTTAAAAAAGTCAGTGACCATCAAAATACTTATATATCCAGGTTCCTCAATCGTCCAGTTTCAGTTAAAATGACATTGGATCATTTTTTGTTGCTCATGTAGTAGATATATATCTTCGATGCCCATAATTGAAATATAGAAGGAAAAGGATGAAATTGCTGAAAGTAAAAAAATGAGCATTTTTTTTTATCCCTTTCTTACTTTTTTTCCAATTTCTATATTGACCTCTTTCCCAAACAAGGTCTGGGCTTGACATCCCTACTAAAACAGGATTGGGAAAAACATGAAGGTAAAAGAAGAAATTCTGAAAATGTTTAGTTAAAATGTTCGATATCCAATTTCATTGATGAGAAAGGCCTTAGGGACCAGAATTTCACTTCCGCTTTTAAAAGTAGTTTCGGGATAACTGTCAAAGTTCTGTAATTTATATAAATTTAGATCTAGATCTATGTAATTTTTTAATATTATCATTTTCTTTAAACGGTTTCCACACTCTGGCATATAATATCTGCACGCATTAGTTACTGTTTGTGCACCTTTCAGGCATAGATCTAGATCTAAATGTAGTTGCTGGTTAGATTCTTATTATGATTCAATGTTGTTTTTGTTTCAGATGTACACAGTAAAGTGTTGTGGAACTTTGATGGTGATCATCTATCAGGTGAACAAATGACAGGTAAAATTTTCCCTATTAATTCAAGAGATGGGTGCAATATTGTAACAATATTTTACCTTTATCCACCTGCATGGTTACAGGCCTGTCAGTCTGTCTCAACACTCCTTTGAATTTGTATTCCCTCAATTAACTTCCCACACATAAACTCTTCTTTACTCCCCAAAAGACAAATGCTTTGGAAAACATGGTGGAAAGTGAACAGATTGCTTGTGACAAAGAATTTCTTTTAATTCCCACACTATTTTCTACCCAAAAAGTTCTAAAAATCATTCACATTAAAAAAAGTCATCTGCAACTTCTCTTAATTTGGACTAGTTGATTTGGAACATTTGTGGTTTGGTAATGGGTTAAAGCTGAATTCATTACCTGGTGAAACACCACAAAATTTATATTTCACTTTTGACACCAAATTCAAGGTCATTCATAAAGGTAAAATGTCAAATAAATTATTTCATTACCAGTGGCGGATCCAGGGGGGGGGGGGGGTTCGGGGGGTTCTAACGAACCCCCCTCTTTAGCCTGATTCTTTCATTTTCATGCAGAAATTCAGTCATAAGTGTGTAATACTTGTAAAACGAACCCCCCTTTTTGTGAAAACGAACCCCCCTCAAAGAAATCCTGGATCCGCCGCTGATTACCATATTTGTACAATTCTATGTAATAAACGTTACTGCCATAAACGTATTTACGTAATGATAAATTTGACAAGAAAAATGAAGTGTATAATATTGTACCATTTGAAGTGTATTGCACCATTGCCTCAACATGTTTAGAGATTTACCAATGCACCATGACAGCACCTAAAGATTCTTCTTCCGCTGCACCTGTCCACCTGCCTAATTAATAGTGACAGAAAGAGAAAAGTCACAAAATCAGCAAAAAGGCAAGCACAAATCTGAGCTTTATTCTTTCCCAGACCACACCCGGTTGGCATAACCATAATAAATTTTAGTTAGAAAACATTGAAGGAAAATGTGGACATCTAAACATTATAAGCTGAAAGAGTTTTATGTAATCTGTCTTCGTGTACATGTTTAAAAATAACGTTCTTATAATTTTTATATTTCTTTATTTCAGATGGACCTAAAACGATTACAGACACAGATGGCAAAGTTTATAATTATAATATGAAGAACATTTACAGTGCATATTCCGGTAATTGTGAAGTGATATATAGTGTAGTTCAACAAAAAAATTAAATTTGTTACTTGAATAAAACAATAATTATTTCATTGTACATGTATAAGAAAAGGATGTGGAAAAAAGAAAGGAAAGTGTTCATGAACCATTTATATGTATGCTAGTTGCTTTTAACATCACAAATAACTGCAATTTAGACTGTTTCAATCTTCGGGCTGCTGCAGACTACGACATTGTTTTAAATTTGATTTAAAATACAATGCAGTACAGAAGATATTTAGGCAAAAACAGAAACTGCTGTTTATTAGCGTTTTCTTTATTGCACCAATATTCACTAAGCGATTTCTATCACACATATTTTGGTATGTCACTTTTGGAAAGGTCTGAATGCTTCCTCAAATTGGTCCGTCTGGGGTGAAGGGCTGCAGCGATGTTGCAAATTGTAGCATGTTTGACTCTTAATCATGGAGTCTCTGGTTCAATCCTGGTATGAGGACATCAGAACAAGGTCTTCCTTTGGAAAGGATGGAAGTGTGAAGGAGTGGAGGATTATTGAGAACATTTTAGTTTATAATATAATGCATTCTTACTTAACCCATTTTCTACACATAGAAAATTCAATCTGTTCAAATTTGAAAGCTTGTAATGTATAAATTATAAATTGTAGTTGTCAGCATTATTTCTATCTTCTTGCATACTTAAAGTTATCTCAAGCCTTTTTCTATTGGGGACATTGAAACCAGGGTTTTCATGGGAGATGGTAACGTTGTCGCTTTTCAACAAAAACCTCGTATCCGCAGCTTATTTCAAGCTGCAGATACAAGGTTTTCTTTGAAAAGCAGCGGCATGTTAATTCCAATTGTAAATATAGATGAATAATAAACCTTATTCGCGCCGAAATATGTCTTGAATTTGATTTATTGCATTTCTTCCTCACCCCAAACAGGCCCGTAGGAACTGGGGGGCTAGGGGGGAGGGGGGGGGGGGCTAAGCTCCCCCCCAAAGATGGTCAAAATGTCGAATTTTCCTTATTTTTCACTGAAAATTTAGGAAAAAATTCAATTTAGCCCCCCCCCCCCTCAATATTTGGGCTTTAGCCACCCCAATATAAGATTGCTTCCTATGGGCCTGCCAAAGGCGACAGTCTGCTGGAAAATATGAAACATTAGAACACAGAAAACAATGAGTGAAATGGGGAAATTTTTGATCACCATTGTTTTCTCTTTTCTATAACAAATTTTCAATTTTTGCCAAGGAAGGGACACCAAAACCAGTGTTTCGATGTAATAAATCCTCTTCCCAAATGGTAAGAAAAGGAGACTGATTCAGCTTTGAAAGATAAAACAGACCAACAATAATAACTACAGTCGACACTCGTTGTGTCGAAATCGGAGGGCCGTCAAAATACCTCGACATATCCAGAGTTCGACTCATCCGATATTTTGTTCAGTTTCAATTTAAATGACAATTGACCATTTGTTTGTTCACCAAATGCCTTCATAGTTGAAATATAGTAGGAAAAGGAAATAAATTGCTCGAAACGAGCACTGATTTCTATTCTTTTCCTACTGTATTTCAAATGCTATACAATCGACACTCGTTGTGTCGAAATCGGAGGGGCCGTCAGAATACATCGACATATCCATAGTTCGACTCATCCGGTTTTGTTCGGTTTCGATAACATTGATATTTGACCGTTTTTTAACTAATCAAGTACCATTATCAATGAAATATAGTAGGAAAAGGAAAGTTTCGAGCAATTTCTATCATTTTCCTACTAAATTTCAATGGCTATATTGAGTGGGGCATTCATGCTGTCATAACCAGAGCTTAATAATGTGCAAAAGTGCTGTGACATCTTTTCCATTATTTGTCGTAAACTGGTCATATTTTACTGACAAACGGTAAATTATAACGTCGAACCTTTCGAAAATCTAATGTCTCCATAGTTCTTTTGTCGCCTTAAAATACCGAGTATATGACTGTGTCTACCCCATGTATAGATAAAAGTAATTTATATTGCTTAGCCATACATCGTGAATGCTTTATTTCTTTTTTGGATTTCTTAAACCTCGAATTAGGAGTCAAATATTGCAAATTTTTACAATTTTTGGTCGACAAAAATTGCCATTTTCACCATTTTAGCATAGATCTCGTTACCATGACAACCATATTTTCATTACTAGAATAAGAATTTATATTGCAACATCAATTCTAAACAACTCCACACAGTATCTATATCAATTAGACGTATTTCATTTATTAAACGAAATGTTTAGGCTTAAAAATGAGCATTACTTGTTTTTCCATGTTATTTTAGTGGGTGGGGTAATTTTCACTCACCATTTACCACTTTAGCCTAGCATAATCCCCGTTTCAACATATTTTAGGAATTATCAGATAAGTATAATACAGATGTTTACACAGAATCAATATTTAGACAAAAACTGGTGGTAAATCGTACATTATAAGCTCCTTCTAATGAAAATATAATTTTGGGTCGTTTCTGTGTTGTGCTTATTCAAAAAGTCCCAGAATCGTTTGTTTATGAAGTGCCCACGGAGATTTTTTATTCGTTTGCTTCTTATGACAATGGTCTGACTGGATAATGATATGGCTCCTCTTAAATTCGCCGCGTTTGTTAAATCCATGGTCTCAAAATAAGATAAAATTGACATTTTTTGACAAAATGAAAAAAATGCAAACCCCACCCACCTTCGGGTTACCATAGATACATAACAGAACATTGGATCGAAACATGAAGGATCCGTATTTTTTCCGTGGGTGCATTTGTATCATAGTCAATGTTCAAAATTAAGTTACTATATAAGATGGGCCTTAATTGATGTTTGAAAAATTGCTGATTTTGGCATAAAAATTGCTCTTTTTTATGGTAAAATGTTCTAGGGAGGTTACCATGGCAACAAAGCTTATATTGAAAAAAATAAGCATCAATAATTGTTTTGGGGGCAGACCCTAACATATTCGGAAAGTATGAAGAAAATCCATGACTATGCGTGCCGGACCCATATTTAGATTTGGTCGGTTTTTACACGGAATTGCTCTTAAATTTTGAGAAAATCGGTACATACATGTACAACGGTACAGAATTCATTACCTGACCGTTAGTGCGCTTTCACGAACAAACAAGACGCAAAATCAATATCATGTCAGATCGGTTTTTAGCTCCACTGGCCTTTCAGGCCAGCGGGCTATTGTCATGGGGATGTGTCCGTCGTGCGTGCGTCCGTGCGTCCGTCCGTCCGGTCGTCAACTTTTTCTTTAAAAATCTTCTTCTCAGAAACTACTTGATGGATTTCAATCAAACTTCACATGAATGATCTTTGGGTGACCCTCTATCAGATTCCTTCAAAGAAGTCTGATTGGAGGGTAAAGGCTGGAGTTATCTGCCCTTGAATGTTAAAAATGGCTGTTTTGGTTTTGTTTCACTCTCACAAATACAAATATTGACCAATCATGACAAAACTTGGACAAAATGTTGGTGACTATAAGATCTTGCCAGAGTGTAATTTTCATTTAGATCTGAATTTTTCATCTTGAGTTATGTGCCCTTGAAATTTACAAAATTGCCATTTTCGACCTTACTTTTTACTCTAAGAACCATAAACATTAACCAATCAACACAAAACTTTAATGTAATCTTTCTGACAATAAAATCTTGCATAAGTGTAATTTTCAGCCTGATTGGACAAGAAAATCCTGAGTTATCTGCCCCTAAATTTGACAAAATTACCATTTTCGATGTTGTTTTCACTCCATCAATGTCAGATATTGACCGATCAAGATAAAACTTGGACACAATGTTGCTGACCTTAAGATCTCAGATATCTGATTGGACTGGAAAGTTTAGATTGACATGTATCTACACTTGAATTTTACAAAATCACAGTATTTGTTAGACTGAATGATATTATTATCAGAATGTATCAATATCAAGAGAGGTAACTAATATAAGCCCAAGACATTTGCTCATTGAGTTATCTCCCTTGTTTTAAGTCTAATATGTGAATCAATTACAAAAGTCAAAACTTGTGTTGTTAAGATTTCAAGAAATTCTGGCCTGTGGAGCGACTCAAGACCTTCAGGTCTTCTAGTTTAGTGTCATTATTAATTTGCTTATAACTTTTGAACCGATGCATATTTTTAAGTGAAATTTGGAACACAAATGCAAAAATAATGTATCTTCAGTACTGCAAATTCAAAATTAGATTGTTTGCTTACGCTTTGAAATATTTGACTTTGAATTAGGGTTCCGTTTTTTTTGGACACTCTGTAGTTTTTAGAGGTTTTAGATAAAAATCCTGATTCGGAGGATGCTATTTGATAGTAACTAAACAACACTTGCTAGTTTCATTGTTGACACGAATTGATAACTCCCATGTCCCTTTGCACCAAAATCTGGATTCAGAGGATGGTATCAGATAAATACTCGATTCCATTGGCTAATACAAAAGCTCTCGCTCTCTAAGAACTCCAATGCCCTTTCATTAAAATGTCTGGATAGGAACTTAGATGTCTTGACTTGTGATCTAATTTACATTAACATACAATCCATGAGCCATTTTAGACCCAAATCTGGATTCAGGGGATAATACGAAGTGGCTTGTGTCTTCGAGGTTACGATTGGCAGGAAGTTTCTCCTGCTGCTTGATGCGGACAGCATAGACCCAGACACCTTCATTGACACGCTCAACAACGCTGTGATTGGAGACGGCCAATGAAGTTCATGGTAAAAAACAGACCATCAAGAGGCCATGGGTAACACCAGACATACTAAAGCTATGCGACCAAAGGAGAGACATGAAACAGTCTAAGTATGTATTGGATTGCATGGAGTTTTACATCCCACTCAACAGCTAAGGTCATCTGGAGACGGGACCCCGGTTTAAAGTCTCATCCGAAAGACCGAGTCTAGTTATGGATGTCCGAAGTAGTGAGCGGGTCACAAAGTACCGGCAAGCAGATAAACTGGTAAAGATAACTATGTTAAAGGTCAGAGAGGATTGGGTTGCAGCGCAATGCAGCAATGTCAAATTGAGTCTCAAAGCCAACAACACCAAAAAGACCTGCAAACTTGTAAAATACCTCACGAGTGGGAAACAAGATTGGCAAAGCACCACCCCAGATAAGAAAGGGAAGTTTCTTACTGAACTTATGACATTTTGATCAGGTTGAGATGATATACTTTGGAGCTGTTCTCCTACTGCACAACAGGAGATCCAGAGAAATTCAACATACTCATGCCATCCAAGTACACGTATTTATAGATTTCAAGATTGCCTTTGACAGAGTCTGGCATGTCACACGTTGGGCTACTATGAACCATTATAACATCAACTTTAACCTAATCCGCGTCATACAAAATCTCTACGACAAGACCAGCAGTGCAGTCTACCTTAACGAAGAAATTGGTGAATGGTTCAGAACATCAGTTGGAGTTAGACAAGGATGCCTGCTTTCACCAACACTATTCAACATTTTCCTGTAAGAATTATGACTTATGTACTTTAACCACGAAGGAATGCTTTGGTTGCAGAACGATCAAAAACCTGTGGTTTTCTGATGATAAAGACGGACTGGCAGGCTCAGAACAGGAGCTAGAAAACCTGGTCAACCAACTTGTCAGATCCTCTGCAGACTACGGTATGGAAATCAGCGCCAACAAAACCAAACATATGACAAACAATATTCAACAAGAGCCGTCAGAGACGGACAATGCTCCCCGAATAAGGCATTGTCACAATAAATATATGCCATACAGAGCTAATATAAAGCTAACAAATGTTAAGCCCCCTTTTTGCATGACATATTTTGTATACGCAAATTTTAAATAGTTTATTGTCAAGGGCATCTGATTTGCTACTCAAATATGAAATTTCATCAAATTCTGACCATTAGACTAGGAGAATTAGAGAAAAACTGTATTTAACCTTAAGTCCCCTTTTCCCATGACGAGGCCTCAAATCCAAAAACCGGGAAAAGTACATCGGCATTTTGTCATAGGGAGTTCACATGGTAAGTTTCATTTGATTTGTCCCAAGGGTTATGGAGAAATCGCTTCGGACGGACGGACGGACGGAATGACGGACGGACAGGACGGACGGACGGACGGACAGACAAAGCGGCGACTATATGCTCTCCCTTCGGGGAGCATAAAAACCTAATAAAACTTTAAATACCTAGTCGATGCAATAGTATCAGGTGAGGGGTCCAAACCTGGAATTTTGCAACTATTCCCTCTTCAGGCTCTCCCCGAAGATCGGGACATTGATTGAATAATGCCTTTAGACGGATTAAAAGTTCAATTTTCAAAGCATAGAACGGGTACATAAAACCCTTTTGATTTTAACAAATTCTCTGCATTTTCTTTCTTGTCAACTTCAAGAAGACGGAAACCCGATTTAAACTTTTTGGTTTGGTTTTTTGTCTCTTCCATCGATTTCGGTTTGATTGCCTAAGAAAGGATTAACTTTTTGATTACGAATCGTAAAAGTTAGCATAACGGATTGTTGTCATTAAGGCTATATATTCGATGAGCAGAAATCAAGTCAGATTCGATTAGCTGTACTAGGCCTATCCATTATCCGTGTCAGAGTAAAAGTCAAAGCGAGTTTGTTTTTTGTGTGAAATCCATATTTGAAGATTAATTGTTTATCATGCAATACCCCCACCTTACTCGGGGTCCAACAAGGGGGCATTGTAAAAAGAGCAGTTTTCAAGCCTCCAATGCCAGGGTCACCTAGATAGTTTACCCGAGACAACCAACTAATGTGCTCGGCGAAAAAGATACATGATAAAGCTCTGTGCACAGAAATTCATCATTCAAATAAATTCCGAACAAGATATTTGATCAACCCAATTAGCCTATGTGACTATAAAGAGTTGAGCAGCATTAAATAGATACTGACTGCATCCCGATCAACTCGACCTCTGCTCTATCTGTTCACTCGAACAATTTGACTGTAGAGGTCGGATTTGATTGACTAGAGATCGAGAGGTCATTCAGAAGGGTTTGAAAGGGAACTTTAGTTGGCCTGATCTGTACGTCTTGCGTGCTGCTGGTGTGCTAAAAGACGCTGAATGGTCGTAGCAAAGAATTGTCCGGTCAATTCTTTGCTGCGTGCAGTCTGCGTCGTGGTTGCGTCCACCAAAATCGTACGTTGCACGTGCGTGCATCCCACGACTATACGTACGTTTTAGACGCAGACCGCACACAGGAGCACGTACGATCGGTTGTAAGAGAGGCTTTATTTGTAGCGGCGTGAGACAAACATCTGAGCAAGGATTTTGAAAAAAACGTCCCAAGTATAGCATTTGAGACAGCCATGTTTAAAGATCATCCTGTGTCAATGTGCAATCTTACCAGGATATATGCTTGTCTCATACGGATTTGGTTTGTTGGGAAGGGTGATATGCCGTTTTCAACTGCTTTGGTCATATTGCGACGGATATAGTATCTAACCATGGATTCAAGTTGTTTCTTATACAAGACTAGTGCTATCACAACACCTTAACCGAACCTCTCGTCTCATACGGATGCTACGTGTCAAGAAGAACGTATTGGAGAGCAACATGGTTACTGATCAGACTGCGTATATACGCAGGCTGATCTGGAATCATGTTGGGCTCAAAAGCCAAAGGGACCTTTTTTCCATATCCAGACTTTTATCCAGTAGAAATTATCTGGAAGAAAGTTAAAGATTTCTACTACCAGAGAAAATATACACAAAGCCGGGAATCTAATTCACAACACGACTTGGGGCCGCGGCTTTAGCTGGTTGGTAGTACTAGAGGTCCCGGGTTCGATACCCGGCCGCGGCAACTACCCTTATTTTGAGCCCTAATTCAAACATTTAACATAATAAACAATTCTAGACAATACAAATTCAAGCATCATATAACATAAATTTTTCGTAAAATTAACCATTCCTTAACACGAAATTTTAGGCTGTCTCTATTACAAAGGGCACTGTAGACGTTAATAGTCGTTATTTTAATAGAGTCAATGCATTAGTGCCTTTAACGATACGACAAAGAATAGTTTCCGACGACTTTGGGGAAACGAAATATGCTGATGGTCTCGGTACCACATCCTTCAATTAGTAGACCCAAAACAGTTTTTGTTTAGGAATGGATTAATATCAATGTTGATATGCCCTTGGTATACCTCACGATAATGGAGCTGGCAGAGCATCACAGTTTGTTGGCTAGGGCTTCTCGGCGGCAAATACCCTTCCGACATAAATGTCACCAATCAATGGTTTGATATTGTGAACCTATGCGGGGCGAGCAGCTGGAGGCTCGGTTAGAGTGTTGTGGTACTACCTGTATGAGAAGCAACGTGATTCGATGGTTAGGTGCTCCAGTCGCCGCGATATGATCATAGCAGTTGAAAACGGTGTAAAACCCCAATAAACTCAAACTCGAAAACAGGTACCCGTCAAAGTTTCTCGACATAACCGGTGTTTGACTCCCAATTTCTTCCCTTTTGATGAAAGTTGACTATTTTTGTTAATCATCAAGGGCATTCGTAATTGAAATACAGTAGGAAGGGAAGGAAAATGCTCGAACCTATTGATCCTTGTTGTTGTCTGTTCAACTTTGCTTTGTAATTTGATTGATTGATGTAAAAGCTTCTTCCAACTGATATGGTTTTATTGTAGTGGCTAGATCACCTAACCCAATTGGATCACCAAGGACAACTCTATCGAATCATACCTTGGATGTGTGTGTATGAAGAAATCTTGAAAAAAATTGGATTTCTTAGCCGGAAGTGGCTACGCTTCATAAAGTAGTTTTCGAGGTCAACCAAATGCACAACCATGGCAACTTGCGGGACTTGCAGGTTGTAATCATTCTAAAAAGAGAGGACACTGGAACTGCAAACAATATATTTCAGTATCATTGTCGCGTCATTGTTGACATTAGTCACAGACGAACGTTTTGAAATGTTGTTCTATTCTATTCTATTCATAGTCTGAAAGTAGTTCTACCAGATGCATCCAAGGTATGATTCGATAGAGTTGTCCTTGGTGATCCAATTGTCACCTAACCGTGCATTCATGGTATTTCTCACACCAGCAACACCAAATTTTTACAGAGCATCAGGTTGTTCGCCCATGTACGTATACTCCGTAAATATTGACCTGAACCCAATGAATATAAAATGAGTAATTGTGACATGGAATAATCGAAACTTGCCAGCAATCCTCACTGTCGAGCAGTGTCGATAGTTTCCATATGCATTATGACTTTGTATTCTGCACATGCTTCTCGTGTCAACATATGTTGAAGTGTGATAATTTCGCATTGCAATTACTCATTGCATATTCAACAGGCTCAGGTCAATATTTACGGAGTATATGTTTAGGATGCTTTCAAACCATTGAAGGGCAATATAACGTCAACGGGGAGTCAGAACCTCGTAACTCCAGCTTATTCAAGCTGTAGTTACGAGGTTTTGACTCCCCACCAACGATATGTCATAATTACTTTTTTTGTCGCGATCGGGGATCGAACTCTTGACCTCAGCGGGCCATGAAGGAGTTATAACATCATTGGTCTTGATCAGAATTAGAATTATTTCGCATAGTAGTTTGGCATGCACAAGCAAAAAACAATGAATTTTAGTGTACAAGCCGCGGTCATAGCGCATGTGGCAGAGCATCAAACTATAGCGCATATGTTCCGGGTTCAATCCCAGGCCACGGCAAATATCATTTCGGAAAAATGTGTCTTCGATCAATGGTTTGACAATCGTTAACCTATGTAGACAAGAAGCTGGAGGCTCGGTAAGGATATTGTGGTGGTAGAGCTGGTATGAGAATCGGCAAATATACATGGTTAGGTGTTCCTTCAATCCATTTATTTCAAGTAGATTTGTTAACACACAGATACATTATTTTGAAATGAAATGGATATATAATGTGTTATGATTCTTATAGATAAACAAATGTGCAAAAAAGTAAATTTCTGAAAAAAGGTGTAGTTACAATAGTTTTGCACAAATTCCTCGAAATTTAGTTACGACGTTTTAGAACGTAACCAACATAAGCCTGAAGTTAAAACTGCTCTAAATAGGGACGTAAGTTCGGATAAACAAATCGTATTTCGTGGGTGTTGTTACAAAATCTCGTAACTACGGCTTGAATCAAGCCGAAGTTACGAGGCTTTATAACAACACTGGCGATTTATCAAAACATAACTGCTGAACAAATCTATTTTTAGTATAAAATTCTTTGCCATTTATTTACTGCCTCTAAAGTGTAGGATTTATATACATGTATCTATTCACATTCAGTTTAAATCGAAATTTGCTCGTGCGCCTCGTGAGTATGGCATGGGATTCATAAAGTAAACAAACGACACTGATTTACAACCCTTACCAAAAATGACACTTTTTTAGACTGCTCAAATATGAATGAAATTTCAGAAAATGAACTAATGGAAGTACAAAAAGTGTATAAGATAGCAAGAAAATGTTGAGGGAAAATGAGAAGTTGTTCAATCACTGATTATCAGCAATTTCTTTTTTAATCTGAATGTTTTCTAATATCATTTTAACAGGCGACGTGAAAATTAATAAGGCCTCGATTGGGAAAGGGTTACCCACGTGACTTTATCTATTTTTATCCCGGTCATGAGTTATTTCATCCCAGTGGATCAATCGTATTTGAAACTTCGATTGTAATGGGTGCATACCTAATGGCCCCTAATATTGAAGAAATTAGTTTGCACGTATAATAACTTTATTATAATATTGCATCTATGCTTACTATCTTTCATTGTTAGTTGTAGCCTACTGTTTGGTTTTTATTGGCGTTTTTTTTTTTAAAAAAAATCTTTTGAAATGATTTACAAGATACATTCTTAATTACTTTAGAAAATGACATTATACTTGTCAATACCTAAGGTAGGTGATAATTATTTCAATTCATAACCTATATTACGCGTATATGTGTTAGCTTTTAATTACTAGTACATTTATTGCAAATTTGCCCTTTCCATCTTTCTGTTTACATGAAGATGGATTAATTAAATGCTATCAATAATTTTCAACGAAAAACAACGTAACTGCAGCTTTAAACAAGCTGCAGTTACGAGGTTTTCGTTCAAACCCGACGATATTCAAGTTAAAGTTCAGTGTTCTATTCTAACACTGCCTCAATCTCCCATGTAGTTAGGTAACGTGATTGCGCCCAATAGGACCTTAGTTGTCGACGGGCCTTGAAACTCCATTCATTCATTCATGACCCCTGACTGTCCATACTCATTATTATCCTTCATTTTTCTATAAATATCAAATTGGTAATCACCATAACCGGTGAATAGGTCGTCGTCCTTCGACAAGTTTGAATACATCTGGCACCCATCTGAAAGATAAAACAAAAGAACATCGTCCGTCAATGACAAGTCAGCATAAATATCCTTCATTGTTCTATAAATATCAAATTAGTAATCGCCATAACCGGTGAATAAGTCGTCGTCATTCGACAAGTTTGAATACATCTAGCACCCATCTGAAAGATAAAACAAAAGAACATCGTCCGTCAATGACAAGTCAGCATAAATATCCTTCATTTTTCTATAAATATCAAGATGGTAGTCTCCATAACCAGTGAATAGGGCGTCGTCCTTCGACATATCACAATAGATTTGGCACCCATCTGAAAGATAAAACATCTGACAAAATTGTCATCCGCCAATGGGTTTGAAATCGTTAACCTAAGTGGGCGAGCAGCTGGAGGCTCGGTAAGGGTGTTGTGGTAGTACTGGTTAGAGAAACAACAGGAATCCATGGGTAGGTGCTCCAGCCGCCGCGATATGACCCTGGTAGTTGAAATCGGCGTAAAACCCCAATAAATTCAAACTCTGAAAAGTATCATAACAAGGTATCATTATTGACATCATGTATGGATCCATAACGGGAGGTCTGTCCCCCAGGTGCGTAGACAGGCATACTCAAGGTCTTGTACGCCACAAATGTTGCTTAATTTTCTTTTTCGTTTACTATACCCGTGCTGCCGAAGTTCTTGAACGTTTTATATGCGATGTATTTGCATTTCTTCTCCTTTTCGAAATATTCCTCATCTCAGAGAATTCCTGTTTACTATCGTATAATTCCGAAAAGTATAATAAGGTATCATTCTGGACATCAAATTGTTGGTATAAATGCAAATACTTGTATGTCGAATAATGGATCAGTAGAAAACTCTGCTGTTTGGGAATGGTTTAAGATAGACAAGTATACTATACCCGTCTTTCCAAAATCCTTGAAGGTTCTGTATGCCATAAATTTGGACTTAGTCTTTCTTTCAAATTGTTCCTTTAGGATGCCAAACTGTTCCTTCGTCTGGCACAATTCTGAAAAGTATCATTACAAGATATCATTATGTGTGGATTCAGCGATGCGTTGTTTATCTATGTTGACATTTCCACCTCTGCAGCAGCTTTTTATTGTGGATCAGTGGAAATATCTGTTGTTTGGAAAATGGATTAAGAGAGACATGTTTTTTTTTTACCTGTTCTGCCAAAATCCTTGTACGTTCTGTAGACAATATATTTCGACTGTGTCTCTGTTTCGAATTATTCCTTTAGGACTCCAAATTCTTCCTTTGTTTGGCACATTCTGAAAAGTATCATAACAAGGTATCATTATGTACATTATGTGTGGATCCAGAACGGGCGGTCTGTCCTCACTCTTCCCTCAAACCTTCAAACAAAAAGACGGTTGTTGCTTTTTTGGCTATTTCGTTTATCAGACTTTCGTTGTTTCTTTTCGGAATCAGTTATCTTCATTGACTTCCATTTCCTAATCTGCAGCAGATTTTTATTTTGGAACATTGGAAACATCTGCTGTTTGGGTTTAAAAGAGACATGAATACTATGCCTGTGCTGCCAAAGTCTTTGGACGTTTTCCATGCCATGAATTTAGACTTTGTGCTAGTTTCAACTTAAGGAATTCAGACTTAGTCTCGCATCATTCTGAAATTATAATAAGGCATCGTTCTGGACATCATGTTGTTGGTGAAAATGTAAATCCTCGTATGTCGAATTGTGGATCAATATAAATCTCTGCTGTTTGGGAATGGGTTAAGAGAAACAAGTATACTATACTTGTTCTGCCATATGTATTTTGAACTTTTTGTATGCGACACAATTGGACTAATGAAACTGTAAATGCCGCCTTTAAGTCGAGAGACTATACCAGAACTTCCAAAGTTTTTGAATGCTCTCCTTGAAACAAATTTCGATTCACTGTCTTTTTCAAATGCCGCTTTCAGCCCGATGAACTCGACCTTTGTTTTGCGCCACACTGAAAAGTGTCACAACAAGGTAACAATCATGTTTGAAAAGGGGTTAAAAGAGACATGTATACTACATCGGAGCTTCCAAAATTTTTGAATGTTTTCCATGGGATAAATTTTGAGTTGGTTCCTTCTTCAAACGTTTCTTTCAGCTTGAGAAAATCTGCTTTTGTTTTACACCATTCTGAAAAGTATAATAACAGTTAACAATCATGTTTGGAAAGGGGTTATAAGAGACATGTATACTATATCGGAGCTTCCAAAATTTTTGAATGTTTTCCATGGGACAAATTTTGAGTTGGTTCCTTCTTCAAATGTTTCTTTCAGCTTTAGGAATTCTGCTTTTGTTTTAACCATTCTGAAAAGTATAATAACAAGGTAACAATCATGTTCGGAAAGGGGTTATAAGAGACATATGTACCATACCGGAGCCTCCAAAATTTTTGAATGTTTTCCATGGGATGAATTTGGTGTGTGTGTCTGTTTCGAAAGCGGCCTTTAGCTGGATTAACTCCACCTTTGTTTTACACCATTCTGAAAAGTATCATAACTAGGTATCATTATGGACATCATGTGTGGATTTAAAAGGGAGGTCTATCCGCTCTCTCCTTAAATGTTCAAACAAAAAAAATGTTCCAATACCTCCTTTGCAGCAGCGTTATTATGAAACAGTGGAAATCTCTGCTGTTTGGGAAAATGTTGAGACATGTTCACTATACCCGTGTTGCTAAAGTTGTTGAACGTTTTGTGTGCAACATGTGTTGCCCCAGTTTTCTTCTCGAATGCTGCCTTCAACTCGAATAATTCTTTGCTACTCTGGCACCATTTTGACTTCTTAATCTGCAGCATCTGTCATTGTGGAACAGTGGAAATATCTGCTGTTTGGGAATGGGCTAACAGAGACAAGAATACTATACCCGTGTTGCCAAAATCCTTGAAGCTTTTATATGCAAAAAAAGAACTTAAGTGTCAATTTCAAACGCCGCTTTTAGCCCCATGTTTTCTTTTCTTGTTTTACACCATTCTGAAAAGTGTCATAACATCAATTTACATCATTTTTTATCCTTTTCTATGAATTTTACATACGCCATCTTCATTGACTCAAATATTCCTAATCTGTGGCATTTTTCATTGTGGATCAGTGGAAATATTTGTTGTTTGGAAATGGGTTAAGAGAGACATTTATATACTAGGACGAAAAAGAAACGCCGGGTAAACTTTGATGACCGTTTTAAGGGGTAAATTGCATTATTGGATTATCATATTAATTTTAATAAGAAATGCCATCTGTATGAAACCAGCTGTTAAAGTTTCAATCGATTTCCGATGCTGATTAAACGTTGTGAACGAAGCTTTTGCAGCAGTTATAGACTAACTGTAGCTTAAAAAAATAAAAATACCTTTCCATCCGCCTTTATCACCTGAACAAAAACATGCAACTCTTGTTTTGTTTCTTCCTCCGAGAACTCCTCCCTCAACTTCTTTGTAAGGTTTGCCAACTTGTATTTATTGCAATTTCCAGATATCTGAAAAGAATTGATCATTGTCATGCTATCCATCTCAATTTACCGTTGTGACCGGAGCTTTTGCAGGCATTATGGACTAAGATCAGCCCACAGATCGTGTTGTTTTCATACCAGTTCTACCACAACATTATAATATTACTCACCCCCAGCTGTGGAGGGGGATTAGAAATATCCCGGCTGCCCTGTCCTGTAGCAAATGGTAAGACCCCAAGCAAAGGACAGTCTGTCTGTTTTAAGTGCAGACCCGCTTGTTGGCCGTGAGTGGATACTCGTAAGCCGGAAAAGAGGATCCTGGTTAGTTGAGGGAAGCCCAGGGCTCTCCAGCTTCCCAACACGCTGCTTTGGCCTCGGCTTCGGTGTAAACGGGAGCTTAGATGGACCCGGTCTAGGCAATCGGCTGGTCGCTTTAGACTGGAGTATAAATCGTTATTTTACTATACAGTTCATCGATTGTCATATCTAATGTCAAGATACCTTATTTTCAGTCATACATTACTGAACCGTTTACAAGGGTATATGTTCCTGTTATTTAACATGTTTTAACTCTAGTCTATGCAGGCTCATGGGTTAATTGGGTTGATTACGTGGCATGATCGGCGTAAATTTGCATGACGTAACTCTTTTCTTTGAGTTTTATCATGGGTGTTTTTGCCGAGCTTGTTAGTTGGTTGGCTCGAGTATACTACTTGGGTAACCCTGGCATGTGGAGCTGGATACCCGCTCCGAATCCCATGCCCCCTTGTTGGACCCCATGGTCGGTGGGGACCCGGGTATTGAAATATCAAACCTTCAAAATGGATACACAAAACTCTAAAAGAAAATGCACTGAAATGGATTCTGACTCTGGACACGCCTCATCGACTACTATGTTTCCGCGGTTTTTGTTACTAGAATCTAAGGATGAAAGTAGATCTCTCTCGAAATTGTCTCCGTTTGTGATCAACAAAGTTCTGGTTTCTATGGCTGGTGAGCCTAAATCTGTAAAGAAATTGAACTCTGTCGCTCTTTTGGTTGAAGTTTCAAAACGTACACACGCAGAAAACCTTTTATCTCTCACTGACTTTTTCAATATTCCTTCCAAATGTACACCCCATGCTACTTTGAATACTTCTAAAGGTACAATTCGTTGCCCTGACCTCCAGGGAGTATCTGAAGGTGAAATAGTATCTGAACTCTCTTCACAAAATGTAACTGGTGCTAGACGTTTATCTTATTTCAGTAATGGTGTGAAGAAATCTTCAAATACAATTGTACTTACATTTAATTCTTCCTTGCTCCCGAAATCTATCAAAGTTGGTTATCTGAAAGTAAATGTGGACATGTACATTCCAAATCCATTACAATGTTATCGCTGTTTTGGATTTGGACATCATGAATCCAAATGTCAAAAGGACAAAATGTGCCGTCGCTGTGCTCGTCCTGCCGAGTCCCACGATGTAGACAATTGCGACGATGCCCCCAAGTGTGTCAACTGTGGTGAAGCACACTTTGCGACTTCCCGCTCTTGTTCATTTTGGAAGAAAGAGAAGGAGATAGTAACTATTAAATGTAGAGAAGGTCTCTCTTTTTTCGACGCCAGAAAGGTTGTAGAAAGCAGAATCAACCTAGGCACATACGCCCAAGCAACAAAGGGAACTGTAGATTCGAATAAGGGAGAAAGTGGATGCCAGAATTGCAAAGATCTTTTTGCAAAACTGTGCATTCTCTTTCCAGAAAAGAAAGCTGAAATTAGCAAGCTCTTTCCGGCCGCAAAATCCCTAACTCCTTCTCCTAGTTCTGAAAAGATGCCAAGTGAAAAAGTTTCGGAAGCCAAGGCAACAGCCAGTAGCTCACCATCATCTTCCAACAAAGAAGATACCAGAATCGAGACAAGTCCTATAAACAAAAGTCGTACCAATAATCAAAGCGAAAAGGTTTCGCAGAACCAAAAGAAAAAACCTGCGACACCGGTGATTTCGGATCGCCGACCAAAGGGATCGGATGATCCGGTCAAGCAGTTTAACCGTTACCATTGTCTGGATGAAGACATGGTGACGGATGAACCATATTTCGCAGATTCAAATAAGAATAGGCAAGGCAGCAACATTATCAGAATCAATAAGAAATAATGAATAATTCCAAACTTCCTTTTAATTGTGGTTTCTTTATAATTTTAATTACTATCATGGCGAATACAATTATACAATGGAATTGCCGTAGTATAAAGTCAAATTTCGAGGAACTAAATCTTTTAGTTGCTAAGGAAAAACCAGTAGCAGTTTGTTTGCAGGAAACATTTCTTAAAGATACTGATAAGTTTTCTCTAAAATACCATTCTTGTTACCTTAATAATTTCAGTGGGAGTGATAGAGCTTCAGGTGGTGTTGGTATCATTGTGAATAACAATGTTCCACATCGTCCTGTACAGCTAGACACTTCTTTACAGGCAGTTGCTGTTAGTATTTCTCTGAACAAAACAATTACTATTTGCTCTATTTATCTACCTCCTAGTTCTCCTGTCGACGGCAGGAAACTAGACCGGCTCATTGAGCAATTGCCCAAACCTTTTGTTTTAATGGGAGATTTTAATTCCCACCACACTCTGTGGGGATGTTCGAATACTGACAACAAGGGCCATACTGTTGAAGACTTTATTTCAAGGCATGATCTTTCTCTTTTAAATGATAAGTCATCGACTTATCTACATCCTGCTACTGGTTCATATTCATCATTAGACTTGACAGTTTGCAGTCCTCAAATTTTTCCAGATTTTAACTGGAAAGTTGATGACGACCTGCATGGCAGTGACCATTTTCCGATTCTTATTTCGGAAATTGGGCCATCTGTACAGGAGCGACCACAACGGTGGAAACTCCATAAAGCAAACTGGGGCTTGTTCAAAACTGTATGTGAACAGTCCATTACACCTCAAATTTTTGAAGATTGTGAGAATCCTGCAGAATTATTTACTTCTTTATTATATTCATCTGCAGAAAAAGCAATTCCAAGAACGTCTAAAAACCCTAAACATCCAAATAAGCCATGGTTCAATGATGATTGCAAAAAGGCTATAGCAAAGCAAAAGTCGGTTCTTAGAGAGTTTGATCTAAGGCCCACCAAGGAAAATCTTATAAAGTTTAAAGTTGCACGTGCGAGAGCACGGCGCACTATTAAACGCAGTAAACGTACGTCTTGGAGGCAGTATGTATCTAGATTAAATTCTAGATCATCTGTCAAAAAGACTTGGGATATGGTGCGTAAAATTAGTGGCAAAAACTCTTCACTAAGTGTTGGGCATTTGAATACTGATAATGGCGTTGTTTCATCTAAACCAGACATAGCAAATGTCTTAGCAGATACCTTTGCAAAGAAATCCTCCTCTTCTAATTATTCGCCAGAATTTCAGAAACATCAAGAACAAAAAGAAAAAGTTAATTTGAATTTTAAATCCAAAAATACAGAGCATTATAATAAAGAATTTACTCTTAAGGAGCTTAAAACAGCCCTTAAGAAATGCCATGATACTGCAGTTGGATGTGATGACATCCACTACCAGTTCTTGAAGCATTTACCACACCAATCCCTTCAGTGTTTACTTGATATCTTTAACAGTGTTTGGAAAACGGGAATACTTCCAGCCTCGTGGCGGGAAGCTATTGTCATTCCAGTACCCAAACCTGGTAAAGATTCAGATAATCCTTCTAATTACCGGCCCATAGCCTTAACAAGTTGTGTTTGTAAAACCATGGAAAGAATGGTCAATGACCGTCTTGTATGGTTTCTTGAGAAAAACAAACTTATTACGTCGGCCCAAAGTGGCTTTCGTAAGCAAAGAAGCACTCTAGATCATTTAGTTCGCTTCGAGACTTTTATACGAGAAGCTTTTATCAAGAAAGAACACGTTGTTTCAGTCTTTTTTGATTTAGAGAGTGCATATGATACCACATGGAAGTATGGAATCATGAATGACCTCCATGATTTCGGTATACGAGGTCGCCTTGCTTATTTCATTTCTGCATTTTTGGATGAACGGCAATTTAGAGTCAGGGTTGGAGATACGCTCTCTGATCCTCATGAACAGGAGATGGGCGTCCCCCAGGGCTCCATTCTTTCTGTTACACTTTTTAGTGTTAAAATAAACAATATTATTAAGGCTACTTGCCCTGGTATTGAATATTTCCTTTACGTTGACGACTTCTGCATTTGTTACAGGTCTAAACACATGCATACCATTGAACGACAGTTACAGCAGGTTCTAAACAACCTGAGTAAATGGTCAACTGAAAACGGTTTTAAATTTTCTAAAACCAAGACAAAATGTATGCATTTCTGTAAATCGAGAAAACTCCATCCCGATCCAGAACTCATTTTGGACGGGATCCGTATCGAAGTTGTCCCAGAATTCAAGTTCCTGGGTCTTTTATTTGACTCTAAATTATCATTCATCCCGCACATTGAATATTTGAGCAATAAATGTAAGAAAGCTCTAAATCTTTTACGTGTCGTCTCCAGTATGGACTGGGGAGCAGACAAAAAAGTTTTATTACGTCTTTATAGATCTCTTGTGAGATCTAAATTAGACTATGGTTGTGTTGTTTACGGATCCGCCCGTCAATCCTACTTGTGCAAGCTTGATTCTATTCATAATCAAGGTTTACGTATTGCGCTGGGCGCATTTAAAACATCGCCAATTAACAGTCTCTATGCGGAAGCAAATGAGCCATCTTTGAATTTACGTAGAAAGAAATTATCAATGGATTATTATTTAAAACTTAAATCTAATCCAGATAATCCTACACATGACGTTGTTTTTGAACCTCTTCATGAAGAGGATTTTAATAAAAAAGAATCAGTTATACCTCCTTTTAGTTTACGTTGTAAGGCAGATGTAAATTTTCTAGATTTTGATCTAGATGACGTGGCAGAACATAGAGTTCCAAATGTTCCTTTGTGGACGTCCAAAAGTCCCACCTTTATTTATGATCTTGCTTCAACGAAAAAGTCGGAAACTGATCAAGTTGTGTTTAAAAATAAATTTCTTGAAGTACAAGAAAAGCACATGCTTCATTTACAAATTTATACCGATGGTTCTAAAAGCGAAGAAAAAGTTGCTTCTGCTGCCATTTTAGATGGCTTCAAATATCAGTATCGTTTGCCCGATAACTCGTCCATTTTCTCTGCCGAGCTCAAGGCTATTGACCTTGCGCTCGAGCACATCATTGAAAATGGCTACTGGCGCTACATTATTTTTACAGACTCTTTATCCTGTATGCAAGCGCTCGAGCACCAAAAAACGGACAATCCTATTATTGTAAAACTTCTGGAGAAGCTTTCTCGGTTGTATGCTTCTGATGAAGATACTGATATTGTCTTTTGCTGGCTTCCAAGCCATTGCGGTCTACGTGGCAACGAAGAGGCAGACAAAGCTGCCAAGGAGGCGTTGTCACTAGATATTTTACCTTTTAAAGTTCCTTTTACTGATTTTAAACCTCTCATATATAATTTTATTCAAAATGTATGGCAGAACTGTTGGAGCGACGAGGCCAATCATCAAAATAAATTGTTTTCAATAAAGCCTGCACTTGGTGAGTGGCTGCCAGGTTTTCGATCTGAGCGCCGCGAGGAGTTAGTTTTGGCCCGACTACGAATTGGTCACACGCATTTGACCCATTCGTACTTATTAAAAAACGAGGAAAAGCCTCAATGTATTCCTTGTAACGAGGCACTAACTGTTCAGCATCTACTCATAGATTGTGTAGATCTAGCCATCATTAGAAACAGGCACTTTAATGTCGACAGTTTGAAAACATTGTTTGAAACTGTAAGGCCTGAATCAATTTTTAACTTTCTGAAAGAGTGTAATCTCTTTAAAAAGATTTAGCTGTGATATATAATCTGTGATATTTTTTATGTTCTATGGATTTTCCGGTCGAGTGGACTCGGACATGGGTGTTCTCTGATCTGGGAGGAGCCCATGTCTATTCGTGCTCACGTCGGATTATTCATGGTACATTGTCATACAATATGTCGTATGCTAGTTTTTAATCATTTATACTTCAGTTATTTTAATAGGTTTTATGCACTATGAATTTTCCGGTCGGGTGGACTCGGACATGGGTGACCTCTGATCTGGGAGGAGCCCATGTCCATTCGTGCTCACGTCGGATTATTCGGCGATGTGCATTGTAGTTTTTTATATGATTTTCCGGTCGGGTGGACTCGGACATGGGTGTTCTCTGATCTGGGAGAAGCCCATGTCCTTTCGTGCTCACGTCGGATTATTCATGACCTATTGTTGTTTTATCCTCTATATGATATTTTTATCTTGTTAATTTCAGTTTGTTTAATTTATTTCGATGATCTGTGGATTTTCCGGTCGGGTGGACTCGGACATGGGTATTCTCTGATCTGGGAGGAGTCCATGTCCTTTCGTGCTCACGTCGGATTATTCATGGTGTATTATAAATTTGCATAGAATTTTATCTGTTATAGAATATCGTATTTTTATCATTTCTCCTCTAGATGTTTATGTAACTAATACATATTCCTATACATCTTGAAGTGAGGTATAATTACAGTGAGTGCGCCCAATATGACCTTAGTAGTCGACGGGCCTTAAAACTCCATTCATTCATTATAATATTACTATTTACCTTATATTCTGGAAACTTGATGGTTCTTCTAATTTTAATCATCTTTACATTTGATTCCTGGGATGCCTGCAAGCAACCAATATAATAATAATTGGTACATCTTTACATATAAAACAATAAACTGTGACCAGTCACCCAAAGAGGGGCTCATAGTAAGGTTGAAACTCATTTGTAGAGTGGAAGTAATTCTGATTGGGAAGTCCACCCCTAATGAGATTCGCACGAGGTCGGAATTATTCGGGCGTCGTCGGAAACATTCGGCGGTGGAACTTTCCACCGCCGAATGTCTACGACCGCGCCCGAATAGGTTCGGATACGTAACGACGCCGCTCGAAAAAAGCTGATGTTTTATTAATCTAATTACGGTTTTTCTACCTTAATTCGAAATGTACAACTAGTTAAGACCTTAAAGGGAGTGTTTGAAGATGTATAGGTAGACTTAATTGACAAGGGATTAGGGATTTCGTATTACTCGGCTCTGGATTCGGATGACCTCGGTTCTGATTACGGATGATTTCGGTATGAAAATACTAATTTTTTCTCATTTAAAGTCAGAATGGCAATTTTTATGTTGAACTTGTATACAAAGTCTTCAGCGTAAAAAAAAAAAGAAAAAAAAACATTAGCATATTTGATACACTGTGGGGGCTTAGCAACCCCCTAGCCCCCTTGATTCCAGGGACCGGCGTTCAGCTCACTTAAAGTTGTTACTGGTCACGCAGATTGATTGATTAGGGTTTGGTAATGGGTTAAACAATATCTTTGCTTTTCTTTTAAAAACTCGTTACTCTAGATTAAAAAAAATTAAAAAAACCCTTTCCATCTGTCCTAATGACCTGAAAAAAATGTAATTCTTCCTTCGTCTCTTCTGAAAATTCATCCCTCAGTTTCTTCGTCATGTTTGCTGATTTATATTTATTATATATCCCAGATATCTGAAAAGAATTAATCATTGTAATGCTGTCGATCTCAATTTATCGTTGTGACCGAAGCTTTTGCATGCATTATAGACTAGGACAAGATCGGACAGACGTGCAATCTGGTCTTAGACTGCATTAACTGCTTTCTTCTCCATTATTGTTGCACAGACTGTTGGTGGGTTGCTGCCCCAAATTCTGATTTAACTTTTTTCGTCATGTTTAAAGATTTGCGTTTGTTATATGTCCCAGAAATCTGAAAAGAATAAATCATTGTAATGCTGTCCATCTCAATTTATCGCTGTGACCGGAGCTTTTGCAGGCATTATGGACTAAGATCAGCCCGCACAGACGTGCAATCTGATCTTAGACTGCACTACCTGCTTTCTTCTCCATCATTGTTCAGGCCCTTAGGATCAGGGGGCTAGGGGGCCACCCAAGCATATATTTGCTTATCGATGCAAAAATGTCACTTACTGTCTTCTTTTCGGTAACTTTTTCGAACGAAAAGCTTTAACCCCTCCGTCTCCTGGAAGGCTTCTACGAATTCCTGGGCCCCTCTTTCAGATGAAAACTTGAAAATTCCGGCCATTATTTATAGATATTAACCACCTGTATTATCAATCACCAGTAAATCAATGATCAATGATGAGCTGGTCTAAATGGCAAACATGTCCCTGTCTTCTTTGCGGTAACTTGTTCTAACGAAAAACGTTCAACCCCTCCCTGGGAGGCTTCCACAAAGTTATTTTCCTCTCTTTCTGTCGAAAATTGGAAAATTCCAGCCATTTTATGATACTAGCAATTTTACCCGTCTCGAAATTTGACCTTTGACCTCGATGACCTTGACCTATCCGGGGCTGCCCTCCACCTAATATCGTCCCGTAACCCGTAAGCATCCCGTACCGTAACCCGTAAAAACGATTCCCGTAACCCGTAAAAAACAAATTTGACCTTTGACCTCGATGACCTTGACCTTTCAAAAAATGAACCCCTCAAGCTAATATCCGGGGCCGCCCTCCACCTTCCCTCCAAGTTTGGTGAAGATCGGCCCAAGGACCTGGGAGGAGTAGGGGAACAAACAGACAAACAGACAAACGGACAAACGTTGCTCAAATTATAGTATGATGCCGACCACCTATATTATCAATCACCAGTTAATCAATGGTCAATGATCAGCTGGTCAAAATTGCAAAATGTCACTGCCTTCCTTTCTTGTGCGGTTGATTTTCCTTACGAAAAAGTTAAACACCCCCCTCTTCTCCAACTTCACAGCATATTGTTGGGCCTCTCCGTCTGTATAAAATTGGATAATTTCGGCGATAATTACGATATAACGACCATACCTTGTGATAACTTTTTCTAATAATAAGTTTCATCCCCTCCCTCTTCTGAAAAACCACAACTAGAAAGTCATGTGCCTCTCTCGAAAGAAAATTGATGAATTCCTGAATTTCATGCCATAATTACAACACATGAATAGATCTACTGCGATAACGTACTGTGAAAGTCTGCTAGCCTAAATTGACAAGTGATAAGGGTTTTCAGATGGCTCGGCTCTGGATTTGGATGACATCGGTTCTGATTACAGATGATTTCGGTATGAAAATATTTTTCCCCACTTCTACGAACCGCAATCGGTTAGCGCGCTATTCTTACACTGCCTGCTTTCTACTCAATGATTGTTGCACAGACTGGAGATTATGATATCTTACTGAAATATCTCATTTATTGGTTGTTTTGTTTGAAAGGAAATTTAAAGTCAGCAGGACAAGGTTTAAGTTGAAATTATATACATACAAAGTATTCAGTGTAAAAAAAAAAAAAAAAAAAAAAAAAAAAAAAAAACAGTATATTGGATCCACTGTGGGGGCTTAGCAACCCCTAGCCCTTCTTTTTTCCATGGCCTTGCGTTCAGCTCACTTAAACTTGTTACTGGTCACGAAGATTGATTGATTAGGGTTTGTTAATGGGTTAAACAATATATTTTCTTTTCTTTTAAAACTCGTAACTGAAGCTTAAAATAAAATAATAATAAAAAAAAAACATTTCCATCTGTCTTAATGATCTGAACAAAAACATGTAATTCTTCCTTTGTCCCTTCTGAAAATTCTTCCCTCCGTTTCTTCGTCATGTTTGCTGATTTATATTTATTATATGTCCCAGATATCTGAAAAGAATTTACCATTGTCATGCTGTCCATCTCAATTTACCGTTGTGAACGAAGCTTTTGCAGCAATTATAGACTAACTGTAGCTTAAAAAATTAAAAATACCTTTCCATCCGCCCTTATCACCTGAACAAAAACATGCAACTCTTGTTTTGTTTCTTCCTCCGAGAACTCCTCCCTCAACTTCTTTGTCAGGTTTGCCATCTTGTATTTATTGTTATTTCCAGATATCTGAAAGAAATTTATTATTGTTATGCTGTCGATCTCAATTTACCGTTGTGACCGAAGCTTTGGTAGGCATTATAGACTAGGATAAGCCTACACAGGTGTGCAATCTGGTCTTATCCTACACAAAAACCACGTTTTGCGTTAGAAGTTTTGACCAGTATTTGTTGTAAGTATATTCTTTAGTTTGTGTAAAACGGAAATGCTTGCTTAATCAGAAATACCTTTTCAGCTTCCGCGAGGACTGGCACTAAAATACACAAATGTTGTAGCGTATTTTTGGAAAACTGGTTTCGTAGCTTCCTTGTTGCGTCTGTAGATTTATGCTTAGTGTATGTCCCCGATATCTGAAAAAGAATTAACCATTGTCATGCTGTCCGCGTCAATTTACCGCTGTGACCGAAGCTTTGGTAGGCATTATAGACTAACTGTAGCTTAAAAATTAAAAATACCTTTCCATCCTCCCGTATAATCTGTACTATTTCAACCAATTGTTGGTGGGTTGGTGCCCCAAATTCTGATTTAACTTTCTTCGTCATGTTTAAAGATTTCCGGTTGTTATAGGCCCCTGCAATCTGAAAAGAATAAACCCTTCTCATGCTGTCCATGTCAATGCACCGTTAGAGCTCTCAGCTTAATCAAAAGTTAACTTTCCAACCTCCCGAATAATCTGTACTATTTCAACCAATTGTTGGTGGGTTGCTGCCCCAAATTCTGATTTAACTTTCTTCGTCATGTTTAAAGATTTCCGTTTGTTATAGGCCCCTGCAATCTGAAAAGAATAAACCCTTCTCATGCTGTCCATGTCAATGCACCGTTGGAGCTCTCAGCTTAATCAAAAGTTAACTTTCCAACCTCCCGAATAATCTGTACTATTTCAACCAATTGTTGGTGGGTTGCTGCCCCAAATTCTGATTTAACTTTCTTCGTCATGTTTAAAGATTTCCGTTTGTTATAGGTCCCATTAATCTGAAAAAAATAACCATTGTCATGCTATCCATCTCAGTTTACCGTTGTGACCGAAGCTTTTGCAGGCATTATGGACTAAGATCAGCCCGCACAGACGTCCAATCTGATCTTACGAGGTATGTCCATAAAATACGTAGACAACCAAAGTTTTCCACCAAATAGTAGTTTTATCGATCCCAAAACACTATCAATTTAAAGGTCCATTTATTCTTAAATACTTCTGCTACATTTTATATTGTTTTCGAAAGTACGTACAAGCAAAACCGTCACCATAGCAACAGCATAACGCTACCACGGGGCACTTCAGATATTTGAAAATAAAAAGACATAAAACTAGTCTTTTGTCGCAAGTTTCTTTTTTAAAAATACCCGGGAAATACACTCACTTCAGCAGTGACATCATTTAACGTTTTACTAAAAGTTTTGAACGTCAACAACTTGCTTGGAGACGTTATAAGCAATAAGCAACCGGCTGCTATGACGGAAGAAAAACGCGCCGTTATTAAATTCTGTGTCGGTGCGAACATGACACCAACGGAAACATTCAAGTTTATGCAGCGAGGCAAGGCTGACGTGTCCAGAGTGCTAGTGTTTAAATGGCATCGACGGTTAACGGATGGATTGGAAGATATTTGTGACCAGACTAGACCGGGAAGACCTCGGCGAAGCGATTACGCACCTTACAGCCCAGACTGTGCGCCTATGGACTTTGCAGTTTTTCCGCGATTAAAGGCGGATCTGAGAGGCAAACGTTTTGCCGACTTAGACGAACTAAAGTACTTTGTTCGCTCCTCTGTAGGGTCATACAAGAAAGAGTGGTTCCGCGAAACGTATACCAAAAGGGTGGACAGACATAGGAAGTGCGTGAACGCGGGTGGAGAGTACTTTGAAAAGTTGTAATGTCGACGTCGTAAACGACGTCAAAGTGCCCCGTGTATGGTTTTTTACTTGTTTGTTCCATGTGTATTTTTGTAGCTGTTGCGTGTATTTTCAAAAAAATTGGTACACATATTCATATTAAAATTCTGCACACGCTGGTGTAAATCTTAAATAGATCATGCAATTATTTCGTATTATTCTGGACCTGTCTACGTATTTTATGGACACACCTCGTAGACTGCACTAACTGGTTCTTCTCCATTATTGTTGCACAGACTGGAGATTAACTAACTGAAATGTCTCTTAAATTGTACTTTTGTTTGAAACAAAATTTAAAGTCAGCAGGACAAGATTAAAGCTTATATTTATTACATTTATAGAAAGTCTTAAGGTAGACAATAAAATGTAAGACTGGTCAGAATTCAAAGATGTTGCAGACAAAAATTTAAAGAGAATGGAATTCTACATTTTTTGGTATTTTTGGATAGGAACCAGTGAGAGAAAAGAAGAAAATGCTTGTCACAAGCAATTTCTTAATATTCCACAATGTTTCCCAAGCATTTATGTTGAGGGTCATCAAAAGTGTCGCTATGTGAAAATTTGGTTAAAGACACAAAGGCAAAGCAGATCGCAAGCAATTTCTCCTTTTCCTATGATGCTGTTTGAGCTATGGTATACATGAATAATATTACTATAATTTGATATGCTTGTTTTTGTAAATACACTTCACATAAGTTGATTCACCGTGCGGAGTTTCAAGATTATGTTTCAAGAAGAAAATAACGTACACTTATTATTTAATTCTATATTCATATGCAAGGGAGGTAGTTTTGAACATTCTATAAGTATGCATAACTTTAAAATGCTAAACCCTACAAAATGCTTATGTTTGTATTTGGATTTGGAACTGTAGCACATTAAGAATTGACCAAGCTCCGCTCCGCTCCGCCCATCGCAAAATCTACTACAAACAACGGGGGTGAGGCATTGGCATGTCGATTTTTTTGATTGTCAGTCGATAGATCGATATACAATACCACGTGAACGAAGAATTATGAACTAACAATGGTATATAATGTGGCATTTTTCTGATCGTCAATTGGCTTTGTTTGACAGCCGGCGTTCGGTCAATTGCTGACATTTTTTCGCCTCGGGCTCCTTCGTAAATGGTTGGATACCTTAAAAGAGAAAATAATATAACAAATTGTATACTAACAGAACAAAGTAACTGTGCACATTTCCTTTTTAACCATTTCCCACACATTGACGCTTTTGGACTTCCATCAAAATAAAGGATTTGGAAAACATTTTGGGAAATGAAGGACACTGGAGCATTCCCCCTTAAGTTGAAATTGTATACATACAAGGTCTTCAGCGAAAACAAAAATCAGGATATTTGATCCACTGGGGACTTAGCAACCCCTAGCCCTTCTTTTTTCCATGGACTTGCGTTCAGCTCACGTAAACTTGTTACTGGTCACGAAGATTGATTGATTAGGGTTTGTTAATGGGTTAAACAATATCTTTTCTTTTCTTTTAAAAACTCGTAACTGTAGCTTAAAATAAAATAAAAAAAACATTTCCATCTGTCCTAATGATCTGAACAAAAACATGTAAAATTTTCTTCCTTTGTCCCTTCTGAAAAATTTTCCCTCAGTTTCTTCGTCATGTTTGCTGATTTATATTTTTTATATGTCCCAGATATCTGAAAAGAATTTACCATTGTCATGCTGTCCATCTCAATTTACCGTTGTGAACGAAGCTTTTGCAGCAATTATAGACTAACTGTATCATAAAAAAATTAAAAATACCTTTCCATCCGTCCTTATCACTTGAACAAAAACATGCAACTCTTGTTTTGTTTCTTCCTCCGAGAACTCCTCCCTCAACTTCTTTGTCAGGTTTGCCAACTTGTATTTATTGTTATTTCCAGATATCTGAAAAGACAAACAAAAAATGCAAATGGGGAAATGCATCTGCCTTGTATCAACATGGCTTTCCGCAATTTACCTTATTGAAATATTACATAGAGGTATCCACACAAAACTGCTTATACAATACCCCATTTAGCATTCAAACTTATAATCACCATGGTGATCATGGTGACCATACACAAATAGCATTCAAACACAGACGTGTCATAAGTTCCACTGCGGGTAGTCATGGGACACACCATTTACGATATTTTCATTTTTTTTTATATATGACCGATTTTAGATCTAGATCAATGTGATTAAACTGTCACTTTTTCAACAAAAATCTCGAAACCGCAGTTTGTTTAAAGCTGCAGTTACGTGGTTTTGTTGAAAACTTGCGAAGCCTAACAAGGATCCATTCCAGTCGAGCACGAAGCAATTTTTTTTTTTTGGGGGGGGGGGGGGGGCTAAAGCCAAAGCTTGAATATGGGGGGGGGCAAAATTTGATTTTCCCTAAATGTTCAGTGTGAAATAAGGTAAATTCATGAATTTTGGGCGACTGTGTGGGCGGGCGGGGGGATTAGCAACCCCCTAGCCCTCCGTGTTCCTACGGCCCTCACTTACAGTTGTTACTGCTCACGAAGATTGATACACTCTTAAGAACAGAGCACATTATCTCTTCATTCCATTTCGATAGAATGAGCTTTGTTCTCGCGAGGTCATTTCTCGTCTAATCTCGGGGCCTTGGCGGGATTTCGGTATCCAATCGTTGCCAATAAACTGATAAACAATTGAAATTTCTGATACAAGTTTTCATTGGCTGACGCTTCAAATTACCGGCTTCAGCCAAAAATAGAAGCGACGTAATGTATACGTTATCAAACAAGATAAAACTGAATGAGTTTGATTCGATAATTCAAATGTTACCGGCTTCAGCTAAAAAAAAGAAGCGACGTAATGTATACGTAATGATCATGAAAGATAAAACCGATTGATTTTGATTCGACAATGCAAATGATGTGCTATAATTAGATTATGACGACCAAATAGGCTGTGGGTGTACCAAAAACGGCAGAGGTCATATTTGATGGTTAATCAATAGACCTCGGCTTTGGAGAGTAGAAGATTGATAGAGTAGGGTTTAACGCCTCTTTGAAATGCCATGGTCATACTGAGGCGGCTGGGTAACCCAACCATGGTTTCGTGTTGTTTTCATACCAGTTCTACCACAACATTATAATATTACTATTTACCTTATATTCTGGAAACTTGATGGTTCTTCTAATTTTAATCATCTTTACATTTGATTCCTGGGACGCCTGCAAGCAACCAATATAATAATAATTGGTACATCTTTACATATAAAACAATAAACTGTGACCAGTCACCCAAAGAGGGGCTCATAGTAAGGATGAAACTCATTTGTAGAGTGAAAGTAATTCGGATTAGGTAGTCCACCCCTAATGAGATTCGCACAAGGTCGGTATTATTCGGGTGTCGTCGAAAACATTCGGCGGTGGAACTTTCCACCGCCGAATGTCTACGACCACGCCCGAATAGGTTCGGATACCTAACGACGCCACTCGAAAAAAGCTGATGTTTTATTAATTTAATTACGGTTTTTCTACCTTAATTCGAAATGTACAAATAGTTAAGGGGGAATGCTCCAGTTTCCTAAATTTTTTCCCAATAATAGAATTTATTTATATTTTGTATGTTGAAATTACATGTTATTACCAATTGAAAAATAAAATAAAAATGGATGGTCAGCGATCTTGTTTGAATATTATAGGCATTCGTATCACATACCCCTACATCGAAAAAATGCTCAATTTCATGCACCTGTCCAAGGTCACTAAGATGCAAATAAAATGCTGTATATTCATCGCTTAGTCCCGAAAACGGATTTAAAGTAACGTCTTACATTTAATAAGAACAGAAAACCCAAAATATGTGCTATTATAAATGCGTAAATGTATAAAACAGCATGCTCACGTGTACGGTCAAATCACTGAAGCTGGAGTGTTTTGTGTCAAAATTTGCATATTTTTGGAAATATTTCAAGTTCTACATAATAGAATTTGATCAAACTCCCTCATTGTATTGAGCAACATGTCCTGGTAATAATTCAAATAGAAAATGTATAGGTCAGCGCACTTATTAGTGAATTACAGCAATTTTTATAAGCTACACATGAATAAAATGATGCAAAACAGTTGTAACTGCATACACACTTACTACTGTCTTGCTCTAAATAATCGATTTCCATCTTGAGGAAATCAGTTTCGCATAATAAATACACTTTTACCATCGAAAATGGTAAATTGTAATGATGTGTTATATTATTGAAAATATGGTAGCGAAACATGTTGGTACGAAACATTTAATTTACTACAGTAATGACCGAGTATTCCGAAAAACTGGAGCATTCCCCCTTAAGACCTTAAAGGGAGTGTTTGAGATGTACAGGTAGACTTAATTGACAAGGTATTAGGGATTAGGGATTTCGTATTACTCGGCTCTGGATTCGGTTGACCTCGGTTCTGCTTACGGATAATTTCGGTATGAAAATACTAATTTTTAGCTCGACTTTTCGAAGAAAATGAGAGCTTATACTGTCACCCGGGCGTCGGCGTTGGCGTTGGCGTCGACGTTGGCGTTGGCGTTGCAACAAAGGTTAAAGTTTTTGCAAACATCAATAACTTCCATACTATCAAAGGGATTCAACCCAGACTTGGAATACTTATTCACCATCACACCCTCTACCTTACTCTCAGGGCCCACTACCCTGGCTCCACTATATTTGGAGTTATGCCCCTTTAAACTTAGCAACTTACAAAGTCCAGCACTTAGAAAGTCGAGCGCGCTGTCTTCGGACAGCTCTTGTTTCTCATTTAAGTCAGCATGGCAATTTTATGTTGAAATTGTATACACACAAAGTCTTCAGCGTAAAAAAGGAAAAAAAAACATTAGCATATTTGATACACTGTGGGGGCTTAGCAACCCCCTAGCCCCCTTGATTCCATGGACTGGCGTTCAGCTCACTTAAAGTTGTTACTGGTCACGATTGATTGATTAGGGCTGGTAATGGGTTAAACAATATCTTTGCTTTTCTTTTAAAAACTCGTAACTGTAGTTTAAAATAATAAAAAAACCCTTTCCATCTGCCCTTATGACGTGAACAAAAACATGTAATTCTTCCTTCGTCTCTTCTGAAAATTCATCCCTCAGTTTCTTCGTCATGTTTGCTGATTTATATTTATCATATGTCCCAGATATCTGAAAAGAATTAACCATTTTCATGCTGTCCATGTCATTTTACCGTTGGGACCGGAGATTTGGCAGCCATTATAGACTAACTGTAGCTTAAAAATTAAAAATACCTTTCCAACCTCCCGAATAATCTGTACTATTTCAACCAATTGTTGGTGGGTTGGTGCCCCAAATTCTGATTTAACTTTCTTCGTCATGTTTAAAGATTTCCGTTTGTTATAGGCCCCTGCAATCTGAAAAAAATAACCATTGTCATGCTATCCATCTCAGTTTACCGTTGTGACAGAAGCTTTTGCAGACATTATAGACTAAGATCAGCCCGCACAGACGTGCAATCTGATCTTAGACTGCACTAACTGGTTCTTCTCCATTATTGTTGCATCTTCGGCAAGTTGAACGTGGAAAAACTTCGCGAGATTCAAAGCCATATTTGTACGATAAGAGATTCCCAATCTATTTTTAGACCAGTGAGGCGTGACGATGACGTATTTGTTTACACGAGAAAACCGAACGCTATTACATCTACTGATTCTTTTTCCTCGGGCTCCTTCGTGGCTTACTTGAATGGTTGGATACCTTAAAAGAGAAAATAATATAACAAATTGTATACTAAGATTTTCCACACATTGACGCTTTTGGACGCCCAACAAAATAAAGGATTTGGAAAACATTGTGGGAAATGAAGGAAACTGGAGCATTCCCCCTTAAGTTGAAATTGTATACATATAAGGTCTTCAGCGAAAACAAAAATCAGCATATTTGATCCACTGGGAGCTTAGCAACCCCTAGCCCTTCTTCTTTCCATGGACTTGCGTTCAGCTCACGTAAACTTGTTACTGGTCACGAAGATTGATTGATTAGGGTTTGTTAATGGGTTAAACAATATCTTTTCTTTTCTTTTAAAAACTCGTAACTGTAGCTTAAAATAAAATGAAAAAAAAACCCTTTCCATCTGTCCTAATGATCTGAACAAAAACATGTAATTCTTCCTTTGTCCCTTCTGAAAATTCTTCCCTCAGTTTCTTCGTCAAGTTTGCTGATTTATATTTATTATATATCCCAGATATCTGAAAAGAAATAATCATTGTTATGCTTTCCTTTGCAGGCATAATAGACTAACTGTAGCTTAAAAAAATAAAAATACCTTTCCATCCGCACTTATCACCTGAACAAAAACATGCAACTCTTGTTTTGTTTCTTCCTCCGAGAACTCCTCCCTTAACTTCTTTGTCAGGTTTGCCATCTTGTATTTATTACAATTTCCAGATATCTGAAAAGAATTGATCATTGCCATACTGTCCGCGTCAATTTACCGTTGTGCCCGAAGCTTGTAGGCATTATAGACTAGGACAAGCGCGCACAGACGTGCAATCTGATCTTATACTACACAAAAACCATGTTGTGCGTTAGAAGTTTTGACCAGTATTTGTTCAAAAATACCTTTCCAGATTCAGCGATGACTACTTGCACGAAACTCTTGTTTCGTGCTAGCATTGAAGTCACCTCTAAGTGTTGTTGTTGTTCTTTTCAGTTTATATTTGTTGTGCTCTCCCGATATCTGAAAAAGAATTAACCATTCTCATGCTGTCCGCGTCAATTTACCGCTGTGACCGAAGCTTTTGCAAGCATTATAGACTAGGACAAGATCGGACAGACGTGCAATCTGATCTTAGACTGCACTAACTGCTTTCTTCTCCTTAATTGTTGCACAGACTGTAGATTATCTAATTGAAATGTCTCTTAAATTGGCACTTTTGTTTGAAGCAAAATTTATAGTCGGCATGACAAGGTTTAAGCTTACATTTTTACATTTATAGAAAGTCTTAAGATAGTATACCCCTAGTGAGATTCGCACGACGTCAGATTTATTTCCACCGCCGTGAAATTGCCACCGCCGAATGTTTATGACTGCGCCCGAAAGGGTTTGAATACGTAACGACGACACTGAAAAAATCTGATGTTTGATGAATCTCATAATGGTCATAATATGGGTATTCTACCTATGTGCGATGTATTCTGCAGCTTCAGAAGCTTTTTCAAAGACAAACAAAATATGCAAATGGAGAACAATCTTCGCCTTGTATCAACTTGGCTTTCTGCAATTTACAATAATTTAACTATTACATAGAGATATCTACAAAAAACTGATTATGTAGTGCTCCATTATCATTTAAATAATCACCATGCACAATAGCATTTTATCACTAAAGCCAGAGTCTAAATATCGAGGAGGGGGCTTAATCGATTTCCCCTAAACTTTCAGTGTAAAAAAGGAAAATTCAGCATTTTTGGCTAACTGTTTGGGGGGGAGGCTAAGCAACCCCCTAGCCCTCAGTGTTCCTACGGGCCTGCGTTCAGCTCACTTAACCCCCAGCTGTGGAGGGGGATTAGAAATATCCCGGCTGCCGTGTCCTGTAGCAAATGGTAAGACCCCAAGCAAAGGACAGTGTGTCTGTAACGGACCCGCTTGTTGGCCGTGAGTGGATACTCGTAAGCCGGAAAAGGGGATCCTGGTCAGTTGAGGGAAGCCCAGGGCTCTCCAGCTTCCCAACACGCTGGCTTTGGCCTCGGCTTCGGTGTAAACGGGAGCTTAGATGGACCCGGTCTAGGCAATCGGCTGGTCGTTTTAGGCTAGTGCATACATCATCGTTCTATAAGTTTACTTTATCGACAATATTGTCAAGATACTCCTTTTTCAGTCATCTAAAACTGAACCTTTGTAGGGTATATTTTCCCGTTGTCATTTAAAAGTTTTTAGCTCTAGTCTATGCAGGCTCATGGGTTAATTGGGTTGATTACGTGGCTTGGTCGACGTCAATTTGCATGGCGAAGCTCTGTGTGGAGTTTTTTCATGTACTTTTTTGTCGAACTAGTTGGTTGGTTGGCTTGAGTATATTACCTGGGTAGCCTTGGCATGGGGAGTTGGATACCCACTCCGAAATCCATGTCCCCTTGTTGGACCCCATGGTGGGTGAGGGCCCGGGTAATGAACAACACAAAACTCAAAATGGATACGCAAAACTCTAAACGAAAATGTACTGAAATGGATTATGACTCTGGACACGTCTCATCGACTGCAATGTTTCCGCGTTTTTTATTGATTGAATCAAAGGATGAAAATAGACCTCTATCGAAACTGTCTCCTTTTGTTATAAACAAAGTTTTGGTTTCAATGGCTGGTGAGCTTAAATCCGTTAAGAAAATGAACTCTGGTGCTCTTTTGATTGAAGTTGTAAAGCGTGCGCATGCAGAAAATCTTTTAAAGCTGAAGAATTTCTTTGACATACCAAGTAAATGTACACCCCATGCTACTTTGAACACATCTAAAGGTATAATTCGGTGTCGTGACCTTCAGGGAGTATCTGAAGGTGAAATTGTCGACGAACTCGCTTCTCAGAATGTAACAGGCGCAAGAAGGTTGACCTTTTACAACAATGGTGTAAAGAAGAATTCAAACACAATCGTTCTCACGTTTAATTCTGCATTGCTCCCGAAGTCGATAAAAGTTGGTTATCTAAAGGTTGCTGTGGACATGTATGTTCCGAACCCATTACAATGTTATCGTTGTTTTGGGTTTGGACATCATGAATCCAAATGTCAAAAGGACAAAAGGTGCCGTCGCTGTACTCGCCTTGCCGAGTCACACGACGTTGACAACTGTGAGGGTTCCGTCGAGTGTGTCAACTGCGGTGAAGCACACTTGGCGACCTCCCGTTCGTGCCCCTATTGGAAGAAGGAGAAGGAGATTGTTGCTGTAAAATGTAGAGAAGGTCTCTCATTTTTCGATGCCAGAAAGGTCGTCGAAAGCAGGAACAATCTGAATACATATGCTCAGGCCACTAAAGTAAATGTAGACCCTCACAAAAGTGATACCGGGTGCCAGAACTGCAAGGATCTTTTCGGAAAGTTGTGTATCCTCTTTCCAGAAAAGAAAGCAGAGATAAGCATGTTATTCCCTGGCTCGACATCGCCACCTTCATCCTCTTCTGATTCTGTGAATCCTCCAAGTAATCAGGTTTCAGACACCAAGGCAAAAACGAACAGTTCACCAGCACAATCTTCTATCAGAGAAGAAACCAGAAGCGAGAAGACTTCTATCAATAAAACTAGCACTAATACAAATGCAAGTACTTTATCTAACCAAAAGAAAAAGCCTGCAACACCGGTGATTTCGGATCGCCGCCCCAAAGGATCGGATGACCCGATCCAACAATTTAACCGTTACCATTGTCTTGATGAAGACATGGTCACGGACGAACCGTTTGTTGCAGAATCCAACAAAAATAAGCAAGGCAGTAACATTATAAGAATTAATAAGAATGAATAAAAATGAATAATTCCAAACTTCCATTTAACTGCTGTCTCTTTTTAACTTTTTTAATATTCATCATGGCGAATACTATTGTTCAATGGAATTGCCGAAGTATCAAATCAAATTTCGAGGAACTTAATCTTTTAGTCTCAAAAGAAAAACCAGTAGCAGTTTGTTTACAAGAAACTTTCCTGAAAGATACTGACAAGTTTTCTCTAAAATATCATTCTTGTTACCTTAGAAATTTTACGGGGAGTGAGAGGGCTTCAGGGGGTGCTGGTATCATTGTTAATAACAATGTTCCACATCGTCCTGTACAGCTTGATACTACTCTACAAGCAGTAGCTGTTAGTATTTCTCTGAACAAAACTATTACCCTCTGTTCTATTTATCTTCCGCCTAGTTCTCCTGTCGACAGCAAAAAGCTAGATCAACTCATTGATCAATTACCCAAACCGTTTGTTTTAATGGGAGATTTTAATTCCCATCACACGTTATGGGGTTGTTCTAACACGGACAACAAAGGTCATATTGTTGACGATTTCATTTCAAAGCACGATCTTTCTCTTTTAAATGACAAATCATCTACTTATCTACATCCTGCTACTGGTTCATATTCAGCATTAGATTTGACAGTTTGCAGTCCTCAAATTTTTCCAGATTTTATCTGGAAAGTTGATGACGACCTGCATGGTAGTGACCATTTTCCGATTCTTATTTCGGAAATTGGGCCATCTGTACAGGAGCGACCACAAAGGTGGAAACTCCATAAAGCAAACTGGGGCTTGTTCAAAACTGTATGTGAACAGTCCATTACACCTCAAGCTTTTGAAAATTGTGAGAATCCTGCAGAATTATTTACCTCTCTTTTGTATTCATCTGCAGAAAAAGCAATTCCAAGAACGTCAAAAAACCCTAAACATCCAAATAAGCCATGGTTTAATGATGATTGCAAAAAGGCTGTAGCAAAGCAAAAGTCGGTTCTTAGAGAGTTTGATCTAAGGCCGACGAAGGAAAATCTTATAAAGTTTAAAGTTGCACGTGCGAGAGCACGACGCACTATTAAACGCAGTAAACGAACGTCTTGGAGACAGTATGTATCTAGATTAAATTCTAGATCATCTGTCAAAAAGACTTGGGATATGGTGCGGAAAATTGGTGGCAAGAACTCCTCACTCAGTGTTGGGCATTTGAATACTGATGAGGGCGTTGTTTCATCAAAGTCTGACATAGCAAATGTTTTAGCAGATACTTTTGCTAAGAAATCCTCCTCTTCTAATTATTCGCCTGAATTTCAAAAACATCAAGAGCAAAAAGAAAAAGTTAATTTGAATTTTAAATCCAAGAATACAGAGCATTATAATAAAGAATTTACTCTTAAGGAGCTTAAAACAGCCCTTAAGAAATGCCATGATACTGCAGTAGGATGTGATGACATCCATTACCAGTTCTTGAAGCATTTACCGCACCAATCCCTTCAGTGTCTACTCGATATCTTTAACAGTGTTTGGAAAACGGGAATACTTCCAGCCTCGTGGCGGGAAGCTATTGTCATTCCAGTACCCAAACCTGGTAAAGATTCAGATAATCCTTCAAATTACCGGCCTATCGCCTTAACAAGTTGTGTTTGTAAAACCATGGAAAGAATGGTCAATGACCGTCTTGTATGGTTTCTCGAGAAAAACAAACTTATTACGTCAGCCCAAAGTGGCTTTCGTAAGCAAAGAAGCACCCTCGATCATTTAGTTCGCTTCGAGACTTTTATACGAGAAGCTTTTATCAAGAAAGAACATGTTGTTTCAGTCTTTTTTGATTTAGAGAGTGCATATGATACCACATGGAAGTATGGAATCATGAATGACCTCCATGATTTCGGTATACGAGGTCGCCTTGCTTATTTCATATCTGCATTTTTGGATGAACGACAATTTAGAGTCAGGGTTGGAGATACGCTCTCTGATCCTCATGAACAGGAGATGGGTGTTCCCCAGGGCTCCATTCTTTCGGTTACACTTTTCAGTGTTAAAATCAACAATATTATTAAGGCTACTTGCCCTGGTATTGAATATTTTCTTTACGTTGACGACTTCTGCATTTGTTACAGATCTAAACACATGCATACCATTGAACGACAGTTGCAACAGGTTTTAAACAACCTTAGTAAATGGTCGAATGAAAATGGTTTTAAATTTTCTAAAACCAAAACCAAATGTATGCATTTTTGCAAATCCAGAAAACTCCACCCCGATCCAGAACTGACTCTGGACGGGATCCGAATTGAAGTTGTCCCAGAATTTAAATTTCTGGGTCTTTTATTTGACTCTAAATTATCGTTCATCCCGCACATTGAATATCTGAGCAATAAATGTAAGAAAGCTCTTAATCTTTTACGTGTTGTCTCCAGTATGGACTGGGGAGCAGACAAAAAAGTTTTATTACGTCTTTATAGATCTCTTGTGAGATCTAAATTAGACTATGGTTGTGTTGTTTATGGATCCGCCCGTCAATCCTACTTACGCAAGCTTGATTCTATTCATAATCAAGGTTTACGCATTGCGCTGGGCGCATTTAAAACATCGCCAATTAACAGTCTTTATGCGGAAGCAAATGAGCCATCTTTGAACTTACGTAGAAAGAAATTATCAATGGATTATTATTTAAAACTAAAATCTAATGAAGATAATCCTACACATGACGTTGTTTTTGAACCTCTTTATGAAGAGGAATTTAATAAGAAGGAATCAATTATACCTCCTTTCAGTTTACGTTGTAAGGCAGATGTGAATTCTCTAGATTTCGATCTAGATGACGTGGCCGAACATAAAGTTCCAAACGTACCTTTGTGGACGTCCAAAAGTCCCACCTTCATTTATGATCTTGCTTCAACGAAAAAGTCGGAAACTGATCCTTTGGTGTTTAAAAACAAATTTCTTGAAGTACAAGAAAAGCACATGCTTCATTTGCAAATTTACACCGATGGTTCCAAAAGCGAAGAAAAAGTTGCTTCTGCTGCCATTTTAGATGGCTTCAAATATCAGTATCGTTTGCCCGATAACTCGTCCATTTTCTCTGCTGAGCTCAAGGCTATTGACCTTGCGCTCGAGCACATCATTGAAAATGGCTATTGGCGCTACATTATTTTTACAGACTCTCTGTCCTGTATGCAAGCGCTCGAGCACGAAAAAACGGACAATCCTATTATTGTGAAACTTCTTGAGAAGCTGTCTCGTCTCTTTGCTTCTGATGAAGATACTGATATTGTTTTTTGCTGGCTTCCAAGCCATTGCGGTCTACGTGGCAACGAACAGGCAGACAAAGCTGCCAAGGAGGCGTTGTCACTAGATATTTTACCTTTTAAAGTCCCTTTACCGATTTTAAACCCCTGATAAACAGTTTTATTCAAAATGTATGGCAAAATTGTTGGAGCGACGAGGCTAATCACCAAAATAAATTGTTTAGTATTAAACCTTCACTTGGTGAATGGCTGCCAGGTCTTCGATCTGACCGCCGCGAGGAGTTAGTTTTGGCACGACTGCGAATCGGGCACACACATTTGACCCATTCGCACCTATTAAAGAATGAGGAAAAACCTCTATGTATTCCTTGTAACGAGGAGCTGACTGTCCAGCATCTCCTCATTGATTGTGTAGATTTAGCCATCATTAGAAGCAGGCATTTTAACGCTAACAGTTTAAAAACATTATTTGATACTGTTAGGCCTGAATCAATCTTTAACTTCCTTAAAGAGTGTAATCTCTTTAAAAAGATTTAGCTGTGATATTTAATCTGTGATATCTTATATGTTCTATGGATTTTCCGGTCGGGTGGACTCGGACATGGGTGTTCTCTGATCTGGGAGGAGCCCATGTCTATTCGTGCTCACGTCGGATTATTCATGGTTCATTGTTATACAATATTTTGTATAATATACTACTCAAAATTTGCTAAGGATCACTTTTTTAAATGTTGATATCTTTTTAATAAATCTCCCAACCAATCAGCAAAATGGTTTAAATGTTAGAGTTATTAATTCTGAATAAGATTCAACGATGAATGTATTGATTCCTTTCTTATATCGATAGTTGTGTGGCATAGAAAAAGGGCACCCCTAAAAATGAAGATTTTCGTAGATAGGCCAAATCTTACAACTTTTAGAAAAAAATCGAAATTTACCATTTTTTGTGCTTCTTCAGCATTTTAAGCGATGCTATAGTCTTCTGCAGCCTTTTATTGCCCTTTAAAACTTCCTAAGCAATAGTAAAGTACTCGCATGGGTACATAGAAAAATACACTTTTAAGCGCGTCTTAGAGCTCATAAATGTCCCATGTTACATAATGTTGAGTTTTAATTTTGACTGCGGATTCATATCTGATGCCTCAAATGAGTTCTGGGTCTTAAAAATGGTATGTCGGTAAATTAAAGTCATAACTTTGGTGATAAACTCAGGTACGGCCTGTTTGAAAACCATAGTTATCATCAAAACTTCTTCCGCGGGCATTGTTTTGGTGGAGTTAGACTGAAAATATACTGAATGGACCCCCTGAACGGTAAAACATCGTTTGCGTCTTTCCTCGACCCATGGTTTATTGGCAGCAACCAATGAATGGTCATGTGATGAAACTGAACAAAGTCAGTAAATCTGACCACAGCTTATGTTCGCTTACATGTACTGAAATTACAAAAAAGACATATGGAAATCAATGCAAGGCTTCTGGGAAGACTTATAAACCAGACGCATGTAAAGAAAGTTGCTGATAGTAGCAGTAACAGACATTCGTGAATTTTAGTCTTTAGCTGTATTTGACTATGGAGAAAGACTGACCCACATGCTCATGGTAACTGCACTTTGGTTTACGAGCAGTATCTAGAATAAGAGCTTATACTGAAGAAGGGGTTTAGAATGATTTGTAAGTGAATTGATCGATTTTTTATTAAACAAAAACGCTGATATAAAAGGTTGTGGTACACCAATGACATCATTCATGTGACCGATACTACAGGATGCGGCATTCTAGCTCGGTATTTAGCCATGGATCATTTTATGTATGCTTTGTACGATTCGTATGGCAATGTTTTAATCACCTGTGCGAATGCAGGATGCATTTTGCGGACTTGGGACAAGATGGTTAATGAGGTTCCAGAATCTGCCTTGTAGACACAAGAAAACACGAGTAAAACATTCACATGCCATTTTAAAGCGTAGAGGGATAGTAACTCGTAGACTTTGTGTAGTTTTTGCAAAGAAATAGAGGAAAAATCGTGTTTCAGATAAAAATATGAAATTTCGCACTATCTATGGAAACACTCATTTCCATGGGTACCTCTTTTGCATGCCTTGTGACAATTTTCTCCAAAGCATCTCAACATTAAAACCTACAAAATCGTACTCATAAATGGTTAATCTACCAACAAACTAATTGACAGATTAATATTTGAAATTGTGTAAGAAATATTAATGTTTCAAAAAGTGATCCTTAGCAAATTTGGAGTAGTATATTTTTAATCATTTATACTCCCTCAGTTATTTTTAATAGGTTATATGCCCTATGAATTTTCCGGTCGGGTGGACTCGGACATGGGTGACCTCTGATCTGGGAGGAGCCCATGTCCATTCGTGCTCACGTCGGATTATTCGGCTAGGTGCATTGTACTTTTGGTATGATTTTCCGGTCGGGTGGACTCGGACATTGGTGACCTCTGATCTGGGAGGAGCCCATGTCCTTTCGTGCTCACGTCGGATTATTCATGGTGTATTATAAATTTGCATAGAATTTTATCTGTTATAGAATATCGTATTTTTATCATTTCTCCTCTAGATGTTTATGTAACTAATACATATTCCTATACATCTTGTAGTGAGGTATAATTACTGTGAGTGCGCCCAATATGACCTTAGTAGTCGACGGGCCTTAAAACTCCATTCATTCATTCATTCATTCAGCTCACTTAAGTTGCTACTAGTCACTAAGATTGATTGATTGATTAAGGTTTAAGGTCTCTTTAAACTGTCATGGTCGTATTGAGGCGGCTGGGTAACCCAAACATGGATTCCTGTTGTTTTTATACCAGTTCTACAACAATATATGTACCTTGTATTCTGAGAATTTTATTTTTTTTCTTATCTTTATTGTTACTTTGGAGTCCCGGAATGCCCGTAAGCAAACAAAATAAGTATTGCTACATTTAAGTTTTTTACATCAAAAAGAAGAAAAAAAATCGTGTCAAGTCGCGCCAAAAAGGAACTTAATTGTGAAGATGACTCTCATTTATAGAGTGAAAGTAATTCGGTTAAGGTAGTCCAAAACACTACACAGCTGGCGTTCCTAATCAGAAATCATTTGGAAAACATTTATATATCCCATAAAACACAATCTATGTCGTCTAAGAACCCTTTGTTTGCGTGTGTTGCGTTAGACAGGAATTTAACAAGCTCTACGCTCTCAGCGTATTAATCTTTGGGTGGCCATCTCTGACCCATCTTTCTCCAATTCTTTTTTTATTGTCTGTGAAGCTTTCTCCCTTTGGTATTTCGATATACCAGTCTGAAACAAAATGAATAACATTGTTTAGAAATCTATCACTTACAACACATTTCAGCGATTGTGCATTATGTGATGGATAACAAGTATTGCCAAAATTGACCCGCTTCAGATGGGAAGTTTTGCAAATACTTTTCTTATTTCTGTATCAATTTTCTGATGGTTCGTTGTACGTATCTCTCCTCCAAAAAACGTCAATGATTCAAACAGACCAGAATGGGGTATATAACAAGCATGGCCAAATTAGACTTGTTACTTGCATTAGAATTTTGTCACCTGGTTACGATACATGTATCAATTTCAGAGTCATATACATGTTCATGTTTTCCTTAATTTTCTTCGAGGCTTGCTCGCGTTTATATTTCGATATATTATTACCTCTTCAAGATCTGACCATGATACATGTATCAATCTCAGAGTCTTATACATGTTCATGTTTTTCTTAACTTTCTTCGAGGCTTGCTTTGCTGATCCATCTTTCTGAACCCTACAAAATGCTTATGTTCGTATTTGGAATGGAAATGTAACTGTAACACATTAACAATTACTGACTGATTTTTTTACGCCTCTGGCTCCTTCGTGTCGGCATACGAGTAATTGAATGGTTGGATACCTTAAAAGAGAAAATAATATAACAAATTGTATACTAACTGAACAAAGTAACTGTGCACAGTTCCTTTTTAACCACCCCCAGCTGTGGAGGGGGATTAGAAATATCCCGGCTGCCTTGTCCTGTAGCAAATGGTAAGACCCCAAGCAAAGGACAGTGTGTCTGTAACGGACCCGCTTGTTGGCCGTGAGTGGATACTCGTAAGCCGGAAAAGGGGATCCTGGTCAGTTGAGGGAAGCCCAGGGCTCTCCAGCTTCCCAACACGCTGGCTTTGGCCTCGGCTTCGGTGTAAACGGGAGCTTAGATGGACCCGGTCTAGGCAATCGGCTGGTCGCTTTAGACTTGGACTTTTTTGTACATTTATGTCATTTCATACATGTATAACACTACATTTTATACTGTAATCGTAATAGCAATTATTGCTGTACTCATTTTTATACTTGATATGATTTGTTCTCGTCTATATAGGCTTATGGGTTAATTGAGTTGATTGAATGGCTTGATCGGCGTTGAAATACATGATGAGTCTTTATTTCAGAGATTAACCATGTATGTCATTGCCGCACTTGTTGTGAGATTGGCTTGAGTATACCATCGGGGTATCCCTGGCATGGGGAGCTGGAAATCCGCTCCGTTTCCATGTCCCCTTGTTGGACTCTGTGGCGGGTGGGGGCCCAGATGATGAATGTTAAAAAACTAAATATGGATTCTAAAACTTATAAAAGAACGCGTGCGGAATATGACTCGGACTCGGATAATCGATCATGCAACTTTCCTAGATTTCTAATCCTCGAATCTACAAGTAGTGAAAAGGCTCTTACAACACTTTCTCCTTTCGTAATAAATAAATGTTTACTGTCATACGCTGGAGAACCAAAATCTGTGAAGAAACTTAAGTCTGGTGCCCTTCTTGTCGAAGTCGACAAGAAGTCGCATGCAGATACTCTTCTAAGACTAAAGAACTTTTTTGAAATTCCTATCAAATGCACTGAACACGGCACTCTAAATTCTTCTAAAGGCCTAATCCGATGCCCCGATCTTCAAGGGGTTTCGGAGGAGGAAATAGTGCAGGAACTTTCATCACAGCATGTCACTGCGGCCCGCCGTATACACATTTTCAATAATGGCTCTAGGAAACCGACCAATACTATTGTCCTTACATTCAACACAGCTCTACTCCCGAAATCACTGAAAGTTGGGTATTTAAAAGTCAATGTCGACTTGTATATACCTAACCCGCTCTAGTGCTATTCTTGTTTTAAATTCGGGCATCACGAGAAGAACTGTAAAAGTGCATTCGATCTATGTCATCGTTGTTGTGAATCGCCTGAAACACATGACTACCACAATTGTAGTAACACACCTCAGTGTCACAATTGTGGCGGAGATCACAAGTCAACTTCTCGTGCATGTTCCCACTGGAAGCGGGAAAAAGAAATTGTAACAGTGAAATGTCGTGAGGGTCTCTCATTTTTTGAGGCCAGGAAAATTGTTGATAGCCGCATAAACCTCAATTCTTCATATGCACAAGCTTCCAAGGGCAATACAAACAAAACGGATAGAGACTGTGAAAACTGCAAAACTCTTTTCAGTAAATTATGTATTTTATTTCCTGAGAAGAAAGAAGAAATTTCACAGTTATTCTCTCCGTCTAAAGCTTCACCAGTTTCCTCTTCTAGTTCTGACGAAGCACCCTCGATCATTTAGTTCGCTTCGAGACTTTTATACGAGAAGCTTTTATCAAGAAAGAACATGTTGTTTCAGTCTTTTTTGATTTAGAGAGTGCATATGATACCACATGGAAGTATGGAATCATGAATGACCTCCATGATTTCGGTATACGAGGTCGCCTTGCTTATTTCATATCTGCATTTTTGGATGAACGACAATTTAGAGTCAGGGTTGGAGATACGCTCTCTGATCCTCATGAACAGGAGATGGGTGTTCCCCAGGGCTCCATTCTTTCGGTTACACTTTTCAGTGTTAAAATCAACAATATTATTAAGGCTACTTGCCCTGGTATTGAATATTTTCTTTACGTTGACGACTTCTGCATTTGTTACAGATCTAAACACATGCATACCATTGAACGACAGTTGCAACAGGTTTTAAACAACCTGAGTAAATGGTCGAATGAAAATGGTTTTAAATTTTCTAAAACCAAAACCAAATGTATGCATTTTTGCAAATCCAGAAAACTCCATCCCGATCCAGAACTGACTCTGAACGGGATCCGAATTGAAGTTGTCCCAGAATTCAAATTTCTGGGTCTTTTATTTGACTCTAAATTATCGTTCATCCCGCACATTGAATATCTGAGCAATAAATGTAAGAAAGCTCTTAATCTTTTACGTGTTGTCTCCAGTATGGACTGGGGAGCAGACAAAAAAGTTTTATTACGTCTTTATAGATCTCTTGTGAGATCTAAATTAGACTATGGTTGTGTTGTTTATGGATCCGCCCGTCAATCCTACTTACGCAAGCTTGATTCTATTCATAATCAAGGTTTACGCATTGCGCTGGGCGCATTTAAAACATCGCCAATTAACAGTCTTTATGCGGAAGCAAATGAGCCATCTTTGAATTTACGTAGAAAGAAATTATCAATGGATTATTATTTAAAACTAAAATCTAATGAAGATAATCCTACACATGACGTTGTTTTTGAACCTCTTTATGAAGAGGAATTTAATAAGAAGGAATCAATTATACCTCCTTTCAGTTTACGTTGTAAGGCAGATGTGAATTCTCTAGATTTCGATCTAGATGACGTGGCCGAACATAAAGTTCCAAACGTACCTTTGTGGACGTCCAAAAGTCCCACCTTCATTTATGATCTTGCTTCAACGAAAAAGTCGGAAACTGATCCTTTGGTGTTTAAAAACAAATTTCTTGAAGTACAAGAAAAGCACATGCTTCATTTGCAAATTTACACCGATGGTTCCAAAAGCGAAGAAAAAGTTGCTTCTGCTGCCATTTTAGATGGCTTCAAATATCAGTATCGTTTGCCCGATAACTCGTCCATTTTCTCTGCTGAGCTCAAGGCTATTGACCTTGCGCTCGAGCACATCATTGAAAATGGCTATTGGCGCTACATTATTTTTACAGACTCTCTGTCCTGTATGCAAGCGCTCGAGCACGAAAAAACGGACAATCCTATTATTGTGAAGCTTCTTGAGAAGCTGTCTCGTCTCTTTGCTTCTGATGAAGATACTGATATTGTTTTTTGCTGGCTTCCAAGCCATTGCGGTCTACGTGGCAACGAACAGGCAGACAAAGCTGCCAAGGAGGCGTTGTCACTAGATATTTTACCTTTTAAAGTCCCTTTTACCGATTTTAAACCCCTGATAAACAGTTTTATTCAAAATGTATGGCAAAATTGTTGGAGCGACGAGGCTAATCACCAAAATAAATTGTTCAGTATTAAACCTGCACTTGGTGAATGGCTGCCAGGTCTTCGATCTGACCGCCGCGAGGAGTTAGTTTTGGCACGACTGCGAATCGGGCACACACATTTGACCCATTCGCACCTATTAAAGAACGAGGAAAAACCTCTATGTATTCCTTGTAACGAGGAGCTGACTGTCCAGCATCTCCTCATTGATTGTGTAGATTTAGCCATCATTAGAAGCAGGCATTTTAACGCTAACAGTTTAAAAACATTATTTGATACTGTTAGGCCTGAATCAATCTTTAACTTCCTTAAAGAGTGTAATCTCTTTAAAAAGATTTAGCTGTGATATTTAATCTGTGATATCTTATATGTTCTATGGATTTTCCGGTCGGGTGGACTCGGACATGGGTGTTCTCTGATCTGGGAGGAGCCCATGTCTATTCGTGCTCACGTCGGATTATTCATGGTTCATTGTTATACAATATTTTGTATAATATTTTTAATCATTTATACTCCCTCAGTTATTTTTAATAGGTTATATGCCCTATGAATTTTCCGGTCGGGTGGACTCGGAGATGGGTGACCTCTGATCTGGGAGGAGCCCATGTCCTTTCGTGCTCACGTCGGATTATTCATGGTGTTTTGTTATTTTGCATAGAATTTTATCCATTATATAATATCGTATTTTTATCATTTCTCCTCTGGATGTTTATGTAACTAATACATATTTATACATCTTGTAGTGAGGTATAATTACAGTGAGTGCGCCCAATATGACCTTAGTAGTCGACGGGCCTTAAAACTCCATTCATTCATTCATTCTAGTTCTGACACTCTCCAACCATCTGGTAAAACGCCTGAACCAAAAGTAACAACTGATACCCCACCTACTCCTGTTGCAGCTATCAAAAACGTATCAAAACCAAATCCTAGATCCGAGTCGAAAATAACAAGTAACGAAACTGTCAACCAATCTAGCCGTGAATCAGTAAATCAGAATCGAAGGCCTGGACCTTCGAAACAGGTGATCTCTGATCGCCAACCAAAAGGGTCTCAGGACCCTATCAAACAATATAATCGGTTTGAGTGTCTTGAAGAAGACATGATGACCGATGACCTTGCAGATTCCAGAAAAAATAAGCAAGGTAATAACATTATCAAACTTAATAAAAACAAATGAATATGTTCAGACTTCCGTTACTATGTGGTATACTTATAATCTTATTATCTATCATGGCGAATACAGTTATCCAATGGAATTGCCGAAGTATTAAAGCAAATTTCAAAGAACTAAATCTTCTAGTCTCGAAAGAAAAACCAGTAGCAGTTTGTCTACAAGAAACTTTTTTAAAAGATACTGACAAGTTTACCCTAAAGTATCATTCTTGTTACTTTAAAAATTTTACGGGGAGTGAAAGAGCTTCAGGAGGTGTTGGTATCATTGTAAACAACAGTGTTCCACATCGTCCTGTACAGCTTGACACTACTTTACAAGCAGTAGCTGTTGGTATTTCTCTGAATAAAACTATAACGCTTTGTTCTATTTATCTTCCACCTAGTTCTCCTGTCGACGGCAGGAAACTAGATCGACTCATTGAACAATTGCCCAAGCCTTTTATTTTAATGGGACCCCCAGCTGTGGAGGGGGATTAGAAATATCCCGGCTGCCGTGTCCTGTAGCAAATGGTAAGACCCCAAGCAAAGGACAGTGTGTCTGTAACGGACCCGCTTGTTGGCCGTGAGTGGATACTCGTAAGCCGGAAAAGGGGATCCTGATCAGTTGAGGGAAGCTCAGGGCTCTCCAGCTTCCCAACACGCTGGCTTTGGCCTCGGCTTCGGTGTAAACGGGAGCTTAGATGGACCCGGTCTAGGCAATCGGCTGGTCGCTTTAGACGATGACTTTTGTATGTACCAATGCGCCATTTCGCCCACTGACTCGAGATTGCATATGTTATACAATTTCTTGTGTCACTTTTTATGTTATGATTAACTGTCTTGGTTTGTTTTCGTCTATCTAGGCTCATGGGTTAATTGAGTTGATTGAATGCCTTGATCGGCGCTGAAATGCATGATTGGTCTTAGTTTTGAAGTCTTGTCATGTATGTCTTTGCCGCGCTTGTCTGTTTGGTCGGCTTGAGTATATCATCTGGGTATCCCTGGCATGGGGAGCTGGAGATCCGCTCCGTTTCCATGTCCCCTTGTAGGACTCCGCGGTGGGTTGGGGAACCCAGATGATGATTGCCAATCTTCAAACATGGATTCTAAAACTTTTAAACGGACACGCTCGGAAATTGACTCGGATTCGGAAAACTCATCATGCAAAAGCTTATTCCCAAGATATCTATTAATTGAATCGACTGATGATGGTACAGCTTTATCGACCTTGTCACCTTTTGTGATAAATAAATGCATGTTGTCATATGCTGGCGAGGCAAAATCAATTAAGAAGTTGAAATCTGGTGCTCTTCTTGTTGAAGTCGACAAGAAGTCGCACGCGGACAATCTTTTGAAGTTGAAAAAGTTTTTTGACATACCAGCTAAGTGCACGGAACACCCCACTTTAAATTCATCCAAAGGTCTTATCCGCTGCCCTGATTTGCAGGGGGTATCGGAGGATGAAATTGTCAAGGAACTGGCCTCTCAACATGTTGTAGCAGCTCGGAGGATTCATATTTTCAAAGAAGGAAAGCGAAAACCGACAAACACTATTGTCCTTACGTTTAAAACGGCATTGCTCCCAAAATCTTTGAAAGTAGGATACTTAAAGGTAAACGTTGAACTGTACATTCCAAACCCGCTTCAGTGCTACTCCTGTTTTAAGTTCGGGCATCACGAGAAGAATTGTAAAAGTGCATACGATCTCTGTCACCGTTGCTGAGAGTCACCTGAGACGCATGACTACCACAATTGTAGCAACACACCTGAGTGTCACAATTGTGGTGAAGCTCATAAGTCAACTTCTCGTGTATGTTCCCACTGGAAGCGGGAAAAGGAAATTGTTACAGTGAAATGTCGTGAAGGCCTGTCATTTTTTGAAGCTAAAAAATTGTTGATAGCCGTATGAACCTTACTGCTTCATATGCGCAAGCTACCAAGAGCAACTCGAACAAAACGGAGAGTGATTGTGAAAACTGCAAGAACCTTTTTAGTAAATTGTGCATTCTCTTTCCTGAGAAGAAGGAAGAAATTTCACAATCATTCTCTCCGTCCAAATCTTCAACGGTTTCCTCTTCTAGTCCTGACACGCCTCAACCATCAAGTAAAACTCCTGAGCCAAAAGTAACTTCAGTCAGTCTACCAACTCCTGCCCCAGCTGTCAAAAATGTACCAAAACCTAATTCTAAATCCGATTCTAAATCTTCAAGTATTGAAATAGCTGACCAATCTAGCCGTGAATCAGTAAATCAGAATCGAAGGCCTGCACCTTCGAAGCCGGTGATCTCTGATCGCCAGCCAAAAGGGTCACAGGACCCTATCAAACAATATAATCGGTTCGAATGTCTTGAGGAAGACATGATGACCGATGACCATGCAAATTCCAGAAAGAATAAGCAAGGTAGTACCATTATCAAACTAAATAAATGAGTAATTGTAGACTTCCACTACTGTGTGGTATATTTTTAATTTTATTATCTATCATGGCGAATACTATTATTCAGTGGAATTGCCGAAGTATCAAATCGAATTTCGAGGAACTCAACCTTTTAGTCTCGAAAAAAAAAAAAAACAGTAGCAGTCTGTTTACAAGAAACTTTCCTTAAAGATACTGACAAGTTTACCCTAAAGTATCATTCTTGTTACTTTAAAAACTTTACGGGGAGTGAAAGAGCTTCAGGAGGTGTTGGAATCATTGTAAATAACAATGTTCCACATCGCCCTGTACCGCTTGACACTACCTTGCAAGCAGTAGCTGTTAGTATTTCTCTGAACAAAACTATAACCCTCTGTTCTATTTATCTCCCTCCTAGTTCTCCTGTTGACGGCAGGAAACTAGACCGACTAATTGAACAATTGCCTAAACCTTTTGTTTTAATGGGAGATTTAAATTCCCACCATACTCTATGGGGGTGTTCAAATACTGACAATAAGGGTCATATTGTTGAAGACTTTATTTCACGTCATGATCTTTCTCTTTTAAATGATAAATCTTCGACTTATCTACATCCTGCTTCTGGTTCCTATTCATCATTAGATTTAACAGTTTGCAGTCCTCAAGTTTTTCCAGATTTTAACTGGAAAGTTGATGACGAACTGCATGACAGTGACCATTTTCCGATTCTAATTTCGGAAATTGGGCCATCTGTACAGGAGAGACCACAACGGTGGAAACTCCATAAAGCAAACTGGGGCTTGTTCAAAACTTTATGTGAACAGTCCATTACACCTCAAGCGTTTGAAGATTGTGAGAATCCTGCAGAATTGTTTACCTCTCTTTTATATTCCTCTGCAGAAAAGCGTCGGATTATTCATGGTGTATTATAAATTTGCATAGAATTTTATCTGTTATAGAATATCGTATTTTTATCATTTCTCCTCTAGATGTTTATGTAACTAATACATATTCCTATACATCTTGTAGTGAGGTATAATTACTGTGAGTGCGCCCAATATGACCTTAGTAGTCGACGGGCCTTAAAACTCCATTCATTCTGCAGAAAAGGCAATTCCAAGAACGTCAAAAGATCCTAAACATCCAAATAAGCCATGGTTTAATGATAACTGCAAGAAAGCTATAGAAAAGAAAAAGTCGATTCTTAGAGAGTTTGATCTAAGACCGACGAAGGAAAATCTTATAAAGTTTAAAGTTGCACGTGCGAGAGGACGGCGTACTATTAAACACAGTAAACGAACATCTTGGAGACAGTATGTATCTAGATTAAATTCTAGATCGTCTGTCAAAAAGACTTGGGATATGGTGCGGAAAATTAGTGGCAAGAACTCTTCACTCAGTGTTGGACATTTGAATACAGACAATGGCGTTGCTTCATCTAAGCCTGAGATTGCAAATGTTTTGGCAGATACCTTTGCAAAGAAATCTTCCTCTTCTAATTATTCTGCTGAATTTCAAAAACACCAAGAACAGAAAGAAAAAATTAAATTGAATTTTAAATCTAAAAATGCAGAGCATTATAACAAAGAGTTTACTCTTAAGGAACTAAAAACAGCCCTTAAGAAATGTCACGATACTGCAGTTGGATGTGATGAAATCCACTATCAGTTCTTGAAACATTTGCCGTACCAGTCCCTTCAGTGTTTACTTGATATCTTTAACAGTGTTTGGAAAACGGGAATACTTCCAGCCTCATGGCGGGAAGCAATTGTAATTCCAGTACCCAAACCTGGTAAAGATTCTGATAATCCTTCAAATTATCGTCCTATAGCCTTAACCCCCAGCTGTGGAGGGGGATTAGAAATATCCCGGCTGCCGTGTCCTGTAGCAAATGGTAAGACCCCAAGCAAAGGACAGTGTGTCTGTAACGGACCCGCTTGTTGGCCGTGAGTGGATACTCGTAAGCCGGAAAAGGGGATCCTGGTCAGTTGAGGGAAGCTCAGGGCTCTCCAGCTTCCCAACACGCTGGCTTTGGCCTCGGCTTCGGTGTAAACGGGAGCTTAGATGGACCCGGTCTAGGCAATCGGCTGGTCGCTTTAGACTTGGACTTTTTTGTACATTTATGTCATTTCATACATGTATAACACTAAATTTTATACTGTAATCGTAATAGCAATTATTGCTGTACTCATTTTTATACTTGATATGATTTGTTCTCGTCTATATAGGCTTATGGGTTAATTGAGTTGATTGAATGGCTTGATCGGCGTTGAAATACATGATGAGTCTTTATTTCAGAGATTGGCCATGTATGTCTTTGCCGCTTTTGTTTGTTTGATTGGCTTGAGTATACCATCTGGGTATCCCTGGCATGGGGAGCTGGATATCCGCTCCATTTTCCATGTCCCCTTGTTGGACTCTGTGGCGGGTGGGGGCCCGGATGATGAACTTTTAAACCTCAAACATGGATACACAAAAGCTAAAAAGAACGCGCAGTGAAATTGACTCGGACTCGGAAAACACTCAATGCAACACGAATTTCCCTAGGTTTTTGATCATTGAATCGCAAGATGATGGTAAATCGTTGGCAACATTGTCGCCCTTTGTGATTAATAAATGCATTTTGTCTTATGCTGGTGAACCCAGATCGATTAAGAAATTAAGATCTGGTGCTCTCCTAGTTGAAGTAGACAGGAAATCACACGCAGATAATTTACTCAAAGTCAGAAAGTTCTTTGAAACCCCGGTAAAGTGTTCTGCACATCCTACTCTGAACAGTTCAAAAGGCCTCATTCGTTGCCCTGATCTTCAGGGCGTGTCTGAGGAGGAAATTGTGTCAGAGCTGGCATTGCAGAACGTTACTGCTGCAAAAAGAATTTCTATTTTCAAAAAAGGAGTTAAAACACCAACGAATACCATCATCTTGACATTCAGTACGGCTATACTTCCTAAAAGTTTAAAGGTTGGATATTTGAGGGTGAAGGTTGATGTTTACATACCTAACCCTCTCCAGTGTTACAACTGCTATAAATACGGACATCACGAGAAGAATTGTCAAAAGGAAATTGTATGTGGTCGTTGTTGTGAGTCAACTGAGACTCACGACTTCGGCATGTGCAGTAATACACCAAAGTGTCACAACTGCGGTGAGGCACATCCTTCAAACTCTCGTGAATGTTCACACTGGAAGAGGGAAAAGGATATTGTAACTGTTAAATACAGGGAAGGCCACTCTTTTTATGAGGCACGTAAAATAGTTGACAGTCGCACTAATATCCCTTCGTACGCTAACACAGCTAAAGGAAATTCAAACGTTAATAAGGATGAAAATGGGTGCCAAAATTGTAAAGACCTGTTTGGAAAACTAATTTTGTTGTTTCCCGAAAAGAAGGAGGAAATAGCAAAGTTGTTTTCCCCTAAAACACCTTTACCTCCTGCATCTGTACCTTCTGCACCTCCGAAAGCTGATAACGTTAAACCTCAAAACCCCGACCCGAAGACTTCCGTACGTAAAACGACTAATTCTTCGCCAGTTATAGAATCTCGACAGAAACAAAATTTGACTTCCGAGTCCAAATCCGAAACAAGTAGTGCATCAAATGATAATGTTAGTCAAGCTCGAAGGTCTAAACCTTCAAAAACGGTGGTCTCTGACCGCCAGCCCAAAGGATCCGAGGATCCGATAAGACAATTTAATCGGTACCATTGTCTTGACGAAGATATGGTAACCGATGATTTTGATAATGCAGATTCCAGTAAAAATAAGCAAGGAAACACAATCATCAAATTAAATAAGAGATGAATAATTCCATCCTTCCAATACTTGTTGGTATATTATTAACAACTTTTTTCATTATGGCGAATACTATTATACAATGGAATTGCCGCAGTGTTAAATCAAACTTTGAGGAACTTAACCTCTTAGTTTCCAAAGAAAAACCAGTAGCAGTTTGTTTGCAGGAAACTTTCCTTAAAGATACTGACAAGTTTACGCTAAAGTATCACTCCTGCTATCTTAAAAACTTTACGGAAAGTGAAAGAGCTTCAGGAGGTGTTGGAATCATTGTAAATAACAATGTTCCTCACCGTCCTGTTCATCTGGACACAAATCTTCAAGCAGTTGCCGTTATCATTTCTCTCAACAAAACCATTACCCTTTGTTCCATTTATCTACCCCCTAGTTATCCTGTTGACAGCAGGAAACTAGATCGTCTTATTGAACAATTACCCAAACCCTTTGTTTTAATGGGAGATTTTAATTCTCACCATTCTTTATGGGGATGTTCAAAGACAGACAACAAAGGCTATATTGTTGAAGACTTTATTTCGAGGCACGATCTTTCTCTTTTAAACGATAAGTCATCTACTTATCTACATCCTGCTACTGGTTCGTACTCATCATTAGATTTGACAGTTTGCAGTCCTCAAATTTTTCCAGATTTTAACTGGAAAGTTGATGACGACCTGCATGGTAGTGACCATTTTCCGATTCTTGTATCGGAAATTGGGCCATCAGTACAGGAGCGACCACAACGGTGGAAACTCCATAAAGCAAACTGGAACTTATTCAAAACTGTTTGTGAACAGTCCATTACGCCGCAATCTTTTGAAGATTGCGAGAATCCTGCAGAATTGTTTACATCATTGTTATATGCATCTGCAGAAAAGGCAATTCCAAGAACGTCTAAAAATCCAAAACATCCAAATAAGCCGTGGTTCAACGATGATTGTAAGAAGGCTATAGCACAACAAAAGTCGGTTCTTAGAGAGTTTGATCTAAGACCGACTAAGGAAAATCTCATAAAGTTTAAAGTTGCACGTGCAAGAGCACGACGCACTATTAAACGCAGTAAACGTACGTCTTGGAGACAGTATGTATCTAGATTAAATTCTAGATCATCTGTCAAAAAGACTTGGGATATGGTAAGAAAAATTAGTGGCAAGAACTCTTCGCTCAGTGTTGGGCATTTGAACACTGACAATGGCGTAGTTTCATCTAAACCCGACATCGCAAATGTTTTAGCAGATACCTTTGCAAAGAAATCCTCTTCTACGAATTATTCCTCAGAATTTCAAAAATATCAAGAACAAAAAGAAAAAGTTAAATTGAATTTTAAATCTAAAAACACAGAACACTATAATAAAGACTTTACCATCAAAGAGCTTAAAACAGCTCTAAAGAAGTGCCATGACACTGCAGTCGGATCTGATGATATCCACTATCAGTTTCTTAAACATTTACCTTACCAGTCCCTTCAGTGTTTACTTGATATCTTTAACAGTGTTTGGAAAACGGGAATACTTCCAGCCTCGTGGCGGGAAGCTATTGTCATTCCAATACCCAAACCTGGCAAGGATTCAGATAATCCTTCAAATTACCGGCCTATAGCCTTAACAAGTTGTGTTTGTAAAACCATGGAAAGAATGGTCAATGACCGTCTTGTATGGTTTCTTGAGAAAAACAAACTTATTACGTCGGCCCAAAGTGGCTTTCGTAAGCAAAGAAGCACCCTCGATCATTTAGTTCGCTTCGAGACTTTTATACGAGAAGCTTTTATTAAGAAAGAACACGTTGTTTCAGTCTTTTTTGATTTAGAGAGTGCATATGATACCACATGGAAGAATGGAATCATGAATGACCTCCATGATTTCGGTATACGAGGTCGCCTTGCTTATTTTATTTCTGCATTTTTGGATGAACGGCAATTTAGAGTCAGGGTTGGAGATACGCTCTCTGATCCTCATGAACAGGAGATGGGCGTCCCCCAGGGCTCCATTCTTTCTGTTACACTTTTTAGTGTTAAAATCAACAATATTATTAAGGCTACTTGCCCTGGTATTGAATATTTTCTTTACGTTGATGACTTTTGTATTTGTTATCGTTCAAAACATATGCATACCATCGAACGACAGTTACAACAGGTTTTAAATAACCTGAGTAAATGGTCGAATGAAAATGGTTTTAAATTTTCTAAAACCAAGACAAAATGTATGCATTTCTGTAAATCCAGAAAACTCCATCCCGATCCAGAACTCACTTTGGACGGGATCCGAATTGAAGTTGTTCCAGAATTTAAATTTCTGGGTCTTTTATTTGACTCTAAATTATCGTTCATCCCGCACATTGAATATCTGAGCAATAAGTGTAAGAAAGCTCTGAATCTTTTACGCGTTGTCTCCAGTATGGACTGGGGCGCAGACAAAAAAGTTTTATTACGTCTTTATAGATCTCTTGTGAGATCGAAATTGGATCATGGATGCGTTGTTTACGGCTCTGCCCGTCAATCTTACTTGCGCAAACTTGATTCAATACACAATCAAGGTCTACGTATTGCGTTGGGCGCATTTAAAACATCGCCAATTAATAGTCTCTATGCTGAAGCAAACGAACCATCTTTAAACTTACGTCGAAAGAAATTGTCTATGGATTACTATTTGAAATTGAAATCAAATCCAGATAATCCTACACATGATTCTGTTTTTGAACCTCTTTACGAAGAGGACTTCAAAAAGAAGGAATCAGAAATTCCACCCTTTAGTTTACGTTGTAAAGCTGACATAGAATCTCTAGATTTCGATCTAGATGATGTGGCCGAACATAAAGTTCCAGATGTTCCTTTGTGGACGTCTAAAAGTCCCACCTTTATTTATGATCTAGCGTCAACTAAAAAATCTGAAACTGATCAAGTTGTATTTAAAACTAAATTCCTTGAAATACAGGAAAAACACATTATGCACTTTCAAATTTATACAGACGGGTCTAAAAATGAAGAAAAAGTTGCTTCAGCTGCCATCTTGGATGGTTACAAATATCAGTATCGTCTGCCTGATAATTCATCCATTTTCTCTGCCGAGCTCAAGGCTATTGACCTTGCGCTCGGGCACATTATTGAAAATGGTTATTGGCGTTACATTATTTTCACTGACTCTTTATCTAGTATGCAAGCGCTGGAACACGAGAAAACGGACAACCCTATCATAGTTAAACTTCTTGAAAAGCTGTCTCGTATCTATGCTGCTGATGAAGATACTGATATTGTCTTTTGCTGGCTTCCAAGCCATTGTGGTCTACGTGGCAACGAAGAGGCAGATAGGGCTGCCAAGGACGCATTGTCACTAGATGTTTTACCTTTTAAAGTTCCTTTTACTGATTTTAAACCTCTAATTAATACTTTTATCCACAATGTGTGGCAGAACTGTTGGAGTGACCAGGCAAATCAACGAAATAAATTATTTTCGATTAAACCTTCACTTGGTGAATGGCTGCCAGGTCTTCGGTCTGACCGCCGCGAAGAATTAGTTTTGGCCAGATTGCGAATCGGTCATACTCATTTGACCCATTCGCACCTATTAAAGAACGAGGTAGAACCACAGTGTGTTCCTTGTAATGAGACACTTACTGTCCAACATCTACTGATTGATTGTGTAGATCTTGCCATCATAAGAAACAGGCACTTTAACGTTGATAATTTGAAATCGTTATTTGATACCGTGAGGCCTAAGTCGATTTTTAACTTTCTGAAAGAGTGTAATCTCTTTAGAAAGATTTAGCTCTTTTTATTATAGTCTGTGATATTTGATCTGTGATACTTTAGTTACGTTTGATATTCTATATTTATTTGTTCTGTGGATTTTACGGTTGAGTGGACTCGGACATGGGTGTTCTCTGATCTGGGAGGAGCCCATGTCTATTCGTCCTCACACCGGATTATTCATGGTTCATGGTTGTTTTTTGTCTAGTTTTAATATTGTGTTATATTTATAGTATTGATTAATTTTATACAAGGTAACATTATCTATTCTTGAATTAGATATATAGTCACTATAATTTACCTTTCTGGATGTTTATGTAACTATATACATATCAGTAATTTTGTATACATCCAGGTATGTGTTGTCGTTGCGCCCAATATGACCTTAGTAGTCGACGGGCCTTAAAACTCCATTCATTCATTCATTCATTCCTATAGCCTTAACAAGTTGTGTTTGTAAGACCATGGAAAGGATGGTCAACGACCGTCTGGTATGGTTTCTTGAGAAAAACAAACTTATTACGTCGGCCCAAAGTGGCTTTCGTAAGCAAAGAAGCACTCTTGATCATTTAGTTCGCTTCGAGACTTTTATTCGAGAAGCTTTTATCAAGAAAGAACATGTTGTTTCCGTCTTTTTTGATTTAGAAAGTGCATATGATACCACATGGAAGTATGGAATCATGAATGACCTCTATGATTTCGGTATACGAGGTCGCCTTGCTTATTTTATTTCTGCGTTTTTGGATGAACGGCAATTTAGAGTCAGGTTTGGAGATACACTCTCTGATCCTCATGAACAGGCGATGGGTGTCCCTCAGGGCTGTATTCTTTCAATCACCCTTTTCAGTATTAAAATCAACAATATTATAAAGGCTACTTGCCCTGGTATTGAATATTTTCTTTATGTTGATGACTTTTGTATTTGTTATCGTTCGAAACATATGCATACCATCGAACGACAGTTACAACAGGTTTTAAACAACCTGAGTAAATGGTCGAATGAAAATGGTTTTAAATTTTCTAAAACCAAGACAAAATGTATGCATTTCTGTAAATCGAGAAAACTCCATTCCGATCCAGAACACACTTTGGACGGGATCCGAATCGAAGTTGTCCCAGAATTTAAGTTCTTGGGACTTTTATTTGACTCTAAATTGTCATTCATTCCCCACATTGAATATTTGAGCAATAAATGTAAGAAAGCTCTAAATCTTGTACGTGTCGTCTCCAGTATGGACTGGGGAGCAGACAAAAAAGTTTTATTACGCCTTTATAGATCTCTTGTGAGATCAAAATTAGACTATGGTTGTGTTGTCTACGGATCCGCCCGTCAGTCCTACTTGCGCAAGCTTGATTCTATTCATAATCAAGGTTTACGTATTGCGCTGGGCGCATTTAAAACATCGCCTATTAATAGTCTCCATGCAGAAGCAAACGAACCATCTTTGAATTTACGTAGAAAGAAATTATCCATGGATTATTATTTAAAACTCAAATCAAATCCAGATAACCCTACACATAATATTGTTTTTGAACCTCTTTATGAAGAGGAATTTAATAAGAAGGAATCAGAAATTCCACCCTTTAGTTTACGTTGTAAAGCTGACATAGAATCCCTAGATTTCGATCTTGATGACGTGGCCGAACTTAAAGTTCCAGACGTCCCTTTATGGTCGTCTAAAAGTCCCACCTTTATTTATGATCTTGCTTCAACGAAAAAGTCTGAAACTAATCCTTCTGTGTTCAAAAATAAATTCCTTGAAATTCAGGAAAAACACATGTTGCATTTTCATATTTATACAGATGGTTCTAAGTCTGAAGAGAAAGTTGCTTCAGCTGCCATCTTAGATGGCTACAAATATCAGTATCGTCTGCCCGATAACTCGTCCATTTTCTCTGCCGAGCTTAAGGCTATTGACCTTGCACTCGAGCATATCATTGAAAATGGTTATTGGCGCTACATTATTTTTACAGACTCTCTGTCCTGTATGCAAGCGCTCGAGCACGAAAAAACGGACAACCCAATAATGGTGAAACTTCTTGAGAAGCTTTCTCGTTTATATGCTTCTGATGAAGATACTGATATTGTCTTTTGCTGGCTTCCAAGCCATTGCGGTCTACGTGGCAACGAAGAGGCAGACAAGGCTGCCAAGGAGGCGTTGTCACTAGATATTTTACCTTTTAGAGTCCCTTTTACTGATTTTAAACCACTGATAAATAGTTTTATTCAAAATGTATGGCAAAATTGTTGGAGCGACGAGGCTAATCACCAAAATAAATTGTTTAGTATTAAACCAGCACTTGGTGAATGGCTGCCAGGTCTTCGATCTGACCGCCGCGAGGAGTTAGTTTTGGCACGACTGCGAATCGGGCACACATATTTGACCCATTCGCACCTATTAAAGAACGAGGAAAAACCTCAATGTATTCCTTGTAACGAGGAGCTGACTGTCCAGCATCTCCTCATTGATTGTGTGGATTTAGCCATCATTAGAAACAGGCATTTCAACGCTAGCAGTTTAAAGACATTATTTGATACTGTTAGGCCTGAATCAATTTTTAACTTTCTTAAAGAGTGCAATCTCTTTAAAAAGATTTAGTTATGATATTTACTATGTGATTTTTATATGTTCTATGGATTTTCCGGTCGGGTGGACTCGGACATGGGTGTTCTCTGATCTGGGAGGAGCCCATGTCTATTCGTGCTCACGTCGGATTATTCATGGTACATTGTTATACAATATTTCGTACGATATTTTTAATCATTTATACTTCAGTTATTTTTAATAGGTTATATGCCCTATGAATTTTCCGGTCGGGTGGACTCGGACATGGGTGACCTCTGATCTGGGAGGAGCCCATGTCCATTCGTGCTCACGTCGGATTATTCGGCGAGGTGCATTGTATTTTTTGATATGATTTTCCGGTCGGGTGGACTCGGACATGGGTGACCTCTGATCTGGGAGGAGCCCATGTCCTTTCGTGCTCACGTCGGATTATTCATGGTGTTTTATAAATTTGCATAGAATTTTATCTGTTATAGAATATCGTATTTTTTATCATTTCTCCTCTAGATGTTTATGTAACTAATACATATTCTTATACATCTTGTAGTGAGGTATAATTACAGTGAGTGCGCCCAATATGACCTTAGTAGTCGACGGGCCTTAAAACTCCATTCATTCATTCATTCATTGATATTGTCTTTTGCTGGCTTCCAAGCCATTGTGGTCTACGTGGCAACGAAGAAGCAGACAAAGCTGCCAAAGAGGCGTTGGCACTGGATATTTTACCTTTTAAAGTTCCTTTTACTGATTTTAAACCCCTTATTAATATTTTTATTCATAATGTATGGCAGAACTGTAGGAGCGACGAGGCCAATCACCAAAACAAATTGTTTTGTATAAAACCTGCACTTGGTGAATGGCTGCCGGGTCTTCGACCTGACCGCCGCGAGGAGTTAGTTTTGGTCCGACTACGAATTGGTCACACCCACCTGACCCATTCGTACCTTTTAAAGGGTGAGGAGAAACCTCAGTGTATTCCTTGTAACGAGGAGCTGACTGTCCAGCACCTCCTAATTGATTGTATAGACTTAGCCATCATTAGAAACAGGCACTTCAACGCTGACAGTTTGAAATCACTATTTGATACTGTGAAGCCTGAATCAATTTTTAACTTTCTTAAAGAGTGTAATCTCTTTAAAAAGATTTAGCTCTTTTCTATTATAGTCTGTGATATCTGATCTGTGATATTTTAGTTATGTTTAATTTTCTATATAGTTATTTGTTCTATGGATTTTCCGGTCGGGTGGACTCGGACATGGGTGTTCTCTGATCTGGGAGGAGCCCATGTCTATTCGTCCTCACATCGGATTATTCATGGTGCATGGTTGTTTTGTTTCGTGTTAATTATTACAGTATTAATTTGATATTTACAAGGTAATATTATCTACTTTGAATGAGATATATTTTCATTATATTTTACCTTTCTGGATGTTTATGTAACTATCTACATACCAGTAAATTTGTATACATCCAGATATTTGGTGCGCCCAATATGACCTTGGTAGTCGACGGGCCTTAAAACACCATTCATTCATTTATTTTAATGGGAGATTTTAATTCCCACCATACATTATGGGGATGTTCAAATACTGATAACAAGGGTCATATTGTGGAAGACTTTATTTCAAGTCATGATTTATCCCTTTTAAACGATAAGTCATCGACTTATCTACATCCTGCTACTGGTTCTTATTCATCATTAGACTTGACAGTTTGCAGTCCTCAAATTTTTCCGGATTTAAACTGGAAAGTTGATGACGATTTGCATGGCAGTGACCATTGTCCGATTCTTATTTCGGAAATTGGGCCATCAGTGCAGGAGCGACCACAACGGTGGAAACTCCATAAAGCAAACTGGGGCTTGTTCAAAACTGTTTGTGAACAGTCCATTACACCTCAAGCTTTTGAAGATTGCGAAAATCCTGCAGAATTGTTTACGTCCTTATTATATGCATCTGCAGAAAAAGCAATTCATAGAACGTCTAAAAATCCAAAACATCCAAATAAGCCGTGGTTCAATGATGACTGCAAGAAGGCTATATCAAAGCAAAAGTCGATTCTTAGAGAATTTGATCTAAGGCCGACCAAGGAAAATCTTATAAAGTTTAAAGTTGCACGTGCGAGGGCACGGCGCACTATTAAACGCAGTAAACGTACGTCTTGGAGACAGTATGTATCTAGATTAAATTCTAGATCGTCTGTCAAAAAGACTTGGGATATGGTGCGGAAAATTGGTGGCAACAACTCTTCACTAAGTGTTGGTCATTTGAATACTGATAATGGCGTTGTTTCATCTAAGCCAGACATAGCGAATGTCTTAGCAGATACTTTTGCCAAGAAATCCTCCTCTTCTAATTATCATGGTTGTTTTTGTCTAGTTTTAATATTGTGTTATATTTATAGTATTGATTAATTTTATACAAGGTAACATTATCTATTCTTGAATTAGATATATAGTCACTATAATTTACCTTTCTGGATGTTTATGTAACTATATACATATCAGTAATTTTGGATGTTTATGTAACTATATACATATCAGTAGTCCTGTACGCATTTCTATCCTACATATCAGTAATTTTGTATACATCCAGGTATGTGTTGTTGTTGCGCCCAATATGACCTTAGTAGTCGACGGGCCTTAAAACTCCATTCATTCATTCATTCATTCCTCTTCTAATTATTCTCCAAATAAGCCATGGTTTAATGATGATTGCAAGAAGGCTGTTGCAAAGCAAAAGTCGGTTCTTAGAGAGTTTGATCTAAGGCCGACTAAGGAAAATCTTATAAAGTTTAAAGTTGCACGTGCGAGAGCACGGCGCACTATTAAACGAAGTAAACGTACGTCTTGGAGACAGTATGTATCTAGATTAAATTCTAGATCGTCTGTCAAAAAGACTTGGGATATGGTGCGAAAAATTAGTGGCAAGAAGTCCTCGCTCAGTGTTGGGCATTTGAATACTGATAATGGCGTTGTTTCATCTAAGCCTGACATAGCAAATGTTTTGGCAGATACTTTTGCCAAAAAATCCTCCTCTTCTAATTATTCACCTGAATTTCAAAAACATCAAGAACAAAAAGAAAAAGTTAACTTGAATTTTAAATCCAGAAATGCTGAGCATTATAATAAAGAATTTACTCTTAAGGAGCTAAAAACAGCCCTTAAGAAATGCCACGATACTGCAGTTGGATGCGATGATATCCACTACCAGTTCTTGAAGCATTTACCACACCAATCCCTTCAGTGTTTACTCGATATCTTTAACAGTGTTTGGAAAACGGGAATACTTCCAGCCTCGTGGCGGGAAGCTATTGTCATTCCAGTACCCAAACCTGGTAAAGATTCAGATAATCCTTCTAATTACCGGCCTATAGCCTTAACAAGTTGTGTTTGTAAAACCATGGAAAGAATGGTCAATGACCGTCTTGTATGGTTTCTTGAGAAAAACAAACTTATTACGTCAGCCCAAAGTGGCTTTCGTAAGCAAAGAAGCACTCTCGACCATTTAGTTCGTTTCGAGACATTTATTCGAGAAGCTTTTATAAAAAAAGAACACGTTGTTTCAGTCTTTTTCGACTTGGAGAGTGCATATGATACCACATGGAAGTATGGAATCATGAATGACCTCCATGATTTCGGTATTCGAGGTCGCCTTGCTTATTTCATTTCTGCATTTTTGGATGAACGGCAATTTAGAGTCAGGGTTGGAGATACGCTCTCTGATCCTCATGAACAGGAGATGGGTGTTCCCCAGGGCTCTATTCTTTCTGTTACACTCTTTAGTATTAAAATCAATAATATTATAAAGTCAACTTGCCCTGGTATTGAATATTTCCTATACGTTGATGACTTTTGTATTTGCTACCGATCAAAACACATGCATACCATTGAAAGACAGTTGCAACAGGTTTTAAACAACCTGAGTAAATGGTCTAATGAAAATGGTTTTAAATTTTCTAAAACCAAGACAAAATGTATGCATTTCTGTAAATCCAGAAAACTCCATCCCGATCCAGAACTCACTTTGGACGGGATCCGAATCGAAGTTGTCCCAGAATTCAAGTTCCTGGGTCTTTTATTTGACTCTAAATTATCTTTCATTCCGCACATTGAATATTTGAGCAATAAATGCAAGAAAGCTCTGAATCTTTTACGTGTCGTCTCCAGTATGGACTGGGGAGCAGACAAAAAAGTTTTATTACGTCTTTATAGATCTCTTGTAAGATCTAAATTAGACTATGGTTGTGTTGTTTACGGATCCGCCCGTCAATCCTACTTGCGCAAGCTTGATTCGATTCATAATCAAGGTTTACGTATTGCGCTGGGCGCATTTAAAACATCGCCAATCAACAGTCTTTATGCGGAAGCAAATGAGCCATCTTTGAATTTACGTAGAAAGAAATTATCAATGGATTATTATTTAAAACTTAAATCTAATCCAGATAATCCTACACATGACGTTGTTTTTGAACCTCTCTATGAAGAGGAATTTAATAAGAAGGAATCAGTTATACCTCCTTTCAGTTTACGTTGTAAGGCAGATGTAAATTCTCTAGATTTTGATCTAGATGACGTGGCCGAACATAAAGTTCCAAACGTACCTTTGTGGACGTTAAAAAGTCCCACCTTTATTTATGATCTTGCGTCATCGAAAAAGTCGGAAACTGATCCTTTAGTATTCAAAAATAAATTCCTTGAAGTGCAAGAAAAGCACATGCTTCATTTGCAAATTTACACCGATGGTTCTAAAAGCGAAGGAAAAGTTGCTTCTGCTGCCATTTTAGATGGCTTCAAATATCAGTATCGTTTGCCCGATAACTCGTCGATTTTCTCTGCCGAGCTCAAGGCTATTGACCTTGCGCTCGAGCACATCATTGAAAATGGCTATTGGCGCTACATTATTTTTACAGATTCTCTGTCTTGTATGCAAGCGCTCGAGCACGAAAAAACGGACAACCCTATCATTGTGAAACTTCTTGAGAAGCTTTCTCGTTTATACGCTTCTGATGAAGATACTGATATTGTCTTTTGCTGGCTTCCAAGCCATTGCGGTCTACGTGGCAACGAACAGGCAGACAAAGCTGCCAAGGAGGCGTTGTCACTAGATATTTTACCTTTTAAAGTCCCTTTTACTGATTTTAAACCTCTAATTAATACTTTTATCCACAATATATGGCAGAACTGTTGGAGTGACCAGGCAAATCAACGAAATAAATTATTTTCGATTAAACCTTCACTTGGTGAATGGCTGCCAGGTCTTCGATCTGACCGCCGCGAGGAGTTAGTTTTGGCACGACTGCGAATCGGGCACACACATTTGACCCATTCGCACCTATTAAAGAACGAGGAAAAACCTCAATGTATTCCTTGTAACGAGGAGCTGACTGTCCAGCATCTCCTCATTGATTGTGTAGATTTAGCCATCATTAGAAGCAGGCATTTTAACGCTAACAGTTTAAAAACATTATTTGATACTGTTAGGCCTGAATCAATTTTTAGCTTCCTTAAAGAGTGTAATCTCTTTAAAAAGATTTAGCTGTGATATTTAATCTGTGATATCTTATATGTTCTATGGATTTTCCGGTCGGGTGGACTCGGACATGGGTGTTCTCTGATCTGGGAGGAGCCCATGTCTATTCGTGCTCACGTCGGATTATTCATGGTACATTGTTATACAATATTTTGTATGATATTTTTAATCATTTATACTCCCTCAGTTATTTTTAATAGGTTATATGCCCTATGAATTTTCCGGTCGGGTGGACTCGGACATGGGTGACCTCTGATCTGGGAGGAGCCCATGTCCATTCGTGCTCACGTCGGATTATTCGGCTAGGTGCATTGTATTTTTGGTATGATTTTCCGGTCGGGTGGACTCGGACATGGGTGACCTCTGATCTGGGAGGAGCCCATGTCCTTTCGTGCTCACGTCGGATTATTCATGGTGTATTATTTCATGGTCTATTATTATTTTATGCTCTATATTGTATTTTTATCTGTTTAATTTCAGTTAAGTTTGATTTATTTAGATGATCTGTGGATTTTCCGGTCGGGTGGACTCGGACATGGGTATTCTCTGATCTGGGAGGAGCCCATGTCCTTTCGTGCTCACGTCGGATTATTCATGGTGTGTTGTTATTTTGCTTAGAATTTTATCTGTTGTATAGAATATTGTATTTTTATAATATCCCCTCTAGATGTTTATGTAACTAATACATATCGTAATACATCTTGTAGTGAGGTAACGTGAGTGCGCCCAATATGACCTTAGTTGTCGACGGGCCTTAAAACTCCATTCATTCATTCATTCACATTGTCATACAATATGTCGTATGATAGTTTTAATCATTTATACTTCAGTTATTTTAATAGGTTTTATGCACTATAAATTTTCCGGTCGGGTGGACTCGGACATGGGTGACCTCTGATCTGGGAGGAGCCCATGTCCATTCGTGCTCACGTCGGATTATTCGGCGATGTGCATTGTAGTTTTTTTATATGATTTTCCGGTCGGGTGGACTCGGACATGGGTGTTCTCTGATCTGGGAGAAGCCCATGTCCTTTCGTGCTCACGTCGGATTATTCATGACCTATTGTTGTTTTATCCTCTATATGATATTTTTATCTTGTTAATTTCAGTTTGTTTAATTTATTTCGATGATCTGTGGATTTTCCGGTCGGGTGGACTCGGACATGGGTATTCTCTGATCTGGGAGGAGTCCATTTCCTTTCGTGCTCACGTCGGATTATTCATGGTGTATTATAAATTTGCATAGAATTTTATCTGTTATAGAATATCGTATTTTTATCATTTCTCCTCCAGATGTTTATGTAACTAATACATATTCCTATACATCTTGAAGTGAGGTATAATTACAGTGAGTGCGCTCAATATGACCTTAGTAGTCGACGGGCATTAAAACTCCATTCATTCATTCATTCATTCAGTTAAATAACCTGAGTAAATGGTCGAATGAAAATGGTTTTAAATTTTCTAAAACCAAGACAAAATGTATGCATTTCTGTAAATCCAGAAAACTCCATCCCGATCCAGAACTCACTTTGGACGGGATCCGAATCGAAGTTGTCCCAGAATTTAAATTTCTAGGTCTTTTATTTGACTCTAAATTATCGTTCATCCCGCACGTTGAATATCTGAGCAATAAATGTAAGAAAGCTCTAAATCTTTTACGTGTCGTCTCCAGTATGGACTGGGGAGCAGACAAAGAAGTTTTATTACGCCTTTATAGATCTCTTGTGAGATCTAAATTAGACTATGGATGCGTTGTTTACGGCTCTGCCCGTCAATCTTACTTGCGCAAACTTGATTCAATACACAATCAAGGTTTACGTATTGCGTTGGGCGCATTTAAAACATCGCCAATTAATAGTCTCTATGCTGAAGCAAACGAACCATCTTTAAACTTACGTCGAAAGAAATTGTCTATGGATAACTATTTGAAATTGAAATCAAATCCAGATAATCCTACACATGATTCTGTTTTTGAACCTCTTTACGAAGAGGACTTCAAAAAGAAGGAATCGGAAATTCCACCCTTTAGTTTACGTTGTAAAGCTGACATAGAATCTCTAGATTTCGATCTAGATGACGTGGCCGAGCATAAAGTTCCAGATGTTCCTTTGTGGACGTCTAAAAGTCCCACCTTTATTTATGATCTAGCTTCAACAAAAAAATCTGAAACTGATCAAGTTGTATTTAAAACTAAATTCCTTGAAATACAGGAAAAACACATTCTTCATTTTCAAATTTATACAGACGGGTCTAAAAATGAAGAAAAAGTTGCTTCAGCCGCCATCTTGGATGGTTACAAATATCAGTATCGTCTGCCTAATAATTCATCAATTTTCTCTGCCGAGCTCAAGGCTATTGACCTTGCGCTTGGGCACATTATTGAAAATGGTTATTGGCGTTACATTATTTTCACTGACTCTTTATCTAGTATGCAAGCGCTGGAACACGAGAAAACGGACAACCCTATCATAGTTAAACTTCTTGAAAAGCTGTCTCGTATCTATGCTGCTGATGAAGATACTGATATTGTCTGTTGCTGGCTTCCAAGCCATTGTGGTCTACGTGGCAACGAAGAGGCAGATAGGGCTGCCAAGGACGCGTTGTCACTAGATGTTTTACCTTTTAAAGTTCCTTTTACTGATTTTAAACCTCTAATTAATATTTTTATCCACAATGTATGGCAGAACTGTTGGAGTGACCAAGCAAATCAACGAAATAAATTGTTTTCGATTAAACCTTCACTTGGTGAATGGCTGCCAGGTCTTCGGTCTGACCGCCGCGAAGAGTTAGTTTTGGCCAGATTGCGAATCGGTCATACTCGTTTGACCCATTCGCACCTATTAAAGAACGAGGTAGAACCGCAGTGTATTCCTTGTAATGAGACACTTACTGTCCAACATCTACTCATTGATTGTGTAGATCTTGCCATCATAAGAAACAGGCACTTTAACGTTGATAATTTGAAATCGTTATTTGATACCGTGAGGCCTGAGTCGATTTTCAATTTTCCTAAAGAGTGTAATCTCTTTAGAAAGATTTAGCTCTTTTTATTATAGTCTGTGATATTTGATCTGTGATACTTTAGTTACGTTTAATATTCTATATGTATTTGTTCTGTGCATTTTCCGGTCGGTTGGACTCGGACATGGGTGTTCTCTGATCTGGGAGGAGCCCATGTCTATTCGTCCTCACATCGGATTATTCATGGTTCATGGTTGTTTTTGTCTAGTTTTAATATTGTGTTATAATACTAGTATTAATTAATTTTATACAAGGTAACATTATCTATTCTTGAATTAGATATATAGTCACTATAATTTACCTTTCTGGATGTTTATGTAACTATATACATATCAATAATTTTGTATACATCCAGGTATGTGTTGCTGTTGCGCCCAATATGACCTTAGTAGTCGACGGGCCTTAAAACACTATTCATTCATTCCTTTTTAACCATTTCCCACACATTGATGATTTTGGACGCCCAACAAAATAAAGCATTTGGAAAATATTGTGGAAAGTGAAGAAATTACTTGCGACAAGCAATTTCTTCATTTCCCACAATGTTTTCTACCAAGAAAGACCAAAAAATCTTAAATTTTGTTCAATGGAAATTGTCGCCTGCAACACCTATGAGTTTGGACTAGGCTAAAATTTTGTTGCTTGGTATTGGGTTAAATAACACATGAAGAATATAAGGTAAACAAATCAAATTTTATAGTTTGGCAAATATATTGTCTATCGGTTATAACTGTAGACTTGTATACAAACACTTAAAAAACAAATACATAGTTTTAACATTTACCAAGCCATTTATCGTGAGGTATACGAGAGAATTAATGCCCTACTCGTTTATTCTCAAAAGAGAAAGTGTTTGTGTTAGGCCATTTATCAACAACAAGAAGTTAAGTGTTTGTATACAAGTCTACAGTTATAGCCGATGAGTTATACATTTAAAATTTCGTTTTTTATTATCGTCAATCTATACTCAGATCCAAAAGAAAGTGTGCACTTTTGCATTTTACCTTTACCTTAATTTTCACAAAGTTTATGGCAATTTAGGGGGTAAAAGTGATATCATACTTCAGATTAGACCTTACAGAAACTTGACATCAAAACAGATGTTGATAGAATTTCTCATATTGCATACACGCATTCAGATCATTATGGTGTTGATGTTGTTGAGATTTGCACTCCTTACAGCCTCTTCTGTGGATAGAGTTACAAGCTTATATGCCGTTTTAGGGTTTGACCAGGCCTTCCGAGCCATTTCCACGATAAAGTTGGAACTTTCCTGAAGACGTCATGTGTACGGCAACGTTAGTAATCGCTACGTTAGTGGTCTGGTGAATTGCAGTGAAACAATGTTCTAAAGCGAATTTGTTTGCCTTTAAGATGCCATACAAATGACAACTTGCTATTAGGTACGGTATTTATACCGTACAAATTCAAATTTGTCTAAGGGTTTTGTTTTCACCAGGTTCGGTCTTGCTCACAGACGTTAATTATAATTCGTTTCACGCTGATGCACTATGTACAGCTGTAATGAACATGTGATTTTATGCTACGGTATGCCAAAAGGATTGCAGTGAGTGTAATTTCTGATTGATAACTCATCCAGCACGTGAGGCATCCGTTAAAGACTAAAATTGCAAAATCGCAATCAAGCCAAAACTTCGTGCGTGCTATTTGATTTCTTCATCAATATATCGTTTGTCAACAGTCTTGAGATGTGTCGTACAAAATTTACTTGCGGTAGACGGTATACTTACTGTTCTTAAGATGTAGATCAGTGCATTCGGTATTCTCATACTCTTTTTTGAGTGTCTGAATAAAATATTACCTCTTCAAGATCTGGCCATGATATATGTATCAATCTCAGTTCACGTTTTTCTTGATTTTCTTCGACGCATGCTCGCTTTTGTATTTCAACATATCAGTTTGAAACAAAATGAATACAATTGTTTAAAAATCTATCACTTAAAAATTTACAACACATTGTCGCGATTGTGCATTTTGGTATGGATAACAAGTGTAGCTAAATTTGACCCGCTTCAGATGGGAAGTTTTGCAAATAATTTTCTTATTTCTTTATCAATTTTCTGAAGGTTTGTTGTACGCATCCTCCCTCCAAAAACGTCAATGGTCCCAACCTACCAGACTTACATGTATAACAAGCATGGCCAAATTAGACTTGTTACTTGAATTAGAAGTTTGTCATCTGTCCATAATACATGTATCAATCTCAGAGTCTTCGAGCTGTTAATATTTTTCTTTATTTTCTTGGAGGCTTTCTCGCGTTTGTATTTCAATATATCAGTCTGAAACAAAATGAATCTATAATTTTTACAACACATTGTCGCGATTGTGCATTATGGGATGGATAACAAGTGTAGCCAAATTGGACCCGCTTCAGATGGAAAAGTTTTGCAAAGAACTTTCTTATTTCTGTATCAGTTTTCATTTTTTTTCTTTTTAATCTCTATATATTCTGGGCTTTTTTATACAATATTAGAACTGTATACATGCCGTCTGCAAAAACTTGGTAAAAAGGTGTATAATCTTTTACACCTTTGCAATTGCAAAATTTTTTCTGGATCAATTTGTCAATCTCTGCTAAACACCCCCAGCTGTGGAGGGGGATTAGAAATATCCCGGCTGCCCTGTCCTGTAGCAAATGGTAAGACCCCAAGCAAAGGACAGACTGTCTGCTTAAGTGCGGACCCGCTTGTTGGCCGTGAGTGGAAACTCGTAAGCCGGAAAAGGGGATCCTGGTCAGTTGAGGGAAGCCAAGGGCTCTCCAGCTTCCCAACACGCTGGCTTTGGCCTCGGCTTCGGTGTAAACGGGAGCTTAGATGGGCCCGGTCTAGGCAATCGGCTGGTCGCTTTAGACGAAGACTGTTTGATTGAACACATGTTCTATCTTGACAATTACTTTGATATTATACAGGTCATGCAATTTCTTGTATCAGCTTTTAGTTATTTCAGTAAGTCCTGTCTTGTCCTCGTCTATATAGGCTCATGGGCTAATTGGGTTGATTGAATGCCTTGATCGGCGTTGAAATGCATGGTTGATCTTTATTTTAAACATTATTCATGTATGTCTTTGCCGCACTTGTTGTTTGGTCGACTTGAGTATACAATCTGGGCATCCCTGGCATGGGGAGCTGGATATCCGCTCCAATTCCATGTCCCCTTGTTGGACTCCGCGGCGGGTTGAGGGGGCCAGATGATGAATACCAATTTTTCACCATGGATTCGAAAACACTTAAAAGGACGCGCTTAGAAATAGACTCGGATACGGATAATCGACCAAGCAATATGAATTTTCCTAGGTACTTGTTGATTGAATCGGAAACTGAAAAATCGTTGACTACTCTATCGCATTTCGTGATAAATAAATGCCTCGTTTCTTATGCTGGTGAGCCTAAGACAGTCAAAAAGTTGAAGTCTGGTGCCATTTTGGTAGAGGTTGATAAGAAGTCACATTCAGACAACTTATTAAAACTCAAAAAGTTTCATGACATTCCTGCTAAATGTTCCGAACATGCAACCCTCAACACTTCTAAAGGCCTAATTCACTGCCCTGATCTTCAGGGGGTGTCTGAGGAAGAAATTGTTTCGGAACTTGGGTCTCAAAATGTGACAGCTGCTAGACGGATTTTCGTTCACAATAATGGACAGAGAAAAGCAACGAATACCATTGTTTTGACTTTCAACACCGCTATTTTGCCGAAATGCTTGAAAATTGGATACTTACGGGTTAATGTAGACCTCTATATTCCGAACCCGCTCCAATGTTACAAGTGTTTTAAGTTCGGGCATCACGAGAAGAGGTGTCAGGGGGCTCAGCGTTGTCGTCGTTGTGGCGATCTGGCTGAGACTCATGACGTTGACGAGTGTGAGAACTCTGCGCGATGCATCAATTGCGATGGTCCTCACATGTCGACTTCTCGTGCATGTTCCCATTGGAAGCGGGAAAAGGATATCGTTACAGTTAAATGTAGGGAAGGCCTATCCTTTTTTGAAGCAAAGAAAATTGTTGAAAGTCGTTCAAACCTAGCCTCTTATGCCCATGCAACTAAACCAAATCAAACTTCATACAAAAGCGACACTGGATGCGAAAACAGCAAAGGTCTTTTTAGGAAATTGATGATACTTTTTCCTGAAAAGAAAGAAGAAATTTCAAAATTGTTTCCATCTTCTACTCCTGCAGTATCTACTTCCTCTCCGCCTACAAACACTACAAATAAGTCTCCAGAACCTGAACTTCCTTTACAAAAATCACCAGATAGCTCTAGAGTTTCAGAAAGCTCAAAGTCAGCCAGCACCGTTTCTAACAGTCATGATGACGCCAAGTCTAGTAGTGAAAATCGAAGGACTAAGCCTTCTAAACCGGTGGTCTCCGACCGCCAACCAAAGGGGTCCCAGGATCCCATTAAACAATACAATCGGTATCATAGTCTTGAAGAAGACATGATAACCGATGACCTCGCAGATTCCAAAAAGAATAAACAAGGTAGCAGCATTATAAAACTTAATAAAAGATGATTAATTTAAAACTTCTAATACTCTGTGGTTTAATTTTAATCCTAATATCCCTCATGGCGAACACTATTATTCAATTGAATTGTAGAAGTATAAAATCCAATTTTGAGCCTATTAGAAATAAGCAAGGCAGTAGTAACATTATAAAACTTAATACTCGGAAATGAATAATTCCAAACTTCCATTGCTCTGTGGTATATTTATACTTATATTTTTAACAATGGCGAATAATATTGTTCAGTGGAATTGCCGCAGCGTCAAAGCCAATTTTGAGGAATTAAATCTTATTATCTCTAAACAAAAACCAGTAGCAGTTTGTTTACAGGAAACTTTTCTTAAAGATACAGATAAATTTACTGTCAAGTATCATTCATGCTATTTTAAGAACTTTGTTGGTAGTGAGAAAGCTTCAGGGGGTGTAGGTATCATTGTTAATAACTTTACAGGCAGTAGCCGTTAGCGTTTCTCTTAACAAAACCATTACTCTTTGTTCTATTTATCTGCCTCCTAGTTCTCTTGTTGACAGCAGGAAACTAGAGCGGCTTATTGAACAGTTACCTAAACCTTTTGTCTTGATGGGAGATTTTAATTCTCACCATACTTTATGGGGATGTTTAAACACGGACAACAAGGGTCATATTGTAGAAGATTTCATTTCCCAAAATGATCTTTCTCTCTTAAATGATAAGTCATCTACTTATCTACATCCTGCTACTGGTTCCTATTCTTCATTAGACTTAACAGTTTGTAGTCCTCAAATTTTTCCAGATTTTCAATGGAAAGTTGACGACGATCTGCATGGTAGTGACCATTTTCCGATTCTGGTATCGGAAATTGGACCATCAGTACAGGAGCGACCACAACGGTGGAAACTCCATAAAGCAAACTGGGGATTGTTCAAAACTGTATGTGAACAGTCTATTACCCCACAAATTTTTGAAGATTGTGAAAATCCTGCAGAATTATTTACTTCTTTATTATATGCATCTGCAGAAAAGGCAATTCCGAGAACGTCTAAAAATCCTAAACAATCAAATAAGCCTTGGTTTAATGATGATTGCAAGAAGGCTATAGCAAAGCAAAAGTCGGTTCTTAGAGAGTTTGATCTAAGGCCGACTAAGGAAAATCTTATTAAGTTTAAAGTTGCGCGTGCGAGAGCACGGCGCACTATTAAACGCAGTAAACGTACGTCTTGGAGACAGTATGTATCTAGATTAAATTCTAGATCGTCTGTCAAAAAGACTTGGGATATGGTGCGAAAAATAAGTGGCAAGAACTCCTCGCTCAGTGTAGGGCATTTGAATACTGACAATGGCGTTGTTTCATCTAAGCCTGACATAGCAAATGTTTTAGCCGATACTTTTGCCAAGAAATCTTCCTCTTCTAATTATTCGCCAGAATTTCAAAAACATCAAGAACAAAAAGAAAAGGTTAAATTGAATTTTAAATCCAAAAATACAGAGCATTATAATAAAGAATTTACTATTAAGGAGCTAAAAACAGCCCTTAAGAAATGCCATGATACTGCTGTTGGATGTGATGACATCCACTACCAGTTCTTGAAGCATTTACCACACCAATCCCTTCAGTGTTTGGCCGCGGCCTTAGCGCAGTTGGTAGCGCATCTGACCCTCATTCGAGAGGTCCCGGGTTCGATACCCGGCCGCGGCTGATACCCTTTCTGACAAAATTGTCACCCACCAATGGGTTTGATATCGTTAACCTAAGTGGGCGAGCAGCTGGAGGCTCAGTAAGGGTATTGTGGTAGTACTGGTTTAAGAAACAACAGGAATCCATGGGTAGGTGCTCCAGCCGCCGCGATATGACCCTGATAGTTGAAAACGGCGTAAAACCCCAATAAACTCAAACCCCTTCAGTGTTTACTCGATATCTTTAACAGTGTTTGGAAAACGGGAGAACTTCCAGCCTCTTGGCGGGAAGCTATTGTCATTCCAGTACCCAAACCTGGTAAAGATTCAGATAATCCTTCAAATTACCGGCCTATAGCCTTAACAAGTTGTGTTTGTAAAACCATGGAAAGAATGGTCAATGACCGTCTTGTATGGTTCCTTGAGAAAAACAAACTTATTACGTCAGCCTAAAGTGGCTTTCGTAAGCAAAGAAGCACTCTCGACCACTTAGTTCGTTTCGAGACATTTATACGGGAAGCTTTATAAAAAAAGAACACGTTGTTTCAGTCTTTTTTGATTTAGAGAGTGCATATGACACCACATGGAAGTATGGAATCATGAATGACCTCCATGATTTCGGTATACGGGGTCGCCTTGCTTATTTCATTTCTGCATTTTTGGATGAACGGCAATTTAGAGTCAGGGTTGGAGATACGCTCTCTGATCCTCACGAACAGGAGATGGGTGTTCCCCAGGGCTCTATTCTTTCTGTTACACTCTTTAGTATTAAAATCAATAACATCTAATGAAAATGGTTTTAAATTTTCTAAAACGAAGACAAAATGTATGCATTTCTGTAAATCCAGAAAACTCCATCCCGATCCAGAACTCATTTTGGACGGAATCCGAATCGAAATTGTCCCAGAATTCAAGTTCCTTGGCCTTTTATTTGACTCTAAATTATCGTTCATTCCGCACATTGAATATTTGAGCAATAAATGCAAGAAAGCTCTAAATCTTTTACGTGTTGTCTCCAGTATGGACTGGGGAGCAGACAAAAAAGTTTTATTGCGTCTTTATAGATCTCTTGTGAAATCTAAATTAGACTATGGTTGTGTTGTTTACGGATCCGCCCGTCAATCCTACTTGCGCAAGCTTGACTCTATTCATAATCAAGGTTTACGTATTGCGCTGGGCGCATTTAAAACATCGCCAATTAACAGTCTTTATGCGGAAGCAAATGAGCCATCTTTGAATTTACGTAGAAAGAAATTATCAATGGATTATTACTTAAAGCTTAAATCTAATCCAGATAACCCTACACATGACGTTGTTTTTGAACCTCTTTATGAAAAGGAATTTAATAAGGAATCAGTTATACCTCCTTTCAGTTTACGTTGTAAGGCAGATGTAAATTCTCTAGATTTTGATCTAGATGACGTGGCCGAACATAAAGTTCCAAACGTACCTTTGTGGACGTTAAAAAGTCCCACCTTTATTTATGACCTTGCATCAACGAAAAAGTCGGAAACTGATCCTTTAGTATTTAAGAATAAATTTCTTGAAGTACAAGAAAAGCACATGCTTCATTTACAAATTTATACCGATGGTTCTAAAAGCGAAGAAAAAGTTGCATCTGCTGCCATTTTAGATGGCTTCAAATATCAGTATCGTTTGCCCGATAACTCGTCTATTTTCTCTGCCGAGCTCAAGGCTTTTGACCTTGCGCTCGAGCACATCATTTGAAAATGGCTACTGGCGCTACATTATTTTTACGGACTCTCTGTCCTGTATGCAAGCGCTCGAGCACGAAAAAACGGACAATCCTATTATTGTGAAACTTCTTGAGAAGCTTTCTCGTCTCTATGCTTCTGATGAAGATACTGATATTGTTTTTTGCTGGCTTCCAAGCCATTGCGGTCTTCGTGGCAACGAAGAGGCAGACAAAGCTGCCAAGGAGGCGTTGTCACTAGATATTTTACCTTTTAAAGTCCCTTTTACTGATTTTAAACCCCTGATAAATAGTTTTATTCTAAATGTATGGCAAAATTGTTGGAGCGACGAAGCTAATCACCAAAATAAATTGTTTAGTATTAAGCCTGCACTTGGTGAATGGCTGCCAGGTCTGCGATCTGACCGCCGCGAAGAGTTAGTTTTGGCACGACTGCGAATTGGGCACACACATCTGACCCATTCGCACCTATTAAAGAACGAGAAAAAACCTCAATGTATTCCTTGTAACGAGGAGCTGACTGTTCAGCATCTCCTCATTGATTGTGTGGATTTAGCCATCATTAGAAACAGGCATTTCAACGCTAACAGTTTAAAGACATTATTTGATACTGTTAGGCCTGAATCAATTTTTAACTTTCTAAAAGAGTGCAATCTCTTTAAAAAGATTTAAGTATGATATCTACTCTGTGATACTTTATATGTTCTATGGATTTTCCGGTCGGGTGGACTCGGACATGGGTGACCTCTGATCTGGGAGGAGCCCATGTCCATTCGTGCTCACGTCGGATTATTCGGCGAGGTGCATTGTTTTTATATGATTTTCCGGTCGGGTGGACTCGGACATGGGTGTTCTCTGATCTGGGAGAAGCCCATGTCTATTCGTGCTCACGTCGGATTATTCATAGTTCATTGTCATTCTACCTTCCGTATGGCATTTTTATATGTTTTACTTCAGTTTTGTTTAATATTTTTGCCCCCTTTCGAAGAAAATGGGGGTATATTGTTTTGCAAGTGTCGGTCAGTCGGTCGGTCGGTCGGTCGGAAGGTCGGTCGGTCTGTCGGTCGGTCGGTCTGTCCGTAGACCAAACCTTGTCTGGAGCATAACTCAAAAAGTATTAAAGGTAGAGTCATGAAACTTCATAGGTGGATAGATCTCATTATGGAGAGGTGCAGTGCACAAGAACCGTAACTCTGCCGATCAAATTTTTTGAGTTATTGCCCTTTGTTGATTTTATAACTTGATTCTTGTCCGGAGCATAACTCAAAAAGTATGTAAGGTACAATCATGAAACTTTACAGGTGGATAGATCTCATTATGGAGAGGTGCAGTGCACAAGAACCGTAACTCTGCTGATCAAATTTTTTGAGTTATTGCCCTTTGTTGATTTTATAACTTGATTCTTGTCCGGAGCATAACTCAAAAACTATGTTAGGTAGAATCATGAAACTTTACAGGTGGATAGATCTCATTATGGAGAGGTGCAGTGCACAAGAACCGTTACTCTGCTGATCATATTTTTTGGGTTATTGCCCTTTGTTGATTTTCAAACTTGATTATTGTCCGGTGCATAACTCAAAAAGTATGTAAGGTAGAATCATGACACTTTACAGGTGGATAGATCTCATTATGGAGAGGTGCAGTGCACAAGAACCGTAACTCTGCCGATCAACTTTTGTGAGTTATTGCCCTTTGTTGATTTTATAACTTGATTCTTGTCCGGAGCACAACTCAAAAAATATGTAAGGTAGAATCATGAAACTTTACAGGTGAATAGATTTCATTATGGAGAGGTGCAGTGCACAAGAACCGTAACTCTGCCAATCAAATTCTTGGAGTTATTGCCCTTTGTTGATTTTTACACTTAATTCTTAACCTTGCCTATATCTCGTGTCCTTTTACACATACAGCCTTGATATCTCACACATAGATACCTCCTATCAACATCGTTCACATTTAACCATGACCTTGGACCTTGTGACCTTGACCTTGGAGTTTGACCTACTTTAAAAAAAATTAAACCTGACATATATCTCATGACCTTTTACAAATACAGTCTTGATATTTCACACATGGACACATCTTACCAAGACCTTTCACAATTGACCATGACCTTGGACTTTGTGACCTTGACCTTGGACTTTGACCTACTTTTAAAAAAGCTTTAACCTGGCCGATATATCATGTCCATTTGCACATACAGCCTTGATATTTGACACATGGAAACCTCCGACTTAGACCTATCACATAGGACTATGACCTTGGACCTTGTGACCTTGACCTTGGAGTTTGACCTACTTTTTAAAGAAAAAATAAACTGGGCCATATCTTATGTGCTACTACACATACAGCCTTGGTATTTCACACATGGACACATTTTACCAAGACCTTTCACATTTGACCATGACCTTGGACCTTGTGACCTTGACCTTGGACTTTGACCTACTTTAAAAAGAACTTTAACTTAGCCGATATATCATGTCCTTTTACACATACAGCCTTGATATTTGACACATGGACACCTACGACCAAGGCCTTTCACATTTGACCATGACCTTGGACCTTGTGACCTTGATCTTGGTGTTTGACCTACTTTTATAATACATTAACCTGGCCTATATTTCATGTCATTTTACATATACAGCCTTGATATTTCACACATGGTCACTTCCAACCAAGATATTTCACTTTGACCATGACCTTGGACCTTGACCTTGGAGTTTGACCTACTTTTAGAATTTTCTAACCTAGCCTTTATCTTATGTCCTATTACACCTACAGCCTTGATATTTCACACATAGACACCTCCTACCAAGACCTTTCACATTTGACCCCCAGCTGTGGAGGGGGATTAGAAATATCCCGGCTGCCGTGTCCTGTAGCAAATGGTAAGACCCCAAGCAAAGGACAGTGTGTCTGTAACGGACCCGCTTGTTGGCCGTGAGTGGATACTCGTAAGCCGGAAAAGGGGATCCTGGTCAGTTGAGGGAAGCTCAGGGCTCTCCAGCTTCCCAACACGCTGGCTTTGGCCTCGGCTTCGGTGTAAACGGGAGCTTAGATGGGCCCGGTCTAGGCAATCGGCTGGTCGCTTTAGACGAAGACTGTTTGATTGAACACATGTTCTATCTTGACAATTACTTTGATATTATACAGGTCATGCAATTTCTTGTATCAGCTTTTAGTTATTTTATTAAGTCCTGTCTTGTCCTCGTCTATATAGGCTCATGGGCTAATTGGGTTGATTGAATGCCTTGATCGGCGTTGAAATGCATGGTTGATCTTTATTTTAAACATTACTCATGTATGTCTTTGCCGCACTTGTTGTTTGGTCGGCTTGAGTATACCATCTGGGCATCCCTGGCATGGGGAGCTGGATATCCGCTCCAATTCCATGTCCCCTTGTTGGACTCCGCGGCGGGTTGGGGGGCCCAGATGATGAATACCAATTTTTAACCATGGATTCGAAAACACTTAAAAGGACGCGCTTAGAAATAGACTCGGATACGGATAATCGACCAAGCAATATGAATTTTCCTAGGTACTTGTTGATTGAATCGGAAAGTGAAAAATCGTTGACTACTCTATCGCCTTTCGTGATAAATAAATGTCTCGTTTCTTATGCTGGTGAGCCTAAGACAGTCAAAAAGTTGAAGTCTGGTGCCATTTTGGTAGAGGTTGATAAGAAGTCACATTCAGACAACTTATTAAAACTCAAAAAGTTTCATGACATTCCTGCCAAATGTTCCGAACATGCAACCCTCAACACTTCTAAAGGCCTAATTCGCTGCCCTGATCTTCAGGGGGTGTCTGAGGAAGAAATTGTTTCGGAACTTGGATCTCAAAATGTGACAGCTGCTAGACGGATTTTCGTTCACAATAATGGACTAAGAAAAGCAACGAATACCATTGTTTTGACTTTCAACACCGCTATTTTGCCGAAATGCTTGAAAATTGGATACTTACGGGTTAATGTAGACCTCTATATTCCGAACCCGCTCCAATGTTACAAGTGTTTTAAGTTCGGGCATCACGAGAAGAGGTGTCAGGAGGCTCAGCGTTGTCGTCGTTGTGGCGATCTGGCTGAGACTCATGACGTTGACGAGTGTGAGAACTCTGCGCGATGCATCAATTGCGATGGTCCTCACATGTCGACTTCTCGTGCATGTTCCCATTGGAAGCGGGAAAAGGATATCGTTACTGTTAAATGTAGGGAAGGCCTATCCTTTTTTGAAGCAAAGAAAATTGTTGAAAGTCGTTCAAACCTAGCCTCTTATGCCCATGCAACTAAACCAAATCAAACTTCGAACAAAAGCGACACTGGATGCGAAAACTGCAAAGGTCTTTTTAGGAAATTGATGATACTTTTTCCTGAAAAGAAAGAAGAAATTTCAAAATTGTTTCCATCTTCTACTCCTGCAGTATCTACTTCCTCTCCGCCTACAAACACTACAAATAAGTCTCCAGAACCTGAACTTCCTTTACAAAAAGCACCAGATAGCTCTAGAGTTTCAGAAAGCTCAAAGTCAGCCAGCACCGTTTCTAACAGTCATGATGACGCCAAGTCTAGTAGTGAAAATCGAAGGCCTAAGCCTTCTAAACCGGTGGTCTCCGACCGCCAACCAAAGGGATCCCAGGATCCCATTAAACAATACAATCGGTATCATAGTCTTGAAGAAGACATGATAACCGATGACCTCGCAGATTCCAAAAAGAATAAGCAAGGTAGCAGCATTATTAAACTTAATAAAAGATGATTAATTTCAAACTTCCAATACTCTGTGGTTTAATTTTAATCCTTATATCCCTCATGGCGAACACTATTATTCAATGGAATTGTAGAAGTATAAAATCCAATTTTGAGGAACTTAGCCTTTTAGTCTCTAAAGAAAAACCAGTAGCAGTTTGTTTACAAGAAACCTTCCTTAAAGATACAGACAAGTTTACCTTTAAATATCATTCTTGTTACTTTAAAAACTTTACGGGAAGTGAAAGAGCATCAGGAGGTGTAGGTATCATTGTGAATAACAATGTCCCACATCGCCCTGTTCAGCTTGACACTACTTTACAGGCAGCTGCCGTAAGTGTTTCTCTCAACAAAACAGTAACCCTTTGTTCTATTTATCTTCCTCCTAGTTCTCCTGTGGACAACAGGAAACTAGATCGTCTTGTTGAACAGTTACCCAAGCCTTTTATTTTAATGGGAGATTTTAATTCCCACCATACGCTGTGGGGATGTTCAAACACAGACAACAAGGGCCATGTTGTTGAAGACTTTATTTCAAGGCACGATCTTTCTCTTTTAAATGACAAGTCATCTACTTATCTACATCCTGCTACTGGTTCTTATTCATCATTAGACTTGACAGTTTGCAGTCCTCAAGTTTTTCCAGATTTTAACTGGAAAGTTGATGACGATCTGCATGGCAGTGACCATTTTCCGATTCTTATTTCGGAAATTGGGCCATCTGTACAGGAGCGACCACAAAGGTGGAAACTCCATAAAGCAAACTGGGGCTTGTTCAAAACTGTATGTGAACAGTCCATTACACCTCAAGCTTTTGAAGATTGTGAGAATCCTGCAGAATTATTTACCTCTCTGTTATATTCATCTGCAGAAAAAGCAATTCCAAGAACATCTAAAAACCCTAAACATCCAAATAAGCCATGGTTTAATGATGATTGCAGGAAGGCTGTTGCAAAGCAAAAGTCGGTTCTTAGAGAGTTTGATCTAAGGCCGACTAAGGAAAATCTTATAAAGTTTAAAGTTGCACGTGCGAGAGCACGGCGCACTATTAAACGAAGTAAACGTACGTCTTGGAGACAGTATGTATCTAGATTAAATTCTAGATCGTCTGTCAAAAAGACTTGGGATATGGTGCGAAAAATTAGTGGCAAGAACTCTTCGCTCAGTGTTGGGCATTTGAATACTGATAATGGCGTTGTTTCATCTAAGCCTGACATAGCAAATGTTTTGGCAGATACGTTTGCCAAAAAATCCTCCTCTTCTAATTATTCACCTGAATTTCAAAAACATCAAGAACAAAAAGAAAAAGTTAACTTGAATTTTAAATCCAAAAATGCTGAGCATTATAATAAAGAATTTACTCTTAAGGAGCTAAAAACAGCCCTTAAGAAATGTCACGATACTGCAGTTGGATGCGATGATATCCACTACCAGTTCTTGAAGCATTTACCACACCAATCCCTTCAGTGTTTACTCGATATCTTTAACAGTGTTTGGAAAACGGGAATACTTCCAGCCTCGTGGCGGGAAGCTATTGTCATTCCAGTACCCAAACCTGGTAAAGATTCAGATAATCCTTCTAATTACCGGCCTATAGCCTTAACAAGTTGTGTTTGTAAAACCATGGAAAGAATGGTCAATGACCGTCTTGTATGGTTTCTTGAGAAAAACAAACTTATTACGTCAGCCCAAAGTGGCTTTCGTAAGCAGAGAAGCACTCTTGATCATTTAGTTCGCTTCGAAACTTTTATCAGAGAAGCTTTTATCAAAAAAGAACACGTTGTTTCAGTCTTTTTTGATTTGGAGAGTGCATATGATACCACATGGAAGTATGGAATCATGAATGACCTCTATGATTTCGGTATTCGAGGTCGCCTTGCTTATTTCATTTCTGCGTTTTTAGATGAACGGCAATTTAGAGTCAGGGTTGGGGATACGCTCTCTGATCCTCATGAACAGGAGATGGGTGTCCCCCAGGGCTCCATTCTTTCTGTTACACTTTTTAGTATTAAAATCAATACTATTATAAAGGCAACTTGCCCTGGTATTGAATATTTCCTTTACGTTGATGACTTCTGTATTTGCTACCGATCAAAACACATGCATACCATTGAAAGACAGTTGCAACAGGTTTTAAACAACCTGAGTAAATGGTCTAATGAAAATGGTTTTAAATTTTCTAAAACCAAGACAAAATGTATGCATTTCTGTAAATCCAGAAAACTCCATCCCGATCCAGAACTCACTTTGGACGGGATCCGAATCGAAGTTGTCCCAGAATTTAAATTTCTGGGTCTTTTATTTGACTCTAAATTATCGTTCATCCCGCACATTGAATATCTGAGCAATAAATGTAAGAAAGCTCTTAATCTTTTACGTGTCGTCTCCAGTATGGACTGGGGAGCAGACAAAAAAGTTTTATTACGCCTTTATAGATCTCTTGTGAGATCTAAATTAGACTATGGTTGTGTTGTTTATGGATCTGCCCGTCAATCATACTTGCGCAAGCTTGCTTCTATTCATAATCAAGGTTTACGTATTGCGCTGGGCGCATTTAAAACATCGCCAATTAACAGTCTCTATGCGGAAGCAAATGAGCCATCTTTGAATTTACGTAGAAAGAAATTATCAATGGATTATTATTTAAAACTTAAATCTAATCCCGATAATCCTACACATGACGTTGTCTTTGAACCTCTTTATGAAGAGGAATTTAATAAGAAGGAATCAATTATACCTCCTTTTAGTTTACGTTGTAAGGCAGATGTGAATTCTCTAGATTTCGATCTAGATGACGTGGCCGAACATAAGGTTCCACACGTACCTTTGTGGACGTCCAATAGTCCCACCTTTATTTATGATCTTGCTTCAACGAAAAAGTCGGAAACTGATTCTTTGGTTTTTAAAAACAAATTTCTAGAAGTACAAGAAAAGCACATGCTTCATTTGCAAATTTACACCGATGGTTCTAAAAGCGAAGAAAAAGTTGCTTCTGCTGCCATTTTAGATGGCTTCAAATATCAGTATCGTTTGCCCGATAACTCGTCCATTTTCTCTGCCGAGCTCAAGGCTATTGACCTTGCGCTCGAGCACATCATTGAAAATGGCTATTGGCGCTACATTATTTTTACAGACTCTTTGTCCTGTATGCAAGCGCTCGAGCACGAAAAAACGGACAATCCTATTATTGTGAAACTTCTTGAGAAGCTATCTCGTCTCTATGCTTCTGATAAAGATACTGATATTGTTTTTTGCTGGCTTCCAAGCCATTGCGGTCTACGTGGCAACGAACAGGCAGACAAAGCTGCCAAGGAGGCGTTGTCACTAGATATTTTACCTTTTAAAGTCCCTTTTACCGATTTTAAACCCCTGATAAATAGTTTTATTCAAAATGTATGGCAAAATTGTTGGAGCGACGAGGCTAATCACCAAAATAAATTGTTTAGTATTAAACCTGCACTTGGTGAATGGCTGCCAGGTCTTCGATCTGACCGCCGCGAGGAGTTAGTTTTGGCACGACTGCGAATCGGGCACACACATTTGACCCATTCGCACCTATTAAAGAACGAGGAAAAACCTCTTTGTATTCCTTGTAACGAGGAGCTGACTGTTCAGCATCTCCTCATTGATTGTACAGATTTAGCCATCATTAGAAGCAGGCATTTTAACGCTAACAGTTTAAAAACATTATTTGATACTGTTAGGCCTGAATCAATTTTTAACTTTCTTAAAGAGTGTAATCTCTTTAAAAAGATTTAGCTGTGATATTTAATCTGTGATATCTTATATGTTCTGTGGATTTTCCGGTCGGGTGGACTTGGACATGGGTGTTCTCTGATCTGGGAGGAGCCCATGTCTATTCGTGCTCACGTCGGATTATTCATGGTACATTGTTATACAATATTTCGTATGATATTTTTAATCATTTATACTTCAGTTATTTTAATAGGTTATATGCCCTATGAATTTTCCGGTCGGGTGGACTCGGACATGGGTGACCTCTGATCTGGGAGGAGCCCATGTCCGTTCGTGCTCACGTCGGATTATTCGGCGAGGTGCATTGTATTTTTTATATGATTTTCCGGTCGGGTGGACTCGGACATGGGTGACCTCTGATCTGGGAGGAGCCCATGTCCTTTCGTGCTCACGTCGGATTATTCATGGTGTTTTATAAATTTGCATAGAATTTTATCTGTTATAGAATATCGTATTTTTATCATTTTTCCTCTAGATGTTTATGTAACTAATACATATTTCTATACATCTTGTAGTGAGGTATAATTACAGTGAGTGCGCCCAATATGACCTTAGTAGTCGACGGGCCTTAAAACTCTAGTCATTCATTCATTGGACGGGATCCGAATCGAAGTTGTCCCAGAATTCAAGTTCCTGGGTCTTTTATTTGACTCTAAATTATCTTTCATTCCACACATTGAATATTTGAGCAATAAATGCAAGAAAGCTCTGAATCTTTTACGTGTCGTCTCCAGTATGGACTGGGGAGCAGACAAAAAAGTTTTATTACGTCTTTATAGATCTCTTGTAAGATCTAAATTAGACTATGGTTGTGTTGTTTACGGATCCGCCCGTCAATCCTACTTGCGCAAGCTTGATTCGATTCATAATCAAGGTTTACGTATTGCGCTGGGCGCATTTAAAACATCGCCAATCAACAGTCTTTATGCGGAAGCAAATGAGCCATCTTTGAATTTACGTAGAAAGAAATTATCAATGGATTATTATTTAAAACTTAAATCTAATCCAGATAATCCTACACATGACGTTGTTTTTGAACCTCTCTATGAAGAGGAATTTAATAAGAAGGAATCAGTTATACCTCCTTTCAGTTTACGTTGTAAGGCAGACGTAAATTCTCTAGATTTTGATCTAGATGACGTGGCCGAACATAAAGTTCCAAACGTACCTTTGTGGACGTCCAAAAGTCCAACCTTTATTTATGATCTTGCTTCAACGAAAAAGTCGGAAACTGATCAAGTTGTGTTTAAAAATAAATTTCTTGAAGTACAAGAAAAGCACATGCTTCATTTACAAATTTACACCGATGGTTCTAAAAGCGAAGAAAAAGTTGCTTCTGCTGCCATTTTAGATGGCTTCAAATATCAGTATCGTTTGCCCGATAACTCGTCCATTTTCTCTGCCGAGCTCAAGGCTATTGACCTTGCGCTCGAGCACATTATTGAAAATGGCTATTGGCGCTACATTATTTTTACAGACTCTTTATCCTGTATGCAAGCGCTCGAGCACGAAAAAACGGACAATCCTATTATTGTAAAACTTCTTGAGAAGCTTTCTCGTTTGTATGCTTCTGATGAAGATACTGATATTGTCTTTTGCTGGCTTCCAAGCCATTGCGGTCTACGTGGCAACGAAGAGGCAGACAAAGCTGCCAAGGAGGCGTTGTCACTAGATATTTTACCTTTTAAAGTTCCTTTTACTGATTTTAAACCTCTCATATATAATTTTATTCAAAATGTTTGGCAGAACTGTTGGAGCGACGAGGCCAATCATCAAAATAAATTGTTTTCAATAAAGCCTGCACTTGGTGACTGGCTGCCAGGTTTTCGATCTGAGCGCCGCGAGGAGTTAGTTTTGGCCCGACTACGAATTGGTCACACACATTTGACCAATTCGTACTTATTAAAAAACGAGGAAAAGCCTCAATGTATTCCTTGTAACGAGGCACTAACTGTTCAGCATCTACTCATAGATTGTGTAGATCTAGCCATCATTAGAAACAGGCACTTTAATGTCGACAGTTTGAAAACATTGTTTGAAACTGTAAGGCCTGAATCAATTTTTAACTTTCTGAAAGAGTGTAATCTCTTTAAAAAGATTTAGCTGTGATATTTAATCTGTGATATTTTTTATGTTCTATAGATTTTCTGGTCGAGTGGACTCGGACATGGGTGTTCTCTGATCTGGGAGGAGCCCATGTCTATTCGTGCTCACGTCGGATTATTCATGGTACATTGTCATACAATATGTCGTATGATAGTTTTAATCATTTATACTCTAGTTATTTCAATAGGTTTTATGCACTATGAATTTTCCGGTCGGGTGGACTCGGACATGGGTGACCTCTGATCTGGGAGGAGCCCATGTCCATTCGTGCTCACGTCGGATTATTCGGCGATGTGCATTGTAGTTTTTTATATGATTTTCCGGTCGGGTGGACTCGGACATGGGTGTTCTCTGATCTGGGAGAAACCCGTGTCCTTTCGTGCTCACGTCGGATTATTCATGACCTATTGTTGTTTTATCCTCTATATGATATTTTTATCTTGTTAATTTCACTTTGTTTAATTTATTTCGATGATCTGTGGATTTTCCGGTCGGGTGGACTCGGACATGGGTATTCTCTGATCTGGGTGGAGTCCATGTCCTTTCGTGCTCACGTCGGATTATTCATGGTGTATTATAAATTTGCATAGAATTTTATCTGTTATAGAGTATCGTATTTTTATCATTTCTCCTCTAGATGTTTATGTAACTAATACATATTCCTATACATCTTGAAGTGAGGTATAATTACAGTGAGTGCGCCCAATATGACCTTAGTAGTCGACGGGCCTTAAAACTCCATTCATTCATTCCTTTCACATTTGACCATGACCTTGAATATTGCAACCGTGACCTTGGAGTTTGACCTACTTTTAAAAAGACTGAAACCAGGCATACATATCATGTCCTTTTACACCTACAGCCTTGATATTTCACATATGGACACCTCCAACCAAGACCTTTCACATTTGACCATGACCTTGACCTTGGCATTTGGCCTACTTTTAAAAACTTTAACCTGGCCTATGTTTCATTTTACTTTTACATATACAGCTTTAATATTTCACACATACACACATCCTACCAAGACCTTTCATATTTGACCATGACCTTGGACCTTGTTAACTTGACCTTGGACTTTGACCTACATCAAATGTAGGCCCTTGAGGGGGCATATATGTTTTACAAACATCTCTTGTTTTATATGATCTGTGGATTTTCCGGTCGGGTGGACTCGGGCATGGGTATTCTCTGATCTGGGAGGAGCCCATGTCCTTTCGTGCTCACGTCGGATTATTTATGGTGTGTTGTTATTTTGCTTAAAATTTTATCTGTTGTATAGAATATCGTATTTTATCATTTCCCCTCTTGATGTTTATGTAACTAATACATATCCTAATACATCTTGTAGTGAGGTAAGGTGAGTGCGCCCAATATGACCTTAGCAGTCGACGGGCCTTAAAACTCCATTCATTCATTCATTCCAATTTTGAGGAACTTAGTCTTTTAGTCTCTAAAGAAAAACCAGTAGCAGTTTGTTTACAAGAAACCTTTCTTAAAGATACAGACAAGTTTACCTTTAAATATCATTCTTGTTACTTTAAAAACTTTACGGGAAGTGAAAGAGCACCAGGAGGTGTTGGTATCATTGTGAATAACAATGTTCCACATCGCCCTGTTCAGCTTGACACTACTTTACAGGCATTTGCCGTAAGTGTTTCTCTCAACAAAACAGTAACCCTTTGTTCTATTTATCTTCCTCCTAGTTCTCCTGTTGACAACAGGAAACTAGATCGTCTTGTTGAACAGCTACCCAAGCCTTTTATTTTAATGGGAGATTTTAATTCCCACCATACGCTGTGGGGATGTTCAAACACAGACAATAAGGGTCATATTGTTGAAGACTTTATTTCAAGGCACGATCTTTCTCTTTTAAATGACAAGTCATCTACTTATCTACATCCTGCTACTGGTTCTTATTCATCATTAGACTTGACAGTTTGCAGTCCTCAAGTTTTTCCAGATTTTAACTGGAAAGTTGATGATGACCTGCATGGCAGTGACCATTTTCCGATTCTTATTTCGGAAATTGGGCCATCTGTACAGGAGCGACCACAAAGGTGGAAACTCCATAAAGCAAACTGGGGCTTGTTCAAAACTGTATGTGAATAGTCCATTACACCTCAAGTTTTTGAACCCCCAGCTGTGGAGGGGGATTAGAACTATCCCGGCTGCCGTGTCCTGTAGCAAATGGTAAGACCCCAAGCAAAGGACAGTGTGTCTGTAACGGACCCGCTTGTTGGCCGTGAGTGGATACTCGTAAGCCGGAAAAGGGGATCCTGGTCAGTTGAGGGAAGCTCAGGGCTCTCCAGCTTCCCAACACGCTGGCTTTGGCCTCGGCTTCGGTGTAAACGGGAGCTTAGATGGACCCGGTCTAGGCAATCGGCTGGTCGCTTTAGACTTGGACTTTTTTGTACATTTATGTCATTTCATACATGTATAACACTACATTTTATACTGTTATTGTAATAGCAATTATCGCTGTATACACTCTTATACTTGATTTGATTTGTCCATGTCTATATAGGCTCATGGGTTAATTGGGTTGATTAAATGGCTTGACCGGCGTTGAAATACATGGCTGATCTTTGTTTTAGAGATTAACCATGTATGTCCCTGTCGCACTTGTTGTGAGATTGGCTTGAGTATACCATCTGGGTATCCCTGGCATGGGGAGCTGGATATCCGCTCCGTTTTCCATGTCCCCTTGTTGGACTCTGTGGCGGGTGGGGGCCCAGATGATGAACTTTAAAATCACAAACATGGATTCTAAAACTTATAAACGAACGCGCTCAGAAATAGACTCGGACTCGGAAAACTCTTCATTCAATAGCTCATTCCCAAGGTATTTACTTATTGAATCGACCGCTAATGGCAAAGCTTTGACAACATTATCCCCTTTTGTGATAAACAAGTGCATACTTTCATATGCAGGCGAGCCCAAATCAATAAAGAAATTGAAATCTGGTGCCCTTCTTGTCGAAGTTGACAAGAAGTCGCATGCAGATAATTTGTTGAAACTTAAAACGTTCTTTGACTTACCAGCCAAGTGTACTGAACACTCCACATTGAACTCATCCAAAGGTCTGATCCGCTGCCGTGATTTGCAGGGAGTACCGGAGGATGAAATTGTCACTGAACTGTCTTCGCAACATGTAACTGCAGCAAGGAGGATACACATTTTTAAAAATGGAATAAAGCAACCTACCAATACTATTGTGCTCACATTTAATACGTCGCTTCTCCCAAAATCACTGAAAGTTGGGTATCTAAAGGTCAATGTGGAGTTATATATTCCCAACCCGCTCCAGTGTTATTCTTGTTTCAAGTTCGGACATCACGAGAAGAACTGCAAGGAGGACTTTGCTCAATGTCATCGTTGTTGCGAATCGCCAGAATCGCACGACTATCTTAATTGTAGCAACACGCCAAAGTGCCATAACTGCGGCGAAGCCCACAAGTCCACTTCTCGTGCTTGTCCACACTGGAAGCGGGAAAAGGAAATTGTGACCGTTAAGTGTCGGGAAGGCCTCTCATTTTTTGAAGCCAGAAAGATTGTAGACAGTCGAACTAATCTCACTTCTTCGTATGCTCAAGCGACCAAAGTTAATTCAAACAAATCTGACAGTGATTGCGAAAATTGCAAAGGTCTTTTCAGGAAATTGTGTATTCTTTTTCCTGAAAAGAAGGAAGAAATTTCGCAACTATTTTCCTCAGCAAAAACTGTCCCAACTTCTCCGATTTCTACACCCGATACGCTCCAACAACCTATTAAACCTCCTGAACCAAAAACAACCTCCGTCACTCCACCAGCTGCTGTTACAGCTAGCAAAAGCTTGCCAAAACAAGATTCTAAGTCTGAATCAAAGACAAAAAGTAATGAAATAGTAAACCAATCTAGCCGTGATTCATTAAATCAAAATCGAAGGCCTGCACCTTCGAAACCGGTGATCTCTGATCGCCAACCAAAAGGGTCTCAGGACCCTATCAAACAATATAATCGGTTTGAGTGTCTTGAAGAAGACATGATGACCGATGACCATGCAGATTCCAGAAAGAATAAGCAAGGTAATAACATTATCAAACTTAATAAAAACAAATGAATATGTTCAGACTTCCGTTACTATGTGGTATACTTTTAATTTTATTATCTATCATGGCGAATACAGTTATCCAATGGAATTGCCGAAGTATTAAAGCAAATTTCGAAGAACTAAATCTTCTAGTCTCGAAAGAAAAACCAGTAGCAGTTTGTCTACAAGAAACTTTTTTAAAAGATACTGACAAGTTTACCCTAAAGTATCATTCTTGTTACTTTAAAAATTTTACGGGGAGTGAAAGAGCTTCAGGAGGTGTTGGTATCATTGTGAATAACAGTGTTCCACATCGTCCTGTACAGCTTGACACTACTTTACAAGCAGTAGCTGTTAGTATTTCTCTGAATAAAACTATAACGCTTTGTTCTATTTATCTTCCACCTAGTTCTCCTGTCGACGGCAGGAAACTAGATCGACTCATTGAACAATTGCCCAAGCCTTTTATTTTAATGGGAGATTTTAATTCCCACCATACATTATGGGGATGTTCAAATACTGATAACAAGGGTCATATTGTGGAAGACTTTATTTCAAGTCATGATTTATCCCTTTTAAACGATAAGTCATCGACTTATCTACATCCTGCTACTGGTTCTTATTCATCATTAGACTTGACAGTTTGCAGTCCTCAAATTTTTCCAGATTTAAACTGGAAAGTTGATGACGATTTGCATGGCAGTGACCATTTTCCGATTCTTATTTCGGAAATTGGGCCATCAGTGCAGGAGCGACCACAACGGTGGAAACTCCATAAAGCAAACTGGGGCTTGTTCAAAACTGTTTGTGAACAGTCCATTACACCGCAATCTTTTGAAGATTGCGAAAATCCTGCAGAATTGTTTACGTCCTTATTATATGCATCTGCAGAAAAAGCAATTCCTAGAACGTCTAAAAATCCAAAACATCCAAATAAGCCGTGGTTCAATGATGACTGCAAGAAGGTTATATCAAAGCAAAAGTCGATTCTTAGAGAATTTGATCTAAGGCCGACTAAGGAAAATCTTATAAAGTTTAAAGTTGCACGTGCGAGGGCACGGCGCACTATTAAACGCAGTAAACGTACGTCTTGGAGACAGTATGTATCTAGATTAAATTCTAGATCGTCTGTCAAAAAGACTTGGGATATGGTGCGTAAAATTAGTGGGAAAAACTCATCACTAAGTGTTGGTCATTTGAATACTGATAATGGCGTTGTTTCATCTAAGCCAGACATAGCAAATGTCTTAGCAGATACTTTTGCCAAGAAATCCTCTTCTAATTATTCGCCAGAATTTCAAAAACATCAAGAGCAAAAAGAAAAAGTTAATTTGAATTTTAAATCCAAAAATACAGAGCATTATAATAAAGAATTTACTCTTAAGGAGCTTAAAACTGCCCTTAAGAAATGCCATGATACTGCAGTTGGATGTGATGACATCCACTACCAGTTCTTGAAGCATTTACCACACCAATCCCTTCAGTGTTTACTTGATATCTTTAACAGTGTTTGGAAAACGGGAATACTTCCAGCCTCGTGGCGGGAAGCTATTGTCATTCCAGTACCCAAACCTGGCAAGGGTTCAGATAATCCTTCAAATTACCGGCCTATAGCCTTAACAAGTTGTGTTTGTAAAACCATGGAAAGAATGGTCAATGACCGTCTTGTATGGTTTCTTGAGAAAAACAAACTTATTACGTCGGCCCAAAGTGGCTTTCGTAAGCAAAGAAGCACCCTCGATCATTTAGTTCGCTTCGAGACTTTTATACGAGAAGCTTTTATCAAGAAAGAACATGTTGTTTCAGTCTTTTTTGATTTAGAGAGTGCATATGATACCACATGGAAGTATGGAATCATGAATGACCTCCATGATTTCGGTATACGAGGTCGCCTTGCTTATTTTATTTCTGCATTTTTGGATGAACGGCAATTTAGAGTCAGGGTTGGAGATACGCTCTCTGATCCTCATGAACAGGAGATGGGCGTTCCCCAGGGCTCCATTCTTTCTGTTACACTTTTTAGTGTTAAAATCAACAATATTATTAAGGCTACTTGCCCTGGTATTGAATATTTTCTTTACGTTGATGACTTTTGTATTTGTTATCGTTCGAAACATATGCATACCATCGAACGACAGTTACAACAGGTTTTAAATAACCTGAGTAAATGGTCGAATGAAAATGGTTTTAAATTTTCTAAAACCAAGACAAAATGTATGCATTTCTGTAAATCGAGAAAACTCCATCCCGATCCAGAACTCACTTTGGACGGGATCCGAATCGAAGTTGTCCCAGAATTCAAATTTCTGGGTCTTTTATTTGACTCTAAATTATCGTTCATCCCGCACGTTGAATATCTGAGCAATAAATGTAAGAAAGCTCTTAATCTTTTACGTGTCGTCTCCAGTATGGACTGGGGAGCAGACAAGAAAGTTTTATTACGTCTCTATAGATCTCTCGTGAGATCTAAATTAGACTATGGATGCGTTGTTTACGGCTCTGCCCGTCAATCATACTTGCGCAAGCTTGATTCTATACACAATCAAGGCTTACGTATTGCGTTGGGCGCATTTAAAACATCGCCAATTAATAGTCTTTATGCTGAAGCAAACGAACCGTCTTTAAACTTACGTCGAAAGAAGTTGTCTATGGATTATTATTTGAAATTAAAATCTAATCCAGATAATCCTACACATGATTCTGTATTTGAACCTCTTTACGAAGAGGACTTCAAAAAGAAGGAATCAGAAATTCCACCCTTTAGTTTACGTTGTAAAGCTGACATAGAATCTCTAGATTTCGATCTAGATGACGTGGCCGAACATAAAGTTCCAGATGTTCCTTTGTGGACGTCTAAAAGTCCCACCTTTATTTATGATCTAGCTTCAACTAAAAAATCTGAAACTGATCAAGTTGTATTTAAAACTAAATTCCTTGAAATACAGGAAAAACACATTCTTCATTTTCAAATTTATACAGACGGGTCTAAAAATGAAGAAAAAGTTGCTTCAGCTGCCATCTTGGATGGTTACAAATATCAGTATCGTCTGCCTGATAATTCATCCATTTTCTCTGCCGAGCTCAAGGCTATTGACCTTGCGCTTGAGCACATTATTGAGAATGGTTATTGGCGTTACATTATTTTTACTGACTCTTTATCTAGTATGCAAGCGCTGGAACACGAGAAAACGGACAACCCTATCATAGTTAAACTTCTTGAAAAGCTGTCTCGTATCTATGCTGCTGATGAAGATACTGATATTGTCTTTTGCTGGCTTCCAAGCCATTGTGGTCTACGTGGCAACGAAGAGGCAGATAGGGCTGCCAAGGACGCGTTGTCACTAGATGTTTTACCTTTTAAAGTTCCTTTTACTGATTTTAAACCTCTAATTAATACTTTTATCCACAATGTGTGGCAGAACTGTTGGAGTGACCAGGCAAATCAACGAAATAAATTATTTTCGATTAAACCTTCACTTGGTGAATGGCTGCCGGGTTTTCGGTCTGACCGCCGCGAAGAGTTAGTTTTGGCCAGATTGCGAATCGGTCATACTCATTTGACCCATTCGCACCTATTAAAGAAGGAGGTAGAACCGCAGTGCATTCCTTGTGATGAGACACTTACTGTCCAACATCTACTCATTGATTGTGTAGATCTTGCCATCATAAGAAACAGGCACTTTAACGTTGATAATTTGAAATCGTTATTTGATACCGTGAGGCCTGAGTCGATTTTTAACTTTCTAAAAGATTGTAATCTCTTTAGAAAGATTTAGCTCTTTTTATTATAGTCTGTGATATTTGATCTGTGGTACTTTAGTTAAGTTTAATATTCTATATTTATTTGTTCTGTGGATTTTCCGGTCGGGTGGACTCGGACATGGGTGTTCTCTGATCTGGGAGGAGCCCATGTCTATTCGTCCTCACATCGGATTATTCATGGTTCATGGTTGTTTTTTGTCTAGTTTTAATATTGTTTTATAATAATAGTATTGATTACTTTTTATACAAGGTAGCATTATCTATTCTTGAATTAGATAAATAGTCACTATAATTTACCTTTCTGGATGTTTATGTAACTATATACATATCAGTAATTTTGTGTACATCCAGGTATGTGTTGCTATTGCGCCCAATATGACCTTAGTAGTCGACGGGCCTTAAAACACTATTCATTCATTCATTCAAACCCTCCTTCTCCTGAAACGCTTTGATAAAGTCCTGAGCTTCTTTTTCTGACGAAAATTGCAAAATTCTTGCTATTATTATGAGATATCGACCTGACGAATAAAATAAATGAAAAATTGTATTTTGAAAAACCGCAAAACCATACAATCATATAACTTTGTTTATCAATACACAAATATCACTGTCTTCTTTACTCGTTCGATCTGGGAGGATCCCATGTCCTTTCGTGCTCACGTCGGATTATTCATGGTGTTTTAAAAATTTGCATAGAATTTTATCTGTTATAGAATATCGTATTTTTATCATTTCTCCTCTAGATGTTTATGTAACTAATACATATTCCTATACATCTTGTAGTGAGGTATAATTACAGAGAGTGCGCCCAATAGGACCTTAGTAGTCGACGGGCCTTAAAACTCCATTCATTCATTCATTCATTCTTTACTCGTTCGGTAGCTTTTTCTAATAAGGTTCAGCCCCTTCTTCTTCTGGAGCAAGCAATACAACAATGTTACTTACTGTCTACTTTGCTAATTCCGTAACTCTTTCTAACAAAAAGGTTTATCCCCTCTCTCTCCTTAAAAGCCATATGAAAGTCTTGGGCCTCTCCCTCGGTTGAGAATTTATGAATTCCTGAATTTCATGTCATAACTGCAGATACCAACTGTGAAATCAACTGTGATCAGCGAGTCTAAATTGACGGGGATAAGGGATTTCGGATGACCTCAAATCTGGATTTGGATGACTTTTCATGTCATGTACCGTAATCAGTTATTTTAGCTACAGATAAAAGCGGGAAAATGCATTATTTTTTTTATTTTTTTATTCAAACTCCAAACCCTATGTTGAAGTACTCATTTAAACCATATCGATTTCTCTCTCCTATTAACATGCTACATAGCGCCATCGGTTAGCGAGCTATTTTTTCGCATTGGTTTGAACGACCTGAGGTCAAATTCTATGATACACGCGTTTCTTTTTCTTTTCATGCTCCCCGAAAAAAATTCGGGGAAGCATATAGTCGCTACGCTGTCCATCCGTCCGTCCACAGCCAGATCTCGGCTACCCTTGGACTAAATTCAATGAAACTTCACATGTGAACTCCCTGGGATAACACCGCATGTAAACTCGCTGGAATAAATATTATTGTTGCAGGTCAATCAATGTTTCATTGTCCACAATGTTTCCGAAGCCGTTATCATATGGGGCGTCAAGATATGGGAATGGCTAAACCAATATGAAAACCAACACCCTTTCTTGAGTCCGAAAATGTCGATTCTTTTGCCATATGATTTGCACTTTTAAAGTTCAACATTCCAACTAAAAATTGGCGAAACTGTCTATATATGTGTATTTTCTCTACTTCTGTGGGAGGTGAACTTCTGTACCTCAATTCATCGGCTAAATTATGTAGCCACATCACGTTTGTGAACGGGCAGAACTCAGCCCAGTTATTCCTGAAAAAAAAAAGATATGTAAATAGTTGTCCTAACTTCAAATGTTGTTCCAAACTAATTGCCATCAGTTTATCCTTTTCCCAAACAATATACCCCCAGCGATGGAGGAGGAAAAAATAGAAATATCCCGGCTGCCCTGTCCTGTAGCAAATGGTAAGACCCCGTGCAAAGGGCAGTCTGTCCGTTATAGGTGCGGACCCGCTTGTGGGCCGTGAGTGGATACTCGTAAGTCTGAAAAGGGGATACTGGTTAGTTGAGGGATGCCCAGGGCTCTCCAGCTTCCCAACACGCTTTAGGCTGGAAGATAAATCGATGTTCTATAAGTTCAGCTTCAATCTATAGATGTCAACCAATTTCGGTGTATAATTTGTTATATACATTTTGCCAGGAGTCTCTTTGTTAATGTCGCTGACTTATACCTGTTTTAGCCCCCCCCCCTTTCATGCTGTTTGCATTAATTCACTGTTTTGACCGGAACTTTAGCAGGCAGTATAGATTAATATCAGCCTGCACAGACATGCAGTCTGAACGTAGCATACACTGCCTGCATTCTACTCCGAGATAAAATAATTGCAAATTGAGGAGAAATTTTTTTCTATCACCATGTCAAAATTTGACTAGATTTAGAATTATTACATAATGTAGAGTTATTCACACAAAACTGCTTCTGCAATGCTACAGCTATCGCCACATCGTACGGCACGTGTTTATGTTTTGTTTAACGTTCAGTTACATTTGAACAAAATATAAACATTGTGCCATATGATGTGGCGCCAACTGTACATAATTATAAATATTTACTTGAAACATTAAACCTTTACTTTTCACGGTACGGAAACTACAGAGACAGAGCCATTGGCTCTGCCGCTTAAATCCTCTGGGGGGCTTCCGGCCATGTGTGGCTCTGTCTCTGGGGTCGTGATTTTTTGACAAAAACAGGTGAGTGTTCAACTTTGTTGTTCATTTATTTTCTTCTGATGCTTAAAATCGAAAAACCGGGAATGTCATGCTCCCCTAAGACCATTTATCTGCCTGTTCTAATTCTGTGGGCTTCAAAGTCGGCAGGGTTTTCACAGGATCATTGTCGTCGTGGGTCGACCCTATGTGATTTTTTCTTGTTTACATCATGTATTCATTTACATTTCAACGGTAAATAGCCAATTGCTGCAGCCAAAACATGTGATATACTAATTGAGGGATAATCTCGATCAGACATTGCTTTCCCATGTAACAAAACCTTAGAAATGATTGGCAAACGTAAAGTTTGAGCAATTTCTATCGGTGGCTCTGTCTCTGGTGGCTGGCTCTGTCTCTGGCGGCTGGCTCCGCTTTGAACTGTCGGTTAATTTTAGTCTGTTTACAAAATACTTGTCCAAAGCATATCTCTGAAAGTATCGAAGCTATGATCATGAAATTTCGTGGGTGGATATATCTCAATAAAGACAAGTTCTGTATCAAAGGAGCATAAATATCCCTTTCTTATTTTGTGAGTCACTGTCCTTTGTTTTCGACAAAAACACTTATCCGGACAAATGTAATGGCGGGGTATTATATCACATTAGGTGATACATAGAATTCTTATTTAGGACTGCTCCAATTCAAAATGATGTCCAGACATGCAAGGATGCAGATGGGCGCCCCCCCCCCCCATCTCATGAGAGAGACATGTATGTATCTGCGCATAGCTCCGAAGTATCAAATATGTAATAGTTATCATTGAAATCTGTGAGAAAAAATATGAAAATGCTGGTTATGAGCAATTTTCTTTTCTCGCAATGCACCAGAAAAATGTCTTGCTTGGGAAGGATTAAATGGAAAGATGTCGGATATATTGGTGCAAATAAAAAAAGAAAAAAAAAAAAACAAGGGCCAGTTTCATTTTTAAGACGTATTTTTTGTCTTTGTCTTACCGATGACTTACGACAAGTTTTGGACAAGAAACGCGTATCACCAATTTATCAAGACCTGGGGCCCGTATTATCAACGCTCGTAAGATTAATTTTTGCGTAGTTACTTGTAACAACAAACCTGATTGGTCCAATCTGATTTCTCGTGCACTCAGATGTTTTGTTACACATTTTATACAAAAACTTTGTCGTAAGATCGTTGAAAATACGAGCCCCTGGATTATGCGATTGTTGTTTTAACCGATATTTAAGACATCGTTAAGTCAAAATTACTTCTTTTAAAAATGTTTTGATGAAACAGGCCCCTGACGTTCACACCGAAAAATCGTCTGCTTCAAGTCTGTTTTGTGTATTTTCTCAGCTAATGCTCGACGGATTTTGACGAGATAAAGTGCACCGCACGCGCGTCATTGAGAGGGACATTCTCCGGTTCTAACTCACTCCGCATCAAATCCCATGGTTTCTCGAAACATTCAAAATGAATGTTTTTGGTTGCATTTTAATAAAACTATGGAATACTTTGTATAAAGAGGTTCAGGAATTACCCTCTCAAAGGCGCGTATGGTGCAATTGCTCGTCAAAATACGTAGAGTTTAAACTGAGATATAGAACAAAATATACTTGAAACAGACAATGAGCCGGTCTAGCTTCCTCCCGTCGACAGGAGAACTAGGAGGAAGATAGATAGAACAAAGGGTGATAGTTTTGTTCAGAGAAATACTAACAGCTACTGCCTGTAAAGTAGTATCAAGCTGCACAGGACGATGAGGAACATTGTTATTTACAATGATACCAACACCTCCTGATGCTCTTTCACTTCCCGTAAAGTTTTTAAAGTAACATGAATGGTATTTTAAAGAAAACTTGTCGGTATCTTTAAGGAAAGTTTCTTGTAAACAGACTGCTACTGGTTTTTCTTTCGAGACTAAAAGATTAAGTTCTTCGAAATTTGATTTAACACTACGGCAATTCCATTGAATGATATTATTCGCCATGATAGACAATAAAATTAAAAATATACCACACAGTAATGGAAGTCTATAATTACTCATTTATTAAGTTTTATAATAGTACTACCTTGCTTATTCTTTCTGGAATGTGCAGGGTGGTCATCGGTAAGCATGTCTTCTTCAAGACACTCAAACCGATTATATTGTTTGATAGGGTCCTGAGACCCCTTCGGCTGGCGATCAGAGATCACCGGTTTCGAAGGTACAGGCCTTCGGTTGGGATTTATTGCATCACGACTAGATTGGTTAACTGATTCGTTGCTTGTAGTCTTAGACTCGGACTTAGAATCTGGTTTTGATACATTTTTGGCAGCTGGAGCAGGAGTTATAGGAGTGATTGCAGTTGTTTTTATGCCCCCGATAGGGAGGCATCATAAATTTGACTTGTCCGTCCGTCCGTCTGTCTGTCCGTCCGTCCATCCGTCATTCCGTCCAAAAACTTTAACATTGGCCATAACTTTCTTATTACTTAAAATATTCGCTTCATACTTTACCACAACATTCCTTGGTACATTACCTTTCTGTAGGCACATACTTTGGTGACCTTGACCCCTGGATGACCTTGACCTTATGACAATCAAAGCGGTGTCGGGGGCATTGTCATCTTACAGTGACAGCTCTTGTTGTTATTGAAATATTTCTATTTGTACAAATGACAAAAACTTATATGAAAATACTTACTTAATAATCGTCTTCAAGTTTACTCGTTAACAGACAAAAGATAGAATATTTAAAACAAATGCATCATATGTAAGAAAAATGAAAGTCCGAGATCAAATGCTGCAACATGTTAAATGAAATCAATGAAATGTTTTACTAAAAAATGTCAACTATTATATCCACGTTTTGTTATGCCTTGGTCAATGCCTTTCTTTCTATCTTTTTTTCTGTTACGGGTCTCAAATTTTAACATTAAGTTGCGTAGACCACAAATAAAAAGATAGTCAAGAAAACAACGACAAAAACAAGTTGATCTGGAGCATCGATATATGATCGTAAAACGCCATGAATAGTTGACAAATCAACATGACGTCAAATCGTCAAAAACGCGTTTGTGTGACATTGTTAAGACGCTACATCACACTCTATATCTTTGGTAGTTGAAGAGATATTGACAGATGCATTTATTTGTCAAATTTTTTCCGAGATGTATGTCGAAATCAATTCAAATTCAAAATATTCTGATTTTTTAAGGAAAAGAGCTATATGTGAAAAAATCACCCTTGCATTCAGGACCGTTTTAGTAAAAATGTGACATTTTTAAGACGCTATAAACGCAATAAAATAACGATTTTCTTCAACTCCAATCATAACATAAAAATAACTACAAAAAAATAGAGCTCAGATGTATGTCCCATTTTTATGCCCCCGATAGGGAGGCATCATAAATTTGACTTGTCCGTCCGTCCGTCCGTCTGTCTGTCCGTTCGTCTGTCCGTCATTCCGTCCAAAAACTTTTACATTTGCCATAACTTCCTTATTACTTAACATATTCGCTTCATACTTTACCACAACATTCCTTGGTACATTACCTTTCTGTAGGCACATACTTTGGTGACCTTGACCCCTGGATGACCTTGACCTTGAACATAGATTGGCCATAATTTAAAATCAAAGCGGTGTCGGGGGCATTGTCATGTTACAGTGACAGCTCTTGTTTATATTGATTTCCAATCGCTATTGGAAAAATAAATGATATTTAAAATTTTGACATACCGAAAAAATGCCGTTTTTTAACAGCGTGACGCCACTTATCTCTTTCTTTCCGTTCCTCCATAGTTTGTTTACACCATCCAACTGCCGTAAGATTTACGCTATATATTCTGTGACATCACTGACGTAATATACCAAAGGTTGTGCGCTTTAAAAAGTCTTTCTTTTTATTTTATTGGGAGTTTGTTTGGTAATTTCTGTTACACGTGACGACGTCATTTTCTGCGTCAGAGTTTATTTATGTTGTTTATTGAATCGTCTGTATTCAAACATATATTAATAAATTACAATCCAATATCTTTTATATGATACCAAATACATGTGTGTTTCTCAAATAAAAATAACAACTATACGGTTTTAAACAAAAGTGCATAGCCAATTTTGGCTTGGTCCGCAACTTTTGACGTTACGTCAACTACATTCAGGACAGTCGAGTGAAACATTTTCAGTTCACGCAAATTATGGCTGTGAGGGACATAGAATTTGCTTTGGCACTACAGGCTGCAATGATTTGTTTGGCCCTACATTTACGTAGGCGGCGAAGACGGCGATTGGTTCGACGAAAGAAGGTTACAATATGTTCAATATAATACATAAATGCAAGACTTGTGGGACGAAGATGTGTCATCGTTAAAGGGGTACATATGTATTTGAGAATCGCCCCTAGAATGTTTGACGACATACTTCGGCGTCTTGCGCCTCGCGTTCAGAACAGGAACACGAGTTTCCGCAACGTCATTCCAGCTGGCCTGGAGCTCGCTGTGACATTGAGAGACATGGCAACCGGAGACCGTTATGCTTCGTTAGCCTATGACTTCCGTATTGGCAAGCAAAGTGTATGTAGAATTGTACCAGAAGTGCTTACTGCACCCTTGATCAGTATAAAGACAAGTACATGGCTATTCCAAAGTAGGCCTACTCCTGAGGAATGGCGACAAGTGGCCACTCAGTTCGAGCGAAAGTAGACTATGCCTCATACGCTCGGTGCCCTCGATGGTAAACATGTGGCAATCAAGGGCTTGTTCAGTATAGTCCTTTTAGCGTTGATTGATGCCAATTATAAGTTCATCTGGTGTGATCTAGCTGGTTTGGGATACATGTCGGATTGCCAAATATTCAATGACTCTGAATTGAGAGAGTGCATGAATGATAATTCGATCGGTTTCCCCCCACCTTCGCCAATCACCAATGGCGACAGGGACATGCCTTACTACCTAGTTGCAGATGATGCATTTCCTATGACGACCAACCTGATGAAGCCATATATGCGACACAACCTCATCCATAGTCAAAAGGTTCTCAACTATCGGCTCCCTAGATCTAGAAGAATAGTTGAAAAATTCTTTTGGCATTTTATCAGCTAGATGGCAGTGCTTGTATTGTTCCCGAGCCTCTAGCTGCTCGCTCACATATGTTTACGATTATCCACCCATTTGGTGAGAGACAAATATCTGCAGAAGATTAGCCGCTGTCGGGGATCGAGCTTGGGAATTCCTGATTAAGTCTGACGCGCTACCAACTGCACTATAGCCGCTGTCTGCATCACACAGTTCTAACGGTTCAGATAAATCATGTCTGTAGCAATCTTGAGGTCCAAGATCACAATCTGGGAGGAGCCCATGTCTATTCGTCCTCACATCGGATTATTCATGGTTCATGGTTGTTTTTGTCTAGTTTTATTATTGTGTTATAATACTAGTATTGATTAATTTTATACAAGGTAACATTATCTATTCTTGAATTAGATATATAGTCACTATCATTTACCTTTCTGGATGTTTATGTAACTATATACATATCAGTAATTTTGTATACATCCAGGTATGTGTTGCTGTTGCGCCCAATATGACCTTAGTAGTAGACGGGCCTTAAAACACCATTCATTCATTCATTCATTCCAAGATCACAATATACGTAGATATTTTGAATAAAGCCCTCTTTTGTGAAATTGTCAGTTTTCAAAACCCCTGAAAATAATCACAAGATGAGACTAGATACTTCTTATGAAAATCCAAATTCTATCCATAAATGTGGTGGAAGTTGTGTTTATATGATGTGGACACACGTACGTAGAGACGGAAAGACAGACGGACAAAGAGTGTTAATACCAATATGTAATACGTCGACCTTCGGCAACCTTTACTGGACCTTTCGGGATAGTCCAATGAATTTAATGCAGTTAGATAGGGCCCGATGAGTTGCAGATGGTCCCGAAAGGTTCCCGAAGGTTTCAGGAAGGGATGCCGACGATCCCGAAGCTTTCCCGAAGCGTTCCCAAACTAAAAGATCGGCGTCCAAATTTTAAAACTTTTAAAATTTGGATGCCGAATCTATTCTTATCCGGAAGGGTTCCCGAAGCATTCCCGAAGCATTAAGATGGCTTCCAGAAGGGTTGAAAAAGGGTTCCCGATCATCCCGAAGGTGTGCCGAAGCACCCCGATTCTGACATTTTTATGCCCCCGATAGGGAGGCATCATAAATTTGACTTGTCCGTCCGTCCGTCCGTCTGTCCGTCCGTCTGTCCGTCCGTCTGTCCGTCCGTCCGTCCGTCATTCCGTCCAAAAACTTTAACATTGGCCATAACTTCCTTATTACTTAACATATTCGCTTTATACTTTACCACAACATTCCTTGGTACATTACCTTTCTGTAGGCACATACTTTGGTGACCTTGACCCCTGGATGACCTTGACCTTGAACATAGATTGGCCATAATTTAAAATCTAAGCGGTGTCGGGGGCATTGTCATGTTACAGTGACAGCTCTTGTTTCGATCGGGAACCCTTCGGCAACCCTTCCGCGTCCTAGTGGAGACGAGGTCTAAGAGCGAGAAATTCATTATTATCTTTTCATTCAAATTCCAATCACTAGGTTGAGGTGTTCTTCTAAATCATCTCGATGAGACGATTCCAATGAATATCAAAGAGGTAAAATGTCTGATGACTAAAAGAAATAAAAATTGCATTTTGAAAAACCTCAACACCACCAAATCAATAGCAAGCAATACAATACTGTCACTTACTGTCTACTTTGCTCATTCCATAACTCTTTATTACAAAAAGGTTTAACCCCTCCCTCTCCTGAAACGCTTCGATAAAGTCCTTAGCTTCTCTTTCTGACGAAAATTGCAAAATGCTTGCCATTATTATGAGATATCGACCTGTCTTATCAATCACTTGTAAGTCAATGATCAATGATTAGCTGGTCTAAATGGCAATGAATTTTGTGCTGAAAATAGACTGGGTTTAACCCCTCCATCTCCTTGAAAGCCTCTAGAAACTCCTGGGCTTCTCTCTCGGAAGAGAATGTATGCATTTCTTAATTCCCTGCCATAACCACAATATATGAATACCACATTAACCAACTGTGAAATCAACTGTGATTAGTTAGACTAAATTGACAAGGGATAAGGGATTTCGGATGACTCGGCTCTGGATTCAGATGACCTCTGTTCTGATTACGGATGATTTCGGTATGGAAATATTATACACACTACCTAGCGCAATCGGTTAGCGCGCAATTCTAATTCTTACACTGCCTGCTTTCTACTCCCTGATTTTTGCACAGACTGGAGATTATGATATCTTACTGAAATATCTAATTTTTGGTTGTTCTCTTTGAAACGAAATTTAAAGTCAGCAGAACAAGGGTAAAGTTGAAATTATATACATACAAAGTATTCAGCGTAAAAAGGGAAAAAACAGTATATTTGATCCACTGTGGGGGCTTAGCAACCCCCTAGCCCTTCATGTTTCCACGGTTCTGCGTTCAGCTCACTGAAACTTGTTACTGGTCACCGTTGTGACCGAAGCTTTGGTAGACATTATAGACTAGGACAAGCCTGCACATGTGTGCAATCTGATCTTATCCTACACAAAAACCGCCCCCAGCTGTGGAGGGGGATTAGAAATATCCCGGCTGCCCTGTCCTGTAGCAAATGGTAAGACCCCATGCAAAGGACAGTGTGTCCGTTTTAAGTGCGGACCCGCTTGTTGGCCGTGAGTGGACACTCGTAAGCCGGAAAAGAGGATCCTGGTTAGTTGAGGGAAGTCCAGGGCTCTCCAGCTTCCCAACACGCTGCTTTGGCCTCGGCTTCGGTGTAAACGGGAGCTTAGATGGACCCGGTCTAGGCAATCGGCTGGTCGCTTTAGACTGGAGTATAAATCGTTGTTCTATTAGTTCAGCTTCGACTTATGTCGGACCCCCAGCTGTGGAGGGGGATTAGAAATATCCCGGCTGCCGTGTCCTGTAGCAAATGGTAAGACCCCAAGCAAAGGACAGTGTGTCTGTAACGGACCCGCTTGTTGGCCGTGAGTGGATACTCGTAAGCCGGAAAAGAGGATCCTGGTTAGTTGAGGGAAGCCCAGGGCTCTCCAGCTTCCCAACACGCTGCTTTGGCCTCGGCTTCGGTGTAAACGGGAGCTTAGATGGACCCGGTCTAGGCAATCGGCTGGTCGCTTTAGACGAACACATTTTTGTTTGTACCAATGCGCTATCTCGCCAAATGTCTCGAAATTGTACATGTTATACTCTTTCTTGTCACTACTTATGTTATGATACAATGTTTTGGTTTGTTTTCGTCTATATAGGCTCATGGGTTAATTGAGTTGATTGAATGCCTTGATCGGCGTCGAAATACATGATTGGCCTTTGTTTTGGAGATTACTCATGTATGTCTTTGCCGCGCTTGTTTGTTTGGTCGGCTTGAGTATATCATCTGGGTATCCCTGGCATGGGGAGCTGGATATCCGCTCCGTTTCCATGTCCCCTTGTAGGACTCCGCGGTGGGTTGGGGAACCCAGATGATGAATGCCAATCTTCAAACATGGATTCTAAAACTTTTAAACGGACACGCTCGGAAATTGACTCGGATTCGGAAAACTCATCATGCAAAAGCTCATTCCCAAGATATCTATTAATTGAATCGACTGATGATGGTACAGCTTTATCGACCTTGTCACCTTTTGTGATAAATAAATGCATGTTGTCATATGCTGGCGAGGCAAAATCAATTAAGAAGTTGAAATCTGGTGCTCTTCTTGTTGAAGTCGACAAGAAGTCGCACGCGGACAATCTTTTGAAGTTGAAAAAGTTTTTTGACATACCAGCTAAGTGCACGGAACACCCCACTTTAAATTCATCCAAAGGTCTTATCCGCTGCCCTGATTTGCAGGGGGTATCGGAGGATGAAATTGTCAAGGAACTGGCCTCTCAACATGTTGTAGCAGCTCGGAGGATTCATATTTTCAAAGAAGGAAAGCGAAAACCGACAAACACTATTGTCCTTACGTTTAAAACGGCATTGCTCCCAAAATCTTTGAAAGTAGGATACTTAAAGGTAAACGTTGAACTGTACATTCCAAACCCGCTTCAGTGCTACTCCTGTTTTAAGTTCGGGCATCACGAGAAGAATTGTAAAAGTGCATTCGATCTCTGTCACCGTTGCTGTGAGTCACCTGAGACGCATGACTACCACAATTGTAGCAACACACCTGAGTGTCACAATTGTGGTGAAGCTCATAAGTCAACTTCTCGTGTATGTTCCCACTGGAAGCGGGAAAAGGAAATTGTTACAGTGAAATGTCGTGAAGGCCTGTCATTTTTTGAAGCTAAAAAAATTGTTGATAGCCGTATGAACCTTACTGCTTCATATGCGCAAGCTACCAAGAGCAACTCGAACAAAACGGAGAGTGATTGTGAAAACTGCAAGAACCTTTTTAGTAAATTGTGCATTCTCTTTCCTGAGAAGAAGGAAGAGATTTCACAGTTATTCTCTCCGTCCAAATCTTCAACGGTTTCCTCTTCTAGTCCTGACACGCCTCAACCATCAAGTAAAACTCCTGAGCCAAAAGTAACTTCAGTCAGTCTACCAACTCCTGCCCCAGCTGTCAAAAATGTACCAAAACCTAATTCTAAATCCGATTCTAAATCTTCAAGTATTGAAGTAGCTAACCAATCTAGCCGTGAATCAGTAAATCAGAATCGAAGGCCTGCACCTTCGAAGCCGGTGATCTCTGATCGCCAGCCAAAAGGGTCACAGGACCCTATCAAACAATATAATCGGTTCGAATGTCTTGAGGAAGACATGATGACCGATGACCATGCAAATTCCAGAAAGAATAAGCAAGGTAGTACCATTATCAAACTAAATAAATGAGTAATTGTAGACTTCCACTACTGTGTGGTATATTTTTAATTTTATTATCTATCATGGCGAATACTATTATTCAGTGGAATTGCCGAAGTATCAAATCGAATTTCGAGGAACTCAACCTTTTAGTCTCGAAAGAAAAACCAGTAGCAGTGTGTTTACAAGAAACTTTCCTTAAAGATACTGACAAGTTTACCCTAAAGTATCATTCTTGTTACTTTAAAAACTTTACGGGGAGTGAAAGAGCTTCAGGAGGTGTTGGAATCATTGTAAATAACAATGTTCCACATCGCCCTGTACCGCTTGACACTACCTTGCAAGCAGTAGCTGTTAGTATTTCTCTGAACAAAACTATAACCCTCTGTTCTATTTATCTCCCTCCTAGTTCTCCTGTTGACGGCAGGAAACTAGACCGACTAATTGAACAATTGCCTAAACCTTTTGTTTTAATGGGAGATTTAAATTCCCACCATACTCTATGGGGGTGTTCAAATACTGACAATAAGGGTCATATTGTTGAAGACTTTATTTCACGTCATGATCTTTCTCTTTTAAATGATAAATCTTACATCCTGCTTCTGGTTCCTATTCATCATTAGATTTAACAGTTTGCAGTCCTCAAGTTTTTCCAGATTTTAACTGGAAAGTTGATGACGACCTGCATGGCAGTGACCATTTTCCGATTCTAATTTCGGAAATTGGGCCATCTGTACAGGAGAGACCACAACGGTGGAAACTCCATAAAGCAAACTGGGGCTTGTTCAAAACTGTTTGTGAACAGTCCATTACACCTCAAGCTTTTGAAGACTGTGAGAATCCTGCAGAATTATTTACTTCCTTGTTATATGCATCTGCAGAAAAGGCAATTCCAAGAACATCTAAAAACCCTAAACATCCAAATAAGCCATGGTTTAATGATGATTGCAAGAAGGCTGTAGCAAAGCAAAAGTCGGTCCTTAGAGAGTTTGATCTAAGGCCGACTAAGGAAAATCTTATAAAGTTTAAAGTTGCACGTGCGAGAGCACGGCGCACTATTAAACGCAGTAAACGTACGTCTTGGAGACAGTATGTATCTAGATTAAACTCTAGATCGTCTGTCAAAAAGACTTGGGATATGGTACGAAAAATTAGTGGCAAGAACTCTTCGCTCAGTGTTGGGCATCTGAATTCTGATAATGGCGTTGTGACATCTAAGCCTGACATCGCAAATGTTTTAGCAGATACTTTTGCCAAAAAATCCTCTTCTTCTAATTATTCGCCTGAATTTCAAAAACATCAAGAAAAAAAAGAAAAAGTTAATTTGAATTTTAAATCCAAAAATACAGAGCATTATAATAAAGAATTTACTCTTAAGGAGCTTAAAACAGCCCTTAAGAAATGCCATGACACTGCAGTTGGATGTGATGACATCCACTACCAGTTCTTGAAGCATTTACCACACCAATCCCTTCAGTGTTTACTTGATATCTTTAACAGTGTTTGGAAAACGGGAATACTTCCAGCCTCGTGGCGGGAAGCTATTGTCATTCCAGTACCCAAACCTGGTAAAGATTCTGATAATCCTTCAAATTACCGGCCTATAGCATTGACAAGTTGTGTTTGTAAAACCATGGAAAGAATGGTCAATGACCGTCTTGTATGGTTTCTTGAGAAAAACAAACTTATTACGTCGGCCCAAAGTGGCTTTCGTAAACAAAGAAGCACCCTCGATCATTTAGTTCGCTTCGAGACTTTTATACGAGAAGCTTTTATCAAGAAAGAACACGTTGTTTCAGTCTTTTTTGATTTAGAGAGTGCATATGATACCACATGGAAGTATGGAATCATGAATGACCTCCATGATTTCGGTATACGAGGTCGCCTTGCTTATTTCATTTCTGCGTTTTTGGATGAACGACAATTTAGAGTCAGGGTTGGAGATACACTCTCTGATCCTCATGAACAGGAAATGGGTGTGCCCCAGGGTAGTATTCTATCGGTTACACTTTTCAGTGTTAAAATCAACAATATTATAAAGGCTACTTGCCCTGGTATTGAATATTTCCTTTACGTTGATGACTTTTGTATTTGTTATCGTTCGAAACACATGCATACTATCGAACGACAGTTACAACAGGTTTTAAACAACCTGAGTAAATGGTCGAATGAAAATGGTTTTAAATTTTCTAAAACCAAGACAAAATGTATGCATTTTTGTAAATCGAGAAAACTCCATCCCGATCCAGAACTTACTTTGGATGGGATCCGTATTGAAGTTGTCCCAGAGTTCAAATTCTTGGGACTTTTATTTGACTCTAAATTGTCATTCATCCCTCATATTGAATATCTGAGCAATAAATGTAAGAAAGCTCTTAATCTTTTACGTGTCGTCTCCAGTATGGACTGGGGAGCAGACAAGAAAGTTTTATTACGTCTTTATAGATCTCTCGTGAGATCTAAATTAGACTATGGATGCGTTGTTTACGGCTCTGCCCGTCAATCATACTTGCGCAAGCTTGATTCTATACACAATCAAGGCTTACGTATTGCGTTGGGCACATTTAGAACATCGCCAATTAATAGTCTTTATGCTGAAGCAAACGAACCGTCTTTAAATTTACGTCGAAAGAAGTTGTCTATGGATTATTATTTGAAATTAAAATCTAATCCAGATAATCCTACACATGATTCTGTATTTGAACCTCTTTACGAAGAGGACTTCAAAAAGAAGGAATCAGAAATTCCACCCTTTAGTTTACGTTGTAAAGCTGACATAGAATCTCTAGATTTCGATCTAGATGATGTGGCCGAACATAAAGTTCCAGACGTTCCTTTGTGGTCGTCTAAAAGTCCCACCTTTATTTATGATCAAGCTTCAACTAAAAAATCTGAAACTGATCAAGTTGTATTTAAAACAAAATTCCTTGAAATACAGGAAAAACACATTATGCACTTCCATATTTATACAGACGGGTCTAAAAATGAAGAAAAGGTTGCTTCAGCTGCCATCTTGGATGGTTATAAATATCAGTATCGTCTGCCTGATAATTCATCCATTTTCTCAGCCGAGCTCAAGGCTATTGACCTTGCGCTTGAGCACATTATTGAAAATGGTTATTGGCGTTACATTATTTTCACTGACTCTTTATCTAGTATGCAAGCGCTGGAACACGAGAAAACGGACAACCCTATCATAGTTAAACTTCTTGAAAAGATGTCTCGTATCTATGCTGCTGATGAAGATACTGATATTGTCTTTTGCTGGCTTCCAAGCCATTGTGGTCTACGTGGCAACGAAGAGGCAGATAGGGCTGCCAAGGACGCGTTGTCACTAGATGTTTTACCTTTTAAAGTTCCTTTTACTGATTTTAAACCTCTAATTAATACTTTTATACACAATGTATGGCAGAACTGTTGGAGTGACCAAGCAAATCAACGAAATAAATTATTTTCGATTAAACCTTCACTTGGTGAATGGCTGCCAGGTCTTCGGTCTGACCGCCGCGAAGAGTTAGTTTTGGCCAGATTGCGAATCGGTCATACTCATTTGACCCATTCGCACCTATTAAAGAACGAGGTAGAACCGCAGTGTATTCCTTGTAATGAAACACTTACTGTCCAACATCTACTCATTGATTGTGTAGATCTTGCCATCGTAAGAAACAGGCACTTTAACGTTGATAATTTGAAATCGTTATTTGATACCGTGAGGCCTGAGTCGATTTTTAACTTTCTTAAAGAGTGTAATCTCTTTAGAAAGATTTAGCTCTATTTATTATAGTCTGTGATATTTGATCTGTGATACCTTAGTTACGTTTAATATTCTATATTTATTTGTTCTGTGGATTTTCCGGTCGGGTGGACTCGGACATGGGTGTTCTCTGATCTGGGAGGAGCCCATGTCTATTCGTCCTCACATCGGATTATTCATGGTTCATGGTTGTTTTTGTCTAGTTTTAATATTGTGTTATATTATTAGTATTGATTAATTTTATACAAGGTAACATTATCTATTCTTGAATTAGATATATAGTCACTATAATTTACCTTCCTGGATGTTTATGTAACTATATACATATCAGTAATTTTGTATACATCCAGGTATGTGTTGCTGTTGCGCCCAATATGACCTTAGTAGTCGACGGGCCTTAAAACACTATTCATTCATTCATTCATTCGACTTATGTCGGTGTATACTTTGTTATACAAATTGCTGTGTCATCGTCACGTTTGCATTGTTATTTTACAAGTTTAATCTCTAGTCTATATAGGCTTATGGGTTAATTGGGTTGATTAGGTGGCTTGATCGGCGCAGATTTGCATGGCAGAGCTCTGTGTGAGTTGTTTCATGTATGTTTTTGCCGAGCTTGTTGTTTGGTTGGCTCGAGTATACTACCTAGGTAACCCTGACATGGGGAGCTGGATACCCGCTCCACAATCCATGTCCCCTTGTTGGACCCCATGATGGGTGGGGGCCGCGGGTAATGAATATCAAATCTTTAACCATGGCTTCTCAAACTTCTAAACGTAAATGCTATGAAATGGACTCGGACTCTGGAAATGCATCATCGACCTCTTCTTTTCCAAGATTTCTTCTAATAGAATCAAAAGACGAAAATAGACCGCTTACAAAATTATCTCCTTTTGTGATCAATAAAGTGTTGCTTTCTCGTGCTGGTGAGCCTAAATCAGTTAAAAAACTGAATTCAGGTGCGCTTCTCGTAGAGGTAGTAAAACGCGCCCACGCTGAAAATCTCTTGGACATTGAAAGTTTTTTCGAAATTCCCGCTGAATGTACGCCTCATGCAAGCCTTAATACATCTAAAGGATTGATACGCTGTCCCGATCTTCAGGGAGTATCAGAACATGAAATTGTTACCGAATTGGAATCACAAAATGTAACAGCTGCAAAAAGAATTACGGTTTTCAATAATGGCGTAAAGAAACCCACGAATACAATTATCTTGACTTTCGGATCTTCATTGTTGCCCAAATCAATTAAGGTTGGTTATCTTAAAGTAAATGTGGATATGTACATCCCAAATCCATTGCAGTGTTACAACTGCTTTGGATACGGGCACCACGAAAAGAAATGCCAAAAGACCCAGGTATGCCGTCGGTGTGGTGGTGATGCAGAGTCACACGATGTTGACAACTGTGAGGAAAAGCTTCAGTGTAAAAACTGTGGCGAAGCTCACATAGCCACCTCCCGCTCCTGCTCTCACTGGAAGAGAGAAAAGTAAATTGTTACCATTAAGTATAAAGAAGGTCTTTCTTTCTTTGAGGCAAGAAAAGTGGTCGAAAGTCGGATAAACCTTAATTCCTATGCTCAAGCAACTAAAGCTAATTCCAATTCAAACAATAATGAAAACAGCTGCCAAAACTGTGAGGATCTTTTCAGAAAGCTATGCGTGATTTTTCCTGAGAAGAAAAACCAAATAGCAGATTTATTCCCTAAACAAATTGTAACACCTTCCTCTTCTGTAAACCCTCCAGCCCCTGCGTCTTCATCGTCTAGTAAATCTATTACACCACAAACTACCTCTACTTCTACAACAGCTCCTACTCCAATCCCACGCAATGTAAATAAACCAGATTCCGAGTCTAAGTCCAAAAGTCAAAGTTCTACAAGTAATGAAATGGCTAATCAAAATCGAAGGTCAGCACCTTCGAGACCCCCGATCTCTGATCGACCACCAAAAGGATCACAAGATCCTATTAAACAATAATATGAAAATAGGCAAAGCCTAAATACGGACGAAAAGCAGACCACATAAAGTAAACATTTGCTAGCTCGACACTTAACATTGAAATACGAATAAGTGCAATGTTTATATTATTTGATTCGCTTATCGATGATTGATTAAAAAGAATCGATTCGCCAATTAATCCATTTTTTATCACTGCGTATTAGAAACTTGTCAGCTTTGACGGTCTGGAAGCTCTAAACAGGCTTGAATTATTTGTCTTGTTGAATGCAATTTCAAACGTTCAGGCTGCGCAAACAAGGAAATACGCGATTTTACAACAATTATTTAAAAGAGCCTCGATTGAATGGGACCCATGCTAGAAAACTCAGACATCAATAGTAAACATACGTCCTAGAAAATATGTGGAGCTGTTAGAAAAACAAAACAATTGGCAATTTGATCAAATTCAAAGGCACGCGACTCAGGATGCTGTAATTCTATCAAGCTTAGGATTACACTTAATCAAGATTTTCACGTCAACAATATTTCATTTAATCTATGTCCTTAGATTGGTCATTATTGTGAATTATTTCAAGGAATCTGAAAAAGGGTCAGCTAAGGACAATTCCTTTGATGTTTAGTTCAAATCCATCAAGTAGTTTTGAACAGATTTTTTTTCAGTATTGTTTGGGAAAGTGTTTATGTTTACGTACTCACAAACGGACGCACGACGGACACACCATGCCATGACAATAGCTCTCTGGCCTGAATGCCCGTGGAGCTTAAACTCTTAACAATTTCTCCATGAGCAAAATTAGACTGATTCTAATCTAAAGATATTGAACACGACAATTTTAAATGGATGAATTTTTATATTTGGGGGAAATGAAAAAAAAATCTTGTCTCAAGGATTTAATTCATTTCCACCATGTACAATGTATTTCCAAGCCTTCATCTTGCGGGGTATTAAAAGCGTCACCATGTGCAACAAGAGGGTTTTCTATGAAGCACATGGAACCTCAAATTCGCTGTTTGTCGATTTTTTGAGGGCACGTACATCCTATTCTCTTCTAGTGAGAGAATTATAGGACACAACAACAATGATTACAGAAAAGCTTCAATAATTCTTTTAAAACGTGACCGATTTGAAAATCATTTGGTGCAAAGAAGACGAGAAATCGACTGGATCTTCTAGATACTGCGGATCTTATAAACACCATCTGATAAAAAATATATTGACGAGCATACACAATTTTGTTTCCTCATCTTCAATATTTTGAATCGGTTACTGTTTAAAATATCCATCATACACAACAAAACCTGGATATTATGTATACATTTTCTGCTTCAAACCAAATTCAAATCGGTCACGCACTAACAGATGTATTGATGATTTTCTGCAACTGCTGATGTTGTTGTTTCGCCCTATTCCGCGTAGTATTCACGTGATTCCCCACAGTGGTTGGCAAATGTAAGGTTTGTGTACATGGTACAAGACGCAGTTTGTATTTTGATTCCATGCTGCCCTGAGAACATATATGTTCATATCTATAGATTGCAGATTTTCAGCATTTTCCTCTTAGTTTTTCATGTATATGTTCCTTGCACTTCACTGATAGCAATCTTGTTTGTTAAAAACCTACTACACTAATTTGTAATAGGAGGACCAATTTTTGTCATTACCAACAGATGAACATTTTTTCCAAAATGGAACATAAGACAATGAAACAATGAAAAACAATAAGAAAAAATTGTTTCATATAATCTGGTACAATTTCATTAAAAAAAAAGATAAGAAACTCGTTTTAATTATCAGAACAAAGGGATTTCCAGAACATTGAGCGAAAAGAAGAAAATGTTGATGAAAAGCAGTCTTCCTTTCTCCTAAGGCTTTGTGTGCAAAATTTTATCAACTTCATATCTTATTATCGTTTATATGTATAATGAATTGCAGCAAGCCAAAAATTGCTGGCAAAGGAATAGTTAAGCACAGAAATGCATTCATTCTGAAAATGAAAAAAAAGTTTACCATAGATGATGTATGAACAATAAAGTTAAAATAAAGTAATGTGTTTGAATCAGGATCTGAGACAGAGTACTTATAACATTATAGGGAAAAACATGCTTCAAGACCAGACTGTGATCAAATGCATACTGATAAGGATCCATTCTGCTTATATAATTATACTCCTTACATCAATTGATAATGGTCTTATAGAATAATGTGTATCTGGATCAAAATGTGTGCACGCACATGCTGATCTGGATCCATAGTGTTTTCAAATGCCTTAACCAATTACCACACAATGACTCTTTTTGACTCCCCACAAAATGGCAATGGAAAACATCGTTAAAAATGAAGAAATTGCTTGTGACAAGCAATTTCTTCATTTCCCACATTTTCCATCCAAAAATAACTAAAAATTAAAAAACCTTTCACTTGAAATTGCCGTCTGCACAATTTTTCACTTTGGACTGCCCTAAAATTTTGTCGTTTGGTAATGGGTTAACTCTTTTCCAAACAAGACCTGGTTTAAACGTCTTTAAGGCTTTGGAAAGTATAGAGGGTGAAGAAAAATACTGACATCTAGCATTTTCTATATTTCCATAAATGATAACCACATTATGATCTTTCAATATCCTGTTTCTTAAGCGTTAACCCATTCCCAGTTAACCCATACCCAAACAACAAAATTTTAAGGCGGTCCAATGTGAAAGCTGCTCCAGACAACAAAATACCCGGTAGATGTAACTAAAGGTAAAATTCGTGATTAATATAGCTTAGAAAACATTGAGGCAAAAGAAGAAAATGCTGGTTATCAGCATTTTCTTTTATCTCAATATTTCTCCAAGACAATTCTAAGAGTCACAATCAGGTATTGTTTGGGAAAGTGTTTATGTTGTGTTCTATGACAGCTAGCTATGAACTTGGACCAGCCTAGAAAATTCTTATTCCTCGAAAATTTATAGGACATTTTTCTTGGCTCATTTATGTTTTGCTTAACATCACAAAGGCACAAATAAATAAGTCCTTCATGGGTTACAGCAAGTTTGTCCATTTTATAAAACATTCTGTCAATGGTATTCAGCAGCTAACTTCATTTATCTGTAATGATACAAAATACTAATTTATGTTATTATTTTGTTTCTAATTTCTACATTCTGCTTCTTTCCCCAAAGGGCAATCTTTTAGACCAGTGAAATCTCATTTCATACAAAACAAGCCATACTGGATTCTGTGCTGTTCAAATATGTATATGTATAATAAGGCCCTTCACATTTGATGATAAATCAGTATTCAGTTATTGAACATTGACAAAACTTAACATGTAATATCAAAATCGTAAGTAAAGGAGAGGAAAAAATAAATGGAAAATTTATGCTACTAGAAGAAACAATTTACACAATGTAAATTGATGTACCATGTCCATTATGTTTTTCATTCAATGCTTTTTTGCCAGGGTAAATAAAACAAGTAAACTGTAAATTGATCTTTAAAATTGACATATTCCAATCAAACACATACATGTAAATGTATAAATCAAAATGTGACACCTTTTTTAAACAGCAATATTTCAAACTGATCTATGCTGAAACAGCTTGCAGACAATATGCACTTAATAGTGAAGAAAACATGTTTAAAACAGAAGTCAATTTTCATTCAGAAAGTAGAGTTTTTTTGGTCATATATTGTGATTTAGAAAAAAACAACTTTGTACTAGATGCAATAAAGTCTAGATTGTTTTAGGAATGAAGAGTAAATGCATACCATTTTGAAACACAACCCATTCCACCAGACTTTATATGGCCGAACCACATACCATTGTTTTCACCATGTCTGCAAAAATGATTATTGACATACATGTATACATCTTATAATTTATATGCATATCAAATTAATAACATGAAAATGTACAAAACTGTCAAATGCATATGTATTTCAATAGTATACTTACTAGCGTCATAACGCAAAGTAAAACTTTTACACAATCATAGCTTCAGCAAAGTAATGTCTTAGTCGACATATGATTAATGAGTAAGTAACCACAACATAACCCTTTTCATTATGAATTACACCTAAAAATATTTGGGTAGGAGGAAATACAGAAGCAGATTAGACAGCCAATATATACTGACAACAACCGAAATGTTCCCTGATCACTTGTGATCAGCATATGTGGTGGTTAGCAACAAACCTGTGCATTTAACATAATCTTTAATCTAACATGATATTTCGTTTCAAACACTCTTTCTCTCTTGTCTTACAATTTCAATTATAATTTTCAATTATACATAATTTTAGGAATAATACACTAAAATGTTAAACAACAAATCATCTCACTTGAAATGTGTCTGGTGCTTGGCCTCACAATTAGGCCTACTCACAATTACTATTAACTAACTTGAACCCATGTAGATTCTTGTTTTATTGCTGAAATGAATATAGAAATGATGTTAAGTCATGATAATTCAATACATTTACAAATACAACTGCAATTTTTCAGCTTTCCTCAATACATTCTGTGCTATTGGCTATAGATTAACATCTTGGCCTTAAAATCATTTGAGCTGAGTTTTAGAAAAAGAACCTTTGTTGCATTTGACAGGCCAGTAGAAAGCAATTTGATATTGGGGTGGCTAAGCCCCAGTGTCTAATTATGGGGGGGAGCTGAATTGGGTTCTCACTGAATTTTCAGTGTTAAATAAAGAGAATTTGGCATTTTTGACCAACATTAGGGGGCTTAGCCCCCGCCGCGTCCTTAGCGCAGTTGGTAGCGCATCTGCCTCTCATTCGAGAGGTCCCGGGTTCCATACCTGGCCGCGGCTTATAACCTTTCTGACAAAATTTTCACTCACCAATGGGTTAGAAATCGTTTACCTAAGTGGACGAGCAGCTGGAGGCTCGGTAAAGGTGTTGTGGTAGTAAAGGTTTGAGAAGCAACAGGAATCAAAGGGTAGGTGCTCCAGCCACCGGGATATGACCCTGGCAGTTGAAAACGGCGTAAAACCCCAATAAACTCAACCAGCTTGCACCTAGCTGCCATATCGATATCGTAGCCACAAACTTGATAATGGGTAGGTTTCGGTTAATTAATTAAATTATTGCAAGTTATTCCCCCCCCCCCCTCACAAATATCCTGGATCCGCTCCAGATGCTGGATACAAAATTAATGCTTATCAAAGATTTTCAGTTTGGGAACGACAAAACCATGTCGCATTTAGGAAAGAATTAATGACCATTTAATCCGAGTTTTCTCTGATGTAAATACACTCTTTGATATTTCCCTATTTACATTAGAGTGCATTACACTTCAAAAACAACGGTAAAGTCCGACACAAAATGTAGCACTTTGTTTTTTTTGTATCATATCCAATCACTCGGTAAAAAACTGTATGGTATATATAGATCAAATTCGCATGACAATTAATCATTTTTTGTCATACCTGACCAAAAATTCTGATTCAAATTGGCCTGCTGGAAGAGAATAACCTTCCGAAACTCAACAACCCCCAATTTCGTCTGCATTGTTATTGTAGATCACGTGACAGATCTCGTTTGGAAATATAACGGAAGTTAGGTAATCAGTTACTGTCACGTGACCGGCCTTGTTTTGAATTTCTTTCCAGTCATGTGACCGCCTTTGTTTAGAAATTAAAGAGTATTCTTGTTGCGGAGATCAATTTATGTCGATCTGTAATGCTATGGTCACAAATCACTAAATGCCACCACCCGGCGTGATAACTGCCAGTTTTCGTATAAATTTGGCCGGTGGCAGCCCTGCGGCAGGCAACATCGGCAGGCGGCAGTTGGCATTTAGGACGCACAAAGTTAAAATTCTAACTGCCACCGCCCAATTTTTTCCCATTTTTCATGTCGACCAGCCACCGGCCGGGTGCATTTCGAAGCCGTGCGGTGGCTGTCAAGTGGCAGGCGGGCTGCAGAGCGATTTTTACTCGGTTTTGGTGCTTGAAGGCCTTCGAAAATCGTAGCTGCCCCTTTCCTTCACCCGGCCTGCCGCCGTCATGCCATTGACATGCCACCGTCCGATTTCTAAATATCTGCAGGTGGCAGGGCGGAGATTGAAAGGCAGCAGGGAGGCGGTCGTTAGTGTTGGTAGGTGGCAGGACGGCGATCTACCGAGTGCAGACTGGGACACCTGAATATAAATCAGGAAACATTCACTGCTATACAATATTATAGTCATGGCGATTGTAGTAGTTCCTGGGGATCGGATTCTTGTCTAAGGCGCTTTTGGGCTAGCACCTTACTTTTACCCTTTTTGTTGCATTTATGGGACATATTCACAATTGGACTTACTTGAAGCTTTAGATATTTTGAGAACAATATTAACTTTTAAGAGAAGTCTAGATTTTAAATTCCTCGGAAACTAGCCTGCCGCCATCAGATTATCGGGCGGGCATCGGGCGGTTGCAGTTAGAACGACCGATTGCCGGCCGGTGGCAGGTGAAATATTGCAGGTCACCGGGCGGTGGCAGTTTAAAGCTGACGGTGGCAGGCCTGCCACCTGACTGCCACCAGCTGACATCCTTGTGACGACACACGCACCTCGGGACATTTGAAACCGCCTGCTGTCGCCCGGTTGCATTTTACCGGCAATTATTTGTGACCACTCACGGCGATTTGTAAAAAATTGCCCGGTCGCATTCGAGTTTAAGAATTCGACGATGTCAAAAAATCGCGCAGTGGCATTTTCACATTGTGACCGTAGCATAATTAAGCTTGCCACTAGAAAATGTATTGCTTTTCCTGTGAAATTCTGTTTATTTTGTTCTCCATGCTTGTTACGGAATTGACCCAACTTAGTAGCAAACATTTTTGGTGCGAATTCTAGCTTGGAACTTTTACCAAACGTTTCTGATACATTTCATTTATTTATTTATTCATATCATCAGAGTTTTTTAAACTGGTTATTGTTATATAATGTCCAAAAGGCTCCTCAATTTGAGAAATAGAATATTGTTATCCCTTTTTTTTAAATTCCAAACCGTTACATAATAGTCTAGGGAAAGAGCGAGATTCCGCATTGATCACATGGTTTTTAAATTCATGGTAGGTCATTGTAAACAAAGGCTGTTAAAGTGAGGGTTGTTGTAAAACATTGCCTATAATCCTTTCAGAAATACTTTTTGGTCTTAAATTTTCACCAGGCATGACAAAAAATGGTTCATTGATCGGTATCATTAGGGGGTAACATCCCAATTGGTCTACTCCCATTTCGTCTACTGTTTTTTAAGTGCATTGAGTCCCAATTCGTCTATTGTCCCAACTCGTCTACTTTCGTGTCAAATCATCAATAAACAACATTATTTTTGTTTTAAGAAAATAAAATAAGTCAATATATTCACAAATAAAGTAAAAATGCAAACATTTTGATAAAAATCATATAATATCATATTGATATACAAAGTATAGAGGAGTAGACGAAATGGGACTTATGTCAAAAATAGTAGACGAATTGGGAGTAGACAAATTGGGAGTAGACGAAATGGGATTAAACCCATTAGGGGTGCACAAATATTACCAGCGGTATATGGTAGATCACGATTGGGAGGGCCCGCGATACCGAATCGCGATACGACTTTGCCGTATCGGCGCACTCAGGAAAGATCAGCAATTTCCGAATTTTTCCAATATCTTTTAATTCATTTTTTGTGGCTTTCAATTTGAATATCTTTATTCACTATGAAACAATATCCAAACACCCTTTTCAATTTCTACTGATAATTGCAAAAGTAGAACTTTCTAAACAATTTCTTGGTATTATCCAACCAAAATTTCTCGATATATTCAGCTCAGGGTTAATCGCTTAGATCTACACCCGATTATGCATAAGAGCTGCAGACATTTTCCAGTCAGCATAAATATGTCAGACTAATTTTAACCCGTATACAAAAGCGAAGCCAAGAATCTTAACTGAAAAGACTTAAATAGCACTTTATTTATTACCTTGCAATTATAGAATATCTATTTTCTTAACCCTTTCCCAAACGACACATTTTTGGGATGATCCAATTTGAAAGCATCTGCAGACGACAAAATAAATGATATCAAAAGGAGAAAATATGTATGTCAGATATAGCACAGAAAATATTGAGGAAAAAGGAGAAAATGCTGATCATCAGCTTTTTCTTCTTTTGTCTCAATGTTTTATCAATGGTCTTCTAAAAGACACGTCAAAACCCAGTCTCAGGGATAAAGACTGGCAATTTTCACTTAGGGGCCCAGAATAGCAAAATTCAATACTTAACATTAAGGGTATGGGTATTTTCTTTAAAAATCCAGGGGCCCTGCCCAAAATCTAGGGGCCATGGGCGACTGGGCCCCTGCTAGTCTTTATCCCTGCAGTCTTGTTTGGTAAAGGGTTAAAGGGGTTACTCACACTTATGTTTGAAAGGAAAAGCGTTTGATCTGCCTATACCACAATCAAAAGGCGTGGCTTGCATTGTCTCCAATGCGCAACCGGTGTTAGGCAAATTGTATGCATAATGAGGCATTCACTTGAAGTTGAGGGCGTGTTCTACCTATACACACACATATGTATACGTGGAGCTAAAACAACATTTCTACTACCGTATCATAAGGTCTTTTAAGGATAGCGTTCAAGATCGGACGATGAACAAAGCGCCACAACATGTGTCGAACTTCCTGTTGTTTTTGAAGTGTAATGCGCTCTGATGTAAATGAGTGACAGACATCAACATATATACATATCACAGTTAAGATTATGTAGAATTAGATCTGGGGCCCGTATTACTAACGATCGTACGTTTGATTTTTGCATAATTACTTGTAACAAGAGCCCTGATTGGCTCAGTCGGATTTCTCATGCAATCAGATGTCTTTTTACACAGTTTACTCAAAAACTTGATCGTAAGATGTTTAGTAATACAGGGCCCTGATTCATACAATTAAAATTGCTAAGGCCATAGAGACAAAAGCCTATAAACGGCTTCCAGGAACAGGTATTCGGTTATAATTGTTAATGTTAGGGTTGTTCTCTTGGTTACCGCGGTAGTTAATGGCGTCCTAAAAAATGAATGATGAATGGACTCAATGGAGACATGTATGAAAACATTCCATGTTAAAATATCCATCACCTATAATTATAGTGACTAACTTTGCTTTTAGTTTTGCTAATGCACACAGTTGATAGGTGATGCTTCGTTTGCAAATGAACACTTTTTCGAATACCGCGGTACCGTAAAAGTTTTATCTAAACTGCCAAACTTCAACTTGGTAGGTCGAAACATATTTGGTACGAAACTCCTTTGCTACTGGAAACCAATATAATAGTTTTGAAATATAACCGAGGTATTGAAAGTCCATAGATTTTAACACTTACACCTAGGTCACAGACTCACAGCTTTCTCAAAGACGTTTGCAGCCGCCTTAGCAGTCGGCAGTCTAGCATTTCTGTTGATTTCCGGTAATGAAGTTGTTGTTCCGTTGTTGGTGTGACACCACTTCATATTATGGGACAGAAATGTTACTCCGTGCAATTTTCATCCATGAAGAATGTCGCCAAAATTGTTGTCGGTATTTGTCAACTAGTGCAGTCGAAACAAGATGGCCGCTGATCTTTCATAAATTATCGATTGAACCTAAGAACGGCAGCACGTGAACTGGCCTATGTCGACTTCGCTTAGGTCTTTAGTTAAAATTTAGCTTTGTTGTTGTATTTCTTTAATTCACACACAACTGAAGAGCTTTGTTTATATCGATATTAATTGATCCACTGCTTCTGTCAGGTCAATTTGATAGCGTTTAGGAAGGGGATTATCAGGTTATTGCTGTAAAAATGACGTTAAAAGCGATGGGCACACTTGTCCAAAAATGCGAAATTACCCTGCCCCCCGCCCGAAATTTCAAGGAAACCCTTGGTTTTTTCCATTCAATTAACATTGAAAAAATCAGAGGGTTTCCGACATTTTTATTTCCGTTTAAATTTCAATCTATAGACGGACTTTTCGTCCGTATAACCGTTATCGGTTCCTCGATGAGGACATGATAACGGATGATTACGCAGATTCCAGAGGTAAGCAAGGAACAAATATTATTAAACTTAACAAGAAATGAATAATTCCACACTTCCAATAAACTGTGTTTTCTTAATAACTTTAATTTTCATCATGGCGAATACAATTATTCAATGGAATTGTCGCAGTATCAAGTCGAATTTCGAAGAACTTAATTTATTAGTTTCGAAAGAAAAACCAGTAGCAGTTTGTCTACAAGAAACATTCTTAAAAGATACAGATAAATTTTCACTTAAATATCATTCCTGTTATGTAAAAAATTTCACGGAAAGCGAACGAGCTTCAGGTGGTGTAGGTATCATTGTGAATAACAATGTTCCTCACCGTCCTGTTCAGCTTGACACAACTTTACAAGCAGTAGCTGTGAGTGTTTCGTTTAACAAGACTATCACGATTTGTTCTATATATCTCCCCCCTAGTTCTCCTGTTGACAGCAGGAAACTAGACCAACTTGTTGAACAGTTACCTAAACCTTTTATTTTAATGGGAGATTTTAATTCCCACCATACGCTGTGGGGATGTTCAAACACAGACAACAAGGGCCATATTGTTGAAGACTTTATTTCAAGGCACGATCTTTCTCTTTTAAATGACAAGTCATCTACTTATCTACATCCTGCTACTGGTTCTTATTCATCATTAGACTTGACAGTTTGCAGTCCTCAAGTTTTTCCAGATTTTAACTGGAAAGTTGATGATGACCTGCATGGCAGTGACCATTTTCCGATTCTTATTTCGGAAATTGGACCATCGGTACAGGAGCGACCGCAACGGTGGAAACTCCATAAAGCAAACTGGGACTTGTTCAAAACTGTATGTGAACAGTCCATTACACCTCAAGCTTTTGAAGATTGTGAGAATCCTGCAGAATTATTTACCTCTCTGTTATATTCATCTGCAGAAAAAGCAATTCCAAGAACATCTAACAACCCGAAACATCCAAATAAGCCATGGTTTAATGATGATTGCAAGAAGGCTGTTGCAAAGCAAAAGTCGGTTTTTAGAGAGTTTGATCTAAGGCCGACTAAGGAAAATCTTATAAAGTTTAAAGTTGCACGTGCGAGAGCACGGCGCACTATTAAACGCAGTAAACGTACGTGTTGGAGACAGTATGTATCTAGATTGAATTCTAGATCGTCTGTCAAAAAGACTTGGGATATGGTGCGGAAAATTAGTGGCAAGAACTCCTCGCTCAGTGTTGGGCATTTGAATACTGATAATGGCGTTGTTTCATCTAAGCCTGACATAGCAAATGTTTTGGCAGATACTTTTGCCAAAAAATCCTCCTCTTCTAATTATTCACCTGAATTTCAAAAACATCAAGAACAAAAAGAAAAAGTTAACTTGAATTTTAAATCCAAAAATGCAGAGCATTATAATAAAGAATTTACTCTTAAGGAGCTAAAAACAGCCCTTAAGAAATGCCACGATACTGCAGTTGGATGCGATGATATCCACTACCAGTTCTTGAAGCATTTACCGCACGAATCCCTCCAATGTTTACTCGATATCTTTAACAGTGTTTGGAAAACGGGAATACTTCCAGCCTCGTGGCGGGAAGCTATTGTCATTCCAGTACCCAAACCTGGTAAAGATTCAGATAATCCTTCGAATTACCGGCCTATAGCCTTAACAAGTTGTGTTTGTAAAACCATGGAAAGAATGGTCAATGACCGTCTTGTATGGTTTCTTGAGAAAAACAAACTTATTACACCAGCCCAAAGTGGCTTTCGTAAGCAAAGAAGCACTCTCGACCATTTAGTTCGTTTCGAGACATTTATTCGAGAAGCTTTTATCAAAAAAGAACACGTTGTGTCAGTCTTTTTTGATTTGGAGAGTGCATATGATACCACATGGAAGTATGGAATCATGAATGACCTCCATGATTTCGGTATTCGAGGTCGCCTTGCTTATTTCATTTCTGCATTTTTGGATGAACGGCAATTTAGAGTCAGGGTTGGAGATACGCTCTCTGATCCTCATGAACAGGAGATGGGTGTTCCCCAGGGCTCTATTCTTTCTGTTACACTCTTTAGTATTAAAATCAATAATATTATAAAGGCAACTTGCCCCGGTATTGAATATTTCCTTTACGTTGATGACTTCTGTATTTGCTACCGATCAAAACACATGCATACCATTGAAAGACAGTTGCAACAGGTTTTAAACAACCTGAGTAACTGGTCGAATGAAAATGGTTTTAAATTTTCTAAAACCAAGACAAAATGTATGCATTTCTGTAAATCCAGAAAACTCCATCCCGATCCAGAACTCACTTTGGACGGGATCCGAATCGAAGTTGTCCCAGAATTCAAGTTCCTGGGTCTTTTATTTGACTCTAAATGGGCGCCGCCGTGCGAAAATGGCCCTTCGGACATTTTTTATCGAATTTTAGATTATATCAGTTTCATACAGAACGTTCATTTCTTCACACTTTTGTCTTTATTTGAGGAGGATATCTTGAAAAATAACGGAGATACACCAATGTGAATAGATGGACCCAATTCTGTTGTCTTGACGTCGGAGTCGCCGTATTGCGAGTTTTAACGTCTTCAAGAACGTCATTAAAGGTGAATGCAATATGTCCTTTAATATAAGGGAAAAATAACAACAATACACAAAATGTCACCAACAACAGTATTTCATAAACAAATTTAACAATTTAATCGTAGTTAACCATAGCAAAACTCTGAATTCATTCTTGGTGTAAATACAGCACAAAAGCCAAAATTTCCGTTTTTATATTGCTTATTAATTATACACAGCAACATTGCTAAGACAACAAGCAAAAATGATAACTTTAACCCATTCCCAAACAGTGACGCCTTTCGACGCCCTACAAGATAATGGCTTTGGAAAACATTGTTGAGAATGAAGAAATTGCTTGTGACAAGCAATTTCTTCATTTTCCACGATGTTTTCTAACCCAAAATGAAAAGTTTTTTTTTTTTTTTTTTTTTTTTTTTTTTTTAAATTTCATCAACTTGTAGTTGTCGTCTGCAGCATCTTTGAATTTTGACAAGTCAAAAATGTTGCTGTGTGGCAAAGGGTTAAAACACGAATGAAGACAAATATTCAGCACATATTATTCAGACTCTTAACTTTTTACAATATATTAGGTGATGGAGAAACGCTTTTTTGAATAGACCGACCCAATAAATAAATAATCTTTATTTTCAACAATATATCAGTCAACAATACGATATAGATTTATGCCCTAACTCTGTAAGTCGGGATTATAAAAATTAAAACAATGAAGCAACATAACGAGGATTGTCCGCAAAAGGGATATATCTTATTCTAAAAACAATGTAAGTTACGTCCCTTTTGCGGGCAACCCTCGATATATTTGGAGTAACAACCGTCAAAAATGAGGTGTATTGTGAAGCACCTATTCATTACTCTTCTGGCAGTCCCGGACACGTACTGTCTTGAAAGGCTGGCCGTACAAATGGTCTGACATGCCTATATAGATACTGCTGCCTTGCCCGACTCAAACCAGCAGGTGGTAAGGTATCCGGGAAATCCCTGGGGACATCTACGTTCCGCTTCACAATTGGCATGCGAACCTCGTTTCCTGTGGAACGTTCCTTTACGAAGACGGCGTTCTTGTCTGCTGCCGTGAATCGAAATGAATGCATTTTTTGAATCCCACGTAGTGGTAGAAAATAGTTCGGCAAAAACGATTTCCAGTCGTACCTAAACAATAAATCAAATTACATGCGGTAATTATCACAGATTACTATGACAATATCAATTTTATTTCAAATTGGCAATTGCGTATCTTTATTATTCGATATGCTGTTTAAAGAAGAAAAATGAACATGAAGTATTATTTTTATCATTTTGGTAAGTATGTATTACACGGGTGGTAAACAGAGAAACTAGCTCCAAAAAGAGGTAGTTGCATAGAGCGAAAATTTGTAGGTCACGAACACATTTTCTAAAATTATTTCTTTTAAAGCGAGTTTTTGAGAAATCTGGCGATGCTGTAATATGAAGAAATGGAAGAAGTTTGTTGTGCACGAGAAAATACGGTATTAGTAGTAGGGTTTGAATACAATCGTTGAAAAACATTTCAAAATCGAAAGTAAAAACTTCTGAATTTTCTATTTTGAAATGTTTTTCAACGATTGTATTCAAACTCTGCTTGCTAACACCGTATATTCTCGTGCACAACAAACTTAGACCATTTCTTCATATTACAGCATCGCCGGATTTTTCGATAACTCGTTGTAAAAGAAATAATTGTAGAAAAATGTGTTCGTGACCTACCTTTGTTTACAGATTTTCGCTCTATGCAACTACCTCGGTAAAGGCCGGATATCACGAGGAAACAAAATACCGTTGACCCTTTTTGGAGCTAGTTTCTCTGTTTACCACCCGTGTATTACCTCTTAACAAAAGCGTTAGGTTAAGACGTCTTCTTATAATAAGAAAAAGAAATGAAGTACCAATTCCAATTTTGACTGCCAGCTTCATCACGAAACAGCACTGTGTAGTTGTTAGTCGATGATTTTTCGACAAGAGTTGCGACCTGTGCCAAACTGTCGCTGTCGCTCCGACGAAACAGCCTCTTGATGTGACCAAAGCCACCATCCACCAGACAACTAAATGTTGAATTTGTATATAGTGATTGCTTTGATAAGAGTAATAATTATTCCGCTAAGGATTCAAGGAAAGCAATTATGAGGAGTTTTCTTCGTAAGCTTGTTGATTCTTCATACTAATACTAGATAAATTAATTCGTTTTACAGAGAAGAACATTGGTTTAAATTTACTACATAACTTAATATCAAAATGTGTATTCGTTTGATTTTCAATGAAGAAACATTGCTAACTATTTAAATGCAATGCTTCAAATATAATGAATGCTCAAAAGATTCAATTCTCGAATTCTCCAAAGACGCGTTTGCGTCTTCCAAAATTCATAATCCCTGTCGGGTAAACTCAGATGGTAGAGCGTAAGAAGATGCAACTGTTTTAATCGGTACACTTTATTCAAATGTGCTTATATTATACATGTATTTGAAAATCAATTACTTTGTATGACCGGGAATTCCCATGATGAGAGTGATTTCTTCATGTAGTCCGAGATGAATTCTCCAACATAAATATGCAACCATAAAACGGTTTTTATTCTGCGCTGAAAATTGAAATGATAACACTGTCATTATGTCATGAAATCCAATAATCTAGATCTAATTAAAATTGATTAGAATTGTTAAACAAGAGGACCCTGAGGGCCCTGAATCGCTCACCTGAGTAATGTTTTAATAATGCCAAATAACTTTGCATATGTTGCGCACTGTTGTCCCAGAGAAGAATTTGGCCATGTAGTTCAGGAGGACAAGTTGTTTACAAGAATTGATCAGCTTTTATGACATTTCCCATTTTCTGATGCCACAGCAACCAGAGTTTTCATAGATTTCAATTCTTTTAGCAATTTTTATAAGGGACCACCCAATGAACATTACTGCCAAGGTTGGTTGATTTTGACCGAGAAGTTAAGGAGATGTCGTTAAAAGAAGTTGTTGAGCTTTTGTGAAAATTCCCATTTTCCGATGCCACAGCAACCAGTTTTCCATGGATTTCAATTCCTTTAGCAATTTTTATAAGGGACCACCCAAGGAACATCTCTGCCATGTTTGGTTGATTTTAACCCAGAATTTGAGGAGGAGATGTCGTTTAAAGATGTTGTTGAGCTTTTGTTAAATTTCCCATTTTCCGATGCCACGGCAACCAGAGTTTCTCATGGATTTCAATTCCTTTAGCAATTTCTATAAGTGACTACCTAAGGAACATTTCTGCCAAGTTTGGTTGATTTTAACCCAGAAGTTAAGGAGATGTCGTTTAAAGAAATAGTTGAATTTTTGTGATATTTCGCATTTTCCGATGCCACGGCAACCAGAGTTTTTCATGGATTTCAATTCTTTAAGCAACTTTTATAAGACACTACCCAAGGAACATTTATGCCAAGTTTGGTTGACTTTGGCCCAGAAGTTAAGGAGTAGATGTCGTTTAAAGAAATTGTTGAGTTTTTGTGAAATTTCCCATTTTCTGATGCCACGGCAATCAGAGTTTTTCATGGATTTCAATTCTTTTAGCAATTTTTATAAGGAACTACCCAAGGAACATTTCTGCCACGTTTGGTTGATTTTGACCCAGAAGTTAAGGAGGAGATGTCGTTTAAAGAAATTGTTGAGCTTTTGTGAAATTTCCCATTTTCTGATACCACGGCAACCAGAGTTTTTCATGGATTCCAATTATTTTAGCAATTTTTATAAGGGACCACCCAAGGAACATTTCTGCCAAGTTTGATTGATTTTGACCCAGAAGTTAAGGAGGAGATGTCGTTTAAAGAAATTGTTGAGCTTTTGTGATATTTCCCATTTTCTGATGCCACGGCAACCAGAGTTTTTCATGGATTCCAATTATTTTAGCAATTTTATAAGGGACCACCCAAGGAACATTTCTGCCAAGTTTGGTTGATTTTGACCCAGAAGTTAAGGAGGAGATGTCGTTTAAAGTAATTGTTGAGCTTTTGTGAAATTTCCCATTTTCCGATGCCACGGCAACCAGAGTTTTTCATGGATTTCAATTATTTTAGCAATTTTTATAAGGGACCACCCAAGGAACATTTCTGCCAAGTTTGGTTGATTTTGACCCAGTAGTTTAGGAGGAGATGTCGTTTAAAGAAATTGTTGACGCCGTGACGGACAGACAGACAGACGGACAGACGGACGCCGGACATTGATAGATCACAATACCTCACCTTGAGCACTTCGTGCTCAGGTGAGCTAAAAATGCCTCCAATCAGGGAATTTGACAAAAAGAAATAAATTTATACTTATTTTTTTGTACTGTAACACATACTTCCAAGTTTTGAAATTATTACCGGTATATCACTTGCGTCCACATGTATATGAAGATAATAAAATACCAGGTATTATAACCTTACCACCACAATTATCAGCGTGAAGAACACATGCTCGCTCCCCAAATCCCCTCTTCTCCAGGCAATGATGAACCATGCTTATTACTGCGTTGGGTCCATGGGTTCCAGCGCCATCTTGTCCTTCATGAAAAAGATATAAACTGTTGAATTGTTTGAAACAGGCATATATTGAATATATATATAGCTACTTTCGAAAACGTATACACAGTTAATCTCTCTCTCTCTCTCTCTCTCTCTCTCTCTATGTATATAATCTGGAAAAACGTCCCTTAAGGCTTATGAGCACAACATAGATCCAGATCAGCCTGTGTATACGCAAAGTCTGATCAGGATCCACGTTGTTTTCTAATAGCTTCTTCGTGACCTTTAGTAACTTAAAGAGAGCAGCATGGATGCATATTGGACTGCATTTGACAACAGGCTGATCTTCATAATCAACTTTTAAAAATGCTATAAGGGACGTTTTTCCAGATCCCGGCTCAATTATTAATTGTGTTAATATTTTTCAGTTATAACACGACAACAGTTCACTGGTTCATGCTTCCTGTCTATCAGTACTAGGCTAAGCTTGATGCACTGCCCAAATACACCCCCCCTATACGAAGCGGTTACGATGGGGATTGAACCCATGATTTCCAGTCACCTGAGGTCACAATGCAGGCATTGTGCCAATCATTGAGCCGAGGAGAGTCCTATTTTAGGAATGCTACGTATGAAAAAAGAAAACAATTCAAAAATAAAGAAAGCAAGCACACCTATAGACTCATCTTCGTCGATGAGATAATTGTACTGTTCCGACACCGAATCGACTCGCACTCCAAACAACTGGATTTTTCTGCCTGTCAGGAAGTACATCGGGCCCATTTGTCTGGCATGGTGTGGAATTGTCACATTTTGAGAATAATCAAAAGTATAATGTACTTTTTTTAGGTGACTAGAAAGTGGTGTAACGGGACCGGCTTGGCGCACATGACCAGACATCTCGGCTACAGCCTCCTCAATAGTTGTTCTGTAGACATGTCGCTCTGTCTGTGCATCCTGCAATTATACGAGAAAATGATTCAACTTTTTAACCCATTACCAGACTGCAAAATTTAGGACTGTTCCAATTTGTTAGGTGTTGCAGACGACAATTTCATATTTAGAGTAGGGCGCTATGTAATTCCGTGTGCTTTTGATGATACAGCTTACCAACATTGTCCATTACAAAGTCCATACACCGAAGGTGGAGAAACAACATCTTGACATCCGTGTTCTCGCGGGAGTTTTTTGAGACGTTACGTTAAAAATGACGTTCGGAAAAAGGACTTTTGAAAAATAAAAGACGTAAATGATAAAAAGTTTGATGAATATACTTTCAGTTCTTCAAAGTGCATTTATCTTGACGTAGAAAAACGTATTTTGTGTACTGTGTTTAACCTTAAACGCCATTTCTGACGTCACGACCCAATTTAAACGTTGTTAATAAAACAAGCAGACGTAGTTATTTTTTGGTATATAAACAGATCATGTTTAAAATCACTCATTGAACAATTGTAAAAAATATCAAAAATGATTTTATGCCACCGTGAGTACGCAAAATAAACGTTATTGAAAACCGGTGACGTCACTTTAGTATTGTTTTCAAAGAATACGCATAGTAATTAATTTTACTCAATACTGTCCGATCTAAAGCAAATATGTTTACCACAGAAAACATTTAATGTACACAAGTAGATAGGGATAGGTATAAAATCATTAAAATTGTAGTTGACGTTGGTATATTTTGCCCTTTCTTGTTTGCCCACCCTTTGAAATTGATATACCGGTATTTATGGTCTAGTATGTAGTATCGAAACGTACATACGTATACATTTCTGAGAAATATAGGAAGCTTACAGTTTGTTTATATAAACAATTGCTTAGATTCCCAATTTTGACGTTATTGCAAGCATGCCAATTACATCTTTTACACCTGTTTATGAAAGGCTACTAAACTGTGTATAATGATTAAACTCTTTTAAAACATATAAAACGACGTAAAAGAATAAAAATACGTATAAAAAAGGGATAAAATTAGATAAAATTCAATATTAGTTATATTACCTATATATGCCCGAGAGGGGCTTGTCAGTAAAATTGGCCATTTTTTATTTCAATTCAAAGGCAGATAATTCAAGAACGAAAAGAGATATCCGAATTCCGTAAGCGGTGTGCACAACTAGACACCATGGAAAATCATTGTGGCAAGTTTGATTAAATTCCGATCAGAACTGTAGGAGTTGCTGCGTTTGTAGGTGGCAATCGCTCAGATTCGTATTGCTTCCTACGGAATAGCCACCACCGAGGAGCTCCAGTTCTGTGATCTCTGTTCCAGGCTGATGCAACTGCAGACAAACTGCAGACAAACTTTTCAAGAGACGCTAATGTTATCCCAGTTATGGAATGCCCCGCAGAGATAGCTTTAAAAGCGTCTATAACATTGGTGTTTGCCTGTTCAAATGACTTCCAAAACAGAATTTTCACCTTTCTAGTGAAGGACCCCGTGTTATCAGCGCCCGAAAAGGCATGCGCGGCTGGTAAAGCTTCGGCTGCGTTATTTCCTATGGCATCAACTACTGCTGTCAAACGTACAATGCATTTTGGATCGCCATTTCCTGAAACAAACACGGTGTCTCCAGGTCAAAAATTTGGAATTCGCCTCAAGGATAGCATAAATACACCTGTGTCTGGCGAATATATATTAATGAAAATGAAGCAACATTTGAATCAGTCAGTTGCATGGAGCAGAATCTTTGTATCGGCATCTTCTTGTGAACTGGAAAGATATGACATTTCTCCTTTCGTTGAACGTACAATGTTACGGTATGCTTTCTTTGAGTTTTGTGATGACCTCTGCTAGGTAAACAGTGAGCTCGTCTTTAGTAGAAGACGAGGAGAGAAGAGTTGCCATCGACACATTTTCGAGCGGTGTACTGTCTGTGATGTGATACGATACCGCTTGTTTCTTGACAAGTCGTTTCAGGCGTGTTGCTGTTTTCAAAGAAGATGGTCGATCATAGCGATCATACGTTAACTCAAGTACAGATACAAAATGGTCGCCCGATTGTGAACCTGTTTTGATACTTTGGGGGTTATGAAGTGCCTGCACTAAGTTCATCGCATCTATTACCGCAACTTCCTTGTTCCTAGGACCAAATACAGGCTCGAAGAAGTGATCAGAGGTAACCTTCTCTTTCAGAATCGTCATCAACCGAGACTTGTTCGAACGACGATGAATTGAACCATCAGCGTCATACAGTGCTCTTGGGACGACTGAAAGTTCATAATTACTGAAGCCATTTTCTAGGCTGATTACCTTACGAGAATTCGCAATTATCAGTAGCCTTGCAAACTGTCCTCTGTCCTCTTTGAGCTCAGTAAGCTTGTTTTGTACTTGGACTACAATAGATTTGACAGTTGACCTGTACAAATCGAGAGACGCATTTGTCATCGTACATCAAAACTGTGTTTCATTTGTGTGAAGCCTCTTTGCAATAAAGCCATCCAACATGGTAACATGGTTACTAGTATTGCTATGACATCAATGAAGTTGCTGTAAGTTTGCCCCTGAAGCCTAATAGATTATAAAGGTTTACATGTACATACTGAGAGACAAAAGGAAGTATACAAATTCTATTTCTCAATATATATCTTAACTGTCATGATATCGAAAAATACGTTTATTCATAAAGCATTTACACAAGTTTGAAAGATGTCCCCTGGAATCAATCGATTATCCATACTCGTGCTACATGTCGGTTTTGCAAACTTTGCATGTGCGACTTAGTGGAGTATCGGATATTGCTGTTGATTATGCTTTGTTTTCTCTATTCTTTACCACAACATATCACAATTTTGTTATTTCTATTACATTAAAACACAAGAAGTGATGGCGGGGAGAAATTGATCAATATGCCAGCTTTTTTAATTAAGTCCCATTTTTCTATGATGCAGCATTGAATGACAAAAACACGTGACAATATACACATTATCATGTGGATAGAAACACTTTACGTATTCATTTTCAAAATCCGCCGATAAATTTCTAAGGAATTATGTCAAAGAACGTTTTTGCATCAAGTCCTCTTTTGCCATGACGCAGCATAAAATGGTAAAAACATCAACAGAATGTACATGATCAGGTAACTAGGAACATTCTGTGAAATTTTGATCCAAATCCGTTCATAAATGTAGGAGTTATATCAACTAGAATGTTTGCATTGAATTTGTGACGTATTTAAGCAACCTGGAAATAGCCGAATTCTGGGAAAACAACGCCTCTCCCGAAATGTCAAGAAACGGATATCGATAACAGGAACATATGAGATTACAAAAATGCATGTTGGCACCCTGTATCATCAAAAGCACACGGGAGCCAATTTCGTTACATAGCGCCCTACTCTAATTGATGAAAGTTTATAAATCTTATCATTCTAAGCGAAAAAACATTGTGGAGAATGAAGAAATTGCTTATTACAAGAAATTTTTTCATGTTCCATAATTATTTCCCAAGCCTTTTCCTGTGAAGGAGTCAAAAGACGTCACCGTGCAGTAAAGGGTTAAGAGCCGGTATATTTCCAGTATTTACGTTTAACTTTTTTATAACACACTGTATTTGTGTGTAGCTTGATTTATTTTTCTTTTTTAAAGTTTTGAATTTTCCATAACCTAATTCAATAAGTAAGCAACAGACCTGAACATGTTCTTGAAGATCCGTCGCAGCCTTCAGCTTTTCACTCTCCAAACGAGCATCAGTCACTTTCTTGCGTAGAAGTTCGCACTTGTGGCAGACATCTTCTTTTGCCGACATCATCTTAATGTGCGGCACACAGTTCTTCCATATTTCTTTAAATGTTGTTATACCCAGGACCCGTGTTGTTGCCTGTCTGCACGCTTCTTTGTATTCTGTGTGCACATTAACCTTTGTTAAATGTGCAGGCAGAAATACAGGGGCTGCTTCGTCATGTCCTCGTGGTGCAGCAGGCATTGGAAGACCGTGGATTTCCGCATACAGCATCAGGATGTCAACACAGAATCTGACCTCTGTGTAACGGACGGCGTTGTGAGGTTTCCTTCCTGTGTTACCGTGGACCCTGGGAACTGCACCGTTTGTGCTGAGGTGTTTCTGCAACGACTTTAAGGTCCGCTTTCCAATATCGTTTACATAGCAAAATACCGTTTTACAAACGACTGTGCCACTAAATGTAAAGCGGTAGCGCATTCGTTTTCGTTTCCCGGAGCGTGTTTCTTCTGATCCGATTTTTTGCAGGGCTCCCATGATAAACATTTCCCAATTGTCTTTGTCCATTTCTCGGAGGGACAGAATATGTTCATTAATTTGATCTTTGTTTAATTTACTTATGCAATTGTCTTTACAAGTACATGTCACTAAGGCTTGTGCATTTCCATCCACCGTCTGGTCCTCGGTGTCGGTTTCGGACCCACCAGAATGAACAGAACCATCATCCGCTGCATTTCCTAAATAAATATCTATACTATGCCTCACACGTGCCTCCGCGGTCGCTCCATCATTTAAATGAATATCATCATCTCCCCAGCTCTGCCCAATTAACTCATCTGGTTGCAGGAGGTCAGTAGCCTCAGCAACATCAGGTTCTGCAGCAAAACCAAATTCCCCGTATAGATGATCAAGTTCCTGAAATAGTAGAATAAACAATCTAAATTATTTTGTTCTTGTTTTCATTATTGATACTTTTATGAGTTTTTTCATTATTATTAGTTTCATTATATTTATAATTGCCATTATTATTATCATTATTATAATCATTGTTTCCATAATATTAATATGTTGCATTTTGTGTTGCTAACAGTTTTGAATGTTGTTAAAAAATAAAAAAAAAAAATAGCAAATGTCAGGATTTGAACTCGGGTTCCCGCGACCACAAGGCCAACGCGGCATCCACTAAGCCACTTCAGAAATTTGATGTAATAAGCATATTACATAATATTATTGTAATTACGTCATAACTGCGAAACAAGGGAGATTATTTCACAAAACGTATCCCTAACAACAAGGGCAGATAATTTATAAACAAAGAACTGTCAAACAAAGAAATTTCAATATTGCGCCCCTGAAAAATAAAATCCTTTCCAAAATATTTAATCACAAACAGTCAAGACTAATTTGTGTAATGGTTTTATACGAATACTTCGAAATTGAGTTGTTTAGAGTGAATTGTTCAGCTCAGGATCGGATACCTTCATAAGTGAGGATGATGCAGACGGTCTTTACTGGATGATTTTAATCGATGTTAATTGTATGTAACCCTATGAAATCATAATTTACAGATATAAAATAAAGATATTTACCCGAAACTGGTCTGTACTTGACATATCTTGGTGGAATAACGTAAAAATAACAAAAAATCGAAAGAGCCTGGTGACAGCAATGTATTGACAGCAAGTATCAACTTTTCCCGGAAAATTTACCGGTGTCACAAAAAATGCTCGAAGGTACAAAATCGCACGGCGAGGGGCAAATTATCGTTCATTCCGCACATTGAATATTTGAGCAATAAATGCAAGAAAGCTCTAAATCTTTTACGTGTCGTCTCCAGTATGGACTGGGGAGCAGACAAAAAAGTTTTATTACGTCTTTATAGATCTCTTGTGAGATATAAATTAGACTATGGTTGTGTTGTTTACGGATCCGCCCGTCAATCCTACTTGCGCAAGCTTGATTCGATTCATAATCAAGGTTTACGTATTGCGCTGGGCGCATTTAAAACATCGCCAATTAACAGTCTCTATGCGGAAGCAAATGAGCCATCTTTGAATTGACGAAGAAAGAAATTATCAATGGATTATTATCTAAAACTTAAATCTAATCCAGATAATCCTACACATGACGTTGTATTTGAACCTCTTTATGAAGAGGAATTTAATAAGAAGCCTCCTTTCAGTTTACGTTGTAAGGCAGATGTAAACTCTCTAGATTTTGATCTAGATGACGTGGCGGAACATAAAGTTCCAAACGTACCTTTATGGACGCCCAAAAGTCCCACCTTTATTTATGATCTTGCTTCAACGAAAAAGTCGGAAACTGATCCTTTAGTATTTAAAAATAAATTCCTTGAAGTACAAAAAAAGCACATGCTTCATTTACAAATTTATACCGATGGTTCTAAAAGCGACGAAAAAGTTGCTTCTGCTGCCATTTTAGATGGCTTCAAATATCAGTATCGTTTGCCCGATAACTCGTCCATTTTCTCTGCCGAGCTCAAGGCTATTGACCTTGCGCTCGAGCACATCATTGAAAATGGCTACTGGCGCTACATTATTTTTACGGACTCTCTGTCCTGTATGCAGGCGCTCGAGCACGAAAAAAACGGACAACCCGATTATTGTAAAACTTCTTGAGAAGCTTTCTCGTTTATATGCTATTGATGAAGATACTGATATTGTCTTTTGCTGGCTTCCAAGCCATTGCGGTCTACGTGGCAACGAAGAGGCAGACAAAGCTGCCAAGGAGGCGTTGTCACTAGATATTTTACCTTTTAAAGTCCCTTTTACTGATTTTAAACCTCTGATAAATAGTTTTATTCACAATGTATGGCAGAACTGTTGGAGCGACGAGGCTAATCACCAAAATAAATTGTTTAGTATTAAACCTGCACTTGTTGAATGGCTGCCAGGTCTTCGATCTGACCGCCGCGAGGAGTTAGTTTTGGCCCGACTACGAATTGGTCACACACATTTGACCCATTCGTACTTATTAAAGAACGAGGAAAAACCTCAATGTATTCCTTATAACGAGGCACTAACTGTTCAGCATCTACTTATTAATTGTGTAGATTTAGCCATCATAAGAAACAGGCACTTTAACGTCGACAGTTTGAAAACATTGTTTGAAACTGTAAGGCCTGAATCAATTTTCAACTTTCTGAAAGAGTGTAATCTCTTTAAAAAGATTTAGCTGTGATATTAATTCTGTGATATTTAATATGTTCTATGGATTTTTCGGTCGGGTGGACTCGGACATGGGTGTTCTCTGATCTGGGAGGAGCCCATGTCTATTCGTGCTCACGTCGGGTTATTCATGGTACATTGTCATACAATATTTCGTATGATAGTTTTAATCATTTATACTTAAGTTATTTTAATAGGTTTTATGCACTATGATTTTTCCGGTCGGGTGGACTCGGACATGGGTGACCTCTGATCTGGGAGGAACCCATGTCCTTTCATGCTCACGTCGGATTATTCGGCGATGTGCATTGTAGTTTTTTATAAGATTTTCCGGTCGGGTGGACTCGGACATGGGTGTTCTCTGATCTGGGAGAAGCCCATGTCCTTTCGTGCTCACGTCGGATTATTCATGGCCTATTGTTATTTTATCCTCTATATGGTATTTTCATCTGGTTAATTTCAGTTTGTTTAATTTATTTTGATGATCTGTGGATTTTCCGGTCGGGTGGACTCGGACATGGGTATTTTCTGATCTGGGAGGAGCCCATGTCCCTTCGTGCTCACGTCGGATTATTCATGGTGTGTTATTTTGCTTAAAATTTTATCTGTTGTATAGAATATCGTATTTTTATCATACCCCCTCTAGATGTTTATGTAACTAATACATATCCTAATACATCTTGTAGTGAGGCAAGGTGAGTGCGCCCAATATTACCTTAGCAGTCGACGGGCCTTAAAACTCAATTCATTCATTCCGTTTTAAGTGCGGACCCGCTTGTTGGCCGTGAGTGGACACTCGTAAGCCGGAAAAGCGGATCCTGGTCGGTTGAGGGAAGCCCAGGGCTCTCCAGTTTCCCAACACACTGGCTTTGGCCTCGGCTTCGGTGTAAACGGGAGCTTAGATGGGCCCGGTCTAAGCAAACGGCTGGTCGCTTTAGACGTGGACTGTTTTATTTTGCTTGTACCCATGTGCAATCTCGCCCCTCGTTTATTAATTGTACAGCTTATACTAATTCTTGTATCAGTTAATGTTATTACAGTCGTGTCTTGTCCTCGTCTATATAGGCTCATGGGCTAATTGAGTTGATTAAATGCCATGATCGACGTTGAAATGCATGGCTTGTCTTGGTTAAGAGATAAGTCATGTATGTCATTGTCGCGCCTGTTTATTTGATTGGCTTGAGTATACCATCTGGGTATCCCTGGCATGGGGAGCTGGAGATCCGCTCCATTTTCCATGTCCCCTTGTTGGACTCCGTGGCGGGTTGGGGGACCCAGATGATGAATACTAAATTTTCAAATATGGAGAACCAAAAGTTTAAAAGGACGCGTCAGATTATGATGATTCGGACTCGGACAATCGACTACGCAATTTGAATTTCCCAAGGTTTTTATTGATTGAATCTACAGATGAACAGAAATCGCTTACATCACTGTCACCTTTTGTAATAAACAAATGTATACTTTCTTACGCTGGTGAGCCAAAGTCAATAAAAAAGTTAAAGTCTGGTGCACTATTAGTAGAGGTTGACAAAAAGTCCCATTCAGATAATTTACTACGACTTAAAAGTTTTTTTGACATCCCTGTTCACTGTTTTGAACAACGTGACTTGTTGCTCTAGCGCTTGCATACAGGACAAAGAGTCTGTAAAAATAATGTAGCGCCAATACCCATTTTCAATGATGTGCTCGAGCGCAAGGTCAATAGCCTTGAGCTCGGCAGAGAAAATGGACGAGTTATCGGGCAAACGATCCTGATATTTGAAGCCATCTAAAATGGCTGCTGAAGCAACTTTTTCCTCGCTTTTAGAGCCATCGGTATATATTTGCAAATGAAGCATGTGCTTTTCTTGTACTCCAAGAAATTTATTTTTAAATACTAAAGGATCAGTTTCTGACTTTTTCGTTGAAGCAAGGTCATAAATAAAGGTGGGACTTATTAACGTCCACAAAGGTACGTTTGGAACTTTATGTTCGGCCACGTCATCTAGATCAAAATCTATAGAATTTACATTTGCCTTACAACGTAAACTAAAAGCAGGTATAACTGAAACCTTCTTATTAAATTCCTCTCCATAAAGAGGCTCAAATACAACGTCATGTGTAGGATTATTTGGGTTAGATTTAAGTTTTAAATATTAATCCATTGATAATTTCTATCTACGTAAATTCAAAGATGGCTCATTTGCTTCCGCATGAAAACTGTTAATTGGCGATATTTGAAATGCGCCCAGCGCAATACGTAAACATTGATTTTTTGCAAGTAGGATTGACGGGCGGATCCGTAAACAACACAACCATAGTCTAATCTAGATCTCACAAGAGAATTATACAGGCGTAATAAAACTTTTTTGTCTGCTCCCCAGTCCATACTGGAGACGACACGTAAAAGATTTAGAGCTTTCTTACATTTATTGCTCAGATATTCAATGTGCGGAGTGAACAATAATTTAGAGTCAAATAAAAGACCCAGAAATTTAAATTCTTGGACAACTTCAATTCGGATCCCGTCCAGAGTCAGTTCTGGATCGGGCTGGAGTTTTCTGGATTTGCAAAAATGCGTACATTTTGTTTTGGTTTTGGAAAATTTTAAACCATTTTCATTCGACCATTTACTCAGGTTGGTTAAAACCTGTAGTAACTGTCGTTTGATAGTTTGAATGTGTTTCGAGCGCTAACAAATACAAAAGTCATCAACGTAAAGGAAATATTCAATACCAGGGCAAGTAGCCTTTATAATATTGTTCATTTTAACACTAAAAAGTTTAACCGAGAGAATACTGACCTGGGGGACACCCATTTCCTGTTCATGAGGATCAGAGAGTGTATCTCCAACCCTGCCCCTAAATTGCCGTTCATCCAAAAATGCAGAAATGAAATAAGCAAGGCGACCTCGTATACCGAAATCATGGAGGTCATTCATGATTCCATACTTCCAAGTGGTATCATATGCCCTCTCTAAATAAAAAAGACTGAAACAACATGTTCTTTCTTGATAAAAGCTTCTCGTATAAAAGTATCGAAGCGAACTAAATGATCGAGGGTGATTCTTTGCTTACGAAAGCCACTTTGGGCCGACGTAATAAGTTTGTTTTTCACACGAAACCATACAAGACGGTCATTGACAATTCTTTCCGTGGTCTTACAAACAAAACTTGTTAAGGCTATAGGCCGGTAATTCGAAGGATTATCTGGATCTTTACCAGGTTTGGGTACTGGAATTACGATAGCTTCCCGCCACGAGGCTGGAAGTATTCCCGTCTTCCAAACACTGTTAAAGATATCGAGTAAAAATTGAAGGGATTCGTGTGGTAAATGCTTCAAGAATTGGAAGTGGATATCATCGCATCCAACTGCAGTATCATGGCATTTCTTAAGGGCTGTTTTAGCTTCTTAAGAGTAAATTCTTTATTATAAAGCTCTGTATTTCTAGATTTGACATTCAAGTTAACTTTTTCTTTTTGTTTTTGGTGTTTCTGAAATTCATGTGAATAATTAGAGCCTATTTTGTTGATTGACTACCAGAAATCATACTCTGAAACCAGATTTTTGAGTTTTTATAAAGTAGCATCCTATGAATTCAGTTATTGGCCTGGGATCTGTCTGTGAATTAGTGTCGCCTATATGACTAGCTATTTTGTTGATTGAGTACAAGAAATGATACTCTGAAACCATATTTTTGAGTTTTTATAAAGTTGCATCCTATGAATTCAGTTATTGGCCTGGAAGCTGTCTGTGATATAGTGTAGCCTATATGACTAGCCTATTTTGTTGATTGACTATCAGAAATCATACTCTGAAACCAGATTTTTGAGATTTTATAAAGTAGAATCCTATGAATTCAGTTATTGTTCTGGGAACTGTCTGTGAACTAGTGTCGCGTATATGACTAGCCTTTTTTGTTGATTGACTACCATAAATCATACTCTGAAACCGGATTTTTGAGTTTTTATAAAGTAGCATCCTATGAATTCAGTTATTGGCCTCAGAGCTGTCTGTGAACTATACTCCTCACAAAAAGTTAAGCAACAAAGATGCTTTTCTTTCTCAATTGTGTTTTATCACATCTAATGATCTATGTTTTATTCAATACAAAGTTGGGGTCTTATTACACAAATTACGTTAAATGATTGGGAAAATCATCAAACAATAACAAAGTTGCAGATCCTCGAAAACCGTCCTGACGAAACAATGGTGCAAAACGTCACTCGCCAGCAGTTCAGAATGTGTAAAAAGTTGTTTTCCGGCCACTTCAGGCCATGATCGAGTATCAAGTACCTGGTATGACCCCTACGATGTTCAACACACGCCCAAACACACCTTGGCATCAAGCAGATTTGTCTAATGTCCGTTGTGGATTGATCCTCCATTCTTCCTGCAAGACATGTTGCAGTTCATCCAGAGTATGTTGTCGAACATTCTGATCATAGACACGCCCTCAAAGAATGTCCTATGTATGTGCTATCGAATTAAGGTCTAGAGACGTAGCAGGCCGGTCTAAATGTCTGATGTTGTTGATCCACAGAACTTCAGTCACAATTCCATAACGATAGGGACGGGCATTACCATCCATTAATATAACAGTTTGATCTGTTTACTGTGCCAGGAGGATGATAACAGGCGTGATGATCTCGTAAATGCACCTTACACCATTCATTGAACCTCGTCTGATGACAACCAGCTCTGTTCTGTGGCAAACACTGATACCTCTCCAGACCACCAAACTCCCACGTCCATATTGGTCGTGTTCAGCGATGTTTCAGTCGGCAAACCGCTCATTACCGTTTCTCCACACACGTGTCATGCCATCATTAGAATCAAGGCCGAATCTTGACGAGTCAGTTAAGAGTTTGTGACGCCAACGAGTGACACTCAGTTTTGATGTTGATGCTCCAATATTAATCTTTGCCGTCGATGTTTTGGGGGGGAAGTTGGATCCGTTGAAGTGGTATCCTGGACCTTAGACCTTCTGTGTGAAACATGGTCCTCACGGTTTGGATGGAAAGTCTGTTTCTTGACACCCTCTGAAGGTCATTTTCCAGCGATCTGGCCGTTGTAAGCCAGTTCCTACGGACTAAAATTGCAACATAACGGTCTTCACAGGGTGTTGTTACTCTTAGACGACCTTAACGTGGTCTCTCTGACATCTGTCCAGTTTGGTTGTATCGGGTTTATTGCTCTTCAGTCAATACTGCGATGAAATTTAAAGTGAATAGCAGTAGCAGTCTTGGTTGCCCCACCCTGTAGTATTCAAACAATTTGAGCCACTTCAACTGGAGTCAAGAGACGTGTTTGCATGATTCAAATGTTGATGTCATCAAAGTTGTCAAATTGACGCGTTTTAAGCGCATACGGAGCTGATGCCAAGTTTGAAATCCGTATATGCGACACATTTTGCATGCGTGTTTTGGGGGTGAGTGTTCTAATCACGTGATAGCTGTTATTGGAGACGATAACATTCAGTATTCTTTTAAGTGTGTTTAAGCATAGATATGGCTGTCCCAATAACAAATCTGTGCAAATATTTCCGCGTGTATAAAAAGAATATTGAGAGAATTACTTTTGTTGCTTAACTTTCTGTGAGGAAGATAGTTTCGCCTATATGACTAGCCTATTTTGTTGATTGACTACCAGAAATCATACTCTGAAACCAGATTTGTGAGGTTTTATAAAGTAGCATCCTATGAATTCAGTTATTAGCCTGGGAGCTGTCTGTGAACTAGTGTCGCCTATATGACTAGCCTATTTTGTTGATTGATTACCAGAAATCATACTCTGAAACCAGATATTTGAGGTTTTATAAAGTAGCATCCTATGAATTCAGTTATTAGCCTGGGAGCTGTCTGTGAACTAGTGTCGCCTATATGACTAGCCTATTTTGTTGATTGACTACCAGAAATCAAACTCTGAAACCAGATTTTTGAGTTTTTATAAAGTACAGTTGAGAACATCATGAAATTGACATTAATTCCATTCCATTCCGATGAAAATCATTCCATTCAAACGTTCATTCATTCCGCTCACAAAACCAGTCATAGCGCTCAATAAACGTTAAAAACGCTCACAGGTTTAATTGGCTGTTATAAAAAGAAGGCATTTCATTGGCTGAAATATTATCGTTGGCGTATTATCGATAAATTTTCATACCTATAATATTGGTAAATTTCCGATATCGAGCTGTTACTATTTTAAGATCACGTTTGATTGGTTGAAAGGTCATCGTGGGCGTGTTATCGATTTTTTAGATACACAAAATCATTCAAAACGCTCATTCCATTCATCAATTTATTCGCTCATAAAACATTGCCATTCCATTCAAAATGTCAATTTCATGATGTTCTCACCTGTAGCATCCGATGAATTCAGTTATTGGCCTGGGAGCTGTCTGTGAATTAGTGTCGTCTATATGACTAGCCTATTTTGTTGATTGACTACCAGAAATTATACTCTGAAACCAGATTTTTGTGTTTTTATAAAGTAGCATCCTATGAATTCAGTTATTGGCCTGGGAGCTGTCTGTGAATTAGTGTCGTCTATATGACTGGCGTTTTTGTTGATTGACTACCATTAATCATACTCTGAAACCAGATTTTTGAGTTTGTGCAAAGTAGCATTCTATGAATTCAGTTATTGGCCTGGGAGCTGTCTGTGAACTAGTATCGCCTATATGACTAGTCTTTTTTGTTGATTGACTACCAAAAATCATACTCTGAAACCAGATTTTTAAGTGTTTATAAAGTAGCATCCTATGAATTCAGTTATTGGCCTGGGAGCTGTCTGTGAACTAGTGTCGCCTATATGAAAAGCCTATTTTGTTGATTGATTACCAGAAATCATACTCTGAAACCAGATTTTTGAGTTTTCATGAAGTAGCATCCTATGAAATCAATTATTGGTCTTGAAGCTGTTTGTGAATTAGTCTTTCCTATAAGACTAGCCTCTTTTGTTGATTGACTACCAGAAATCATACTCTGAAACCAGAATTTTTGAGTTTTGTTTTTTATAAAGTAGCATCCTATGAATTCAGTTATTGGCCTGGGAGCTGTCTATGAACTAGTGTCGGCTATATGACTAGCCTATTTTGTTGATTGGGTACCAGAATTCATAAACTTAAACCAGATTTTTGAGTTTTTATAAAGTAGCATCCTGTGGATTCAGTTTTTGGCCTGGAAGCTGTCTGTGAACTAGTGTCGCCTATATGACTAGCCTATTTTGTTAATTCGCTATTAGAAATCATAAACTTAAACCAGATTTTTGAGTTTTTAAAAAGTAGAATCCTATGAATTCAGTTATTGGCCTGGGAGCTGTCTGTGAATTAGTGTCGCATATCTGACTAGCCTATTTTGTTGATTGACTACAAGAAATCATACTCTGAAACCAGATGTTTAAGTGAGTTTTTATAAAGTAGCATCCTATGAATTCAGTTATTGGCCTGGGAGCTGTCTGTAAACTAGTGTCGTCTATATGACTAGCCTATTTTGTTGATTGACTACGAGAAATCATACTCTGAAACCAGATTTTTGAGTTTTTATAAAGTAGCACCCTATGAATTCAGTTATTGGCCTGGGAGCTGTCTGTGAATTAGTGTTGCATATATAACTAAAATATTTTGTTGATTGCCTACCAGAAATTAACTCTGAAACCATATTTTTAAGTCTTTATAAAGTAGCATCCTATGAATTCAGTTATTGGCCTGAGAGCTGTCTGTGAATTAGTGTCGCCTTTATGACTAGCCTATTTTGTTGATAGACTACCAGAAATCATACTCTGAGACCAGTTTATTGAGTTTTTATAAAGTAGCATCCATTGATTTCACTTATTTTCAAGGGAGCTGTCCGTGAATTAGTGTCGCCTATATGACTAGCATATTTTGTTGATTGGCTACGAGAAATCTTACTCTGAATCCAGATTTTTGAGTTTTTATAAAGTAGCATCCTATGAATTCAGTTATTGGCCTGGGATTTGTCTGTGAACTAGTGTCGCCTATATGGCTAGCCTATTTTGTTAATTGCCTACCAGAAATCATACTCTGAAACCAGATTTTTGAGTTTTTATAAAATAGCATCCTATGAATTCAGTTATTGGCCTCGGAGCTGTCTTTGAATTAGTGTCACCTATATAAACAGCTTATTTTGTTGATTGACTACCAGAAATCATACTCTGAAACCAGATGTTTAAGTGAGTTTTTAGCTCGACTTTTCGAAGAAAATGAGAGCTTATACTGTCACCCGGGCGTCGGCGTTGGCGTTGCAACCAAGGTTAAAGTTTTTTCAAACATCAATAACTTCCATACTATCAAAGGGATTCAATCCAAACTTGGAATACTTATTCACCATCACACCCTGTACCTTACTATCAGGGCCCATGACCCTGGGACCACCCTATTTTGGAGTTATGCCCCCTTTATACTAAGCAACTTAGAAAGTCGAGCGCGCTGTCTTCGGACAGCTCTTGTTATAAAGTAGCATCCTATGAATTCAGTTATTGGCCTGGGAGCTGTCTGTGAACTAGTGTCGACTATTTGACTAGCCTGTTTTGTTGGTTGACTTTGAGAAATCATACTCTGAAACCAGATTTTTGAGTTTTTATAAAGTAGGACCCTATGAATTCAGTTATTGGCCTGGGATCTGTCTGTGAATTAGTGTCGCATATATAACAAAAATATTGTGTTGATTGACTACCAGAAATCATACTTTGAATCCAGATTTTTGAGTTTTTATAAAGTAGCATCCTATGAATTTAGTTATTGGCCTGAGATATGTCTGTGAATTAGTGTCGCCTTTATGACTAGCCTATTTTGTTGATAGACTACCAAAAGTCATACTCTGAAACCAGATTTTTGAATTTTTATAAAGTAGCATCCATTGATTTCAGTTATTTTCCAGGGAGCTGTCCGTGAATTAGTGTCGCCTACATGGCTAGCCTATTTTGTTGATTGACTACCAGAAATTATACTCTGAAACTAGATTTAAGGATGTGGTAGCGTTTGGGTCAATTTTTTTTTGTGCCTTCAATTTCTCATGCAGAAAGGTAATTTTATGGTGAAAATAAAAATGACGAAATGAATTGGGGTAACGGTGGAAGTTTTTTTGATAAATGCAGATTTTCTAATGTAACCATAACAACAATATTTCTGGATTTTGAAAATTTGCAAAATGGGCTAGGTATCATTATTTCGTATTAAAATAAGTAAACTATTATAAAAGACCCCCAGCTGTGGAGGGGGATTAGAAATATCCCGGCTGCCGTGTCCTGTAGCAAATGGTAAGACCCCAAGCAAAGGACAGTGTGTCTGTAACGGACCCGCTTGTTGGCCGTGAGTGGATACTCGTAAGCCGGAAAAGGGGATCCTGGTCAGTTGAGGGAAGCCCAGGGCTCTCCAGCTTCCCAACACGCTGGCTTTGGCCTCGGCTTCGGTGTAAACGGGAGCTTAGATGGACCCGGTCTAGGCAATCGGCTGGTCGCTTTAGATTTGGACATTTTGTGCATTTATGTCATTTCAAACATGTATGACACTACATTCTATACTGTAATCGTAATAGCAATTATCGCTGTATACACTTTTATACTTGATTTGATCTGTCCATGTCTATATAGGCTCATGGGTTAATTGAGTTGATTGAATGGCTTGATCGGCGTTGAAATGCATGGCTGATCTTTGTTTAACAGATTAATCATGTATGTCTTTGTCGCTTTTGTTTGTTTGGTTGGCTTGAGTATATCATCTGGGTATCCCTGGCATGGGGAGCTGGAGATCCGCTCCATTTTCCATGTCCCCTAGTTGGACTCCGTGGCGGGTTGGGGGCCCCAGATGATGAACATCAAATCTTCAAATATGGATACACAAAAGACAAAACGTACACGCTCTGAAATGGATAACGACTCGGATAATCGATCTGGACATTCGCATTTTGCTAGGTTTCTTCTTATAGAATCAACGGATGAAAGTAAACAATTAACAAAACTGTCGCCTTTCGTAATCAATAAATGTATTCTTGCTTATGCTGGTGAACCGAAATCCGTCAAAAAACTTAAATCAGGAGGTATTTTAGTAGAAGTGGAGAAAAAAGCTCATTCCGATAATCTTCTTCGAATCAAGAAATTTTTTGATGTCCCTGCAAAATGTACCGAACACGCTACACTGAACACGTCTAAAGGGCTCATTCGCTGTCCTGATCTTCAGGGAGTGTCTGAGGACGAAATTGTTTCCGAGTTACAATCTCAACACGTTACTGGTGCTAGGAGAATACACATTTACACAAATGGCGTTAAAAAACCTACCAACACTATCGTTTTGACATTTAACTCTGCCATTCTTCCAAAAACATTGAAAGTGGGCTATTTGAGAGTCACAGTTGACCTATATATACCTAATCCTCTTCAATGCTACAGATGCTTTAAGTTTGGCCATCACGAGAGGAGATGTACTGAGGATCAGCTTTGCCGCCGTTGTGGTGGCCTGGCTGAGTCTCATGACATCGACGAGTGTAGTGAAGTGCCCCGTTGTGTTAATTGCGGAGGTGCTCATATATCCACTTCTCGTGCATGTCCACAATGGAAGAGAGAAAAGGAAATAGTAACCGTAAAATGTAAAGAGGGACTTTCCTTTTTCGAGGCCAGAAAAATTGTAGAAAGTCGTACCAACATTACTTCGTATTCTCAGGCAACCAGGGAAAGTTCACTTTCCAATCAAAATCAAACTGCATGTCAGAACTGCAAAGATTTGCTTGGAAAGCTGTGTCAGCTTTTCCCTGAAAAGAAGGATGAAATATCGAAACTTTTTCAAACCTCGAAACAGCCATCGCCAACTACTTCAGATAAGCAATCTACCTCAAAGCCCAAGGAAAAGAACACTCAACAAATTAATTTAACATCAACTCCTCCTGTAACAGCACCCTCTTCAAAACCAGCCAAGCAAGATTCTAAGCCTACATCTACAAATCAAAATGCACCTAATGAGTCAGATGATTCAGGAAATCAAAACCGAAGGAAACCGGTTATCACAAACCGGCTCCCTAAAGGATCTGATGATCCTATTCAACAATACAACCGCTACCATTGTCTTGATGAAGACATGGTAACGGATGACTATACTTCAGCAGATTCCATCAGAAATAAGCAAGGTAACACTATAATTAAATTAAACAAGAATAAATGATTAATTCCAAACTTCCATGTATCTGTGGTGTTCTTTTAATTTTACTATCTATCATGGCGAATACAATTATCCAATGGAATTGTCGCAGTATCAAATCTAATTTCGAGGAACTTAATCTTTTAGTCTCGAAAGAAAAACCAGTAGCAGTTTGTTTGCAAGAAACTTTTCTTAAAGATACAGATAAATTTTCCTTTAAATACCATTCTTGTTATTTTAAAAATTTTACTGGAAGTGAAAGAGCATCAGGAGGTGTTGGTATCATTGTGAACAACAATGTTCCTCATCGTCCTGTGCAGCTTGATACTACTTTACAGGCAGTTGCCGTTAGTGTTTCTCTCAACAAAACTGTAACTCTTTGTTCTATTTATCTTCCCCCTAGTTCCCCTGTTGACAGCAGGAAACTAGATCGTCTTGTTGAACAGTTACCCAAGCCTTTTATTTTAATGGGAGATTTTAATTCTCACCATGCATTATGGGGATGTTCAAACACAGACAATAAGGGCCATATTGTTGAAGATTTTATTTCAAGGCACGATCTTTCTCTTCTAAATGATGAATCCTCTACTTATTTACATCCTGCTACTGGTTCATATTCATCATTAGACTTAACAGTTTGCAGTCCTCAAATTTCTCCAGATTTTAACTGGAAAGTTGATGACGACCTGCATGGCAGTGACCATTTTCCGATTCTTATTTCGGAAATTGGGCCATCAGTTCAGGAGCGACCACAACGTTGGAAACTCCATAAAGCAAACTGGGACTTGTTCAAAACTGTTTGTGAACAGTCCATTACACCTCAAGCTTTTGAAGACTGTGAGAATCCTGCAGAATTATTTACTTCCTTGTTATATGCATCTGCAGAAAAGGCAATCCCAAGAACATCTAAAAACCCTAAACATCCAAATAAGCCATGGTTTAATGATGATTGCAAGAAGGCTGTAGCAAAGCAAAAGTCGGTTCTTAGAGAGTTTGATCTAAGGCCGACTAAGGAAAATCTTATAAAGTTTAAAGTTGCACGTGCGAGAGCACGGCGCACTATTAAACGCAGTAAACGTACGTCTTGGAGACAGTATGTATCTAGATTAAACTCTAGATCGTCTGTCAAAAAGACTTGGGATATGGTACGAAAAATTAGTGGCAAAAACTCTTCACTAAGTGTTGGGCATTTGAATACTGATAATGGCGTTGTTTCATCTAAACCAGACATAGCAAATGTCTTAGCAGATACCTTTGCAAAGAAATCCTCCTCTTCTAATTATTCGCCAGAATTTCAAAAACATCAAGAACAAAAAGAAAAAGTTAATTTGAATTTTAAATCCAAAAATACAGAGCACTATAATAAAGAATTTACTCTTAAGGAGCTTAAAACAGCCCTTAAGAAATGCCATGATACTGCAGTTGGATGTGATGACATCCACTACCAGTTCTTGAAGCATTTACCACACCAATCCCTTCAGTGTTTACTTGATATCTTTAACAGTGTTTGGAAAACGGGAATACTTCCAGCCTCGTGGCGGGAAGCTATTGTCATTCCAGTACCCAAACCTGGTAAAGATTCAGATAATCCTTCAAATTACCGGCCTATAGCCTTAACAAGTTGTGTTTGTAAAACCATGGAAAGAATGGTCAATGACCGTCTTGTATGGTTTCTTGAGAAAAACAAACTTATTACGTCCGCCCAAAGTGGCTTTCGTAAGCAAAGAAGCACTCTCGATCATTTAGTTCGCTTCGAGACTTTTATACGAGAAGCTTTTATCAAGAAAGAACACGTTGTTTCAGTCTTTTTTGATTTAGAGAGTGCATATGATACCACATGGAAGTATGGAATCATGAATGACCTCCATGATTTCGGTATACGAGGTCGCCTTGCTTATTTCATTTCTGCATTTTTGGATGAACGGCAATTTAGAGTCAGGGTTGGAGATACGCTCTCTGATCCTCATGAACAGGAGATGGGTGTCCCCCAGGGCTCCATTCTTTCTGTTACACTTTTTAGTGTTAAAATAAACAATATTATTAAGGCTACTTGCCCTGGTATTGAATATTTTCTTTACGTTGACGACTTCTGCATTTGTTACAGGTCTAAACACATGCATACCATTGAACGACAGTTACAGCAGGTTCTAAACAACCTGAGTAAATGGTCAAATGAAAATGGTTTTAAATTTTCTAAAACCAAGACAAAATGTATGCATTTCTGTAAATCCAGAAAACTCCATCCCGATCCAGAACTCACTTTGGACGGGAACCGTATCGAAGTTGTCCCAGAATTCAAGTTCCTTGGTCTTTTATTTGACTCTAAATTATCATTCATCCCGCACATTGAATATTTGAGCAATAAATGTAAGAAAGCTCTAAATCTTTTACGTGTCGTCTCCAGTATGGACTGGGGAGCAGACAAAAAAGTTTTATTACGTCTTTATAGATCTCTTGTGAGATCTAAATTAGACTATGGTTGTGTTGTTTACGGATCCGCCCGTCAATCCTACTTGCGCAAGCTTGATTCTATTCATAATCAAGGTTTACGTATTGCGCTGGGCGCATTTAAAACATCGCCAATTAACAGTCTCTATGCGGAAGCAAATGAGCCATCTTTGAATTTACGTAGAAAGAAATTATCAATGGATTACTATTTAAAACTTAAATCTAATCCCGATAATCCTACACATGACGTTGTCTTTGAACCTCTTTATGAAGAGGAATTTAATAAGAAGGAATCAATTATACCTCCTTTCAGTTTACGTTGTAAGGCAGATGTGAATTCTCTAGATTTCGATCTAGATGACGTGGCCGAACATAAAGTTCCAAACGTACCTTTGTGGACGTCCAAAAGTCCCACCTTTATTTATGATCTTGCTTCAACGAAAAAGTCGGAAACTGATCCTTTGGTGTTTAAAAACAAATTTCTTGAAGTACAAGAAAAGCACATGCTTCATTTGCAAATTTACACCGATGGTTCTAAAAGCGAAGAAAAAGTTGCTTCTGCTGCCATTTTAGATGGCTTCAAATATCAGTATCGTTTGCCCGATAACTCGTCCATTTTCTCTGCTGAGCTCAAGGCTATTGACCTTGCGCTCGAGCACATCATTGAAAATGGCTATTGGCGCTACATTATTTTCACAGACTCTTTGTCCTGTATGCAAGCGCTCAAGCAAGAAAAAACGGACAATCCTATTATTGTGAAACTTCTTGAGAAGCTGTCTCGTCTCTTTGCTTCTGATGAAGATACTGATATTGTTTTTTGCTGGCTTCCAAGCCATTGCGGTCTACGTGGCAACGAAGAGGCAGACAAAGCTGCCAAGGAGGCGTTGACACTAGATATTTTACCTTTTAAAGTCCCTTTTACCGATTTTAAACCCCTGATAAACAGTTTTATTCAAAATGTATGGCAAAATTGTTGGAGCGACGAGGCTAATCACCAAAATAAATTGTTTAGTATTAAACCTGCACTTGGTGAATGGCTGCCAGGTCTTCGATCTGACCGCCGCGAGGAGTTAGTTTTGGCACGACTGCGAATCGGGCACACACATTTGACCCATTCGCACCTATTAAAGAACGAGGAAAAACCACAATGTATTCCTTGTAACGAGGAGCTGACTGTCCAGCATCTCCTCATTGATTGTGTAGATTTAGCCATCATTAGAAGCAGGCATTTTAACGCTAACAGTTTAAAAACATTATTTGATACTGTTAGGCCTGAATCAATTTTTAACTTCCTTAAAGAGTGTAATCTCTTTAAAAAGATTTAGCTGTGATATCTTATATGTTCTATGGATTTTCCGGTCGGGTGGACTCGGACATGGGTGTTCTCTGATCTGGGAGGAACCCATGTCTATTCGTGCTCACGTCGGATTATTCATGGTACATTGTTATACAATATTTCGTATGATATTTTTAATCATTCATTACTCCCTCAGTTATTTTTAATAGGTTATATGCCCTATGAATTTTCCGGTCGGGTGGACTCGGATATGGGTGACCTCTGATCTGGGAGGAGCCCATGTCCATTCGTGCTCACGTCGGATTATTCGGCGAGGTGCATTGTATTTATTTATATGATTTTCCGGTCGGGTGGACTCGGACATGGGTGTTCTCTGATCTGGGAGAAGCCCATGTCCTTTCGTGCTCACGTCGGATTGTTCATGGCCTATTTTTATCATCTATATCGTATTTTTATCTGCTTAATCTTAGTTTGTTTAATTTATTTAGATGATCTGTGGATTTTCCGGTCGGGTGGACTCGGACATGGGTATTCTCTGATCTGGGAGGAGCCCATGTCCTTTCGTGCTCACGTCGGATTATTCATGGCGTATAGTTATTTCGCTTAGAATTTTATCTGTTATATACTAACGTATTTTTATCATTTCCACTCTAGATGTTTATGTAACTAATACATATAATCGTACATCTATGTAGTAGGTATATTTAAAGTGAGTGCGCCCAATATGACCATAGTAGTCGACGGGCCTTAAAACTCCATTCATTCATTCATTACTATTATAAAAGAAATGAATGAATATTTATTTTGCAGCTTAATACATTGTTTGTGACTAATAATACATTAAAACAAACTTTGAATGAACAATAACCGTCTATTTTGATCATTATATTCAGATTAGCATTTTTTGTTCGTGAACTTTACATTTTACTTGTTAAATACATGGGTTACATTCTTTGATTTATGTTGTTTTTTTTTTTTTTCGTTGTTAAAGTATTTTTTCTACACTTCTACTATGATTATGATCTTGATAATAATAGTAACAACAAATAAAGCGAAGAAATTGAAAGGTCACTGTGAAATTTTGTTCACAATATCGTCAGAAAGGTACGACATTTCACTCAAAACAAAGAGAAAAACCACAAACCACAAATATCAAGCAAGACTATATAACCTTTGATATTTAAGTAGGTATTCTTTTTATTGTGTGTAATTTGGCAGATTTACTCCAAACTTCATAATAATGCTACCCTCTATGACTGTTGTACTGATTAATTTCTATTTAATAAACCTAGAAAGAAATGAAATTAATTGAGAATTCTGGTTGCCATGGCAACAAATAGTGAAAACAAGCCAGAACTTTAAATGTGAAAATCTCCTAAATCATAAGGTTGATCTTTTTCAAACTTCATCAGAATGTTGCCCATATCAATTCATATTTAACTGTACCGTTTACGTTTGTGAGACAGAAAGGGAACTAAGGAAAAGAATGGCGGTACACCTCCGAGATGTACGGTTAGGGAAGGATAAGCCTACTAATGGGCACTTTGAGAAAAATCGCACACATGAAGATCTTCGGTGTGTATGCTTAGAAAGGCTATACGGTGCGGAAAAGATTGAGAGACAATTGCGGGAAAGTATTTGGATCAATAAACTTGCAACGGGACGTCCACAGGGCTGTAACGTCAAAGATACGTATAACGCTTTGACGTAAGTATTGATTAACGCGGGAATGACGTCGTGTTGGTTTGGCGGCGATGTCGTGACGTTAACGGTATACGCCGTCATTACTGTAAGCGTTAACGTAAACAATTGTATGATATTATAATGTAGCGTTAATTTTTTTTACATTTTTTCTCTACAAAAAGGCGTCTACGCCGAAATATTGAGATAAAGCAATCTTTTAAAATTTGTTATATTCATACCATTTAAAAAATATTTTAAAATATATAAAAAATCTACTTTACGACATGCCGTAACTACTACCGATTTTCCAAACGCTACAACATCCTTAAGAGTTTTTGTAAAGTAGCATTCTATGAATTCAGTTATTGGCCTGGGAGCTGACTGTGAACTCGTGTCACCTATATGACTAACCTATTTTGTTGATTGACTACCAGAAATCATACTCTGAAACCAGTTTTTTGAGTTTTTATAAAGTAGCATCCTATGAATTCAGTTATTGGCCTGGGAGCTGTCTGCGAACTCGTGTCGCCTATATGACTAGCATATTTTGTTGTTTTACTACCAGAAATCACACTCTGAAAAAAGATTTTTGAGGTTTTATAAAGTAGCATCCTATGAATTCAGTTTTTGCTCTGGGAGCTGTTTGTGAATTAGTGTCGCCAATATTCCTAGCCTTTTTTGTTGATAGACTACCAGAAGTCATACTCTGAAACCAGATTTTTGAGATTTTATAAAGTAGAATCCTATCAATTCTGTTATTGGCCTGGGAGCTGTCTGTGAACTAGTGTCGCATATATGACTAGCCTATTTTGATAATTGACTACCAGAAATCATACTCTGAAACCAGATTTTTGAGTTTTTATAAAGTAGCGTCGCATGAATTCAATTATTGGCCTGGGAGTTGTCTGCGAACTAGTGTCGCATATACACATAACAAAACTTATAAGTACTCCGTTTTTACTATGCGCAAAATTGAATATCAAAAGTCGATATAGTTTATTATTCCCTAACTTAATTACTTGACCGATATCATTTTTATTTTGCAAAATTGTTGTGCAAAATGGTAACTTCCGGCCAAATAAAGAAAATTGAAACATGCCTCCTGCGTTTCATACACGAATCCCACGTGCTTGATTTACAATGTATCTTTTTATGGATTGACATACCAAGCATAAAAACATAAATTTCATCGGGAATCTCTACAACAACAACCCATAACAGTTGGTGTTTTACAGGGTGGTGCAATTCAAGCGTATGTAATATTCTTATATCCACATTTCCAGCCGTTTTATACAAGTTTAATACGAAGTATCGTTCAATACTGTCAAACATAAACATTTTGTTACATTCATACCATGAAAAGTAACTCGTTTCATGAATGCACATGCAACTGCTATCACCCAACTTGTGGCCGAGTACAGACAAACTGGAAATGATGCCAACCTACCAAGACAACCAAGTGATAGGAAATCAAACAGGAATTATGACCGTAACTTTGTTTTGTCTCGCCTATGTAAGTTGAAGCGTCCAGAAGCTGCCATGGAAAGGGATACATTATGCCTTCAAGGGAGACCATTCAGTGTCCAAACCATACGATAATGGCTAAAGTCATCATGCCTATGAACAAGTCGCATCAACCATGACTTCACGATTAAGATGTTTATGTTTAGTTGCCAATTATGTATTAAATTTACTGATTGTGTAAAGGTGCTTTAGAGTCTAACGATTTACTATCCAGTATGATGATAATCTGGAACATGCTCAGCGAGCGTAAAGGACATTACATAGACTTCTGAAATACTAAGAAGATATCCCTACAGTATATTTCAGGAATTACAAACCGTTTGTGCGTTCCTGATACCATGCTATCATGGATGAGAACATGCAACACACAAGCGATTGCCTTTGTGACTTTTGCTACCAACAGTGGTTTCCGTAAGCTGATTCTGGTTCTATTCAAGTTTTCGTGAAGTTTATGAAAATTCAACATATGATGGTAACATGGTTGAAGTGAAGTTGTCTCAAATTTGGTTAAGATATCTTTTGTCTGTCCGGAGATATGGTTTATGGTGTAGTCGGAGTACTTATAAGTTTTAAGTAGTATATGACTAGCCTTTTTTGTTGATTAACTACCAGAAATCATACTCTGAAACCAGAATTTTCCGTTTTTATAAAGTAGCATCCCATAAATTCAGTTATTGGCCTGGGAGCTGTCTGTGAATTAGTGTCGACCATATGACTAGTCTATTTTGTTAATTGGCTACCAGAAATCATACTCTGAAACCAGAATTTTGCGTTTTTATAAAGTAGCATCCCATAAATTCAGTTACTGGCCTGGGAACTGTCTGAGAATAAGTGTCGCCTATATGAATAGCCTATTTTGTTGATTGACTACCAGAAATCATACTCTGAAACCAGATTTTTGAGATTTTATAAAATAGCATCCTATAATTTCAGTTATTGGCATACGAGCTGTCTGTGAACTACTGTTGCCTATATGACTAGCCTATTTTGTTGATTGACTACCAGAAATCATACTCTGACACCAGATTTTTGAGTTTTTATAAAGTAGCATCACATGAATTCAGTTATTGGCCTGGGAGCTGTCAGTTAGTTTGTGTCGCCTATATGACTAGCCTATTTTTTTGATAGACTACCAGAAATCATACTCTGACACCAGATTTTTGAGTTTTTATAAAGTAGCATCACATGAATTCAGTTATTGGCCTGGTAGCATTCTGTGAATTAGTGTCGCCTACATGACTAGCCTATTTTGTTGATTGACTACCAGAAATCATACTCTGAAAAAAGATTTTTGAGTTTTTATAAAGTAGCATCACATGAATTCAGTTATTGGCCTGGGAGTTGTCTGCGAACTAGTGTCGCATATATGACTAGCCTATTTTGTTGATTGACTTCCAGAAATCATACTCTGAAACCAGATTTTTGAGTTTTTATAAAGTAGCATCACATGAATTCAGTTATTGGCCTGGAAGCTGTCTGTGAACTAGTGTCGCCTATATGACTAGCCTATTTTGTTGATTGATTACCAGAAATAATACTCTTAACTCCAGATCTTTTGAGTTTTCATAAAGTAGCATCGTATGAATTCAGTTATTGGCCTGGGAGCTGTCTGTGTACTGGTGTCGCCTATATGACTAGCTCATTTTTTTGATTGATTACCAGAAATCATACTCTGAAACCAGATTTTTGAGTTTTTATAAAGTAGCATCACATGAATTCAGTTATTGGCCTGGAAGCTGTCTGTGAACTAGTGTCGCCTATATGACTAGCCTATTTTGTTGATTGATTACCAGAAATAATACTCTTAACTCCAGATCTTTTGAGTTTTCATAAAGTAGCATCCTATGAATTCAGTTATTGGTTTGGGAGCTATCTGTGTATTAGTGTCGCCTATATGACTACCCTATTGTGTTGATTGACTACCAGAAATCATACTCTGAAACCAGATTTAATAGTTTTTGTAAAGTAGCATCCTATGGAATCAGTTTTTGGCCTGGGAGCTGTCTGTGAACTCGTGTCGCCTATATGACTAACCTTTTTTGTTGATTGACTACCAGAAATCATACTCTGAAACCAGATTTTTGAGTTTTTATGAAGAAGCATCCTATGAATTCAGTCATTGGCCTGGGAGTTGTCTGCGAACTAGTTTTGCCTATATGACTAGCCTATTTTGTTGATTGACTACCAGAAATCATACTCTGAAACCAGATTTTTGAGTGTTTATAAAGTAGCATCACATGAATTCAGTCATGGGCCTGGGAGCTGTCAGTTATTTTGTGTCGCCTATATGACTAGCCTTTTTTGTTGATTGATTACCAGAAATCATACTCTGAAACCAGATTTTTGAGTTTTTATAAAGTAGAATTCTATAAATTCGGTTATTGGACTGGGAGCTGTCTGAGAACAAGTGTCGCCTATATGACTAGCCTATTTTGTTAATTGACTACCAGAAATCATACTCTGAAACCAGATTTTTGAGTTTTTATAAAGTGGCATACTATGAATTCAGTTATTGGCCTGGAAGCTGTCTGTGAATTAGTATCACCTATATAACTAGCCTATTTTGTTGATTGACTACCAGAAATCATACTCTGAAACCAGATGTTTGAGTTTTTATAAAGTAGCATCCTATGAATTCAGTTATTGGCATAAAAGCTGTCTGTGAACTAGTGTCGCCTATATGACTAGCCTATTTTGTTGATTGACTTCCAGAAATCATACTCTGAAACTAGATTTTTGAGTTTTTATAAAGTAGCATTCTATGAATTCAGTTATTGGCATGGGAGCTGTCTGTGAATTAGTGTCGCCTATATGACTAGCCTATTTTGTTAATTGACTACCAGAAATCATACTCTGAAACCAGATTTTTGAGTTTTTATAAAGTAGCATCCTATGAATTCAGTTATTGGCCTGGGAGCTGTCTGTGAACAAGTGTCGCCTATTTGAATAGCCTATTTTGTTAATTGACTACTAGAAATCATACTTTGAATCCAGATTTTTGAGCTTTTATAAAGTAGCATCCTATGAATTCAGTTATTGGCCTGTAGGCTGTCTGTGAATTATTGTCGCCTATATGACTAGCCTATTTTGTTAATTGACTACTAGAAATCATACTTTGAATCCAGATTTTTGAGGTTTTATAAAGTAGCATCCTATGAATTCAGTTATTGACCTGGGAGCTGTCTTTGAACTAGTGTCGCCTATATGACTAGCCTATTTTGTTAATTGTCTACTAGAAATCATACTCTGAGACCAGATTTTTGAGTTTTTATAAAGTAGCAATCTATGAATTCAGTTATTGGCCTGGGAGCTGTCTGTGAATTAGTGTCGCCTATATAACTAGCCTATTTTATTGATTGACTACCAGAAATCATACTTTGAATCCAGATTTTTGAGTTTTTATGGAGTAGCATCCTATGAATTCAGTTAATGGCCTGGGAGCTGTCTGTGAATTAGTGTCGCCTATATAACTAGCCTATTTTGTTGATTGACTATCAGAAATCATACTCTGAAACCAGATTTTTGAGTCTTTATAAAGTAGCATCATATGAATTCAGTTATTGGAATGGGAGCTGTCTGTGAATTAGTGTCGCCTATATGACTAGCCTATTTTGTTAATTGACTACTAGAAATCATACTCTGAAACCAGATTTTTGAGTTTTTATAAAGTAGCATCCTATGAATTCAGTTATTGGCCTGGGAGCTGTCTGTGAACAAGTGTCGCCTATTTGAATAGCCTATTTTGTTAATTGACTACTAGAAATCATACTTTGAATCAAGATTTTTGAGCTTTTATAAAGTAGCATCCTATGAATTCAGTTATTGGCCTGTAGGCTGTCTGTGAATTATTGTCGCCTATATGACTAGCCTATTTTGTTAATTGACTACTAGAAATCATACTTTGAATCCAGATTTTTGAGGTTTTATAAAGTAGCATCCTATGAATTCAGTTATTGACCTGGGAGCTGTCTTTGAACTAGTGTCGCCTATATGACTAGCCTATTTTGTTAATTGTCTACTAGAAATCATACTCTGAGACCAGATTTTTGAGTTTTTATAAAGTAGCAATCTATGAATTCAGTTATTGGCCTGGGAGCTGTCTGTGAATTAGTGTCGCCTATATAACTAGCCTATTTTATTGATTGACTACCAGAAATCATACTTTGAATCCAGATTTTTGAGTTTTTATGAAGTAGCATCCTATGAATTCAGTTAATGGCCTGGGAGCTGTCTGTGAATTAGTGTCGCCTATATAACTAGCCTATTTTGTTGACATCGGATTATTCATGGTTCATGGTTGTTTTTGTCTAGTTTTAATATTGTGTTACCCCCAGCTGTGGAGGGGGATTAGAAATATCCCGGCTGCCCTGCCCTGTAGCAAATGGTAAGACCCCAAGCAAAGGACAGTGTGTCTGTAACGGACCCGCTTGTTGGCCGTGAGTGGATACTCGTAAGCCGGAAAAGGGGATCCTGGTCAGTTGAGGGAAGCCCAGGGCTCTCCAGCTTCCCAACACGCTGGCTTTGGCCTCGGCTTCGGTGTAAACGGGAGCTTAGATGGACCCGGTCTAGGCAATCGGCTGGTCGTTTTAGATTAGAGCATTAAATTATTATTTTACAAATACAGTTCATTGACTGCTATATTTTGTCAAGATACCTTCAGTTATACATCACTGTATCTATAAAAAGGGTATATTTTCCTTGTTTAAGTTTTTTTTAGCTCTAGTCTATATAGGCTCATGGGTTAATTGGGTTGATTACGTGGCATGATCGGCGCCAATTTGCATGACGTAGCTCTTTCTTTAGAGTTTTTTCATGTATATTTTTGCCGAACTTGTTGGTTAGTTGGCTTGAGTATACTACCTTGGTAACCCTGGCATGGGGAGTTGGATACCCACTCCGAAATCCATGTCCCCCTTGTTGGACCCCATGGTGGGTGGGGGCCAGGGTAACGAAAAACAAAAAACTCAAAATGGATACGCAAAACTCTAAAAGGAAATGCTCTGAATTGGATAATGACTCTGGACACGTCTCATCGACTGCAATGTTTCCGCGATTTTTATTGATTGAATCAAAGGATGAAAATAGACCTCTATCGAAACTGTCTCCATTTGTAATAAATAAAGTTTTGGTTTCTATGGCTGGTGAGCTTAAATCCGTCAAGAAAATGAACTCTGGTGCTCTTTTGATTGAAGTTGTAAAGCGTGCGCATGCAGAAAATCTCTTAAAGCTGAAGAATCTTTTTGACATACCAAGTAAATGTACACCTCATGCTACATTGAATACATCAAAAGGTATAATTCGGTGTCGGGACCTTCAGGGAGTATCTGAAGGTGAAATTGTCGCTGAACTTGCTTCCCAGAATGTAACAGGCGCAAGAAGATTGACCTTTTACAACAATGGTGTAAAAAAGAATTCTAACACAATCGTTCTCACGTTTAATTCTGCATTACTCCCGAAGTCGATAAAAGTTGGGTATTTGAAGGTTGCTGTGTGGACATATCACTAATTTTGTATGCATCCAGGTATGTGTTGCTGTTGCGCCCAATATGACCTTAGTAGTCGACGGGCCTTAAAACACTATTCATTCATTCATTTGGGTTTGGGCATCATGAATCTAAATGCCAAAAGGATAAGAGGTGCCGTCGTTGTACTCGTCTTGCCGAGTCACACGATACTGACAATTGTGAGGGTTCCGTCGAGTGTGTCAACTGTGGTGAAGCACACTTGGCGACCTCCCGTTCGTGCCCCTATTGGAAGAAAGAAAAGGAGATTGTTATTGTAAAATGCAGAGAAGGTCTCTCATTTTTCGATGCCAGAAAGGTCGTCGAAAGCAGGAACAATCTGAATACATATGCTCAGGCCACTAAAGTAAATGTAGACCCTCACAAAAGTGATACTGGGTGCCAGAACTGCAAGGATCTTTTCGGAAAGTTGTGTATCCTCTTTCCAGAAAAGAAAGCAGAGATAAGCATGTTATTCCCTGGCTCGACATCGCCACCTTCATCCTCTTCTGATTCTGTGAATCCTCCAAGTAATCAGGTTTCAGACACCAAGGCAAAAACGAACAGTTCACCAGCACAATCTTCTATCAGAGAAGAAACCAGAAGCGAGAAGACTTCTATCAATAAAACTAGCACTAATACAAATGCAAGTACTTTATCTAATCAAAAGAAAAAGCCTGCAACACCGGTGATTTCGGATCGCCGACCCAAAGGATCGGATGACCCGATCCAACAATTTAACCGTTACCATTGTCTTGATGAAGACATGGTCACGGACGAACCGTTTGTTGCAGAATCCAACAAAAATAAGCAAGGCAGTAACATTATAAGAATTAATAAGAATAAATAAAAATGAATAATTCCAAACTTCCATTTAACTGCTGTCTCTTTTTAACTTTAATATTCATCATGGCGAATACTATTGTTCAATGGAATTGCCGAAGTATCAAATCAAATTTCGAGGAACTAAATCTTTTAGTCTCAAAAGAAAAACCAGTAGCAGTTTGTTTACAAGAAACTTTCCTGAAAGATACTGACAAGTTTTCTCTAAAATATCATTCTTGTTACCTTAGAAATTTTACGGGGAGTGAGAGGGCTTCAGGGGGTGTTGGTATCATTGTTAATAACAATGTTCCACATCGTCCTGTACAGCTTGATACTACTCTACAAGCAGTAGCTGTTAGTATTTCTCTGAACAAAACTATTACCCTCTGTTCTATTTATCTTCCGCCTAGTTCTCCTGTCGACAGCAGAAAGCTAGATCAACTCATTGATCAATTACCCGAACCGTTTGTTTTAATGGGAGATTTTAATTCCCATCACACGTTATGGGGTTGTTCTAACACGGACAACAAAGGTCATATTGTTGACGATTTCATTTCAAAGCACGATCTTTCTCTTTTAAATGACAAATCATCTACTTATCTACATCCTGCTACTGGTTCATATTCAGCATTAGATTTGACAGTTTGCAGTCCTCAAATTTTTCCAGATTTTAACTGGAAAGTTGATGACGACCTGCATGGCAGTGACCATTTTCCGATTCTTATTTCGGAAATTGGGCCATCTGTACAGGAGCGACCACAAAGGTGGAAACTCCATAAAGCAAACTGGGTCTTGTTCAAAACTGTATGTGAACAGTCCATTACACCTCAAGCTTTTGAAAATTGTGAGAATCCTGCAGAATTATTTACCTCTCTTTTGTATTCATCTGCAGAAAAAGCAGTTCCAAGAACGTCAAAAAACCCTAAACATCCAAATAAGCCATGGTTTAATGATGATTGCAAAAAGGCTGTAGCAAAGCAAAAGTCGGTTCTTAGAGAGTTTGATTTAAGGCCGACTAAGGAAAATCTTATAAAGTTTAAAGTTGCACGTGCGAGAGCACGACGCACTATTAAACGCAGTAAAAGAACGTCTTGGAGACAGTATGTATCTAGATTAAATTCTAGATCATCTGTCAAAAAGACTTGGGATATGGTGCGGAAAATTGGTGGCAAGAACTCCTCACTCAGTGTTGGGCATTTGAATACTGATGAGGGCGTTGTTTCATCAAAGTCTGACATAGCAAATGTTTTAGCAGATACTTTTGCTAAGAAATCCTCATCTTCTAATTATTCGCCTGAATTTCAAAAACATCAAGAGCAAAAAGAAAAAGTTAATTTGAATTTTAAATCCAAGAATACAGAGCATTATAATAAAGAATTTACTCTTAAGGAGCTTAAAACAGCCCTTAAGAAATGCCATGATACTGCAGTTGGATGTGATGACATCCATTACCAGTTCTTGAAGCATTTACCGCACCAATCCCTTCAGTGTCTACTCGATATCTTTAACAGTGTTTGGAAAACGGGAATACTTCCAGCCTCGTGGCGGGAAGCTATTGTCATTCCAGTACCCAAACCTGGTAAAGATTCAGATAATCCTTCAAATTACCGGCCTATCGCCTTAACAAGTTGTGTTTGTAAAACCATGGAAAGAATGGTCAATGACCGTCTTGTATGGTTTCTTGAGAAAAACAAACTTATTACGTCAGCCCAAAGTGGCTTTCGTAAGCAAAGAAGCACCTTCGATCATTTAGTTCGCTTCGAGACTTTTATACGAGAAGCTTTTATCAAGAAAGAACATGTTGTTTCAGTCTTTTTTGATTTAGAGAGTGCATATGATACCACATGGAAGTATGGAATCATGAATGACCTCCATGATTTCGGTATACGAGGTCGCCTTGCTTATTTCATATCTGCATTTTTGGATGAACGACAATTTAGAGTCAGGGTTGGAGATACGCTCTCTGATCCTCATGAACAGGAGATGGGTGTTCCCCAGGGCTCCATTCTTTCGGTTACACTTTTCAGTGTTAAAATCAACAATATTATTAAGGCTACTTGCCCTGGTATTGAATATTTTCTTTACGTTGACGACTTCTGCATTTGTTACAGATCTAAACACATGCATACCATTGAACGACAGTTGCAACAGGTTTTAAACAACCTGAGTAAATGGTCGAATGAAAATGGTTTTAAATTTTCCAAAACCAAAACCAAATGTATGCATTTTTGCAAATCAAGAAAACTCCATCCCGATCCAGAACTGACTCTGGACGGGATCCGAATTGAAGTTGTCACAGAATTTAAATTTCTGGGTCTTTTATTTGACTCTAAATTATCGTTCATTCCGCACATTGAATATTTGAGCAATAAATGTAAGAAAGCTCTAAATCTTTTACGTGTCGTCTCCAGTATGGACTGGGGAGCAGACAAAAAAGTTTTATTACGTCTTTATAGATCTCTTGTCAGATCTAAATTAGACTATGGCTGTGTTGTTTACGGATCCGCCCGTCAATCCTACTTGCGCAAGCTTGATTCTATTCATAATCAAGGTTTACGTATTGCGCTGGGCGCATTTAAAACATCGCCAATTAACAGTCTTTATGCGGAAGCAAATGAGCCATCTTTGAATTTACGTAGAAAGAAATTATCAATGGATTATTATTTAAAACTTAAGTCTAATCCAGATAATCCTACACATGACGTTGTATTTGAACCTCTTTATGAAGAGGAATTTAATAAGAAGGAATCAATTATACCTCCTTTCAGTTTACGTTGTAAGGCAGATGTAAATTCTTTAGATTTCGATCTAGATGACGTGGCGGAACATAAAGTTCCAAACGTACCTTTGTGGACGTGTAATAGTCCCACCTTTATTTATGATCTTGCTTCAACGAAAAAGTCGGAAACTGATCCTTTAGTATTTAAAAATAAATTCCTTGAAGTGCAAGAAAAACACATGCTTCATTTACAAATTTATACCGATGGCTCTAAAAGCGAGGAAAAAGTTGCTTCTGCTGCCATTTTAGATGGCTTCAAATATCAGTATCGTTTGCCCGATAACTCGTCCATTTTCTCTGCCGAGCTCAAGGCTATTGACCTTGCGCTCGAGCACATCATTGAAAATGGCTATTGGCGCTACATTATTTTTACAGACTCTCTATCCTGTATGCAAGCGCTTGAGCACGAAAAAACGGACAACCCTAATATTGTGAAACTTCTTGAGAAGCTTTCTCGTTTATATGATTCTGATGAAGATACTGATATTGTCTTTTGCTGGCTTCCAAGCCATTGTGGTCTACGTGGCAACGAAGAGGCAGACAAAGCTGCCAAGGAGGCGTTGTCACTAGATGTTTTACCTTTTAAAGTTCCTTTTACTGATTTTAAACCTCTCATTCAAAATTTTATTCAAAATGTATGGCAGAACTGTTGGAGCGACGATGCCAATCACCAAAATAAATTGTTTAGTATTAAACCTGCACTTGGTGAATGGCTGCCAGGTCTTCGATCTGACCGCCGCGAGGAGTTAGTTTTAGCCCGACTACGAATTGGTCACACACATTTGACCCATTCGTACTTATTAAAGAACGAGGAAAAACCTCAATGTATTCCTTGTAACGAGGCACTAACTGTTCAGCATCTACTCGTTGATTGTGTAGATTTAGCCATCATAAGAAACAGGCACTTTAACGTCGACAGTCTGAAAACATTGTTTGAATCTGTTAGGTCTGAATCAATTTTCAACTTTCTGAAAGAGTGTAATCTCTTTAAAAAGATTTAGCTGTGATATTTACTCTGTGATATTTTATATGTTCTATGGATTTTCCGGTCGGGTGGACTCGGACATGGGTGTTCTCTGATCTGGGAGGAGCCCATGTCTATTCGTGCTCACGTCGGATTATTCATGGTACATTGTTATACAATATTTCATATGATATTTTTAATCATTCATACTGCAGTTATTTTTAATATGCTATATGCCCTATGAATTTTCCGGTCGGGTGGACTCGGACATGGGTGACCTCTGATCTGGGAGGAGCCCATGTCCATTCGTGCTCACGTCGGATTATTCGGCCAGGGGCATTGTGTTTTTTCAAATGATTTTCCGGTCGGGTGGACTCGGACATGGGTGTTCTCTGATCTGGGAGAAGCCCATGTCCTTTCGTGCTCACAAAAATTTCAAAAACATCAAGAGCAAAAAGAAAAAGTTAATTTGAATTTTAAATCCAAGAATACAGAGCATTATAATAAAGAATTTACTCTTAAGGAGCTTAAAACAGCCCTTAAGAAATGCCATGATACTGCAGTTGGATGTGATGACATCCATTACCAGTTCTTGAAGCATTTACCGCACCAATCCCTTCAGTGTCTACTCGATATCTTTAACAGTGTTTGGAAAACGGGAATACTTCCAGCCTCGTGGCGGGAAGCTATTGTCATTCCAGTACCCAAACCTGGTAAAGATTCAGATAATCCTTCAAATTACCGGCCTATCGCCTTAACAAGTTGTGTTTGTAAAACCATGGAAAGAATGGTCAATGACCGTCTTGTATGGTTTCTTGAGAAAAACAAACTTATTACGTCAGCCCAAAGTGGCTTTCGTAAGCAAAGAAGCACCTTCGATCATTTAGTTCGCTTCGAGACTTTTATACGAGAAGCTTTTATCAAGAAAGAACATGTTGTTTCAGTCTTTTTTGATTTAGAGAGTGCATATGATACCACATGGAAGTATGGAATCATGAATGACCTCCATGATTTCGGTATACGAGGTCGCCTTGCTTATTTCATATCTGCATTTTTGGATGAACGACAATTTAGAGTCAGGGTTGGAGATACGCTCTCTGATCCTCATGAACAGGAGATGGGTGTTCCCCAGGGCTCCATTCTTTCGGTTACACTTTTCAGTGTTAAAATCAACAATATTATTAAGGCTACTTGCCCTGGTATTGAATATTTTCTTTACGTTGACGACTTCTGCATTTGTTACAGATCTAAACACATGCATACCATTGAACGACAGTTGCAACAGGTTTTAAACAACCTGAGTAAATGGTCGAATGAAAATGGTTTTAAATTTTCCAAAACCAAAACCAAATGTATGCATTTTTGCAAATCAAGAAAACTCCATCCCGATCCAGAACTGACTCTGGACGGGATCCGAATTGAAGTTGTCACAGAATTTAAATTTCTGGGTCTTTTATTTGACTCTAAATTATCGTTCATTCCGCACATTGAATATTTGAGCAATAAATGTAAGAAAGCTCTAAATCTTTTACGTGTCGTCTCCAGTATGGACTGGGGAGCAGACAAAAAAGTTTTATTACGTCTTTATAGATCTCTTGTCAGATCTAAATTAGACTATGGCTGTGTTGTTTACGGATCCGCCCGTCAATCCTACTTGCGCAAGCTTGATTCTATTCATAATCAAGGTTTACGTATTGCGCTGGGCGCATTTAAAACATCGCCAATTAACAGTCTTTATGCGGAAGCAAATGAGCCATCTTTGAATTTACGTAGAAAGAAATTATCAATGGATTATTATTTAAAACTTAAGTCTAATCCAGATAATCCTACACATGACGTTGTATTTGAACCTCTTTATGAAGAGGAATTTAATAAGAAGGAATCAATTATACCTCCTTTCAGTTTACGTTGTAAGGCAGATGTAAATTCTTTAGATTTCGATCTAGATGACGTGGCGGAACATAAAGTTCCAAACGTACCTTTGTGGACGTGTAATAGTCCCACCTTTATTTATGATCTTGCTTCAACGAAAAAGTCGGAAACTGATCCTTTAGTATTTAAAAATAAATTCCTTGAAGTGCAAGAAAAACACATGCTTCATTTACAAATTTATACCGATGGCTCTAAAAGCGAGGAAAAAGTTGCTTCTGCTGCCATTTTAGATGGCTTCAAATATCAGTATCGTTTGCCCGATAACTCGTCCATTTTCTCTGCCGAGCTCAAGGCTATTGACCTTGCGCTCGAGCACATCATTGAAAATGGCTATTGGCGCTACATTATTTTTACAGACTCTCTATCCTGTATGCAAGCGCTTGAGCACGAAAAAACGGACAACCCTAATATTGTGAAACTTCTTGAGAAGCTTTCTCGTTTATATGATTCTGATGAAGATACTGATATTGTCTTTTGCTGGCTTCCAAGCCATTGTGGTCTACGTGGCAACGAAGAGGCAGACAAAGCTGCCAAGGAGGCGTTGTCACTAGATGTTTTACCTTTTAAAGTTCCTTTTACTGATTTTAAACCTCTCATTCAAAATTTTATTCAAAATGTATGGCAGAACTGTTGGAGCGACGATGCCAATCACCAAAATAAATTGTTTAGTATTAAACCTGCACTTGGTGAATGGCTGCCAGGTCTTCGATCTGACCGCCGCGAGGAGTTAGTTTTAGCCCGACTACGAATTGGTCACACACATTTGACCCATTCGTACTTATTAAAGAACGAGGAAAAACCTCAATGTATTCCTTGTAACGAGGCACTAACTGTTCAGCATCTACTCGTTGATTGTGTAGATTTAGCCATCATAAGAAACAGGCACTTTAACGTCGACAGTCTGAAAACATTGTTTGAATCTGTTAGGCCTGAATCAATTTTCAACTTTCTGAAAGAGTGTAATCTCTTTAAAAAGATTTAGCTGTGATATTTACTCTGTGATATTTTATATGTTCTATGGATTTTCCGGTCGGGTGGACTCGGACATGGGTGTTCTCTGATCTGGGAGGAGCCCATGTCTATTCGTGCTCACGTCGGATTATTCATGGTACATTGTTATACAATATTTCATATGATATTTTTAATCATTCATACTGCAGTTATTTTTAATATGCTATATGCCCTATGAATTTTCCGGTCGGGTGGACTCGGACATGGGTGACCTCTGATCTGGGAGGAGCCCATGTCCATTCGTGCTCACGTCGGATTATTCGGCGAGGGGCATTGTGTTTTTTCAAATGATTTTCCGGTCGGGTGGACTCGGACATGGGTGTTCTCTGATCTGGGAGAAGCCCATGTCCTTTCGTGCTCACGTCGGATTATTCATGATATATTGTTATTTTATCTCCTATATGATATTTTTATCTGGTTAATTTCAGTTTGTTCAATTTATTCAGATGATCTGTGGATTTTCCGGTCGGGTGGACTCGGACATGGGTATCCTCTGATCTGGGGGGAGCCCATGTCCTTTCGTGCTCACGTCGGATTATTCATGGTGTGTTGTTATTTTGCTTAGAAATTTATCAGTTGTATAGAATATCGTATTTTTATCATATCCCCTCTAGATGTTTATGTAACTAATACATATCCGAATACATCTTGTAGTGAGGTAACGTGAGTGCGCCCAATATGACCTTAGTTGTCGACGGGCCTTAAAACTCCATTCATTCATTCATTTTAATATTGTGTTATAATAATAGTATTGATTAATTTCACACAAGGTAACATTATCTATTCTTGAATTAGATATATAGCCACTATAATTTACCTTTCTGGATGTTTATGTAACTATGTACATATCAGTCATTTTGTATACATCCAGGTATGTGTTGCTGTTGCGCCCAATATGACCTTAGTAGTCGACGGGCCTTAAAACACTATTCATTCATTCATTCCTATTTTGTTGATACATTACCAGAAATCTATACTCTGAAACAAAACTTTTGAGTCTTTTAAAGTTAGCATCCTATGAATTCAGTTATTGGCCTTGGGAGCTGTCTGTGAACTAGTGTCGCCTGTAAAACTAGCCTATTTTGTTGATTGACTACCAGAAATCATACTCTGAAACCAGATTTTTGAGTTTTTATAAAGTAGCATCCTATTAATAGAGTTATTGGCCTGGGACCTGTCTGTGAATTAGTGTCGCCTATAAAACTAACCTATTTTGTTGATTAACTACCAGAAATCATACTCTGAAACAAGAATTTTGAGTTTTTATAAAGTAGCATCCTATGAATTCTGTTTTGGCCTTGGAGCTGTCTGTAAATTTGTTTAACCTATATGACTCGCCTGATTTGTTTATTGACTACCAGAAATCATACTCTGAAACCAGATTTTTTGAGTTTTTGTAAAATAGCATCCTATCAATTCAGTTATTGGCCTGGGAGCTGTCTGTGAATTAGTGTCGCCTATATGACTAGCCTATTTTGTTGATTGACTACCAGAAATTATACCCTGAAACCAGATTTTTTAGTTTTTATAAAGTAGCATCCCATGAATTCATTTATTGGCATGGGAGCTGTCTGTGAACTAGTGTCGCCTACATGACTAACCTATTTTGTTGATTGACTACCAGAAATCATACTCTGAAACCAGATTTTCGAGTTTTTATAAAGTAACATCCTATGAATTCAGTTATTGGCCTGGGATCTGTCTGTGAACTAGTGTCGCCTATATGACGAGCCTATTTTGTTTATTGACTACCAGAAATCATACTCTGATACCAGATTTTTGAGTTTTTATAAAGTAAAATCCTATGAATTCAGTTATGGGCCTGGGAGCTGTCTGTTAATAAGTGTCGCCTATATGAATAGCCTATTTTGTTGATTGACTACAAGAAATCATACGCTGAAACCAGATTTTTGAGTTTTTATAAAGTAGCATCCTGTGGATTCAGTTATTGGTCTGGGAGCTGTCTGTGAATTAGTTTCGCCTATATAACTAACCTATTTTGTTGATTGACTACCAGAAATCATACTCTGAAACCAGATTTTTGAGTTTTTATAAAGTAGCATCCTATGAATTCAGTTATTGACCTGGGAACTGTCTGTGAACTGGTGTCGCCTATATGACTAGCCTATTTTGTTGATTGACTACCAGAAATCATACTCTGAAACCAGAGTGGATACTCGTAAGCCTGAAAAGGGGATCCTGGTCGGTTGAGGGAATCCCAGGGCTCTCCAGCTTCCCAACACGCTGGCTTTGGCATCGGCTTCGGTGTAAACGGGAGCTTAGATGGACCCGGTCTAGGCAATCGGCTGGTCGCTTTAGACCTGGACGTTGGCTATACATATGTCATTTTCATACATGTGAATCACTGAATTGTTATATTTCTATTGTAACAACCAATATCGCTATCTACACATTTATATTACTTATGATTTGTCCATGTCTATATAGGCTCATGGGTTAATTAAGTTTTACGGATTTTGTGGTTTCACTATGTTTTACATGGAAGAACTTCATTTTGGGCAACTGCCCATGTATTACTTGGTCAGATCGGGACATTCGTTTGGCTTGAGTATACCATCTGGGTACCCCTGGCATGGGGAGCAGGATATCCGCTCCATTTCCATGTCCCCTTGTTGGGCTCCGTGGTGGGTGGGGGACCGCAGATGATGAACATTAAATTCTCAAATATGGATTCAAAAACGTTTAAAAGGACGTGATCGGAATACGACTTGGACTCGGATAATAGACAATGCAATATGAATTTTCCTAGGTTTCTCTTACTTGAATCAACTGAAAATGAAAAAGCCCTTACGACACTTTCACCGTTTGTTATCAACAAATGTATTTTGTCATATGCTGGAGAACCGAAATCTGTGAAAAAGTTAAGATCTGGTGCTCTTCTTATTGAGGTTGATAAGAAGTCACATTCTATCAACCTCTTGAAGATCAAGACATTTTTTGAGATTCCAGTAAAGTGCACAGCGCATGGTAGTTTTAACACCTCGAAAGGCCTTATTCGCTGCCCTGATTTACAGGGAGTGTCTGAGGAAGAAATTGTGCATGAACTGGAATCTCAAAATGTCATAGCTGCCAGGAGAATCAGTATTAACAAGAGTGGAACAAAAAAAAACAACCAACACGATTGTCTTAACTTTTAAATCACTCATCCTTCCAAAATCTTTGACTGTTGGATATCTGAAGGTTAACGTTGAACTCTACATTCTAAACCCTTAAAACACTATTCATTCATTCAGTGCTATTCTTGCTTTAAGTACGGACACCACGAGAAGAACTGTAAGGAGGAATTTGCTCGTTGTCATCGTTGTTGCGAATCGCCCGAAACGCACGACTACCTCAAATGCAGCAACACGCCAAAGTGCCACAACTGCGGCGAAGCACATCAGTCCACTTCTCGTGCCTGTTCCCACTGGAAGCGGGAAAAGGAAATCGTGACTATTAAATGTCGAGAAGGCCTCTCATTTTTTGAAGCCAGAAAAATTGTAGATAGTCGAGTTAACCTAGGATCTTCTTATGCTCAAGCGACTAAAGTGACTTCATCCAAAACTGACAGTGATTGTGAAAATTGCAAAGGTCTTTTCAGGAAATTATGTATCCTTTTTCCTGAAAAGAAAGATGAAATTTCGCAACTGTTTTCGTCATCAAAACCTTCACCAACTTCTACTTCTGAAAAGGCCCAGCCACCTGCCAAAACTCCTGAACCCAAAACAACAACTGTTGCTCCACCAACGCCTACTCCAGCTACAAAAAATGTGCCAAAACCAGATTCTAAGTCCGAGTCCAAATCTACTAATAATGAAACAGTCAACCAATCTAGCTGTGAATCTGTTAATCAGAACCGAAGGCCTGGACCTTCAAAACAGGTGATCTCTGATCGCCAGCCAAAAGGATCCCAAGATCCGGTTAAACAATATAATCGGTTTGAGTGTCTTGAAGAAGACATGATGACCGATGATCTTGCAGATCCCAGAAAGAATAAGCAAGGTTATAACATAATCAAACTTAATAAAAGATGAATATGTTCAAACTTCCGTTACTATGTGGTATACTTTTAATTTTATTATCTATCATGGCGAATACAGTTATTCAATGGAATTGCCGAAGTATTAAATCTAATTTCGAAGAACTTAATCTTCTAGTCGCGAAAGAAAAACCAGTAGCAGTTTGTCTACAAGAGACATTTCTAAAAGATACTGACAAGTTTACTCTAAAGTATCATTCTTGTTACTTTAAGAACTTTACGGGGAGTGAAAGAGCTTCAGGAGGTGTTGGTATCATTGTAAATAACAATGTTCCACATCGTCCTGTACAGCTTGACACTACTTTACAGGCAGTAGCTGTTAGTATTTCTATGAACAAAACTATTACCCTTTGTTCTATTTATCTTCCTCCTAGTTCTCCTGTCGACGGCAGGAAGCTAGACCGACTCATTGAACAATTGCCAAAACCTTTTATGCTGATGGGAGATTTCAATTCCCACCATAGATTATGGGGTGTCCAAATTCTGACAACAAAGGCCATATTGTTGAAGACTTTATTTCAAGGCACGATCTTTCCCTTTTAAATGATAAGTCATCGACTTATCTACATCCTGCTACTGGTTCCTATTCATCATTAGATTTGACAGTTTGCAGTCCTCAAATTTTTCCAGATTTTAACTGGAAAGTTGATGGTAGTGACCATTTTCCGATCTTATTTCGGAAATTGGGCCATCCGTACAGGAGCGACCACAGCGCTGGAAACTCCATAAAGCAAACTGGGACTTGTTCAAAACTGTTTGCGAACAGTCCATTACCCCGCAATCATTTGAATATTGTGAGAATCCTGCAGAATTATTTACATCCTTTTTATATGCATCTGCAGAAAAAACAATTCCGAGAACATCTAAAAATCCTAAACATCCAAATAAGCCGTGGTTCGATGATAACTGCAAAAAGCTATAGCAAAGCAAAAATCGGTTCTTAGAGACTTTGATCTAAGGTCGACTAAGGAAAATCTTGTAAGGTTTAAGATTGCGCGTGCAAGAGCTCGACGCACTATTAAACACAGTAAACGAACGTCTTGGAGACATTATGTATCTAGATTAAATTCTAGATCGTCTGTCAAAAAGACTTGGGATATGGTACGGAAAATAAGTGGCAAGAACTCTTCGCTCAGTATTGGGCATTTGAATACTGGCAATGGTGTTGCTTCATCTAAGCCAGAAATCGCTAACGTTTTAGCGGATACTTTTGCCAAGAAATCCTCCTCTTCTAACTATTCCTCAGAATTCCAAAACACCAAGAGCAAAAGGAAAAAGCCAAGTTGAATTTTAAATCTAAAAACACAGAGCAATATAATAAAGAATTCACCATGAAAGAGCTTAAAACAGCTCTTAAGAAATGCCATGACACTGCAGTTGGATCCGATGATATCCACTACCAGTTCTTAAAACATTTACCGTACCAATCCCTTCAGTGTTTACTTGATATCTTTAACAGCGTTTGGAAAACGGGAATTCTTCCAGCCTCTTGGCGGGGAGCAATTGTCATTCCAGTACCCCAACCTGGTGAAGATTCTGATGATCCTTCAAATTATCGCCCTATAGCCTTAACAAGCTGTCTTTGTAAGACCATGGAAAGAATGGTCAATGACCGTCTTGTATGGTTTCTTGAAAAAAACAAACTTATTACGTCAGCCCAAAGTGGCTTTCGTAAACAAAGAAGCACTCTTGATCATTTAGTTCGCTTCGAGACTTTTATACGAGAAGCATTCATCAAGAAAGAACATGTTGTTTCAGTCTTTTTTTATTTGGAGAGTTCATATGATACCACATGGAAGTATGGAATCATGAATGACCTCTATGATTTCGGTATTCGAGGTCGCCTTGCTTATTTCATCTCTGCTTTTTGGATGGGCGGCAATTTAGAGTCAGGATTGGAGATACGCTCTCTGATCCTCACGAACAAGAGATGGGAGTACCCCAGGGTTGTATTCTTTCGGTTACACTTTTCAGTGTTAAAATCAACAATATTATAAAGGCAACTTGCCCTGGTATTGAATATTTTCTCTACGTTGATGACTTTTGTATTTGTTATCGTTCGACACATATGCATACCATCGAAAGACAGTTACAACAGGTTTTAAACAACCTAAGTAAGTGGTCGAATGAAAATAGTTTTAAATTTTCTAAAACCAAGACAAAATGTATGCATTTCTGTAAATCCAGAAAACTCCATCCCGATCCAGAGCTCACTTTGGACGGGATCCGAATCGAAGTTGTCCCAGAATTTAAGTTCCTGGGTCTTTTATTTGACTCTAAATTATCGTTCATCCCTCATGTTGAATATTTGAGCAATAAATGTAAGAAATCTCTAAATCTTTTACGTGTCGTCTCCGGTATGGACTGGGGAGCAGACAAAAAAGTTTTATTACGTCTTTATAGATCCCTTGTGAGATCTAAGTTAGACTATGGCTGTGTTGTTTACGGATCTGCTCGTCAATCATACTTGCGCAAACTTGATTCTATTCACAATCAAGGTTTACGTATTGCACTGGGCGCATTTAAAACATCGCCAATTAACAGTCTCTATGCGGCAGCAAATGAGCCATCTTTGAATTTACGTAGAAAGAAATTATCCATGGATTATTATTTAAAACTTAAATCAAATCCAGATAACCCTACATATGACGTTGTTTTTGATCCTCTTCATGAAGAGGAATTTAATAAGAAGGAATCAGTAATCCCCCCATTCAGTTTACGTTGTAAAGCAGATATAGATTCTTTAGATTTCGATCTAGATGACGTGGCCGAACTTTAAGTTCCAGACGTCCCTTTATGGTCGTCGAAAGCCCCCACCTTTATTTATGATCTTGCTTCAACCAAAAAGTCGGAAACTAATTCTACTGTATTTAAAAATAAATTCCTTGAGGTACAGAAAAAGTACATGTTGCATTTCCAAATTTATACTGATGGTTCTAAGAGTGAAGAGAAAGTTGCTTCAGCTGCCATCTTAGATGGCTACAAATATCAGTATCGTTTGCCCGATAACTCATCCATTTTCTCTGCTGAGCTCAAGGCTATTGACCTTGCACTCGAGCATATATATCATTGAAAATGGCTATTGGCGCTACATTATTTTCACAGACTCTTTGTCTTGTATGCAAGCGCTCGAGAACGAAAAAACGGACAACCCTATTATTGTAAAACTCCTTGAGAAGCTGTCTCGTATATATGCTTCTGATGAAGATACTGATATTGTCTTTTGCTGGCTTCCAAGCCATTGTGGTCTACGTGGCAACGAAGAGGCAGACAAAGCTGCCAAGGAGGCGTTGTCACTGGATATTTTACCTTTTAAAGTTCCCTTTACTGATTCTAAACCTCTTATAAATATTTTTATTCATAATGTATGGCAGAACTGTTGGAGCGACGAGGCCAATCACCAAAATAAATTGTTTTGTATAAAACCCGCACTTGGTGAATGGCTGCCAGGTCTTCGACCTGACCGCCGCGAGGAGTTAGTTTTGGCCCGACTACGAATTGGTCACACACATTTGACCCATTCGTACTTATTAAAGAACGAGGAAAAACCTGAATGTATTCCTTGTAACGAGGCACTAACCGCTCAGCATCTACTCATTGATTGTGTAGATCTAACCATCATTAGAAACAGGCAATTTAACGCTGATAGATTAAAGACATTATTTGACATTGTTAGGCCTGAATCAATTTTTAACTTTCTTAAAGAGTGTAATCTCTTTAAAAAGATTTAGCTCTTTTTATTATTTTCTGTGATATATGATCTGTGATACTTGAGTTATGTTTTATTTTCTATATTTTTAAAAATGTTCTGTGGATTTTCCGGTCGAGTGGACTCGGACATGGGTGTTCTCTGATCTGGGAGGAGCCCATGTCTATTCGTCCTCACGTCGGATTATTCATGGTGCACGGTTGTTTTGTTTCGTATTTATTATTGTAGTATTAATTAAATATTAACAAGGTAATATTATCTACTTTTGAATTAGATATATCTTCATCATATTTACCTTTCTGGATGGTTATGTAACTATCTACATACCAGTGAACTTGTATACATCCAGATAATATGCGGTGCGCCCAATATGACCCTGGTAGTCGACGGGCCTTAAAACACCATTCATTCATTACATCTAAAATACATGTATACATAAATTATATTTTCTATTTAAACCATTACCAGACGACAATCTTTTATACTCCTCCAAATTCAAAGATGTTGCAGACGACAATTAAAACTGGATGATTTTTTTTTACATTTTTGTCTTTTGTGAAGAAAATATTGTGGGAAATGAAGGAATTGCTAGTCACACGCAATTTCTTCATTTTCCACAATGTTTTTCAAAGCCATTATCTTGTGGGGAGTCAAAAAAGTCACTATGTGGTAATGGGTTAAGACATGTTCAAAAACTCGTTTTGTTGCAACAAGAAAAATGAGCTGTCAATGGATTTTTTCCTTTTTCTAACCACGTTTAACACACTTTTATAGTAACACATTTTTAGATTTTTTACCGTACATGGATGAAAACAATATACTTGAAACTATTTATAGAATTATAGAAACTATCTTTGTTAACCCTTTCCTAAACAGCAACTATTTGAACTTGTCCAAATTATAAAAGCCGCTGTAGAATTCAAAATTCATGATGGAGACTATATGATTTGTGTACTATAGAATTATATAGCACAAAAATATTGACCCTAAAGGAGAAAATGCTGATAATCAGTATTTTCTTCTTTTGCTTTGATGTTTTCCTAATTTTAACTGTTAGGGGCATGGATACAAATTCTTGTTTGGGAAAGGGTTAATTATCATTAAAATCCATGTGTACTGTAATCACTGCAAAATTTACTATCAGCTGATGCTCATATATTTCAATATCACAATATCAATATCACGAATTAAATCACTCTAGATGGAGAAACTGTGCGGCCAAGTCAGCGTAGGTTATCAAGTCATATTCTCCAGCCTTGTATCTGTCTGTGAGCGTTCTTAGACGTCTATCGATGTTCATGTAGCGCTTAGCGCGGGGACGGACAGTTCCACCTGCAGATCTCTGTATTCTATTGATGTCGTTGGCGTTCTGTATGTCTTTGAACATCTGGATGGCGTTGAAGATATTTGGATGGGCCGTGGTCATCTTCTTCAGTTTGCTGTGCCATCCCTCAAGGTTGTTTATGGTTCTAGGCCCGACAGTACCAAAGTGGTTCCACACAGGTCGGTCGCCTTCCACCCACTGTTCTGTCACGTAGTCCGTAAATGTTTCTGTGATGTCAGTAATGTCGTCGTCGGCTATGTCTTCTTAAGTCTGGAACCACATGTCTTCTATGGCGTCGAATGGGACAAGCGGTAATACTGCTGCCCGTCGTACGAGTTTCTTCACGGGAGGGTTGTCTCTGTACTCGTTCTGCAGTCCCGTCGCCTGTACTCGCCGCCAAATACACTGGGTATAATGGAAGAAGCACCCTTGTATAGTGATTCAAGGAAATGAGACTCTAATAGCGCCCTGGGCAGCAGCCTCGAAATCAAGGAGGGCGGTTGCTGGTTGGAGTCTCAGTCCAATGTCTTCCATCTTCTTTGCGGTCAAGGAGAAGCATCACCGATAGACTGCCTGACTTTTCCCCGGAAGAAAGGCGTAGACTACTGGTGTAATTACATCGTCTATCTTTATATGGAGCGAGTAGATTTGGTGGAATAGTCGTGGACAGCTGTAGAAAGTACCGTCGCAGTAGATAGTGTCGGCAGCAGCTAGATCGTGCAGGTTTTCTGTTGTTGCGAAGGCCACGATTCTCCCATGCTGTGAGTCGTCGTCGAATAGCAGGAATCTGTTGCCGGTTGACGTCTGGGTCCATATTCCATCCAGGTATATATCTGCTACTGTCTTCGGTAAAGCCGGAGTTTTCTTTCTTCTGGCTCTATACAGGCTTGACTTGGCGCTGTTGAAGGTTGGGATCTTCTCGACGACTTCTCTGGCAGTGTCGTCCCACTCGTTGTCCCGTAGTTTGTTAAACTCTTCAGCGAAGATGGCTGGAACCGGTCTCACACTTTCAGCACATCTCTCTGCTACTTTGTTGATAATCTGTTTGGCGACGGCACCGGCACGATCGTTAGCATGGTTGTGCTCGTTTCTTCCAAAACCGATGGGTGTGTTGTTTTCTGTGGACAGACCAGCTTTACAACCAGGAAATGTACATCTCCAGAACAGTTTGTCCCCAACTCGTTTGTTGATTCTGTAGATGAAGCCGTCTAAAGTGAGATTCTGTCCGCCTCTTCTGTTTGTAATGAATTCTACGTGAACCTGTGCGTTAGCCATGATTTCGTAACTTAGAATGAAAGTAAAAAGAACAAATTGCTCTTGAAAGATAACCCATTGTTGAGCAATTGTAATTAATACAAACAGTAATTAACATTCACAAACTTAACCAATTAAGCAATTACGAATTTGTTTGATATAAGTGTGTATTTGCAAACATGTTCACTGTTTGCTTATACCTTATTTGATCTTTAGTAATGACCATTAAAGTACAATAATTTCGAAGCAATTAAGTATTTTTTTCAAAGATTATTTTCTTTTACCATTAAATATAAATTGATCTCAATTTAAATCATCTTTATTTATCAGTTTAGTGTGAATTAGTGTCGCCTATATGACTAGCCTATTTTGTTGATTGACTACCAGAAATCATACTCTGAAACCAGCTTTTTGAGTTTTTATTAAGTAGCATTCTATGAATTCAGTTATTGGCCTGGGAGCTGTCTATGAACTCTTGTCGTATATATGACTAGCCTTTTTTGTTGATTGACTACCAGAAATCATACTCTGAAACCAGCTTTTTGAGTTTTTATTAAGTAGCATCCTATGAATTCAGTTATTGGCCTGGGAGCTGTCTGTAAATTAGTGTCGCCTACATGACTAACCTATTTTGTTGATTGACTATCAGAAATCATACTTTGAAACCAGATTTTTGAGTTTTTATAAAGTAGCATCCTATGACTTCAGTTATTGGCCTGGGAGAAGCCTTTGAATTAATGTCGCCTATATGACTAGCCTATTATGTTGTTTGACTACCAGAAATCATACCCTGAAACCAGATTTTTGAGTTTTCATAAAGTAGCATCCTATGAATTCAGTTATTGGCCTGGGACCTGTCTGTGAACTATTGTCGCCTATATGACTAGCCTATTTTGTTGATTGACTTCCAGAAGTCCTACTCTGAAACCAGATTTTTGCGTTTTTATAAAGTAGCATCCTATGAATTCAGTTATTGGACTGGGAGCTGTCTGTGAACTAGTGTCGCCTATATAACTAGAGTGGCGACACCTAAAGGATGTCACATGAAAGAATGAGTGAAATGAATAGAAATTGTTTTTTTTTCTCAGAAAAACGCATTTGTGGATACCTAGATATAATAGAGGTTGCTAGAAGAGTTGCCGAGAATGTCATAGTAGCTAACCCGCGTTACCTTTTGGAAAAGTACACACGTACAAATCGCGTCCTTCAATGTTTTTTTATCTCATGTCTCGGCTTAAATTGGGGGAGCTTAAACTTGTCCAAAATAAAAAAGACTGAATACTTCACTTAGTGATACAAGCACCAAATTTGGCTCACATGTTCCTAAGAGTATAGTACCATTTTCAAAAGAGATGGTATCCATCATGAAAAACCAACATGGCTGCCATTTTCCAAGATGGTCACGATCTCTATAGACGAAAAAAAATCGGAAACAGCCTGTGAAATACTTTGAAACATGTTTGTCAAAATTTGGTGATTATATTTCAAAGGCTTTTTTCCGATTTTTTTCTTCTAAAGAGAAGGCGGTCATCCTGGAAAAGGACAGCCATGTTGGTAATTCATGGCGGGTACCATGTGTTTTGAGGACAGTTTACTCCGAGGAATATTTGTGCCAAATTTTGTGCTTATATCTTTAAGAGAAGGGTTTTCTCAATATTCACTACCTATTATACTAGAGATGGCAGCCATCATCGAAAAATGCAGTCATGTTAGTTTTTTTATGGTGGATACCATATGTTTTAAAAATAGAATACTTTGAGGAGCATCTGTGCGAATTTTGATGCTTGTATCTAGAAAAAAAGTATTTTTTTCTGATCTTTTTCCTGTGGAGATGGGGGCCATCCTATAAAATGTCAGTCATGTTGGATTTTCATGATGGATACCATTTGTTTTGAAAATGGTATACTCTGTGGAATATTTGTGCCAAATTGGTGCTTTTGTCACAAAGTATTCTTGGATAAGCTTCCCCACTATAATACTAAAATGAGATGAAATGCACCATATGCGCCTTTGAAAGGGTCATGCATTTCGATCCAGTTATAACTCGGTCTATACCAAACACTCATGAAAATTTGTGATGCCTTTTTGCAGAAAACACTTGTAACAGACAGACACACGAAATGCTTGCCCTTTCAGGGCATTAAAATGTAGAAGTGCAACTTCGTTTATTTTTGGACCCTGTTCTGGGGTGCATTGTGAGACGCTTTATCACTTGCTTTCTTTAAAAGAGTCCAAGGTTTAAACTTTTGACAGTCATTTAAGGGTTTTCAGATGTACATGTACATAAGACAAAGTTTTTATTGAAAAATCTAGCCTTCTGAATGATCAACTATAAGCTGAAATTGACCCATTCCCACACAGCAAAAATTTGGACTGTTTCAATTTTAAAGCTGCAGTAGATAATAAATTATTGATAATCAGTGTATTGTGTAGCATATATGATATTTGGGCAAAAGGAGTACCAGCATTTTCTTCTGTTGCCTCAATCAGGGTGTCCACCGTTTGAGCAAAGCAAAATTCCCTGACTTTTCCGTGACTTTTCCCTGACTAAAATCAAATTCCCCTTACTTATGTTTACCGTATTTTGCACGTTAATTTATGAAAATGTTGGCTTCCTCTACCCCTACAACCAACCCTTTCCACCTCTAACTTTAATAACTGTAACTGTATTACTATTTTGTATGAATATTTTTATGCCCCCGTATCGAGAGATCGGGGGCATATTGTTTTACTCGTGTCCGTCTGTCTGTCCGTCCGTCCGTCTGGGTTGACAGAGACATGCTTATGCTTCGAAATTATTTGAAAAAAGCATGCTTCTGCTTCGTTTTTTCTTATGAGACTCCCCTAAGTGACAGTCCCATAAGAAAATGTCTATAACAGATGGAAATTACCTCTGTGTCATTTCTAGCCACTACTCTAAAACTGCAGCACAAGTAAGCGTCGAAGGTATGGACATATTGAAATGTCCGTGCATGTAGTTTAGGGTCCATATGAATGGACATTCTTATAAAAAATTGCCAGACTGGTTTAAAAGTCATGGTGCATCAGAGGCATGACAAGCTTCATGATTTCATATAAACAAGCGCTCAACCGATACTGAAAATCGATAACCAGTCTAGCCAAGTACCCCCTAGCCACACTTCCTGTTACAAGTTACAACTGAAAATTCTTAGTAAGTTTTTAGCACTGTGTATCAAAAGGTTTCATCAGTAATTCACTCAGATTTGGTTATCTATTTGATGATTTATTGTTTTAACTGTTTCTTGCTCTTGAGAAATGAAGAAACAATAGTAAAAAACTAAATGTCATGGGTTTTCGTGATGTAAACAAAGAAATGATCATATATTCTTAGTAAGTTTTTAGCACTGTGTATCAAAAATTTTCATCAGTAATTCACTCAGATTTGGTTATCTATTTGATGTTTTATTGTTTTAACTGTTTCTTGCTCTTGAGAAATGAAGAAACAATAGTAAAAAACTAAATGTCATGGGTTTTCGCGATGTAAATAAAGAAATGATCAACATAGATGGCAGGGAAATTTAAAGCTGCATTTGATCAAAGACCCATAAATTTGGGCCAAATATCCTTGAAAACTGAAAATTCTGATTTTGAATTCAAAGAAATTCCTTTCTACAACTTCTAGTTAACTTTCAAGAATAAGATGACTTGGGGGCGTGAGAGTATTGAAGATTTGACTGAAATAGTTGTAAATAACTGATTATGTAATATGAAAATAGGCATGGCCTAAATACGGACGAAGCAAACAGAAATCTGTATCTCTTTTCTCGCCGAAACCTTTTCCAGAAAACGAGATCTATCTAATTTAGTCACATTCCTACACGCACCGTTTTGAACATATTAGGTAGATCCAAACTTTGACTGGTCTAAAATGAATGTTTTGCGTCTTTTCAAATAAGGACCATGTAGTTTATCCAAACAAGACTTAGCTTTAGGGGTGTTCCAAATTGCGTAGGGAAAAATTGAAACAAAACAAGAACATGTTTTCCAGCATTTCATCATTTTGCATAATGTTTTGTGCAATATTGACACAAAGTACTGTAATTCTTTATCAACACCGGTTGTGTAGTTCAAATGAAAATCTGGTGTAAACTTTTGGTCGTTTTGGAAAGGATTGAACATTGGGTTAACTAACAGGCGGGCAGACGGTAGGTAACCATCCTGCTGATTTCAACATTTTCTCCCGCCATGTCTATGATTTTCGAAGGTTCACATCGCAGCGACTATACGCAAAAATGAAATATAGAAATTAAATGAGCGGGGATCTGGAAAAACGTCCTTCATAGCATTTTTCAAAATTGAGTTTCAAGATCGGCATGTTGTCAAATGGAGTCAAATTTGCTTCAATGCTGCTCTCTTTAAGTTACTACAAGTCATGAAGAAGCTATTGGAGAACAAAATGGATCTTGATCAGACTCTGCGTATGCACAGGCTGATCTGGATCTATGTTGGGCTCAAAAGCCTTAAGGAACATTTTTTCAGATCCTGGCTCAAATGTTTTCGGGGAGTAAAGAGGCATGGAGAAGTAGACCTACACTATCATTTCGCTTTTCACCTCAATGATTTTCAGCATTGCCTTCCATGGACAATAATTGAAGCTGCCTAGCAGTATGACCTGTAACATCTTTCACTCTTTCAAAAAATATTTACCGTTCCAATTTGATTGCAGACGACAAAACGCAATTTAATGAAAATAGGATTTGTTTAGCCCTTTCCCAAACAGCAAGATTTTGGGGTGATCCTTTTCAAAAACTGCCACAAATGACAAAATAGAAGATATCAAAGATAAAATTTGTGTAAAATATGACATAGAAAATATTGAGACCAAAGGAGAAACTGCTGGTTATCAGCAGTTTCTTCTTTTGTTTCAATATTTTCCCAAGCCTTTTCTATTGGAGGCGTCAAAACCAGGTCTTGTTTGGGAAAGGGTTGAAATGTAACAAAGAAAATATTGAGGCAAAGGAAAATTTTTATCGGCATTTTCTTCTTTTGTTATAACGTCTTCACATGCCCTTTCAAATTCTTTAATGGACGTTGTTTGAAACCAAATCTGGAAAATTGTTAACAATGTAAATTTATATGTACTTTGGATGATGCTAGACTTTGGAGGGAACATTTACTCCCGGACTGGAATACAGCTTGGAATAAGAGGACAGATAAAAGACTGTGGACGGTCTTAAAACTCAAATCTCCACACTGACTGAGTTTTACCAATTTAAATAATTTTGATTCAACCCTTCCCCAAACTAAAATTTTACTGGTGGTCCAATTGGAAATAGGTGGCAGGTGTCAAACAAATGTTCATAAAAACAGGATTCGTGAACACTATAGAATAATAAATATTGAGTCAAAAAGAAAAAAATTGTGGTTATCAGCAATTTCTTCTTTTGTCTTAATATTTTCCTTAGCAATTTCTATCAGGGAAATCAAAACCAGGTGTTGTTTGGGAGGTGGTTAATGTGTTTACCAAACACATGTCAACTGATACTAAGTATGAGAAGAACAAATCAAATAAATATTCAAAAATTCATTTTAATTTTCATAAACAAGAATGCCATTTTAGCTGGTAACTTTAAGCATTTTAACCCTTTCCCAAACGACAAAATTTAGACTTTTCGAATTTAAAAGCTGTCGACAAAATTTAGACTTTTCAGATTTAAAAGCTGTTGCAGAAGACAAATTGGTTTAAATCCATATGGAATGTGTGTGTGTATTATAGCTTTGAAGATATTGAGGCAAAAGGAGAAAATGCTGATTATAAGCATTTTTTTCTTTTGCCTCAATGTTTTCCCACGCCTTTTCTATGAGGGACTTTTCTATGAGGGACGCCATCTATTGCGATAACATACAATGTTATTGTTACATTATGTTTTTGGGTGTCTGCACAATATCTCACTTAACCCATAACCGAACTATAAGATTCTAAGCTTTTCCAAATTGAAAGAAGTTGCAGACGAAATATTCAATGTTATGATTTTTTTAATTTATATGTACAACTCTTAGGTAGAAAACATTGAGGAAAATGAAAAAAAGTAACAAGCAATTTCTTCATTTACCAAACTGTTTTCCCAATCATTTTACTTGAATGTCTATACTTGAATATTGTAAACAATACTGTATGGGCCTAAAATAATCCACAAATAGCACAATCAAGTCAATTAGCCAAAGTTTGAACATCTTTTTAAACACCAGTCATTGAGTTGGCAATCATCATTGTGCTCATAATCTTCATTCATCTGTACACCTCATTGATCAACCTGCAATGATACAAAAGTAACAAATGAAAGTATATACAGCATCCTCCTGCTGCTTTTGGAAACATTATCCATGTTAAAAAGGGAACTATAAAAATCCTTTTCCTACTTTGCCCTGAGCCCTAGGTGACTTGAACATTTTTGAAAATGGTTTTAACTCTTTAACAACCAAATTTTAGAACAAAATACTGAGAAAAAAGGAAATAATGCAGATAAACAATTCCTTCTTTTTTCTCAATGTTCTTACAAACTTTTTTCTACCATGGACATCAACTTCAGGTCTTGTTTAACCCATTATAACACAATGATACCTTTTGACACCCTACACAATAGCAGCTTTGGAAAACACTGAGGAAAAAAAGAAATTGCTGGTTACAAGCAATTTCTTCATTTTCCATAATGTTTTTTTTTACCAAAAGATACAATTTCATTCACTTGAAATTGTTATCTGCAACATCTTTGAATTAGGGCCAATATAAAAATTTGCCATCTGGTAAAGGGTTAAGAAAGGGTTAAATAAAAAAGATACTGTACAGTGTATATCATATGATGTTCATATGACACTGTTGGTCATGGTGCTGAGATTTTAGATTAGATTTATTGGGGTTTAACACCATTTTAAATTGCTGTAATGGTCATATTGTGGCAGATGGAGCATATAACCAGGGATTCCTGGTATTTCTCTCACTAATACAACCACAATATCCAAACAGAGCCTCCAGATGCTCTCTTACATAGATGATTCACATCTGTAATTGGTGAGGGACAAATGACTTTGTCAAATGTCAGAGTGAATACAGACTGAGCCGGGGTTTGAACTCACGGCCCCTAGATTGACAGACGCCAACATTACTGATTGAGCTATCAGGGCTCAGCCATCAAAATTCTAGGATGACACAGGCAATTTGTGTGTAGAGCTAAAACTTACATTGGAGGAAAAAAGAGAGCTTGTCCCTTTTAATAATCAGAATTTTATTTTCCTCTTGTTTTGTTATCTGGAAATTCTGAACATTTTCAATTTAAAACTGTTTTTTTAATTTAACATGATGCAGCAGAAGCCAAATTGTTGCAAATGCCTAGCCTCACCTGACTTTCTATCCCAAAAGTTATGCACCAATGACCATTGTTAATGTACACCAGAATTTAAGTCGGGTCATTCACCTTGGTTTGTTTTCTGCATTTCTGAAAAGATAATGTAATCATATCATTCATGATATAAATTCATAATATTATCTAGATAAAAAATCTACCCTTTCCAATACAGATCTGGTTTTGACAGTCAATGAAGAAAAGGCTTGCAACATTGAATCAAAATAAGAAAACGCTACATGTATATATACAGCCTTTTCACATTTCTCATATCACACTTATTCCTATAAACCTCCATTTTATTGTCTGCATCCAGCATCTTTCAGATTCAGATTGGACTACCAAGATGTTTTGCCATTTGGGAATGGGTTGATACACATACTGACAAAAAGCACTGCTATGAGTGATAATGAGTTTTTTTTTGTATTTATAAATAAGAACAACATTGTGACAACATTGTGACAAAGCTGCGGAATTATACAAAAATGGATTTATAAATTTCTTCTTTTCTTATGAATATTAAGCTCACATCCAAAATTATTTCTTCTTTTCTCAAAACGTTTTATTCTTATTTTCAAAACACAAATTATGCCTACATCTAAAATAAAATCAATCATTTAGTGATAATTTAACCCCACCAAGATACGATTTTTTGACCTCCTTTTCAGAAATAGTATCGGAAAAAATTAAACGAAAATAAGAAAATCCCGGTGGTCAGCACTCAGCAATAGATCTATTTCCATGCCATTTACGAGTTCTACATCCTGTTGACATTGATTTTCTTTTCTCACCTCCAACAATGTTCAAATGGGAACAGTCCATGAGTCTAGATTTAAACTCAGCTGTTTGGAAAGTGGAATGATATCTTTTGCTGGGTCGATATTTATTTGGGACGAAAGTCAAATTCTACTTAATCCTTTTCTATGTTGTTGAAATAGTATTTAAAACATATTTAACTGCATAGGATAGGAAGTTCACTTACTCTGAGTTGTATTCAAGACTGATAACAGTGGTCGCCGCTGCATTTTGGAGTGCAGACGAAACAAGATGGCCGTCATAGGAAATCGTGTTACTATGTTAGTCAGTGCGCGTGACGTAGTTAGACTGGTTATCAAACCTCTGAATTCGGGACCGGTAAAAGGCAAACGGAAGTAGATAAAAGACCCTCACAGTCGACTGTCCGAGGCGTTCCGAATGCTCCATAAAAAATAAACAAAGATGGCGTATTTTTCGTTGAACGGTATATTGATTTGAATGATTGAATCTGTTGATTTCAATGATTCTATTTTTTTTAATTTTATGCGTAACATATAGTCGGCCTTCGCCGGGGCCTTCGGCCCCGGACTTCGTCCGTATAATGTTCATTTAATTATGCCCCCTTTCGAATAAAATGGGGGTATATTGTTTTGCAAGTGTCGGTCGGTCGGTCGGTAGGTCGGACGGTAGGTCGGTCTGTCCGTAGACCAAACCTTGTCCGGAGCATAACTCAAAAAGTATTAAAGGTAGAATCATGAAACTTTACAGGTGGATAGATCTCATTATGGAGAGGTGCATTGCACAAGAACCGTAACTCTGCTGATCAAATTTTTTGAGTTATTGCCCTTTGTTGATTTTCAAACTTGATTCTTGTCTGGAGCATAACACAAAAACCATGTTAGGTAGAATTATGAAACTTTACAGGTGAATAGATCTCATTATGGAGAGGTGCAGTGCACAAAAACCGTAACTCTGCCGATCAAATTCTTGGAGTTATTGCCCTTTGTTGATTTTTAAACTTGATTCTTGTCCGGAGCACAACTAAAAAAGTATGTAAGGTAGAATCATGAAACTTTACAGGTGAATAGATTTTATTATGGACAGTTGCAGTGCACAAGAACCGTTACTCTGTCAATCAAATTCTTGGAGTTATTGCCCTTTGTTGATTTTTACACTTAATTCTTAACCTTGCCTATATCTCATGTCCTTTTACACATACAGCCTTGATATCTCACATATAGATACCTCCTATCAACATCGTTCACATTAAACTATGACCTTGTGACCTTGACCTTAGAGTTTGACCTACTTTAAAAAAAATAATCCCGGCATATATCTCATGACCATTTACAAATACAGCCTTCATATTTCACATATGGACACATCTTACCAAGTCCTTTCACAATTGACCATGACCTTGGACTTTGTGACCTTGACCTTGGAGTTTGACCTATATTTAAAAAACTTTAACCTGGTCGATATATCATGTCCTTTTACACATACAGCCTTGATATTTGACACATGAAAACCTCCAACCAAGACCTATCACATAGGACTATGACCTTGGACCTTGTGGCCTTGACCTTGGAGTTTGACCTACTTTTAAAAAAATTAAACTGGGCCTATATCTCATGTGCTATTACACATACAGCCTTGGTATTTCACACATGGACACATCTTACCAAGACCTTTCACATTTGACCATGACCTTGGACCTTGTGACATTGACCTTGGACTTTGACCTACTTTTAAAAAAAACTTTTACCTAGCTGATATATCATGTCCCTTTACACATACAGCCTTGATATTTGACACATGGACACCTACGACCATGACCTTTCACATTTGACCATGACCTTGGACCTTGTGACCTTGACATTGGTGTTTGACCTACTTTTATAATACTTTAACCGGGCCTATATTTCATGTCATTTTACACATAAAGCCTTGATATTTCACACATGGTCTCTTCCAACCAAGACATTTCTTTTTTGACCATGCCCTTGGACCTTCATCTTGGAGTTTGACCTACTTTTGAAAAAACTTAAAGTAAGGTGCCAGCCTAAAAAACTTTTTTCTAACTTTCCGACATTATGAGAATCCTTTCTATGCACAGTACATAGCCATGTATCTTAATCTCCAAATATTTGTAGTTTTTGTGTAATTAGGGTTTAAACTGCGGTTTTACACCTGTCCAGTGTGTGCTTCCCCGATAAAAATCTGTTATCTCCAGAAAAGCTGGTGACGTCACAACCTGAACAGATAGAGTAGATCGTCTGCTTAGGCTATGGAGAAAGAAGGAAAATTCCTTAATTTAACCAGCTATTTCTGGCGTTCATGCGTTTCATACCCTTTAGGGTCTTTTATTCATTGATCAAGGGTTAACTAATACAATCATAATTCGAGTTGTTATTGTCCAGCAGAGAATCTGGGGTCGCTAGCGGCGACGGTAGGACAAGGTCACTTCAGAACGACGAACGGTGATAAAAAAGAGTATAAATTTAAATAAAATTGGCATTTATGCAGGCCCGTAGGAACAGGGGGGGGGCTAGGGGGGGGGCTGAGCCCTCCCAAAGTTGGCCAAAAATGCCAAATTTTCTTAATTTTACTCTTTAAATTTTGGGAAAATCCCAATTAGCCCCCCACCCCGCCTTATATTCAGGATAGGGTCTTTAGCCCCCCCCCCTATGAAATTGTTTCCTACGGGCCTGTAAATATGTACGATTGAAGAGTGTCAAAATGCTAGCGTAAGACAAACTGAGCATAAAATACAGTTGATACTCGTTATCTCGACATCCGATTAGTCGAATGCATATATGATTAAGACGAAGTAAAATATGGCTTTGACATCTTTGACAGAAAATAGAAAAGTAAAGCCAAAGTATTTTAGGTAACCATAGTCATCGCAGTAAAGCATGCAAAGTGAAGATATTGCTTGTTTGAATGTAGAACAATTTGTTTTCTTTTTCTATCATATGACAAAAAGGTAAATTAAATTTATACTCATTATGTAGGATGTCTTGATTTAAAATGACGTAGCTCTACAACTTGCTTATTATTTACATCAATTAATCCTTTTACAAACGACACATTTCCCGAATGGCCCAAAACCATTGGTGCTGAAGACGACAAAATGAATATTACGAATGTCGGAAATGTGTATATTTAAAGTGACATTTCACGATTATTTTTACATAATTTTACTTTTATTCTATCTGAAAGAGCACCTTTTCTTATGAAAATTCTGAAAATTTCAAGCCAAAATATTGAACCGTTTACGAGAAATATATATTTTTGTGCTAAAATTAAACAAATTGTTGTGGACAACAGTTCAGAATTATATAGAATTTGTCATTTCCTTGTCAACTTTAAAGGCATATTGTTCGCTTATAAATAACAACTTTAAAAAACTGATAGCATTTCTACGCATTAGAATTAACAATCTTTGCATCAAGACATACTTTGAAAAAATAAAATAAATGTGAAATGTCACTTTAAGCATGGAAATCAATATGAGAAAAGGGAAATATTGGTAACCAACATTTTAGATTGTTCTCTTATTTCTTTCTTCAGTGACCAGGAACATCAAAACCAGGTATAATCAGTGTTGTTCTGAAAGAGTTAAAGTTTTCTCAAAACAGCAAATTTGCGTGAGTCCAAATTTATTTTTTTTCCATAAAGGGCTTATAATAGATTCACTATTAAACGAGAATAATTTCAGTTGTTTTGATAAAGCAGTTCAACTGTAATAATTCTCGTTTAATAGTGAATCTATTATAATTTTGGCGTTCTTTATAGGAATTGTTTGGGAAAAGAATGGGAAAAAGAAGAAATATAAGAGAACCAGCATTTTCTCCTTTTGACTCAATATGTATTCTGTAATAATGAATACAAACCCTTTCTCTATCAACAGTCATTATGTTGTCTGCAGCACCTTTATAATTAACCCTTTCCCAAACAAGACCTGGTTTTGACGTCCCTAATAGAAAAGGTTTGGGAAAATATTGAAACAAAAGAAGAAACTGCTGATGACCAGCAGTTTCTCCTTTTGTCTCAATATTTTCTATGCCATATTTTACACGAATCCTATCTTTAATAACATCCATTTTGTCATTTGTAGCGGTTTTTGAAGTTGATCGCCCTAAAATTTTGACGTTTGGGAGAGGATTAAGAAAGTCTGGTTATTCGCATTTTATAAAAGGCATTAAAATAAAAAGGTTAAGGTAGGATTGAAGGCTAAACAAATGTGTAAAATGAGTTTTGGTCATAGTTTGTTTTTAAATGAAACAGACAGGTTCATCTCTTCTGTCTATGATTTTTACCAAATTGTTGGTTTTAAAGCTATGAATGTTCTTATTTCCACAATAATTGGCTACACATCATAGTGCTGTTTCACTTCATTTGCCTACTCTGCCTCCTCTTGGCATAATTACGGGAGATTATCTTTAAAACAAAGAAAATCTGCATCCAACACCTGTTTACATTAAGTTTATAATGCAGGAAAAGTACAATGTGTTCAGGACATGACGTCATACGGCTTTATTGCCCAAATCGTTTCCGCACTCGCTAATGGGATTTTTCCGTTTGCACACCTGTGCTAATAAAAGCCAAACTGGACATCAATGAGAATTCGCAAAAGCCAAACTGTACATAAAAAAGCATAATAAATCAGGAAATGTATACAGATAGAAATGCAATTTAGGCTGGCACCTTACTTTAAACTAGGCCTATATCTCATGTCCTGTTACCTATACAGTCTCGATATTTTACACATGGACACCTCCTACCAAGACATTTCACATTTGACCATAACCTTGGCATGTGTGACCTTGACCTAGGAGTTTGACATACTTTTAGAAATATTTAACCTGGCCTTTATCTTATGTTCTATTACAACTACAGCCTTGATATTTCGCACCTCCTACCAAGACCTTTCACTTTTGACCATGACCTTGAATAATGCAACCTTGACCTTGGAGTTTGACCTACTTTTAAAAACTTTAACCAGGCATATATATCATGTCCTTTTACACCTACAGCCTTGATATTTCACACATGGACACCTCCAAACAAGACCTTTCACATTTGACCATGACCTTGGCATTTGGCCTACTTTTAAAAACTTTAACCTTGTCTATATTTCAGTTTACTTTTACATACAAAGCCTTGATATTTCACATATGGACACCTACTACCAAGACCTTTCATATTTGGCCATGACCTTGGACCTTGTTACCTTGACCTTGGACTTTGACCTACATCAAATGTAGGCCCTTTAGGGGGCATATATGTTTTACAAACATCTCTTGTCATATTCATGGGTCAAAGTTTTCCGGAGAATTATTTGGGAAAAACCCTGACACAGCATGCTCGGCATTTTGTGAATCCTGTGGGGAAACGATGCATTACAAGTCGAGTGGGGAAAATGCAGAAGATTCTTATCATAGGAAGACCTTGAGAAAAGTGCAATCAAACCAAGTAAGAACCTTTCCTTTATCTGTCTAGGCGGAGAAAGGTGGTACTGTGAACGCTCGAGCTTGCCAAGGGTGATAGTTCACCAAATATGAGTCACTTTACCCTTCCCACCTTTTTTCCACTCTGTCACAGATTACTATATCTAATATACAGTTGCACAAGACACTCTGTCCAACAAATGTATTAGTCACAGAAGATGTCCATATTTGACAAGTTGCACAAGTCATTTTGTCCAAAAAATATTTAACAGTCACAGAAGATGTCCATATCTAACAAACAGTTGCACAAGACACTCTGTACAACAAATGTTAGTCACACAAGATGTCCATTTCTGTCTAAAGTTGCACAAGTCAATCTGTCCAACAAATGTCTTACAGTCACAGAAGATGTCAATAATCTTTCAATTTACAGGCCTCCTGGATTCTGCTTTACGTTATCTTTATACAAAGAGAAGAAAATGCATTGTCTGTATAACAATTTATTTGTGCACAAGAATGTTCACTGGCGTAGGAAGAGGGGACAAGATGGGCCAGCCCCCTACCCCTAATAATTTAGAAGGGGGCAGCATATCCTCTCCCCCCCATTATACACCCATACTTAAACATTTGACCACCCCCAATATTATAAACCTTCCTACGCCTCTGATGTTTACACTGAACATAATACACACTTATGTGACTCCCAAACAACTTTTCTTGTGTGACTGTCACAGAAGTGCGGTGCAGTGCGAACACATTTTTGATGTGTCACACAAGTAACATAAATTGCAACACAAGCAACGTTGGCACACAAGCATGCCGCCATAGGTCCGTCTGTCCGTCCGTCTGTCCGAAAACTTAACCTTGGCCTTTTCTCCAAAAGTATTTGACATACAAAGCTCAAATTTGGTATGCAACTTCCTTTTAATGATATCTATCTGTTCCATGCAATTTGACTTTCCTCAAGGTCATCCCTTAACCCTTATCAACCCTTTACTCTACGAAAACTTAACCTTCTACTCCGAAAACTTAACCTTTGCCTTTTGTCCAAAAATATTTGACATACAAAGCTCAAATTTGGTATGCAACTTCCTTTCAATGATCTCTATCTGTTCCATGCAATTTGACCTTTCTCAAGGTCATCCGTTAACCCTTATCAACCCTTTACTCTACGAAAACTTAACCTTTTACTCCGAAAACTTAACCTTTGCCTTTTCTCCAAAAGTATTTGACATACAAAGCTCAAATTTGGTATGCAACTTCCTTTTAATGATATCTATCTGTTCCGTGCAATTTGACTTTCCTCAAGGTCATCCCTTAACCCTTATCAACCCTTTACTCTACGAAAACTTAACCTTCTACTCCGAAAACTTAACCTTTGCCTTTTGTCCAAAAATATTTGACATACAAAGCTCAAATTTGGTATGCAACTTCCTTTCAATGATCTCTATCTGTTCCATGCAATTTGACCTTTCTCAAGGTCATCCGTTAACCCTTATCAAGCCTTTACTCTACGAAAACTTAACCTTTTACTCCGAAAACTTAACCTTTGCCTTTTCTCCAAAAGTATTTGACATACAAAGCTCAAATTTGGTATGCAACTTCCTTTTAATGATATCTATCCGTTCCAAGCCATTTGAGCATCCTCAAGGTCATCCCTTAACCCTTAATAACCCTTTACTCCACGAAAACTTAACATTCTAGAAAAATGGCCATTTCGGGGGCATTTGTGTTTCACAAACACATCTTGTTTTCTTTTTTTTTCTTTTTCTTCATACATATATAATGCATGTTTTATGAACTTAACCAATACTGCTGGGTGTGGGTTTTGAAAGAAGATGCATGTCAAAATGGACAAAAAACACAAATTCATCCACCAATTTTTCAAAATTCCCTGACTTTTGCTTAAACTGTAAAATTCCCTGAACAATTCCAAAATTCCCTGACAATTCCCTGACCTTGAAAAAATATTTTTCTCCTGACTTTTTCCCTGACCGTGGACACCCTGTCAATGTTTTTCAAAACTTTTGCTTTGGGATGACAAAAGCAGAGGCGTGTTTTTTAGAGCGAGATTTTTTTAGACTTTTTAAGATGTTTTAGATAAAGCGTTTTTAAGAACAAGACTCTGACGAGATGTTCCAAATGCTCCATTACCTGCCAATGTTCTCTGTTCGGTTCTGAGTTTGAAAGAAAAAAAAAATATTGCGAAACAAGATGTGTTGGTGAAACACAAATGCCCCCGAAATGGTCATTTGTGTAAAATGTTAAGTTTTGGTAGAGTAAAGGGTTGATAAGGGTTAACGGATGACCTTGGGAACGGTCAAATTGCATGGAATAGATATTGAAAGGAAGTTGCATACCAAATTTGAGCTTTGCTTGTCAAATACTTTAGGAGAAAAGGCAAATGTTAAGTTTTCGGACCGACGGACGGACAGACAGACAGACACAAGTAAAACAAGAGATGTTTGTAAAACATATATGCCCTCTCAAGGGCCTACATTTGATGTAGGTCAAAGTCCAAGGTAAAGGTCACAAGGTCCAAGTTCATGGTCAAATATGAAATGTCTTAGTAGGAGGTGTCCATGTGTGAAATATCAAGGCTGTATATGTAAAAGTAAAATTAAATATAGGCCAAGTTAAAGTTTTTAAAAGTAGGCCAAATGCCAAGGTCAAGGTCCAAGGTCAGGGTCAAATGTGAAAGATCTTGGTTGGAGGTGTCCATGTGTGAAACATCAAGGCTGTAGGTGTAAAAGGATATGATATATATGCCCGGTTTATGTTTTTTTTAAAGTAGGTCAAACTCCAAGGTCAAAGTTGCAAAATTCAAGGTCATGGTCAAATGTGAAAGGTCTTGGAAGGAGGCATCTATGTGTCAAATGTCAAGGCTGTAGGTGTAAAATGACATAAGATAAAGGCCAGGTTAAAGATTTTTGAAAATATGTCAAACTCCAAGGTCAAGGTCACACAGGCCAAGGTCATGGTCAAATGTGAAAGGTCTTGGTAGGAGGTGTCCATGTGTAAAATATCGAGACTGTATAGGTAATAGGACACGAGATATAGGTCTAGTTTAAAATTTTCAAAAGTAGTTCAAACTCCAAGGTTAAGGTCCAATGTCGTGGTCAAAAGTGAAATGTCTTGGTTGGAAGTGACAATGTGTGAAATATCAAGGCTGAATGTGTAAAATGACATGAAATATAGGCCAGGTTAATGTATTATAAAAGAAGGTCAAACACCAAGGTCAAGGTCACAAAGTCCAAGGTCATTGTCAAATGTGAAAGGCCTTGGTCGTAGGTGTCCATGTGTCAATTATCAAGGTTGTATGTATAAAAGGACATGATATATCGGCCAGGTTAAATTTTTTTCAAAGGTCAAATTCCAAGGCCAGGGTCACAAGGTCCAAGGTCATAGTCATATGTGATAGGTCTTGGTCTGATGTTTCCATGTGTCAAATATCAAGGCTGTATGTGTAAAAGGACATGATATATCGGCCAGGTTAAAGTTTTTTTTAAAGTAGGTCAAACTCCAAGGTCAAGGTCTTATGGTCCAAGGCCATGGTCAATTGTGATAGGTCTTGGTAGGAGGTGTCCATGTGTGAAATATCAAGGCTGTATGTGTAATAGGTCATGAGATATATGCCCTGTTTAATTTTTTTTAAAGTTGGTCAAACTCCAAGGTCAAGGTCACAAGGTCCAAGGTCATGGTCAAATGTGAACGATGTTGATAGGAGGTATCCATGTGTGAGATATCAAGGCTGTAGGACTGTAAAAGGACATGAGATAAAGGCAAGGTTAAGAATAAAGTGTAAAAATCAACAAAGGGCAATAACTCCAAGAATTTGATCGGCAGAGTTATGGTTCTTGTGCACTGCACCTCTCCATAACGAGATCTATCCACCTGTAAAGTTTCATGATTCTACCTTACATAGTTTTTGAGTTGTGCTCCAGACAAGAATCAAGTTATAAAATCAACAAAGGGCAATAACTCAAAAAATATGATCGGTAGAGTTATGGTGTTTGTTCTTGTGCATTGCACCTCTCCATAATGAGATCTATCCACCTGTAAAGTTTCATGATTCTAACTAACATACCTTTTGAATTATGCTCCGGAGTCTGGACAAGAATCAAGTTTGAAAATCAACAAAGGGCAATAACTCCAAAAATTCGATCAGCAGAGTAACGGTTCTTGTGCACTGCACCTCTCCATAATGAGATCTATCCACCTATGAAGTCTCATGATTCTACCTTATATACTTTTTGAGTAATGCTCCGGGCAAGAATCAAGTTATAAAATCAACAAAGGGCAATAACTCAAAAAAATTGATCAGCATAGTTATGGTTCTTGTGCACTGCACCTCTCCATAATGAGATCTATCCACTTGTAAAGTTTCATGATTCTACCTAACATACCTTTTGAATTATGCTCCGGAGTCTGGACAAGAATCAAGTTTGAAAATCAACAAAGGGCAATAACTCCAAAAATTTGATCGGCAGAGTAACGGTTCTTGTGCACTGCACCTCTCCATAATGAGATATATCCTCCTATGAAGTCTCATGATTCTACCTTTACTTTTCGAGTTACGCTCCGGACAACGTATGGCCTACGGACAGACAGGACGCCCACCGACCTACAGACGAACCGACTGACACTTGCAAAACAATATACCCCCATTTTTTCGAAAGGGGGCATAACAATATGCCCTGTTCTTTCGATACGGGGGCATAAAAAGGAGAAAAATGACCCCAAACCTTACATGGGCATAATATGGGGTTGTTTTACGATCTAACTCCGTGTGTTAAGGGCGAAAAGGATGCTTCGGACAAAAAATGAAAAACATGAATTTCATAAAAATTAAATAAATATAGAGAAAATAAAAATATAATTAGTTTATTCAAATTAAAGTAAACTTTTAAAGCTGATCAATTTGAAATCAGTTGCATATGACAAAATAATTGATTTCAAAAGTGGGAAATATGTTAGTAATAGCATTTGAACATTGATGGAAAAGGGAAAAAGCTGAGTTTCAGCAATTTCTTCTTTTCTCTCAATATTTCATGATCCTTTCACTGATTTGCAAATGGATGCCTTTACAATGGTATGGGCACTATCAAACCTTGATTAACAGACCTGAGACCTGAATATTATAGTGTTTTTCAAGCGATTATGTAGTATAACATTATAGGAAAAGAAGAAATTGCTCAAAAAGTGGAAATTCTCCTTTTAGTAAAGTATTTTTTACATTTTAGACGGAACATTTCATCAAAGAAATGTAGTAAAAAAGATGATTTATTATAAATTGCTCAATTCAGCCATTTTGTCTCCTTTGTCAACAATATTTCAATTAAGATGTATAGATCTAGTGTCAATTTATGCCAAAATCTGGATATCTCAAGGTAATTCCATACCCCATGTGACTTTGACATAACAAGACTTAGTGTCAATTGCATATTGCAAAAACTTGGTGCTATAACATTTTGACCTCAAGATTGCTCCCAGAAACTCCCACCTGCTGGATCACGCCACAAAATAAGCATCATGCCAGTTGCTCTGCCAATTGACCTATAGGAGTTTGTAAAGATCTGGAACCTCAGCTTCCAAAAGTAACTTCAGTCAACACTGGATGTGTCAAAGTCAATGGGCCTTTCAAAATATCCTAAGGCATCTAAACTTTGAAACATTTACTTATCTGAAACCCTTTTCCGAAAAACAAAATAAAGACTATTTCAATTTGAAAGCCACTGCTGATGATGAATTTGTAATAACAAGATTGAGTTTCATGTACAATTTGTCACAGTAAATATTGAGGCAAAAGTAGGAAATGCTGGTGCTGGAAAATATCAGCATTTTCTTCTTTTGCCTAAAATTTTCACAAGCCTCATTTACTAGAGATGTAAATCAGGACCTGGTTTCTCGAAAAAATTGAAGTACATTCTCATGAGAGCATGTTCAACTTCAAAGGAATACTCTCCAGCGTTGAAGGGTATTCGAATGAAGTTCACATGGATTGCCTTACGATTTGAGCACTGTGCTCAGATTTGAGCATGAGAACGTACTAAGAGTATTTTCGAGAAACCAGGCCCCGGTTTCTCGAAAAAACTTAAGTATATTCTCATGAGAACATGCTCAACTTCAAAGGGATACTCTTCAATGTTGAAGTATTCAATTGAAGTTCACGTGGATTTCGTGCAATTTGAGCACGGTGCTCAGATTTGAGCATGAGAATATACTTCAGTTTTTTCGAGAAATCGGGGCCAGGGCCAGGTCTTGTTTGGAAAGGGTTAAGCTGAACCTGGTTTTCATTTTGACATAAGCAGTAATCAAACTTTAACCAATGTTGAGTGTCAGCTATATGAGCAATCATTTCACACATGAACAGACAAATCAAAACGTCTCCCTAATCCAAACAACCTGTCCCTACATCTCAGGAATATTGATTGAATAGGGTTTAATGCCATATTTTTTTTTCAATTTTGGCAGAAAATTCCATTATAGAAATATAGCAGAAAAAGAGGAGATAATGCACAGTTGAAGCAATATCTCTCACTTATCTACCATATTTCAAATATTCACAACAATAACAATATTCAACTAAACTAAAATATCATAAATATCCATTGTCCAAGTAGTCAACCAAAAATCTGATGTGTCAAACTTTGGATATCTCAAGGTAATTCCATACCCCATGTGACTTTGACATAACAAGTGTCAATTGCATAGTGCATAGACTTAGTGCTATGACATTTTGACCTCAAGATTGCTGCCAGAAACTCCCACCAGGACTCGAACCTGAAACCTGCTGGATCACGCCACAAAATAAGCATCATGCCAGTTGCTCTGCCAATTGAGCTATAGGAGTTTGTAAAAATCTGGAACCTCAGCTTTCAAGAGTAACTTCAGTCAACACTGGATGTGTCAAAGTCAATGGGCCTTTCAAAATACCTTGAGACATTTAAAGTTCGACGCATTTTTGATTATAAACAACAGGCCCAGATTTTCACATTGACATAAGCAGCAATTTGACTTAACCAATGTTGACAAAACAAGTGTCAACTGTATGAATAATCAAATTACACAAACAGCTTGTTATGCATGCATGTACAAACAAATTCAAACTTCTCTCATCACCACTGTGGCACAGAAATATTGACTGATTGGGATTTTAATACCACAATCAACAATTTCCAGTTTTATTTAAGAAGCTGGTGTAACTTACCATGAGTTCCTGACATTTCTTGCACCAGTACAAACACAACATCTAACCCAAGCCACCAGTTGATCATCCCATTCAGATGCTTCTTAACCAATTACCAGACAGCAAAATAATATTTGACTGATCAAATTCAAACATGTTGCAAAAAATTTATGACAATTAACATTAATTTAAGTGAATAAAATTTAAACTTGCTTGGTCTATTTGAGTACAAAACATTGTGGAAAATGAAGACATTGCTTGTCACGAGCAATTTCTTCATTACTCCATTTTCCACAATGTTTCCAAAGTCTGTATCTTTTGGGGTGTCAAAAAGAGTCTTAATGTGGAAATCCGAAATGGGTTAATGCTATGGTCACACATAGCCGTGTGATGAACGAGTTTTAGTTCTCATAAACCGTACACGGTTTTGCTACGGAATTAGGGGGTGATTTGCATACTCAACGGGTTGATACGACAAGATAAGGTTTTTCAATACGGATTTCAGAAAGCAATGTACCGGTTGGTAAGGGTCGATACGGGTCGACTTGGGTAGGACTGAATAATATAACTATATGCAGCCGCGGGTCAATAAGGGTCGATACGGATTAGGTACATGGGTCAACACGGTTCGACACGGAATTTGACACTTCCGGGCACGGAAATTGAAATCAACATGGTGGCCAAATTATAAAAATCGCAGTCACACATAGCCGGTTTTCGACACAGGTCCACACGGAATTAATAATAGTGTCGACCCGTTTCAACCTTTATTGACCCGTATCGCAACCCGTATCAATTCCGTGTGAATTTTGTGGCGATGATACGGTTTTATAAAGTTTTTGGTCTTTTTCAAAAACCTAAACAGATTTTGAAACCTATCACTGCCCGTGTGGACCCGTGTTTCACCGTATTGACCCACACGGACCCCTTTCAGCAAGAAGCAAAAGCCGTATCTAACCTTTTCGTGTGTAGTATTGCCTTTGTTGTTATTATTATTATTATTATTGTTATTGTTATTATTATTATTATTATTATTATTATTATTATTATTATTATTATTATTATTATTATTATTATTATTATTATTATTATTATTATTATTATTATTATCATTATTATTATTATTATTATTATTATTATATTTTTATTTCCTCTTTTTTTTTTTGATATCTTATTCCTATATTTTTTGTTTGCAATTAAGAGTAGACCACTGTCGATGTTATTTTGTCCGAAGCAATTTTTTGTCAAGCAGCTACTAAAATAGAAGCATTGATCCTGGCTATTTTTGTCGGTGATTAACAGCACTTTTACCACTAAATACAATTTGATGTTAAGACGTTGATATGCTGGTGATGCCACAGCGTTTTGTGGCAGATACCTTGCCAGTCAAGAAAACATCAATATAAGATTGTGCACCGAGCTAAGAATTGTCTAAATGTCGACGATTCCGCATTATCTCCGTCGAAATATTTCAAATTATCATTTTCCAACCAAAAACAATCCAAAAACACTTCGGGCTGTCATTTTTTGGGGAGGACTTGATTGTGCTACTAAATCGACTCGGAATAATTAGGCTACAACGGAAAAGACACCAGAATTTTTCTAAAGAAGCTAAACAAACATATTTTACATGTTTTGGACATTTTACGATAGGGCACTCTGCGATAATTATCTTATTTTACGTCCAAACGCACTTGATTTGACTGCACATTTCGGAATGAAAAGAGAGTATGACCAATCAAGTACAACCCAATAGCTTTTTGTCAGACAAAATTGAGCCGTTTCATGATTTTGCTTTTATTATTTTTTCTACATCTGAGATACATTTTCTCCACAGTCAATCACAAAAAAGGCAAAAATAGGATTTTGGGATAGTATTTAGGGTCCTGGTTTAAGTAACGGTTCAACAACGTGACTATTCATGATATCAGGGGGCGGTACAGTTTGTGATGCAAACGAATGGCATTAAGCGCCACCACGCAAACATAGCGATCGTTCTTAATAGTTTTTTTTTGCAATTAATTTCCATCCCTGCTGTCAAAAAAGAAATGCGATTATTTATTTTGACAAAATATATGCATAAAACAGATTTCACGGCCATTGTTTGAGTGACAAGGCCTGCAAACACGTTTGTTTACGTATCCAGGATCCGGTTGCTATTACAAGTCCGGTAATAGGTGCAGTTGCGTTCTGCACTTTGCGACTTAAATATTTTGAGAAAATGAATTTTCGCAGAAATAGAGACAATGTGGAGACCTAGATGGAGATTGCCACAAGAATTGTTGACGGTTTTCAAGAAAATCGTTGGAACGGTTTTGGTGGGAATCAAATCCCGGCTATATCCGGCAAATTTGGTACTTTTGGCCCTATTGTATCATTCATTCCATGAATCGAACAAGTTCTTTTCATTACACTCATTCTTTACTAACTAATTTTGTTCATTTACTACCAGAAAGCATACTCTGAAACCAGATTTTTGAGTTTTTATAAAGTAGCATCATATGAATTCATTTATTGGCCTGGGAGCTGTCTTTGAACGAGTGTCGCCTATATGACTAGCGTATTTTGTTGATTGGCTACCAGAAATAATACCCTGAAACCATATTTTTGAGTTTTTATAAAGTAGCATCCTATGAATTCAGTTATTGGCCTGGGAACTGTCTGTGAACTAGTGTCGCCTATATGACTAGCCTTATTTATTGATACATTACCAGAAATCATACTCTGAAACCGGATTTTTAATTTTAATGAAGAAGCATCCTATGAATTCAGTTATTGGCCTGGGAGCTGTCTGTGAACTAGTGTCGCCTATATGACTAGCCTATTATGTTGTTTGACTACCAGAAATCATACTCTGAAACCAGATTTTTGAGTTGTTATAAAGTAGCATCCTATGAATTCAGTTATTGGCCTGGAAGCTGTTTATGAATTAGCGTCGGCTATATGACTAGCCTTTTTTGTTGATTTACTACCAGAAAGCATACCCTGAAACCAGATTTTTGAGTTGTTATAAAGTAGCATCCTATGAATTCAGTTATAGGCATGGAAGCTGTCTGTGAATTAGTGTCGCCTATGTGATTATTCTATTTTGTTGATTGACTACCAGAAACCATACTCTGAAACCAGATTTTTGAGTTTTTATAAAGTAGCATCCTATACATTCAGTTATTGGCCTGGAATCTGTCTGTGAATTAGGGTCGAATATATAACTAACCTATTTTGTTGATTGACTAACAGAAATCATACTCTGAAACCAGATTTTTGCGTTTTTATAAACTAGCATCCTATAAATTCAGTTATTGGCCTAGGAGCTGTCTATGAATTAGTGTGACCTATATAACTAACCTATTTTGTTGATTGACTACCAGAAATCATACTCCGATACTGGATTTTTTAGTTTTTATAAAGTAGCATCCTATGAATTCAGTTATTGGCCGGGGAGCTGTCTGAGAATTAATGTCGCATATATGACTAGCCTATCTTGTTGTTTCACTACCAGATATCATACTCTGAAACTCTTTTGTTAAAAAAAGTCTGTCTTTTACTTGCCTGGCCATTTAACCGAGAGTTGGCTTTTCGAGCATTGGCTCAGCCAGATCTCAGGCATTGATTTACAAGTATTGAATGCCAATTATTTTTTCTAATTGTCTGTCTACAATAAATAACCTTGTATCAGTGGTAAACCAGCTACTGGTCCTGATAGAACGAGTTCTTGAAAACGCAGTAAAATGCTAGGAGCAACAGGTTTGGTGCGTAAGTCACCATAATCTACTGTGAATTTCATTAAAAAGAAGTTTTCTCACTCACAGTCCACAGAGACTTCTATTCTACCAAGAAATGATACAAATATCGATTTTTTCATGTCAATTACCAGGAATTCAGACTATACAAAAAGTCACTCCTGAAACTGTGACTTTTGAACTTGACCCCTTTTGGAATAAATTGTCGAAAGGAAGGTTAAGTAAAACATGGATGACAATTGAATTTCACCGACTTGTTCAAAATTGGTTGAAAATTGTTATGAGTAAAAAGTTTGGCATTGTAAAACGATTTAGACAAAAAAATTTGACCAAAAACCTTTATACTTTTTCATCTCAGTATAAATAGCCTATTTTGTTAATTGACTACCAGAAATCATACTCTGAAACCAGATTTTTGAGTTTTTATAAATTAGCATCCTATAAATCCAGTTATTCGCCTGTAAGCTGTCTGTGAACTAGTGTTGCCTGTATGAATAGCCTATTTTTTTTTATTGACTACCAGAAATCATACTCTGAAACCGGATTTTTAGTTTTTATAAAGTAGCATCCTTTGAATTCAGTTATTGGCCTGGGAGCTGTCTGTGAACTAGTGTCGCCTATATGAATAGCCTATTTTGTTGATTGACTACCAGAAATCTTACTCTGAAACCAGATTTTTGAGTTTTTATAAAGTAGCATCCTATGAATTCAATTATTGGCCTGGGAGCTGTCTGTGAACTAGTGTCGCCTATATGGCTAGCCTATTTTGTCGATTGACTACCAGAAATCAAACTCTGGAACCAGATTTTTGAGTTTTTATAAAGTAGCATCGTATAAATACAGTTATTGGCCTGGGAGCTTTCTGTAAAATAGTGTCGCCTATATGAATAGCCTATTTTGTTGATTGATTACCAGAAATCATACTCTGAAACCAGATTTTTGAGTTTTTATAAAGAAGCATCATATGAACTCAGTTAATGGCCTTGGAGCTGTCTGTGAATTAGTGTCGACTATATGATTAGCTTATTTTGTTGATTGACTACATGTACCAAAAATCATACTCTGAAAACAGATTTGTGAGTTTTTATAAAGTAGCATCCTATGAATTCAATTATTGGCCTGGGAGCTGTCTGTAAACTAGTGTCGCCTATATGAATAGCCTATTTTGTTGATTGACTACCAGAAATCATACTCTTAAACCAGATTTTTGAGTTTTTATAAATTAGCATCCTATGAATTCAGTTATTGGCATGGGACCTGTCTATGAATTAGTGTCGCCTATATGTCAAGCCATTTTTGTTGATTGACTACCAGAAATCATAATCTTAAACCAGATTTTTGATATTTTTGTAAAGTAGTATCCTATGAATTCAGTTATTGGCCTGGGACCTGTCTGTGAACTATTGTCGCCTTTATGACTAGCCTATTTTGTTGATTGACTTCCGAAAGTCCTACTCTGAAACCAGATTTTTGCGTTTTTATAAGGTAGCATCCTATGAATTCAGTTATTGACCTGGGAGCTGTCTGTGAATTACTGTCGACTATATTACTAGCCTATTTTGTTGATTGACTACCAGAAAACATACTCTGAAACCAGATTTTTGAGTTTTTATAAAGTAGTATCCTATGAATTCAGTTATTGGCCTGGGAGCTGTCTGTAGACTAGTGTTGCCTATAAGACTAGCCTATTTTGTTGATTGGCTACCAGAAATCATACTCTGAAACCAGAATTTTCAGTTTTTAAAAAGTAGCATCCCATAAATTCATTTATTTGCCTGGGAGCTGTCTGTGAACTAGTGTCGCCTATATGACTAGCCTTTTTTGTTGATTGGCTACCAGAAATCATACTCTGAAACCAGATTTTTGACTTTTTATGAAGTAGCATCCTATGAAATCAGTTATTGGCCTTGGAGCTGTCTGTGAATTAGTGTCGCCTATATGACCAGCCTATTTTGTTGATTGACTACCAGAAATCATACTCTGAAATCAGATTTTTGGGTTTTTATAAAGTAGCATGCTATGAATTCAGTTATTGGCCTAGGACCTGTCTGTGAATTAGTTTCGCCTATATGACTAGCCTATTTTGTTGATTGACTACCAGAAATCATACTCTGAAACCAGATTTTTGAGTTTTTATAAAGTAGCATCCTATGAATTCAGTTATTGGCCTGGGACCTGTCTATGAATTAGTGTCGCCTATATGCCAAGCCATTTTTGTTGATTGACTACCAGAAATCATAATCTTAAACCAGATTTTTGATATTTTATAAAGTAGCTTCCTATGAATTCAGTTATTGGCCTGGGACCTGTCTGTGAACTATTGTCGCCTATATGACTAGCCTATTTTGTTGATTGATTTCCAGAAGTCCTACTCTGAAACCAGATATTTGCGTTTTTATAAAGTAGCATCCTATGAATTCAGTTATTGGCCTGGGAGCTGTCTGTGAAGTAGTGTCGCCTATATAACTAACTAATTTTGTTCATTTACTACCAGAAAGCATACTCTGAAACCAGATTTTTGAGTTTTTATAAAGTAGCATCATATGAATTCATTCATTGGCCTAGGAGCTGTCTTTGAACGAGTGTCGCCTATATGACTAGCGTATTTTGTTGATTGGCTACCAGAAATAATACTCTGAAACCAGATTTTTGAGTTTTTATAAAGTAGCATCCTATGAATTAAGTTATTGGCCTGGGAACTGTCTGTGAACTAGTGTCGCCTATATGACTAGCCTTATTTGTTGATACATTACCAGAAATCATACTCTGAAAGCGGATTTTTAGTTTTTATAAAGAAGCATCCTATGAATTCAGTTTTTGGCCTGGGAGCTGTCGGTGAACTAGTGTTGCCTATATGACTAGCCTATTTTGTCGATTGACTACCAGAAATCATACTCTGAAACCAGATTTTTGAGTTTTTATAAAGTAGCATCGTATAAATATAGTTATTGGCCTGGGAGCTGTCTGTAATTTAGTGTCGCTTATATGACCAGCCTATTTTGTTGATTGACTACCAGAAATCATACTCTTCAACAGATTTTTGAGTTTTTATAAAGTAGCATCTTATGAATTCAGTTATTGGCCTGGTAGCTGTCTGTGAACTAGTGTCGCTTATATAACTAACTAATTTTGTTCATTTACTACCAGAAAGCATACTCTGAAACCAGATTTTTGAGTTTTTATAAAGTAGCATCATATGAATTCATTCATTGGCCTGGGAGCTGTCTTTGAACGAGTGTCGCCTATATGACTAGCGTATTTTGTTGATTGGCTACCAGAAATAATACTCTGAAACCAGATTTTTGAGTTTTATAAAGTAGCATCCTATGAGTTCAGTTATTGGCCTGGGAACTGTCTGTGAACTAGTGTCGCCTATATGACTAGCCTTATTTGTTGATTGATTACCAGAAATCATACTCTGAAAGCGGATTTTTAGTTTTTATAAAGAAGCATCCTATGAATTCAGTTTTTGGCCTGGGAGCTGTCGGTGAACTAGTGTCGCCTATATGACTAGCCTATTTTGTCGATTGATTACCAGAAATCATACTCTGAAACCAGATTTTTGAGTTTTTATAAAGTAGCATCGTATGAATTCAGTTATTGGCCTGGGAGCTAGTGTCGCCTATATGACTAGCGTATTTTGTTGATTGACTACCAGAAATCATACTCAGAGACCAGATTTTTGAGTTTTTTTTAAAGCAGCATCATATGAATTCATTTATTGGCCTGGGAGATGTCTGTGATTTAGTGTCGCTTATATGACCAGCCTATTTTGTTGATTGACTACCAGATATCATACTCTTCAACACATTTTTGAGTTTTTATAAAGTAGCATCCTATGAATTCAGTTATTGGCCTGGGAGCTGTCTGTGAATTAGTGTCGACTATATTACTAGCCTATTTTGTTGATTGAATACCAGAAAGCATACTCTGAAACCAGATTTTTGGGGTTTTTTAAAGTAGCATTCTATGAATTCAGTTAATAGCCTGGGAGCTGTCTGTGAACTATTGTCGCCTATATGACTAGCCTATTTTGTTGATTGACTACTAGGAATCATACTCTGAAACCAGACTTTTGAGTTTTCATGAAGTAGCATCCTATGAATTCAGTTTTTGGCCTTGCAGCTGTTTGTTAATTAGTTTCGCCTATATAACTAGCCCATTTTGTTGATTGACAACAAGAAATCATACTCTGAAACCAGATTTTTGAGTTTTTATAAAGTAGCATCCTCTGAATTCAGTTATTGGCCTGGTAGCTGTCTGTGCACTAGTGTCGCTTATATAACTAACTATTGTGTTGATTGACTACAAGAAATCATACTCTGAAACCAGATTTTCTAGTTTTTATAAAGTAGCATCCTCTGAATTCAGAGATTGGCCTGGTAGCTGTCTATGAACTAGTGTCGCTTATATAACTGGCCTATTTTGTTGATTGACTACAAGAAATCATACTTTCGAAACACATTTTTGAGTTTTTATAAAGTAGCATCCTATGAATTCAGTTATTGGCCTGGTAGCTGTCTGTGAACTAGTGTCGCTTATATAACTGGCCTATTTTGTTGATTGACTACAAGAAATCATACTCTGAAACCAGATTTTTGAGTTTTTATAAAGTAGCATCCTATGAATTCAATTATTGGCCTGGGAGCTGTCTGTGAACTAGTGCCGCCTATATAACTAGCCTATTTTGTTGATTGACTACCAGAAATCATACTCTGAATCCAGATTTTTGAGGGTTTTTTATGCCCCCGATAGGGAGGCATCATAAATTTGACTTGTCCGTCCGTCCGTCCGTCTGTCCGTCATTCCGTCCAAAAACTTTAACATTGGCCATAACTTCCTTATTACTTAACATATTCGCTTCATACTTTACCACAACATTCCTTGGTACATTACCTTTCTGTAGGCACATACTTTGGTGACCTTGACCCCTAGATGACCTTGACCTTATGACGATCAAAGCGGTGTCGGGAGCATTGTCATCTTACAGTGACAGCTCTTGTTTAAATAGCATCCTATAAATTCAGTTAATGGCCTGGTAGCTGTCTGTGAATTAGTGTCGCCTACATGATTAGCCTATTTTGTTGATTGACTACCAGAAATCATACTCTGAAACCAGATTTTTGAGGTTTAATAAAGTAGCATCCTATGAACTCAGTTATTGGCTTGGGAACTGTCTGAAAAATAGTGTCGCATATATGACTAACCTATTTTGTTGATTGATTACCAGATATCATACTCTGAGACCAGATTTTTTGAGTTTTTATAAAGTAGCATCCTATGAATTCAGTTATTGGCCTGGGAGCTGTCTGTGAACTAGTGCCGCCTATATAACTAGCCTATTTTGTTGATTGACTACCAGAAATCATACTCTGAAACCAGATTTTTGAGGTTTTTTAAAGTAGCATTCTATAAATTCAGTTAATAGCCTGGGAGCTATCTGTGAACTATTGTCGCCTATATGACTAGCCTATTTTGTTGATTGACTACTAGGAATCATACTCTGAAACCAGATTATTGAGTTTTCATGAAGTAGCATCCTATGAATTCAGTTTTTGGCCTTGCAGCTGTTTGTTAATTAGTGTCGCCTATATAACTAGCCTATTCGTTGATTGACTACAAGAAATCATACTCTGAAACCAGATTTTTGAGTTTTTATAAAGTAGCATCCTCTGAATTCAGTTATTGGCCTGGTAGCTGTCTATGAACTAGTGTCGCCTATATGACTAGCCTATTGTGTTGATTGACTACAAGAAATCATACTCTGAAACCAGACTTTTTAGTTTTTATAAAGTAGCATCCTATGAATTCAGAGATTGGCCTGGTAGCTGTCTAAGAACTAGTGTCGCTTATATAACTGGCCTATTTTGTTGATTGACTACAAGAAATCATACTTTGAAACCACATTTTTGAGTTTTTATAAAGTATCATCCTATGAATTCAGTTTTTGGCCTTGCAGCTGTTTGTTAATTAGTGTCGCCTATATGACTAGCCTATTTTGTTGATTGACTACCAGATATCATACTCTGAAACCAGATTTTTGAGTTTTTATAAAGAAGCATCCTATGAATTCAGTTATTGGCCTGGGAGCTGTCTGTGAACTAGTGTCGCCTATATGACTAGCCTAATTTGTTGATTGACTACCAGATATCATACTCTGAAACCAGATTTTTGAGTTTTTATAAAGTAGCATCCTATGAATTTAGTTATTGATTTGGGAGCTGTCTGTGTATTAGTGTCGCCTATATAACTACCCTGTGGTGTTGATTGACTTCCAGATATCATACTCTGAAACCAGATTTAAGAGTTTTTGTAAAGTAGCATTCTATGAATTCAGTTATTGGCCTGGGAGCTGTCTATGAACTCTTGTCGTATATATGACTAGCCTATTTTTTTGATTGACTACCAGAAATCATACTCTGAAACCAGATTTAAGATTGTTTGTAAAGTAGCCTTCTATGAATTCAGTTATTGGCCTGGGAACTGTCTATGAACTCTTGTCGTATATATGACTAGCCTATTTTGTTGATTGACTACCAGAAATCATACTCTGAAACCAGAATTTTGAGTTTTTATAAAGTAGCATTCTATGAATTCAGTTATTGGCCTGGGAGCTATTTAAGAACTAGTGTCGCCTAAATAACGAGTCTATTTTGTTGATTGACAACCAGAAATTATACTCTGAAACCAGATTTTTGAGTTTTTATAAAAAGGAATCCTTTGAAATTTGTTATTGGCCTGGGAACTGTCTGAAAATTAGTGTTGCCTATATGACTAGCCTATTTTGTTGATTGACTACCAGAAATCATACTCTGAAACCAGATTTTTGAGTTTTTATAACGTAGAATTCGAATTCAGTTATTGGCCTGGGAGCTGTCTGTGAACTAGTGTCGCCTGAATGATAAGCCTATTTTGTTGATTGACTAACAGAAATCATACTCTGAAACCAGATTTTTGAGTTTTTATAAAGTAGCATTCTATGAATTCAGTTATTGGCCTTGGAGCCGTCTGTAAATTAGTGTCGCCTATGTAACTAATATATTTTGTTGATTGACTACCAGAAATCGTACTATGAAACCAGATTTTTGAGGTTTAATAAAGTAGCATCATATAAATTCAGTTATTGGACTGGTAGCTGTCTGTGAACTAGTGTCGCCTATATGACTAGCCTATTTTGTTGATTGACTACCAAAAATCATACTCTGAAACCAGATTTTTGAGTTTTTATAAAGTAGCATCCTATGAATTCAGTTATTGGCCTGGGAGCTGTCTGTGAACTAGTGTCGCCTATATGACTAGCCTATTTTGTTGATTGACTACCAAAAATCATACTCTGAAACCAGAATTTTGAGGTTTTTATAAAGTAGCATTCTATGAATTCAGTTATTGGCCTAGGGGATGTCTGTGAAATAGTGTCGCCTATATGACTAGCCTATTTTGTTGATTGACTACCAGCAATCATACTCTGAAACCAGAATTTTGAGTTTTTATAAAGTAGCATTCTATGAATTCAGTTATTGGCCTGGGAGCTGTCTGTGAACTTGTGTCGCCTATATGATTAGCCTATTTTGTTGATTGACTACCAGAAATCATACTCTGAAACCAGATTTTTGAGTTTTTATAAAGTAGCATCCTATGAATTCAGTTATTGGCCTGGGAGCTGTCTGTAAATTAGTGTCGCCTATATAACTAGCATAGTTTGTTGATTGACTACCAGAAATCATACTCTGAAACCAGATTTTTGAGTTTTTATAAAGTAGCATCATATGAATTCAGTTATTGGCCTGGGAGCTGTCTGTAAATTAGTGTCACCTATATGACTAGCCTTTTTTGTTGATTGACTACCAGAAATCATACTCTGAAAACAGAGTTTTGACTTTTAATAAAGTAGCATCCTATGAATTCAGTTATTGGTTTGGGAGCTGTTTAAGAACTAGTGTCGCCTATATAACGAGTCTATTTTGTTGATTGACTACCAGAAATCATACTCTGGAACCAGATTTTTGAGTTTTTATTAAGTAGCATCCTATGAATTCAGTTATTGGCCTGGGAGCTGTCTATGAATTAGTGTCGCCTATATGACAATCATATTTTGTTTATTGACTACCAGAAACCATACTCTGAAACCAGATTTTTAGTCTTTAGAAATAAGCATCCTATGAATTCAGTTATTGGTCTGGGAGCTGTTTAAGAACTAGTGTCGCCTATATAACGAGTCTATTTTGTTGATTGACTACCAGAAATCATACTCTGAAACCAGATTTTTGAGTTTTTATAAAGAAGCATCCTATGAAATCAGTAATTGGCCAGGAAGCTGTCTGTGAATTAGTGTCGCCTATATGACTAGCCTATTTTGTTGACTGACTACCAGAAATCATACTCTGAAACCAGATTTTTGAGTTTTTATAAATTAGCATCCTATAAATTCAGTTATTCGCCTGGAAGCTGTGTGTGAACTAGTGTTGCCTATATGGCTAGCCTATTTTGTTGATTGACTACGAGAAATCATATTCTGAAACCAGATTTTTGAGTTTTTATAAAGTAGCATCCTATGAATTCAGTTATTGGCCTGGGAACTGTCTGTGAATTAGTGTCGCCTATATGACTAGCCTTATTTGTTGATACATTACCAGAAATCATACTCTGAAACCAGATTTTTGAGTTTTTATAAAGTAGCATCGTATAAATACAATTATTGGCCTGGGAGCTGTCTGTAAACTAGTGTCGCCTATATGAATAGCCTATTTTGTTGATTGACTACCAGAAATCATACTCTGAGACCAGATTTTTGAGTTTTTATAAAGTAGCATCATATGAATTCAGTTACTGGCCTGGGAGCTGTCTGTGAAATAGTGTCGCTTATATGACCAGCCTATTTTGTTGATTGACTACCAGAAATCATTCTCTTAAACAGATTTTTGAGTTTTTATAAAGTAGCATCCTATGAATTCAGTAATTGGTCTGTGAATTAGTGTCGACTATATTAGTAGCCTATTTTGTTGATTGACTACCAAAAATCATACTCTGAAACCAGATTTTTGAGTTTTTATAAAGTAGCATCCTATGAATTCAGTTATTATCAATGGAGCTGTCTGTGAATCAGTGTCACCTATATGACTAGACTAGTTCGTTGATTGACTACAAGAAATCATATTCTGAAACCAGATTTTTGAGTGTTTAGAAAGTAGCATCCTATGAATTCAGTTATTGGCCTGAGACCTTTCTGTGAACTAGTGTCGCTTATATGACTAGCCTATTTTGTTGATTGACTACCAGAAATCATAATCTGAAACCAGATTTTTGAGTTTTTATAAAGTAGCATCCTATGAACTCAGTTATTGACCTGGGAACTGTCTGAGAAATAGTGTCGCCTATATGAATACCATATTTGGTTGATTGGCTACCAGAAATCATACTCTGAAACCAGATTTTTGAGTTTTTATAAAGTAGCATCTTATGAATTCAGTTATTGGCCTGGGAGCTGTCTATGAACTAGTGTTGCCTATATGACTAGCCTTTTTTGTTGATTGACTACCAGAAATCATACTTTGAAACCAGGTTTTTGAGTTTTTATAAAGTAGCATCCTATGAATTCAGTTATTGGCTGGGAGCTGTCTGTGAACTAGTGTCGCCTATATGACTAGCCTTTTTGTTGATTGACTACCAGAAATCATACTCTGAAACCAGGTTTTTGAGTTTTTATAAAGTAGCATCCTATGAATTCAGTTATTGGCTGGGAGCTGTCTATGAACTAGTGTTGCCTATATGACTAGCCTTTTTTGTTGATTGACTACCAGAAATCATACTTTGAAACCAGATTTTTGAGTTTTTTTTAAATTTGCATCCTATGAATTCAGTTATTGGCCTGGGAACTGTCTGTAAACTAGTGTCGACTATATGACTAGCCTATTTTGTTGATTGACTACCAGAAATCATACTCTGAAACCAGATTTTTTAGTTTTTATAAAGAGGAATCTTATGAATTTTGTTATTGGCCTGGGAACTGTCTGAGAATTAGTGTTGCCTATATGACTAGCCTATTTTGTTGATTGACTACCAGAAATCATACTCTGAAACCAGATTTTTGAGTTTTTATAAAGAGGAATCCTATGAATTCAGTTATTGGCCTGGGAGCTGTCTGTGAATTAGTGTCGCCTATATGACTAGCCTATTTTGTTTATTGACTACCAGAAATCATACTCTGAAACCAGATTTTTGAGTTTTTATAAAGTAGCATTCTATGAATTCAGTTATTGGCCAGGGACCTGTCTGTGAACTGGTGTCGCCTATATGAATAGCATATTTTGTTGATTGACTACCAGATATCGTACTCTGAAACCAGATTTAAGAATTTTTATAAAGTAGCATCCTATGAATTCAGTTATTGGTTTGGGAGCTGTCTGTGTATTAGTGTCGCCTATATAACTACCCTGTGGTGTTGATTGACTTCCAGATATCATACTCTGAAACCAGATTTGAGAGTTTTTGTAAAGTAGCTTTCTATGAATTCAGTTATTTGCCTGGGAGCTGTCTATGAACTCTTGTCGTATATATGACTAGCCTATTTTGTTGATTGACTACCAGAAATCATGCTTTGAATCCAGATTATTGACTTTTTATAAAGAAGCATCCTATGAATTCAGTTATTGGCCTGGTAGCTGTCTGTGAATTAGTGTCGCCTATATGACTAGCCTTTTTTGTTGATTGACTACCAGAATTCATACTCTGAAACCAGATTTTTGAGTTTTTATAAAGTAGCATCCTACATGTATGAATTCAGTTATTGGCCTGGGAGCTGTCTTTGAATTAGTGTCGACTATATGACTAGCCTGTTTTGTTGATTGACTACCAGAAATTATACTTTGAAACCAGATTTTTGAGTTTTTATAAAGTAGAATCCTATGAATTCAGTTATTGGCCTGGGAGCTGTCTGTGAACTAGTGTCGCCTATATAACTAGCCTATTTTGTTGATTGACTACCAGAAATCATACTCTGAAACAAGATTTTTGAGTTTTTATTAAGTAGCATCCTATGAATTCAGTAATTGGCCTGGGAGCTGTCTATGAACTATTGTCGCCTATATGACTAGCCTTTTTTGTTGATTGACTACCAGATATCATACTCTGAAACCAGATTTAAGAGTTTTTGTAAAGTAGCATTCTATGAATTCAGTTATTTGCCTGGGAGTTGTCTGGGAATTAGGGTCGCCTATATAACTAGCCTATTTTGTTGATTGACTACCAGAAATCATACTCTGAAACCAGATTTTTGAGTTTTTATAAAGTAGCATTCTATGAATTCAGTTAATAGCCTGGGAGCTGTCTGTGAACTAGTGTCGCCTATATGACAAGCATTTTTTGTTGATTGACTACCAGAAATCATACTCTGAAACCAGATTTTTGAGTTTTTATAAAGTAGCATCCTATGAATTCAGTTATTGGCCTGGCAGCTGTCTTTGAACTAGTGTCGCCTATATGACTAGCCTTTTTTGTTGATTGACTACTAGAAATCATACTCTGAAACCAGATTTTTGAGTTTTTATTAAGTAGCATCCTATGAATTCAGTTATTGGCCTAGGAGCTGTCTGTGAATTAGTGTCGCCTATTTGACTAGCCTATTTTGTTAATTGACTACCAAAAATCATACTCTGAATTTTTTGAGTTTTTATAAAGTATTATCCTATGAATTCAGTTATTGGCTTTGGAGCTGTCTGTAAACTTGTGTCGCCTATATGACTAGCTCATTTTTGATTGGTTACCAGAAATCATACTCTGAAATCAGATTTTTGTGTTTTTATTAAGTAGCATCCTATGAATTCAGTTATTGGTTTTGGAGCTGTCTGTTAATATGTGTCGCCTATATGACTACCCTGTTGTGTTGATTGACTACCAGAAATCATACTCTGAAACTAGATTTTTGAGATTTTATAAAGTAGCATCCTATCAATTAAGTTATTGGCCTGGGAGCTGTCTGTGAACTAGTGCCGCCTATATATCTAGCCTATTTTTTTGATTGACTACAAGAAATCATACTCTGAAACCAGCTTTTTGAGGTTTATATAGAAGCATCCTATGAAATCAGTTATTGGCCTGGGAGCTGTCTGTGAACTATTGTCGCCTATATGACTAGCCTATTTTGTTAATAGACTACCATAAATCATACTCTGAAACCTGATTTTTGAGTTTTTATTAAGTTGCATCCTATGAATTCAGTTATTGGTTTGGGAGCTGTCTGTGTATTAGTGTCGCCTATATAACTAACCTATTTTGTTGATTGACAACCAGAAATCATACTCTGAAACCAGATTTGAGAGTTTTTGTAAAGTAGCATTCTATGAATTCAGTTATTGGCCTGGGAGCTGTCTATGAACTCTTGTCGTATATATAACTAGCCTATTTTGTTGATTGACTACCAGAAATCATACTCTGAAACCAGATTTAAAATTTTTTGTAAAGTAGCATGCTATGAATTCAGTTATTGGCCTGGGAGCTGTCTATGAACTCTTGTCGTATATATAACTAGCCTATTTTGTTGATTGACTACCAGAAATCATACTTTGAATCCAGATTATTGAGTTTTTATAAAGTAGCATCCTATAAATTCAGTTATTTTCCTGGGAGCTGTCTGTGAACTAGTGTCGCCTATATGACTAGGCTTCTTTGTTGATTGACTACCAGAAGTCATACTCTGAAACCAGATTTTTAAATTTTTATAAAGTAGCATCCTGTGAATTCAGTTAATGGCCTGGGAGCTGTCTGTGAATTAGTGTCGCCTATACGACTAGGATTCTTTGTTGATTGACTACCAGAAATCATACTCTGAAACCAGATTTTAGAGTTTTTATAAAGTAGCATCCTATGAATTCAGTTAATGGCCTAGGAGCTGTCTGTGAATTAGTGTCGTCTATATGACTAGCCTTTTTTGTTGATTGACTACCAGAAATCATACTCTGAAACCAGATTTTTGAGTTTTTATAAAGTAGCATCCTATGAATTCAGTTATTGGCTTGGGAGCTGTCTGTGAACTAGTGTCGCCTATATGACCAGCCTATTTTGTTGATTGACTACCAGAAATCATACTCTGAAACCAGATTTTTGAGTTTTTATAAAGTAGCATCCTATGAATTCAGTTATTGGCCTAGAAGCTGTCTTTGTACTAGTGTCGCCTATATGATTTGCCTATTTTGTTGATTGACTACCAGAAATCATACTCTGAAACTAGATTTTTGAGTTTTCATGAAGTAGCATCCTATGAATTCAGTTATTGGCCTGAGAAGTGTCTGTGAGTTAGTGTCGCCTATATAACTAGCATGTTCTGTTGATTGACTACCAGAAATCATACTCTGAAACCAGATTTTTGAGTTTTTATAAAGAAGTATCCTATGAATTCAGTTATTGGTCTGGCAACCATCTGTGACCTAGTGTCATATATATGACTAGCCTATTTTGATGATAGACTACCAGAAATCATATTTTGAAACCATATTTTTGAGTTTTTATAAAGTAACATCCTATGAATTCAGTTATTTCCCAGGGAGGTGTCTGAACTAGTGTCGCATATCGTCGTTGTAAATGCAAAACCTCGTATGTCGATTCTTTCGATTTTCAAAGTACAAACTTGTGTGCCCAGCTTAGACAATTCTCGTAGGTTCTGAGATATTTTGACTGATCAGTATTAATGACACATTATTTATGAACAATATGTCAAAATTCCAAGTAAAATATTTCAGTTTAGGAAAAGTTATTGCACTTTTTCCATTCCCCTTTGAAATTTTCCAAAAACGAGATACGAGGTTTTGCATTTACAACGACGATATATGACTAGCCTATTTTGTTGATTGGCTACCAGAAATCGTACTCTGAAACAAGATTTTAGAGTTTTTCTAAGTAGCGTCCTATGAATTCAGTTATTGGCCTGGGAGCTGTCTGTGAACTAGTGTCGCCTATATGACTAGCCTTTTTTGTTGATTGACTACCAGAAATCATACTCTGAAACCAGATTTTTGAGTTTTTATAAAGTAGCATCCTATGAATTCAGTTATTGGCCTGGGAGCTGTCTGTGAACTAGTGTCGCCTATATGACTAGCCTATTTTGTTGATTGACTACCAGAAATCATACTCTGAAACCAGATTTTTGAGTTTTTATAAAGTAGCATTCTATGAATTCAGTTAATAGCCTGGGAGCTGTCTGTGAACTAGTGTCGCCTATATGACAAGCATTTTTTGTTGATTGACTACCAGAAATCATACTCTGAAACCAGATTTTTGAGTTTTTATAAAGTAGCATCCTATGAATTCAGTTATTGGCCTGGCAGCTGTCTTTGAACTAGTGTCGCCTATATGACTAGCCTTTTTTGTTGATTGACTACTAGAAATCATACTCTGAAACCAGATTTTTGAGTTTTTATTAAGTAGCATCCTATGAATTCAGTTATTGGCCTAGGAGCTGTCTGTGAATTAGTGTCGCCTATTTGACTAGCCTATTTTGTTAATTGACTACCAGAAATCATACTCTGAATTTTTTGAGTTTTTATAAAGTATTATCCTATGAATTCAGTTATTGGCTTTGGAGCTGTCTGTAAACTTGTGTCGCCTATATGACTAGCTCATTTTTGATTGGTTACCAGAAATCATACTCTGAAATCAGATTTTTGTGTTTTTATTAAGTAGCATCCTATGAATTCAGTTATTGGTTTTGGAGCTGTCTGTTAATATGTGTCGCCTATATGACTACCCTGTTGTGTTGATTGACTACCAGAAATCATACTCTGAAACTAGATTTTTGAGATTTTATAAAGTAGCATCCTATCAATTAAGTTATTGGCCTGGGAGCTGTCTGTGAACTAGTGCCGCCTATATATCTAGCCTATTTTTTTGATTGACTACAAGAAATCATACTCTGAAACCAGCTTTTTGAGGTTTATATAGAAGCATCCTATGAAATCAGTTATTGGCCTGGGAGCTGTCTGTGAACTATTGTCGCCTATATGACTAGCCTATTTTGTTAATAGACTACCATAAATCATACTCTGAAACCTGATTTTTGAGTTTTTATTAAGTTGCATCCTATGAATTCAGTTATTGGTTTGGGAGCTGTCTGTGTATTAGTGTCGCCTATATAACTAACCTATTTTGTTGATTGACTACCAGAAATCATACTCTGAAACCAGATTTGAGAGTTTTTGTAAAGTAGCATTCTATGAATTCAGTTATTGGCCTGGGAGCTGTCTGTAAACTAGTGTCGCCTATATGACTAGCATATTTCGTTGATTGACTACCAGAAATCATACTCTGAAACCAGATTTTTGGGTTTTTATAAAGTAGAATCCTATGAATTTAGTTATTGGCCCGGGAGCTGTCTGTGAACTAGTGTCGCCTATATAACTAGCCTATTTTGTTGATTGACTACGAGAAATCATACTCTGAAACCAGATTGCTGAGTTTTTATAAAGTAGCATCCTGTTAAGTCCGTTTTTGGCCTGGGAACTGTCTGTGAATTAGTGCCGCCTATATGACTAGCCTATATTGTTGATTGACTAACAAAAGTCATACTCTGAAACCAGATTTTTGGAGTTTTCATAAAGTAGCATCCTGTGAATTCAAACCCCCAGCTGTGGAGGGGGATTAGAAATATCCCGGCTGCCATGTCCTGTAGCAAATGGTAAGACCCCAAGCAAAGGACAGTGTGTCTGTAACGGACCCGCTTGTTGGCCGTGAGTGGATACTCGTAAGCCGGAAAAGGGGATCCTGGTCAGTTGAGGGAAGCCCAGGGCTCTCCAGCTTCCCAACACGCTGGCTTTGGCCTCGGCTTCGGTGTAAACGGGAGCTTAGATGGACCCGGTCTAGGCAACCGGCTGGTCGCTTTAGACGAAAACTTTTTATTTGAACCTATGTGCTATCTCGCTCTTTGTCTCGAAACTGTTCACGTCATACAATTTCTTGTGTCACTTGTGATGTTATGATACACTGCCTTGGTTTGTTTTCGTCTATATAGGCTCATGGGTTAATTGAGTTGATTGAATGCCTTGATCGGCGCTGAAATGCATGACTGGCCTTTGTTTTGAAGTCCTCTCATGTATGTCGTTGCCGCGCTTGTTTGTTTGGTCGGCTTGAGTATACCATCTGGGTATCCCTGGCATGGGGAGCCGGAGATCCGCTCCATTTCCATGTCCCCTTGTTGGACTCCGTGGTGGGTTGGGGAACCCAGATGATGAATGCCAAATTTCAACTATGGATTCTAAAACTTTAAAAAGGACGCGTTTTGATATCGACAATGAAACGGATAATCGACCATGCAACATGAATTGTCCAAGGTTCCTTCTCATCGAATCAGTGAATGAAAGCAGATCTATAGCAACACTTTCGCCTTTTGTTATCCATAAGTGCATTGTGTCCTACGCGGGTGAGCCTAAAACTGTAAAGAAGCTCAAGTCTGGTGCCATTCTGGTGGAAGTTGACAAAAAGTCACATTCTGACAACTTATTGAGACTCAAGAAATTTTATGATATTCCAGCTAAATGTACTGAGCACGCAACTTTGAATACGTCTAAAGGCCTCATTCGCTGCCCTGATCTTCAGGGGGTGTCTGAGGAAGAGATTGTTGCGGAGCTGGAGTCTCAGAATGTGACTGCAGCCAGGAGGATAATGATTTATAAAAACGGACAAAGAAAACCCACTAATACAATTGTATTAACCTTTAACACAGCAATTCTCCCAAAATCATTGAGAATCGGTTATTTGAAGGTGAATGTAGACCTTTACATTCCTAACCCGCTCCAATGTTACCGATGTTTTAAATTTGGTCATCATGAGAGGAGGTGTAGTGAAGAGCAGCTCTGTCGTTGTTGTGGGGCTTCAGCCGAGTCCCATGACGTCGACGAGTGCCAAAACCCTACAAAGTGTGTCAACTGTGGCGGTTCCCACATGTCAACCTCTCGTGCTTGTTCGCATTGGAAGCGGGAAAAGGAGATCGTTACCGTAAAGTGCAGGGAAGGTCTTTCCTTTTTCGAAGCCAAAAAAGATCGTAGAAAGTCGATCCCAACTTGCTTCGTACGCTCAGGCATCAAAACCTCATTCACCTACAAATAAAGGCGAAAGTGGCTGCGAGAATTGTAAAGGGCTTCTTAGGAAATTACTGATTTTATTTCCTGAGAAGAAAGACGAGATCTCGAAGCTATTTTCCACACCAAGTCCTGTAGTACCGTCTTCTCTTCCAAATACAGATTTAACGAAGTCTCAGGAACCTGAAAAACAAACTATCAAAGTACCAGCCACATCACCTGTTGCAGAGGGTTCAAACTCCGAATCCAGATCAGTCCGTAAACCCACTCAAAGTCAAGATAACACTAATGTTAGCACTGAAAACCGAAAGGTTAAACCTTCAAAACCGGTGGTCTCTGACCGCCAACCAAAGGGATCCCAGGATCCCATTCAACAATACAATCGGTATCATAGTCTTGAAGAAGACATGATTACCGAAGACCTCGCAGATTCCAAAAAGAATAAGCAAGGTAGCAGCATAATAAAACTAAACAAAAGATGAGTAATTTCAAACTTCCAATAATCTGTGGTATAATTTTAATCCTTATATCTCTCATGGCGAACACTATTATTCAATGGAATTGTCGAAGTATTAAATCCAATTTTGAAGAACTTAGTCTTTTAGTCTCTAAAGAAAAACCAGTAGCAGTTTGTTTACAAGAAACCTTCCTTAAAGATACAGACAAGTTTACCTTTAAATATCATTCTTGTTATTTTAAAAATTTTACGGGAAGTGAAAGAGCATCAGGAGGTGTTGGTATCATTGTGAATAACAATGTTCCACATCGCCCTGTGCAACTTGACACTACTTTACAGGCAGTTGCCGTAAGTCTTTCTCTCAACAAAACAGTAACCCTTTGTTCTATTTATCTTCCTCCTAGTTCTCCTGTTGACAGCAGGAAACTAGATCGTCTTGTTGAGCAGTTACCCAAACCTTTTATTTTAATGGGCGATTTTAACTCACATCATACGATGTGGGGATGTTCAAACACAGACAACAAGGGGCATATTGTTGAAGACTTTATTTCAAGGCACGATCTTTCTCTTTCAAATGATAAATCATCTACTTATCTACATCCTGCTACTGGTTCATATTCATCATTAGACTTGACAGTTTGCAGTCCTCAAATTTTTCCAGATTTTAACTGGAAAGTTGATGACGACCTTCATGGCAGTGACCATTTTCCGATTCTTATATCGGAAATTGGGCCATCTGTACAGGAGCGACCACAACGGTGGAAACTCCATAAAGCAAACTGGGACTTGTTCAAAACTGCTTGTGAACAGTCCATTACACCTCAAGCTTTTGAAGATTGTGAGAATCCTGCAGAATTATTTACCTCTTTGTTATATTCATCTGCAGAAAAAGCAATTCCAAGAACGTCTAAAAACCCTAAACATCCAAATAAGCCATGGTTCAATGATGATTGCAAAAAGGCTATAGCAAAGCAAAAGTCGGTTCTTAGAGAGTTTGATCTAAGGCCGACCAAGGAAAATCTTATAAAGTTTAAAGTTGCACGTGCGAGAGCACGGCGCACTATTAAACGCAGTAAACGTACGTCTTGGAGGCAGTATGTATCTAGATTAAATTCTAGATCATCTGTCAAAAAGACTTGGGATATGGTGCGTAAAATTAGTGGCAAAAACTCTTCACTAAGTGTTGGGCATTTGAATACTGACAATGGCGTTGTTTCATCTAAACCAGACATAGCAAATGTCTTAGCAGATACCTTTGCAAAGAAATCATCCTCTTCTAATTATTCGCCAGAATTTCAAAAACATCAAGAACAAAAAGAAAAAGTTAATTTGAATTTTAAATCCAAAAATACAGAGCATTATAATAAAGAATTTACTCTTAAGGAGCTTAAAACAGCCCTTAAGAAATGCCATGATACTGCAGTTGGATGTGATGACATCCACTACCAGTTCTTGAAGCATTTACCACACCAATCCCTTCAGTGTTTACTTGATATCTTTAACAGTGTTTGGAAAACGGGAATACTTCCAGCCTCGTGGCGGGAAGCTATTGTCATTCCAGTACCCAAACCTGGTAAAGATTCAGATAATCCTTCTAATTACCGGCCTATAGCCTTAACAAGTTGTGTTTGTAAAACCATGGAAAGAATGGTCAATGACCGTCTTGTATGGTTTCTTGAGAAAAACAAACTTATTACGTCGGCCCAAAGTGGCTTTCGTAAGCAAAGAAGCACTCTTGATCATTTAGTTCGCTTCGAGACTTTTATACGAGAAGCTTTTATCAAGAAAGAACACGTTGTTTCAGTCTTTTTTGATTTAGAGAGTGCATATGATACCACATGGAAGTATGGAATCATGAATGACCTCCATGATTTCGGTATACGAGGTCGCCTTGCTTATTTCATTTCTGCATTTTTGGATGAACGGCAATTTAGAGTCAGGGTTGGAGATACGCTCTCTGATCCTCATGAACAGGAGATGGGTGTCCCCCAGGGCTCCATTCTTTCTGTTACACTTTTTAGTGTTAAAATAAACAATATTATTAAGGCTACTTGCCCTGGTATTGAATATTTTCTTTACGTTGACGACTTCTGCATCTGTTACAGGTCTAAACACATGCATACCATTGAACGACAGTTACAGCAGATTCTAAACAACCTGAGTAAATGGTCAAATGAAAATGGTTTTAAATTTTCTAAAACCAAGACAAAATGTATGCGTTTCTGTAAATCGAGAAAACTCCATCCCGATCCAGAACTCACTTTGGACGGGATCCGTATCGAAGTTGTCCCAGAATTCAAGTTCCTTGGTCTTTTATTTGACTCTAAATTATCATTCATCCCGCACATTGAATATTTGAGCAATAAATGTAAGAAAGCTCTAAATCTTTTACGTGTCGTCTCCAGTATGGACTGGGGAGCAGACAAAAAAGTTTTATTACGTCTTTATAGATCTCTTGTGAGATCTAAATTAGACTATGGTTGTGTTGTTTACGGATCCGCCCGTCAATCCTACTTGCGCAAGCTTGATTCTATTCATAATCAAGGTTTACGTATTGCGCTGGGCGCATTTAAAACATCGCCAATTAACAGTCTCTATGCGGAAGCAAATGAGCCATCTTTGAATTTACGTAGAAAGAAATTATCAATGGATTATTATTTAAAACTTAAATCTAATCCCGATAATCCTACACATAACGTTGTCTTTGAACCTCTTTATGAAGAGGAATTTGATAAGAAGGAATCGGTCATACCTCCTTTCAGTTTACGTTGTAAGGCAGATGTGAATTCTCTAGATTTCGATCTAGATGACGTGGCCGAACATAAAGTTACAAATGTACCTTTGTGGACGTCCAAAAGTCCCACCTTTATTTATGATCTTGCTTCAACGATAAAGTCGGAAACTGATCCTTTGGTGTTTAAAAACAAATTCCTAGAAGTACAAGAAAAGCACATGCTTCATTTGCAAATTTACACCAATGGTTCTAAAAGCGAAGAAAAAGTTGCTTCTGCTGCCATTTTAGATGGCTTCAAATATCAGTATCGTTTGCCCGATAACTCGTCCATTTTCTCTGTCGAGCTCAAGGCTATTGACCTTGCGCTCGAGCACATCATTGAAAACGGCTATTGGCGCTACATTATTTTTACAGACTCTTTGTCCTGTATTCAAGCGCTCGAGCACGAGCAAACGGACAATCCTATTATTGTGAAACTTCTTGAGAAGCTATCTCGTCTCTATGCTTCTGATGAAGATACTGATATTGTTTTTTGCTGGCTTCCAAGCCATTGCGGTCTACGTGGCAACGAAGAGGCAGACAAAGCTGCCAAGGAGGCGTTGTCACTAGATATTTTACCTTTTAAAGTCCCTTTTACCGATTTTAAACCCCTGATAAATAGTTTTATTCAAAATGTATGGCAAAATTGTTGGAGCGACGAGGCTAATCACCAAAATAAATTGTTTAGTATTAAACCTGCACTTGGTGAATGGCTGCCAGGTCTTCGATCTGACCGCCGCGAGGAGTTAGTTTTGGCACGACTGCGAATCGGGCACACACATTTGACCCATTCGCACCTATTAAAGAACGAGGAAAAACCTCTATGTATTCCTTGTAACGAGGAGCTGACTGTTCAGCATCTCCTCATTGATTGTGCAGATTTAGCCATCATTAGAAGCAGGCATTTTAACGCTAACAGTTTAAAAACATTATTTGATACTGTTAGGCCTGAATCAATTTTTAACTTTCTTAAAGAATGTAATCTCTTTAAAAAGATTTAGCTGTGATATTTAATCTGTGATATCTTATATGTTCTGTGGATTTTCCGGTCGGGTGGACTCGGACATGGATGTTCTCTGATCTGGGAGGAGCCCATGTCTATTCGTGCTCACGTCGGATTATTCATGGTACATTGTTATACAATATTTCGTACGATATTTTTAATCATTTATACTTCAGTTATTTTTAATAGGTTATATGCCCTATGAATTTTCCGGTCGGGTGGACTCGGACATGGGTGACCTCTGATCTGGGAGGAGCCCGTGTCCATTCGTGCTCACGTCGGATTATTCGGCGAGGTGCATTGTATTTTTTGATATGATTTTCCGGTCGGGTGGACTCGGACATGGGTGACCTCTGATCTGGGAGGAGCCCATGTCCTTTCGTGCTCACGTCGGATTATTCATGGTGTTTTATAAATTTGCATAGAATTTTATCTGTTATAGAATATCGTATTTTTATCATTTCTCCTCTAGATGTTTATGTAACTAATACATATTCCTATACATCTTGTAGTGAGGTATAATTACAGTGAGTGCGCCCAAAATGACCTTAGTAGTCGACGGGCCTTAAAACTCCATTCATTCATTCATTCCTGTGAATTCAGTTATTGGTCTGGAAGCTGTCTGTCAATTAGTTTCGCCTATATGACTAGCCTATTTTGTTGATTGACTACCAGAAATGATACTCTGAAACCAGATTTTTGAGTTTTTTATAAAGTAGCATCCTATGAATTCAGTAATTGGCCTAGTAGCTGTCTGTAAACTATTGTCGCCTATATGACTAACATATTTCGTTGATTGACTACCAGAAATCATACTCTAAAACCAGATTTTGGGGTTTTTATAAAGTTACATTTTATGAATTCAGTTATTGGCCTGGGAGCTTTCTGTGAACTAGTGTCGCATATATAACTTGCCTATAATGTTGATTGACTACGAGAAATCATACTCTGAAACCAGATGTTTGAGTTTTTATAAAATAGCATCCTGTGAAGTCAGTTAATGGTTTGGAGCTGTCTTTGAACTAGTGTCGCATATATGACTAGCCTATATTGTTGATTGACTACCAAAAGCCATACTCTGAAACCAGATTTTTGAGTTTTTATAAAGTAGCATCCTATGAATTCAGTTAATGGCATTAGAGATATCTGTGAACTAGTGTCGCCTATATGACTAACCTATTTTGTTGATTGACTACCAGAAATCAAACTTTGAAACCAGACTATTGAGTTTTTATAAAGTAGAATAATGCGAATTCAGTTTTTGGCCTGGGAGCTGTCTATGAACTAGTGTCGCATATATGACTAGCCTATTTTGTTGAATGACTACCAGAAACCATACTCTGAAACCAGATTTTTTAGTTTTTTAAAAGTAGCATACTATGAATTCAGTTATTGGCCTAGGAGCTGTCTGTTAACTAGTGTCGCCTATATGACTAGCCTATTTTGTTGATTGCCTACCAGAAATCATACTCTGAAACCAGATGTTTGAGTTTTTATAAAGTAGCATCATATGAATTCAGTTATGGGCCTGGGAGCTGTCTGAGAACTAGTGTCGACCATATAACCAGCCTATTTGGTTGATTGACTACCAGAAATCATACTCTGAAACCAGATTTTTGAGTTTTTATAAAGTAGCATCCTAATAATTCAATCATTGGCCTGGAAGCCGTCTGTGAATTAGTGCCGCCTATATGACTAGCCTGTTTTGTTGATTGACTACCAGAAATCATACTCTGAAACCACATTTTTGAGTTTTTATAAAGTAGCATCCTATGAATTCAGTTAATGGCATTAGAGATATCTGTGAACTAGTGTCGCCTATATGACTAACCTATTTTGTTGATTGACTACCAGAAATCAAACTTTGAAACCAGATTTTTTAGCTTTTATAAAGTAGCATCATATGAATTCAGTTATTGGCCTGGAAAGTGTCTGTGAACTAGTGTCGCCTATATGACTAGCCTATTTTTTGATTGACTACCAGAAATCATACTCTGAAACCAGATTTTTGAGTTTTTATAAAGTGGCATCCTATGAATTCAGTTATTGGCCTGGGCGCTGTCTGTGAATTAATTTCGCCTATATTACTTGCCTATTTTGATGATTGACTACCAGAAATAATACTCTGAGACCAGATTGTTTAGTTTTTATAAAGTAGTATCCTTTGAATTCAGTTATTGGTCTGAAAGCTGTCTGTGAATTAGTTTCGTCTATATGACTAACGTTTTTTGTTGATTGACTACCAGAAATCATATTCTGAACAAGATTTTTATAAAGTAGCATCCTATGAATTCAGTTTTTGGCCTTGGATCTGTCTATGAACTAATATCACATATATGACTAGCCTATTTTGTTGATTGACTACCAGAAATCATACTCTGAAACCAGATTTTTGAGTTTTTATAAGGTAGCATCCTATGAATTCAGTTATGGGCCCTGGAGCTGTCTGTGAATTAGTGTCGCCTATATGACTTGCCTATTTTGTTGATTGACTACCCTATATGACTTGCCTATTTTGTTGATTGACTACCAGAAATCATACTCTGAAACCAGATTTTTGAGGTTTTATAAAGTAGCATCCTATCAATTCAGTTATTGGCCTTGGAGCTGTCTGTGAACTATTGTCGCCTATATGACTAGCCTATTTTGTTGATTGACTACCAGAAATCATACTCTGAAACCAGATTTTTGAGTTTTTATAAGTAGCATCCTGTGAATTAGTGTCGCCTATATGACTAGCCTATTTTGTTGATTGACTCCCAGAAATCATACTCTAAAACCTGATTTTTGAGTTTTTATGAAGTAGTATCTTATGAATTCAGTTTTTGGCCTGGGAGCTGTCTTTGAACTAGTGTCGCCTATATGACTAGCCTATTTAGTTGATTGACTACCAGAAATCATACTCTGAAACCGGATTTTTGGGTTTTTATGAAGTAGTATCCTATGAATCCAGTTATTGGCCTGGGAGCTGTCTGTGAATTAGTGTCACCTATATGTCCAGAAATCATACTCTGAAACCAGATTTTTGAGTTTTTATAAGAAGCATCCTGTAAATTAGTGTCGCCTATATGACTAGCCTATTTTGTTGATTGACTCCCAGAAATCATACTTTAAAACCTGATATTTGAGTTTTTATGAAGTAGTATCCTATGAATTAAGTTAATGGCCTGGGAGCTGTCTGTGAACTAGTGTCGCCTAGATATGACTAGACTTTTTTGTGTAAATTGACTCCCAGAAATCATACTCCGAAACGAGATTTTTGAGTTTTTATAAAGTAGCATCCCATAAATTCAGTTATTGGCATAGAAGCTGTCTGCGAATTAGTGTCGCCGATATCGCGGGCTTTCCGCAACACGGTTCTAATTCACTTTTTCATTTTTTTACAGGAGAGACAAAAAACTGTTTCATTTTCTTACAAAGAAAAATTTTGTTTGATAAGAAACATTTCTGAAATTGTTTTTCCATAACAGATATACTATTATAAATCAAATCTATGTGAAATTTATTTAAAATGTTGTATTTGAAGAAATTTGAGTTAGAACCGTGTTGCAGAAAAAAATGATAAAAATCTACAAAAATGTTACCCGCAAAACAGTTCTAACTCAAAAAAAAAATTCATAAAGCACTATTAATTTGGCAGGTATTTATGGTGGAAATCATGTCTATATTTTATCCAAATAGTTTTAAATGTTAATTCTGTGTTTTTGTTTGATGAAGACCAGAAAAATTGTAGCCAAAATTTATGACAAAAGTTTCAATACAAATCAAAGCACTTATTTATGCTTTACACTAAAATAAAATTGTTTTCATCATAAAACATTTACAAATATAAGCTTTTTTTCAAGTCTAGAATACACTTGCAAGCATATATAAGACAGATCATTTAATCTAAAATGTTATAGTACACTATTTTAGAAGTATAAAGAAGTTCTAAGGCAACAACTTGAGCATACTCCTGACTAGGTGTCTCACATATCAAATATCTCGGATTCAGAAGATTGTGGATGGAGAGTAATTGTCAAATTACATCGCATGAAAATGCTGTATATTGTAGTTTATTTATAATGAGACATCATTCCTCTAAAAAGTATTGATCAAGTAATGAAAATTGACTTTATTTATGTCTGATGTCGAACAAAGCAAGCTCTTGAACCAATAGTTTGAGTGGTTCCTAATGACACGTGAAACGTTGACCTGAGGTGCGTTCTTTAGAGCAAGATTTCTTGAGATATCTTGAGATTTTTTTAAGTGCGTAGTTCCGAATGCTCCGTGCTTCATGCAAAATGACATCATGATGACGTCATTTGTATGAAGTATGGAACATTCGGAACACTTTGCTTATAATCTCTGTCTTAAAAACGCTGTATCAAAAACATCTTAAGAAATCTGAAAAAAATCTCACTCTAAAGAATGCGCCTCTGAATGCAAAGCAAAAATATTACCAATAATTGTTGGTGTAGTGCTTTTAGAGTTATGTATCTTTTTCTGGAACGATGCAATAGTAAAAAAAAACATGTACAAAGTTTGATAGCAATAATTTGACAGGTTCCAGACTCCAGATATAAGAATGTTCATATCAAACCTCAACCAGAGTTATAAGTTGAAATGAGATATTGTCCTGAATAATTTTTTTAAAAGTTATGTTTTTGGCCGACAACCTTTTGTATGTATGTACAAACCCCAGCATGTATGTACAAAGTTTCAAAGATCCAGTGTGAGCTGATATATACTACTCAGACTTCCCAAATTTCATCAGCCCATCAGACAATTTTTCAGAAGGACTGACGGTTGTCAACTCTCTGTCAGTACAACTGTCTGACAGTCCTGCGGGTGTCATGTCACTCATTTTCAGCCAACTGACAACAAATTGATAGTTTATAAAAATTTACTATTTCTACTAACAAAAATATTATTTTTGTTTTAATTGATTTGGTCCTTCAATGTGATCCTTTTTTGGACTAACAAATTTTGAGGCCTTGTAAGACTGAATGACTGACTTTTTTTCTGAACTTTTGGGAAGTCTGACTACTGGTTAAGAAATTTGAATAATAGCATTTTACAAAGAATTTGGTGCCCTTAGAATACTGAGCCCCTCATCTTCAGAACAGTTTTTAGCTTTTGATGCCCACATCTCTGCTAATTCTTGAACTGTGATAAAAATCAACTTAACAATCAGCCCTAAATTTTATTACATTTATATAATGTACAGCAAGAAAAATCCAGACCAATATCTATAATCAGTGCATTAGATGCTGATAGATATAAACAACAAAGCTTCAGATTACATCATCAAGAATCCTGGCCAATTTTTGCTTATGGAACTTAAATCTCATGATCTGATGATGACAAGAATTTCAAAGTATCCATTATTTTTATTTCTAAAATAATGAATGGTGGGAAACTAAGATTTGAACAAAACAGAAGAAAACAACTTTTGTCAAAGCAAACTCAGGGATGATTGCCTATATTTGTAAAAGTTTGGTCATGGAACTGGCAGTTTTTCTTTTGTTACTTGCCCATAGACATGTTATTCTCAGAAAAGTTTCCTGTACCCCTTCTAGTCTTGTTTGAAGCTAAAGTCTAATATTCCAATCAGATAGGATGAAAGGACTTTAGCTCACCACTATTCAAGTCAAACTTTTACATTCATGTACAAGTGAAGATTCATTTAAAATTCCATACCTATAAGGGCATAAAATGCTAGACATGGGTTGATGGTATGATTTCTTGGTTATAACATTTTATGTTTTACATGTACACATTTGCAATAAGATCTAACTAATCTTTAATTTGATCTTTTGCATAAAATCAAAACTAACCATTAGTTCATTCAATTGACCATATTGAGCAAGACATATGAACGAATGATCAGTGAAATCTACATCTTAGTTAGGTTTTGAAGTAATTTCTTATGATTAATAATTATTAATTGCATTCTAATGTGTCTGATCAGTCATGGCTTCATTTAAAGAACACACCATCATCACTGACATCCACATAAGATTTTAGTTGTTCAATGGGACACAAATATTACCGTACATATCATATTCAAAAATATTAAGACTGGCATTATAAGAGAGCAAGCTTGTCTGTCCTTTGGTCCGTTGGTCATTAGCTTTTTTCTGTTGTTATTCATTAGGTAATAAGTTATAACTACTGAATTACAAGTAGAAATATTCATATCTAAGACAATGTACGCATGCCATACTATAACATTTGAAATGGTTTTCAATGCTATAATAATGATGTGGATTGCCTTATTATAATTCCAAATACGAAGTGGAAGCAATTCAAACAATCATTTTATAAGGTATATTGAGCTTACATGTTCAGTGAAACTTCACTCCAATATGTTGAATAATTATTAATTTGATGGACCATAATTATATCTGTAGTAAAATGAGTCAAAAGAAAGCTTTTAGGTCAAAGATTTTTGATAAATCCACTAAATCTCTTGCAAAAAAACATATCTCTATTTCGCACTGAAATTATTAAAATTTAGAGTCCTAGCCATATTTTTCTCTTAAAAAATTCAAAAAAATGGGCTAATAGACAAAGATCATACTGTAAAGCTATCTGATTTTAGTTTAAACTAAAATATGTGTCACTTGCAAGCCAGGTTTATTCAAAGAATTTATTTTTAAAAGAATCATATACATAGAAAGAAGTATTTAAGTTACTGTTATTGACCGAAAATTTACATAGACTTAATAGGGATTATATTTTACAGGAAAAGGGTTAAAACACAAGAAAATCAAATAAAAACCATTATTACATGTTTCTTTAACTTGCTATGTTTTTACTGATGTCATTGATGAAATAAGACATAAAAGAGGTTCTAACTCAGATTTTTTTCTGCAACACAGTTCTAACTGGGCCAGTTAGAACCGTGTTGCAGAAACATAAAATACCACTTTGAGTTAGAACCTTTTGAACAAATTCAATTTTCTCAATTAATATGAGGAATTTTTGAAAAATATTTTAAAGGATAATGTATTGATATTAGTTAGTTCCAAAAATGTAAAAAAAAGTGATTTTTGATAAAAAGTGGAGTTAGAACCCTATTGCGGAAAGCCCACGATATGCCTAGCCTATTTTGTTGATTTGCTACCAGAAATCATACTCTGAATCAAGATTTTTGAGTTTTTATAAAGTAGCATCCTATGAATTCGGTTATTGGCTTGGGAGCTGTCTGTGAATTAGTGTTGATTATATGACTAGCCTATTTTGTTGATTGACTACCAGAAATCATACTCTGAAACCAGATTTTTGAGTTTTTATAAAGTAGCATCCTATGAATTCAGTTTTTGGCCTTTCAGCTGTCTGTGAATTAATGTCGCCTATATGACTAGCCTATTTTTTTGATTGACTACCAGAAATCATACTCTGAAACCTGATTTTTGAGTTTTTATAAAGTAGCATCCTATGAATTATGTTATTGGCTTGGGCGCTGTCTGTGAATTAGTGTCGCATATATGACTAGCATATTTTGTTGATTGACTACCAGACGTCATACTCTGAAACCAGATTTTTTAGTTTTTATAAAGTAGCATCCTATGAATTCATTTATTGGCCTGGGAGCTGTCTGTAAATTAGTGTCGCCATTATGACTAGTTTATTTTGTTGATTGACTACCAGAAATCATACTAGAACGGCGACACCTAAAGGATGTCACATGAAAGAATTAGTGAAATGAATAGAACTTATTCTTGCAACTTGTTGGAAATATTTGATTTCAAAAGTGGAAAATATATTTGTAATAATATAGAAAACATTGATAGAAATGGAGAACATGGTGAATTTCCGTAATATCATCTTTTCTCTCAATTTTATGACCTTTTCTCTGATTTGCAAAGGGATGTTGTGATAATGGCTTTAATTTTAGGTTGAAAATAGTGCATGGGAACTATCAAACCTTAATAAATAGTCATGAGACCTAATAGTATAGTGTCTTTCAAATGATTATGTATGGAAACTTTATGGGAAAACAAGAAATACTTCAAAGAGAGGAGACTCTCCTTTCACAAAAGTTTTTTTAAGCTTTAGACAGAAAATTTCATCATAGAAATGTAGCATAAAAAGATGATAAATTGCTTCATGAAGGCAATTTCTCTCCTTTGTCAACCATATGTCGATTTTCAATAAGGAAACAAATGTGTTTTAATTTCGGATATCTCATGGTATTTTCATATCTCATGTGACTTTGACGTTACAAGTGTCAACTGCATAGTAGATAAATGTGATGGTATTACATTTTGACCTCAAGATAGCTGCCAATAACACCCACCAGGAATCCAACCTGGAATCTGCAGGATCACGCCATAATAGAGCAGCATGCCAGTCGCTCTATCAATGAGCTATAGGAGTTAGTAAAAATCTGAAATCTCAACTTTCTAGAGGTGTCATAGACACAAAAAGATAACTAAATTCAATACTTTATATGTCAAAGTCCATTGGCTCTTCAAAATACCTTGAGAAATTCAAAGTAACACATACTTTATAATTATAAGAATAGCACCAGCTTTTCTCTTTGACATAAGCAGCAATTCGACTTAACCAATGTTGAAAAAAACAAGGGTCAGGTGGATTTAAACTATTGCATTAATGTACAAACAAGTTCAAACTTCTTCTCTTTCCACCACATAAATATTGACTGATTGGGATTTAACACCTCATTCAAGAATTTCCAACTTTATTACAGCAGCTGGTGCACCTAACCATGAGTTCCTGACATTTCTTACACCAATACAAAAACATCCAATCACAGCCACCAGTTTCTCATCCCATTTAAACCATTTCCAGACAGCAACATTTTTGACTGGTCAAAATTCAAAGATGTTACAGACGAATTTGTTTGGTCTTTTTGAGTTGAAAACATTGTGGAAAATGTTACAAGCAATTTTTTCATTTTCCACCATGTTTTTCAAAGTCTTTATGTTTTTGGGAGTCAAAAGAGTCAATGTGTAAGAAAAACCTTTTCCATAGGGAGAGATGATTGACAACTTCTATCAGAAAGAAGATCAACAGAATTGGATTCAAATCAACTACCACCTAGATTTATAGACCCTGATTTTGCCTGCAAAGCTATCTGGGCATTGTCAACCAATGAAAGGTGTCTTGTCATTTCTTAATAATCACTGACAGTGAGAGACCTCATCATTCTGTATAATAGACAGACAAACAATGTGATTAACTCTATCTCAAACAAAACCCTTACAGTTTTTTTGAAAACATAGAGAGAAAAGAAGAATTCTGATAATCAGCAATTTCTCCTTTGCTCTAAATATTTTCTATGTAGTAACATACACATTTTCTACAATAAGCATTAATTATGTACAGATTGCAGCTTCTTTCAATTTGGACCACAGGACCAGCCAAATTTATTTTTGTTTGAGAAAATATTAACTTTTATTAACCATTGATATAACACTGAATATAATGAACAAAAAAACTTGCATTTGATTTTTAGTATCCCTTTTCAAAGGGGCAAAAATTTGGACTGTTCAAATCAGAAAGCTGCTGCAGAAATGGCTGTGTATATCAAAAGTTATGTACAGCAATCTGTTCTTTTCTATTAATCCTTCTTTCCAACCTACCGGTATTTCTACAAGGGGCATCAAAACTATGTCTTATTTAGGGAAGAGGTGTATTTCAAAGACAGTAAATGTAGGACAAGTCAACTCTTTCAGACAAATGTTTGTTACCAATCAAAGCTGAAGGAATCTTGTTGAAATTGTTAAAATTGTCAAAGAAATAGTAAACAGCAAGTTAACCATACCGAACTTTTTCCTTCATAAAATATCATTTCAGTATTTCCCAGCGGGGAGTATGCGCATACGGGGGACCGTCTTATCTATGCGAGACGGAGCAGAATTTTACATTGAAATAAAGAAGGATTTATTTTGTTTGAGCCATAACTCATTTAATATCTAATTGCCAATATTATCTCTGTTATGACGATAAACTTTAATTTTTTAGCTTCTCAATGGTATGTTTTCTACTTCTCTAGTGCAATTCCTTCTTGCTTCCAAATCATTTTGAAAATGACCATGTTAGTTCCCTATATACTCTATATAGATTGTTGGAAAACGTTGTCTTGTGGCAACTTCACGGTGTATTTAATGCATTTTTCTTTTAAAACTGAATATTATCTCTGTTATGATGAGAAACAACAACTTTCAACGATTGCAATGGTGTAAATATACTCAAAATAATTTATCGTTTTCTTGCTTCCAATTTCGTTTAAAAAACGCTGTAGATGCGATTCTGCGACAAAGGCAAAAATGACTAAGATCGAGATTAACATATTCTATAAGTTAACCCAATTCCGCGTACGAGACCAGTATTTTGTATGCAGGCCAACGGTCAGTTGAGCGAATTGTGTTTTTACTTTTTTCTTTTGTCTCTATATTTTCTTTGTTATATTAAATTAAACACTAATTTTATCCTTATTGATATACATTTTGTTGTCTACGGTTATGATAAGTTCTAAATCTAAAGTTATAATTTTTTAGCTCCACTGGCCTTCAGGCCAGCGGGCTATTGTCATGGCGCTGTGTCCGTCGTGCGTGCGTCCGTCCGTGCGTCCGTCCGTCCGTCCGGTCGTCAACTTTTTCTTTAAAAATCTTCTCCTCAGAAACTACTCAATGGATTTCAATCAAACTTCACAGGAAGGATCTTTGGGTGGTCCTCTCTCAGATTCCTTCAATTGATTCTGATTGAATCAGAAAATCTGGAGTTATCTGCCCTTGAATTTAAAAATGGCTGTTCTGGCTTTTTTTCACTCTAGCAACTACAAATATTGACCAATCAAGACAAAACTTGGACAGAATGATGGTGACTATAAGATCTTGCCTAGGTGCAACTTTCAGCTTGATCTGACAATTACATCATGAGTTATGTGCCCTTGAAATTGACAAAATTGCCATTTTCAACTTTATTTTGACTTTGTTTTCACTCTAGCAACTACAAATATTGACTAATCAAGACAAAACTTGGACAGATTAATGGTGACTGTAAGATCTTGCCTGGGTGCAACTTTCAGCTTGATATGAAAATTGCATCATGAGTTATGTGCCCTTGAAATTGACAAAATTGCCATTTTCGGCTTTATTTTTACTTTGTTTTCACTCTAGCAACTACAAATATTGACCAATCAAGACAAAACTTGGACAGAATGATGGTTACTATAAGATCTTGCCTGGGTGCAACTTTCAGCTTGATTTGAAAATTGCATCATGAGTTATGTGCCCTTGAAATTGACAAAATTACCATTTTTGACCTTATTTTTACTCAAACGACTATAAATATCCAACAATCAACAGGAAACTTTGTTATAATCTTAATTGTCCATAAAATCTTGCATGGATGTAATTGTCAGCTTCATTAGAATCGTAAATCATGATTTATCTGCCCTTGAATTTGACAAATTGTAGTTTTCAACTTTATTTTCATTCTCTTTTCAACCACAAATAATGATCAATCAGGTCAAAACCTAAAACAAAATGTAAGTGAGGCAAAGATCTTATTTTAGTGTGATTCTTAGCTTTAGAGTAATATAACATTCCCAGTTATATGCCTTTGAATTTGACAAAATTGCCAATTATGACTTCATTATCAAACTAGATCAGTCAAATTCACTCTAATCAAAACAAATCTTGGTAACCATTAAATCTTATATGAAGGTATTTTCAGCTTTCTAGTTACTTTGTTATTGCTCTAAGACCCAAAAGTATTGAAAAATCTTGTAAAAACTTGGATTTGAAATTACAAGAAAATCAGGGCTTTCTGGTTATTTTATAAATAGGGTATTTCCCCAAATCTATTTTTAGAACAATGAAATCTATTTTTAGAAATATGAACTATTTTGGAGTAATCAATGATAGTTTAGATCTGTTTGGTCGAAGGAAAAATGATCATTGCCAGTATCATCCTGATCTGGAATTTTCTCTTGTTTCCTTTTACCCTTTCTCAAATGGCAAACAGGGTTTTACTCTCTTTGCTCAAAGAACCACATGTTTTGTACAATCTAGTTTTACTTTCTTTTTGCTCTTAGAAACACAACTATTGAACAATCTGTGGAGCGACTCAAGACCTTCAGGTCTTCTAGTTTGTAGATTTCAAAATGTATTATTCGTAATTCATAAAGTTTTTCGTTGGGCAGGGATGCTCTATAACTTTAATGGATAACCGCCGAAAAACGAAAAATTGAATTCGGTTTGAAGCAGAGAGGGTTGCAAAAATGTCAGGGATTGGATAAATCTAGATTTTCTAAAATCAGTTCATGAAAAAGTTATTGGCGACCAAATAAAATTTACTTGGTCGCCGATATTTTTTCAATTCTTTTTTAAATTATCTACCGCAGCACCTGGCAGATCCCCGACACTTTTTAGCTTCCTCTGTTTCAATTTAATTTCAAATTGGACATGTTTAATTTTTTGAAATTGTTCTGTAATTGTTGGGTCACGTAATCACACGTCGTGGACATGCTGTGATATTGATAAGGACCCTGAGCCATAATTATATTCATATGGTGTTGTTTATTCCACTGCAAAATAACAATTCTAATTAACTGATTAATTACGTATCTTAAGTGACAAAAAGTTATAAATCATGTGCTTTTCTAATTTTGAATAGTTTTAAAGTACTACAATTTAATTAAGTTAAAACACAAATAATGTTTTTAGCATTTATTCATTTCTATCTTTTTCTTTTCATTTATTTATCTATTTAATTATTCTGCCTTTTTTGCTTTTTTCCCTGATCAAATGTCTGGATGCCAAGATTGCTTAATATTCAAATCAGTATTATCATTTTTTAATTGTTGATGATAAGCGAAAAACACGCCTTTAAAGTTGAGACAGAATTAGCAAATTCCATGTAGTCGGGCCTACATTTGAACTGTTGTCCACATCAGTTTGTTTAATCTTAAAGCAAAAATATATATTTCTCGTAAACGGCGCAATATTTGGCTTGAAATTTTAAGTCGGAATTTTCATAAGAAAATATACTCTTTCAGATAAAAATAAAAGTAAAATTTATGAAAAATTGTCTGTGAAATATCACTTTAATCATGGTGGATAATCACATGGCTCAGAATTTCAGGAAATCTTCAATATTTTTATTAATACTTAACCAATTTAAATTCGGTTTGAGGCAGAGAGGTGAGAGAATGCCAGGAATTAGCTGGATGCCGTGGACTTTTGAAAAGTCAAATTTTGGTCGATCTTCAATAACGTTTTTATAAGGTCTTTATTAATCCACCACGTCTGACTAATGCGTGACGTCTGTCCATTCTTTCTACTTCAAACCGAATTTCTGAATCAATTTGATTAAACAAAAAATAAAGCCACGAGACCAAAGTTTGATGAGCGTACACATTTTGTTGGAGTATTTTAAGCAGGTATTTGTCAACGAGAATGTGCGAGACATTTAAATGTAAACCAATCGACGATTTTTTACTTTCATCAACGCAGCCAATCTACACGGATTGCTGCTGAGCATCAACGTCCTGATCAGTCGTTTAGAACGAGCTAACATCAAGATGATAGCATACGTCAACGTCACTTACGTAATTGGTTTACAACAACGTTTTCAACTGCAATTGTAATACAAACATGTTGCTTCTGATAAACTCGTGCCAGAACAGTGAATTTACGAATAAGATATTGCGTTTTTTACTTCTGGCGATTATGTCCGTGACAGATCGTTACAGAAAGTCATCGTCAGATCCGGGTACGTTGGACCTAGACAAGCTGAAAAACCGACGCCAAAACTTTTGAATACTCTCCAGCAATATATGGTTCATAATTCAAGCCCAAAGGATAAAAGATTTTGTTTAATCTCAAGGGTCAACGAGGCGACGACTGCGGAACATTTTTGATACTCAGAGCGGAATTACTCGTTATTAAATAGAGAAAACTGACAAAATCCTCACACCACCTCTCTTTAGATTGCAATATCTCAGCCATTGAATCGAATTTTTGTCTGAAATTTTCAGAAAATGTTGGCAAGATGTTAAGCTTTTGTTTGATATACAATACTACGTAGCTGGTTTTCCATTTTGCATATTATTACCGAATGAACTTCAGTGATGCGTTTTTAAAGTCAGTCAGTATATAAAGGTTAACATTTCAAACTCGACTTTCTCGAAAGTGTAAAAATGTCGATTAGAACATTTTAATATTTGTGCAACTACATTATGATATACAAAGACTTTCCATCAATCAGTGAGTTACAGCATTGCCTCTGTTTGTAATTAAATACGAGTCAATATTGAATGGTTTCGAATGAATAATGTTAAGAAGATCGTTTGATTGAAATTCGTATTTTGTCCGACGAGTTGGTCTTACTTTTGCGATATAATGATATTCTTTTGCAGAACATACTGTAGTGACTGCATTCAATTAGATAGTAAAGTATTTGGCAATGAAACAAACGGCAGACTCCCTGTAGAGGTCGGTCCGACAGATTAACGAACGGTTTCACACAGATAAGCAGATAAGAGCGGCTGTCTCCAATTTACATCTTTAATTGGAGGAGATCATGAAGACCAAACGATCCTATTTTAAAATATTTCCGAAAAATTACTTCTAGTTATCAATACGTAATTGACACCCATGATTTGATGAAACTGATCATAGCTGTCCAAGAATTACAAACTTACGTAGGAAAGCATCTATGCATATACTTTGGCAAAATCAGCTTTCCCAGAAAATACTGTAAATAGAACACTACTAACAATTCATTGTTGGATGAGCAAGATGTCGTTACCGAAGCTTAAATGATCTAGCGTTAAAGAGTTTTGGACGGTACTGTCATCGACGAGATTCCTAATATATGCCTGCTATTGGGTAAGATTTACAGAATTCAAAACCATATCGAATGAACGAATAAATGAATGAATGAATGGAAGAATGAATGAATGATCCATTTGTCAATCAAACAAATCAGCAATCATGCCAGCAAAGCAAGCTTACGGTAACGCTAGGGTATAAGCCATACTGACTCTAAATATCTTATCGAGAATCGAGATTGTCGATAAGTTCAAAGATATAATGTTATGTAATGGTAACCTGTCCCAAATTATGCCAAAACACGGTCGATAAGGTAACAAACTCGCATAACAATTTTGGCTTATCAGCAAACTTTGCAGAGTATTATCCCTTGCTGAATGAAGGAAAAAGTTCCACATGCTCTGTCCCAAACAAGATCTAGTTTTGATGTCTACAACCAACATTTTCTTTTTTCCCCTCAACATTTTCTGTACTACATAACAAACCATACCTTTAAAATAATCCATTTTGTCATCTACAGCACCTTTCAATTTGGACCACCCTAGGAATTCCCAGTGCATGTACAGCTATATAGAGTACAGTACATGTAAATATCAGTGGCGTAGGAAGGTTTGTAATATCGGGGGGGGGGGGGGCAAACGTTCTAGTAAATGGAAAAATAGTTGTTTTATGGGGGGCATAGGGGGACCAGACCCCTTTTTCAAATTATTGGGGGGGGCCAGGCTCCCCCTGCCCCCCCCCCCTCTTCCTACGCCTATGTATATGGTCAATACATTTTGATTAACCCTTTCCTAAACAGGGCCTGGTTTTGGCATCAGAAAGGCAAGGGAAAATATACAGACACATGAAGAGAATGCTGATAACATAGATTTTCTCTTTTTTCCTCAGTATTTTCTGTTCCGTACTGCACAAAAATCCCATCTTTATCAACACTCATTTTGTTATATGCAGCAGCTTTCTAAATTTGAGTACTCTAAATTTCTGCAGTTTTGGAAAGATTTAAATATCAAAATGCTCCTATTTTGTTAACCTGTATTGAAGAACCAGCTTAGGAATCCAGCTTCATGGGGCAACTTGTTTTTAACCCTGGAACACTCCATATTTACTGAGCTAATTGCTGCAGTGCATGCCAATCTGCTTTAATCCTATTCCCCTCTTCAGTAGCTTCTATTCAGCAGCAGTGATACCATTCTAAAACACACACAATCATGTGACACATTCCTACAAGAAATGAAAAGCTGGTTATCACAAAGTACATCTGAGGCTTTCAACTAATTATATAGTCAATGTATACAAGGTTGTTAAATAACTAGTTAACAGTTGCATAGGCCTACATGTAAAATGTGCAAACATTTGAGTAAATAGCCTGTTTTCTGTCTAGAAACAACAGCCCATAGGTTGTCAATAGACACCAACTGTACAGTGTTAGCTATCAGGACTCGCACCCGGTACCAGACAAATTGTCTAAATGGATAATTGTTCAGTTCCAAATGAGAAGTCAAGTGCTGCCTATTGCATATTATTCATGCTGAAATGTGACAGTCCATTTTTTCTACCAGCAGATGTAAGAAAGGTTTATCTCTGCAGATTAGGCAGTGATTCAAATTCCATGCACTATTATTTTAGTCCATGAATGTCCATTCTAATCCAGGAGATGTAAGAACAACGAATCTCGACATTTTTATAGTTATTTGGCTTTCCGTCACTCTTTAACCCATTACCACAGAATGGCTCTTTTTGACTCCCTACAAAAGAATGGTTATGGAAAACATTGCGGAAAATGAAGAAATTGGTTGTGTCAAGCAATTTTTTTTCATTTTCCACAATGTTTTCTTTCCAAAAAGACCAAAAAACTGGAGATTCCATTCAATGGAAATTGTCTTCTGCAGGATCTTCAAATTAAACTGCCCAAAATTCTGTTGTTTGGTAATGGGTTAATTTGTTCCCAATCAAGACCAGGTTGGATGTGTCTAATAGAAAACATTACGGAAAAAGAAGAAGTAACTGGTTACAAGCAATTTCTCCTTTGATCTCAATATTTTCTGACCTACATTGTATGTTCCCACAACTACAGTGACAATAAGAGCACTTTAGACACATCACACGGGCCTAACCAAAGATCACTTACTCCTTTTACCATGAAGCTACAGCTAACCAGTAACCATGCTTTTGATAGCTTCCAAATACAGATCTTTATGGACCGGACAGGACCCACAAGAACATCTTAGCTTCAAAACAAAATATGTTACAGTGTTCTGCAAGTCTGTGTCTGTCTGTAAACGGCACAAGATCCTTGTGGAAAAAAGGAATAATGCCTTTTTACTGTTATCTTTTCCAAATACAAAATTCTTTTACTTCGTCGCTAACAATGATTAAAAAATTGTCCCAAAGGCAAGTAATTACATGTTAGAAGGAAAATAATATATATGTTTCGCCATGGTTAATCATAAGATTTACCACGGATGCACGTTCACATGTGTTAAATAAACCACTCAGGCATATGGCCTTGGTAAATCCTATGATTAATCATGGCAAACCATATATTATTTCCAAAGTAATTTTCAGAAATTTAGTTAAGTTAATAATTCAGAGATGTTCCTACATACATCTATGTCCATGGATTCTGGTCCCCCTCCATGTTCATGCAACAATTTACACGAAGGATGAAGTATTATCTGCTCAAATGGCAGGGGTATCATTGGATTCCACCAACTCATTGTCGCCAGATTTCGGACATAAAAGTACAATGTAGTTATAATAAAATGTAATAGGAATATAGGGGGAGAACCCTTCATTATCATAGTTATTGAAGACTTTCTGAATTGGTTAAATTGTGTCATGTGATTCCCCACATGTCAAATCGAGGGCTTGTTTGGGACAGAGTAAAAAGCTTCTTATGTTACATATGATATGTAAAATCTAACTAACAAATTATTCCTTATTTTTCATCACCAGTCTGATCCCATAAGATTGAAGGGAAAAGAGAAATGCTAGTTTTCAAAACTTTCATCATTTACCTGAATATACTTTAACAGTTTGAATTAAGGTAGACTACCATTGTAATGAAATTCATGTGACATCGGATTTTTTGTGTGTCATTGTAATCATTTGTTACAAATCTGATCTATGTCCACACAATTATGAGTTAGAAAAAAAGACATTTACCACCACCAAAAGTTTACAATGTCACCAAAAAGTAATCACAGTGTTACATGGATCTCATGAGGGTTGGACTACCTTAAAAAATGCTTCAGTTTCAAATACTATCATTACATTAACCAATTACAAAATAGTAAAATTTTCGACTGGTGAGTGGTCGAAATTAAAAGGAATTGCAGAAGACACTGTAAGCCAATTTTAAACTTTTTGGTCTTATTTTGTAGAAAATTTGTTCATTTCATATTTATAATATTTTCAAATGCCTTTATATTGTGGGGAATCAAAAACGTCCTTGTGTGGGAAAGGGTCAAAACTTAAAATCAATAAAAACTGGTAAACAATTGATATCAAACGGCAATGAACATAATAGCTCTCAATCTTACTCTTGCCGAGACTCATACTCGGAACTCACAATTTCCCTGGCATTTTAACATTTAAACTGAAAAGTGTTCTCCTTGAGCTTTGATACTGTGTATGATATCCAGTTATCAGTGTTCATTTTCATTTACAAGTATTGCCTTGGTTGTAAGAATAGTACATAATGCATATCCACGGGTCATTGCAAAACCGTTTTAAGATTTGATTTATTGGGGGTTTACCCCGTTTTCAACTACTAATGTCATATCGCGGCGGCTGGACCACCTTACCATGGATTCCTAGCATTTTTCATACCAGTACTACCACAACACCCTTACCGAGCCTCCAGCTGCTCCCCCACATAGGTTCACGATATCAAACCATTGACAAGTGACTTTTTTGTCAGCAAGGGTATTTGCCGCGGCCAGATATTGAACCCGGGACCTCTCAAATGAAAGGCAGATGCGCTACCAACTGCGCCATGGCACCGTTTTAAGAACATACATGTATATGTAATTAATTGTTGTTTAATGTGTATAGTGTTTACATTACTTTCCTACAATAGCAAAGAATTTTGTATTAAATAGACTGGCTTTATAATAGATTCACAATTAAACGAGAATAATTTCAGTTGTTTTGATAAAGCAGTTCAACTGTAATTATTCTCGTTTATTGTTGCACCGAAGAAACCTTGCACTCATTATTATCAATATTGCAGACGATTACGTTTGTTTATAAATAATCACAGCGCACGGTCACTTCAGTTAAACAATAATAGTGAATCTATTATATTGTCCAGCAAGATTAACCCCGGACAACTTAATTTCCGTGTGCAAAGTCCGTTAGTTGAGCGTTTTAACAAAACAGTCCCGATGTGGGGTCATTACATATGCAGATGTCCCGGGTTAATCTTGCTGGACAATACCATTATGTTTGGATTAACCGCCAGTGTTTTTATAAAAGCCCTTAACCCTTTCCCAAATGACAAAATTTTGGGGTTGCACAATTTTAAAGTTGCTACAGACAACAAAATTTAGATTAGTAAAGATTGGAATAGTGGGGAATATAGCACACATTATATTGAGACAAAAGTTAAAATTGCTGGTTTCTTCTTTTGTCTCAAAGTTTTCCCAAGCCTTTCCTAATAGGGACGTCACGTCAAAACCAGGTCTTGTTCGAGAAAGGTTTAACTACCGCTTGAATCAAGCCGTACTTACAAGTTTTTATAACACACCAATGAAAATCAAAATACTATTTGTTTTTCCGAAATTACATCACTCTTAGGTGGATAAAATCGCTCCCTATGATATACAGATTCCTAAAGCTTCTAACTGCGAATATATTATGTCTCTCTCTCTCTCTCTCTCTCTCTCTCTCTCTCTCTCTCTCTCTCTCTCTCTCTCTCTCTCTCTCTCTCTCTCTCTCTCTCTCTGCCAAAAACCCGCATTTTATTCATTTGCCTCAATATTTTCTTGACGATATTAAGGTTTACAGACCCTAAAAAATCACCACTTCCTGCTAGCCTTACCAAATGCAACAAATTACACACACTTGTAAATATACTTCAAATAAGTTGATTCATCGTGCCGGATTTCAAGATTATGCATCAAGAAGAAAAAAAATTACAAATATCATTTAACTATATATTCATATGCAAGGGAGGTAATTTTTCAACATTTTTGTCAAAAGTTTCCATAAGTATGCATTAATTCAAAATTCTAAACTGTTCGAAATGCTTATAATGTTTGTATTTGGAATGGAAATGTAACACAGTGACAGTTTAGGAATTACTGGCACTTTTCAAATTTCGCATCTGGGTCCTTGGTGCTAATAAGGGTTTGGATACCTTAATCAAAAAGCCTATCTTTATCAATATTCATGTCTTGGTCTGCAGCACTCTCTTGCACACGGCTCATTCATTACATTCACCTCTGTAGTTGGCTCAGAGAGTATTGCGTCATCATCTGCTACAGTTGTCGCCACATCGTATGGCACATATTTACATCCTGTCCAGATGTAAACAAAACATGGTTCGATAAAACGAGTTAAATAGTTCATAAGTAGTGACGTAAATACGCTGAAAATTTAGGTCCATAGGTAGAGCGATAGGATTCCTGCTCTGGAGATCCGAGTTCGAATCCAGATATCGACAGATTTCTTTTTAGACTTTTTATTTCCTCACCAATGGCTTTAAGCTATAAAAATGTCATTTTTGGGGTTCTTTAGTCGGCAATTAGGCTACCGGCATTGTTCAGAAAGAAGCAATCTTTTACGAGTATTACCAGCCATTTTAGACCATGTATTTTATCGTACTGTTTAGCGATATACATTTGCATAGACAAATAAATTATGTTACATGTGAAATCCGTGCATTCTTGGTTTCAAAATACCCGTGGTTATTAAAAAAGACCCCCCCCCAAAAAAGAAATAAAAAATAAAAAAATAAAAAGATAAAATAATCGCCGAGCACTAGGTTTGAACTCGGATCTCCTGCACAATGGACACACCGCTCTATCACTCTACCTAAGTTTTCACCGTACATACGTCAATACTTATTTAAAATTTATTCATGATTTATACAGCAATGTTTTGTTTACATTTAGACAGGATGTAAACATGTGCCATACGATGTGGCGACAACTGTAGATTATGTCACTTTCTATCACATCAAAATGGCAATAACAAATAATTTTTCTTTTCCGAAGTCCAAAATATACCATACTTCACGTTGCTTAAAATTTAATATCCTTTTCCAACGATAATAATTTGACTTTATTTAAATTGATGTCATTTATTCAAATTTTCTGTAGGCTTCATTCTGATAGGGAACGATTCAAGCCGTAGATACGATATTATATAACAACACCGACGATTTATCAAAACAAAACAATAAACCTAGTCTATTTTTAGCACAAAATTCCTGCAATTGGTAAGGAGGCTTGAGAAAATAGTTCCATTGTATATGGGTTAATTCATCAGTTATAGTGCCTTTCAAATGTAACCGGAATCATTATTTCTTTGTGACGTCTACTTTATTACTTTACACATGAAACAGTTAAAAAGTAATAATACACGTTTTCCTTGGTTTGACAAGATTCTTGTCATTCAGCCGCCCAGCCCGTTGCAGAGATGTAACGAACGACAACTCTGCTCGGAGATTGGGTCTGCAGCAGCTTTTGAATATGACCATCCTAAAATTTTGCTGTTTCTGTTTGGGAAAGAATTAACGCCTGTGTAACTGTTACGTCTTATGTCGGGGCGGCGCCCCAAACCCTCGCTGTTTACAAAGTGTTTGTATCTTGTCATAAACTGACATTGTCAAATGGGCAATTCTAAACGAGTCTAAAGGATTCTTGGCTCTTCTTTGTTTACATGCAAAACTTTATTAGATTAATATGGCCCTAAGACCAGAAAAAAATGTTGTTTGGGAAAGGACCAATGTCTTTGTTAAGTCTTATGTCGGGGGCTGTGCCCCCGAACCCCTGCTGTTCACAAAGTGTTTATATCTTGTTCAGTGACTGGGGAAGGCCTACGCCATGGGCCATAGTCACATTGAAATCCCAAATGTCGCATTGTTTAGGTCAATGAGTGGGTCCTTGTCCCATTGAATTTTGTTGTACTGTAAGTCAAGAAAGGAGAAATTTTACTCTTTGTCACATCAGTTTTCAAAATGTCACATTGAATTTCTTAAAGGATGGGCCATTGTCACATTAAAAAAATGTTTAACAAAATCACTGCTTGTTTTATACTGACACCATCACATGGATGATTCTAAATGAGTCAAAGGATCGTTGACTATTAAAATGGCCCTAAGTCCACAATTTTTTCCACACTTTTTTCACAGTATACAGGACATGCATCAGTAGCGCATCCAGAGGGGTTCGCGGATTCGAACGAATCCGCCTCTGTAGCCTAGTAAAATCATTTTCATGCAGAAATTCCGTAAAAAATGTGTAGTAATAATTTCTTACATTGGCGGATCCAGACGGTGGGTTCAAAAGAAACATGAGCATGATATGCTTACATCCCATAATGTTTATTATCATTAATAATGTCATTTTTCAGCTTTGTTCTACTTACATCAGGGGGCTGCTTTTTTCGGGGGGGGGGGGGGCGGGGTTGAGGCAAGAATTTATTTCCATTATATTTTTTGAAGACACATAAAAATTGTAACTATATGCACGGGACACAAAAAAGCAACGAAATAAAACATGACTTACCTTGCTAACTTAGGCTAGAATGCACTTTACCGGTACGTCTCCAATACGCATGCTCGGAAAAGAATTTTTTTCCTATCCTATTTAATATTATGGTTTGGGTTAGGGTTTGAGATAAAATTCAAAATCTATTTGAAAGAGTCAAGAAAAAAGAGCAGGGGGTGTGGGGGACGGCAGTCCCCCATCATAAAGTAGCAACGTAAATATTACTTCCGGTTCCACGTACCGGTAAAGTGCATTTGTCCCCTAACTTATGTTCGTTTAGATTTGCAATCAGAGTCTAGTGAATCTCACCATTCAGCAAAATTCATCAAATTTTGGCATCATGGCATTGGGGTCGAAAACTCATGACATTTCACAAATACGAGGGGTGATCCAGAATTAGCGGTACTAAAATTAATATTTGTTTGTTTTTCTTGATGCAATTTGGCATAATGCAAGTACTATTCATATTTGACATAAAACGGAAATATTGGCATTGTCATTTAATTGCGTCCATGTTTGAAGCGTGTCCATAGCAACCAATGTACGGTTAGGCGGGGCAGGGGTAGAATTTATTAGCTTTTTGATATTGAAAATGTTTTTTCAACCCTTTCTAACGCACGAATTTTACTGAGACGTTGTGAACATCAAAAATAACTTCATGCTATTCTATGACCAAAATTTGAGCGTTATTTCTGGCTGAACGAGAAAACTATGGACCAGTTTGCTTTGGCGGTAAAAGTCAATTATGACGTCGGCAGAATATTCGAACGCGCGCATTATTAAAGTTTTTGTGTAGAACGTGGATATTCCACGTTTGATACGTAAAAATGTGAAGAAAAATTCATAAAACATTCTTTATTTAGATATAAAACAATTGTTTGTACCGAATTTTCGAAAAGAAAAGAACATTGCTTTAGGAAAAGAAAGGGGTAATAGCTAATGGGGGAAGCATTGACGCGACGTCAAGTAAAGCTGTTACGGACGTCAACATTTGAAATCACTGCTTCACCATTAAATACATTTGTTACAAGACGGACCTAAGTTATGGTAGTGAGTTTTGAATATTGACAGATCATTTTAAATATGAATAGGCTCCTCTGTCAGAGGATTGGACATACCTACCTAATACAGGTAATTATGGGAAAATATGTTCGGACATTGAATAAATTCTGGAGCAAAGCTTTCGTTTAGAAGCAAACTCCTTGATAATATTCTAACAACGGATGAATTTAGATGCACTTGTATGACTATAAAAACACTTACAAATAACATTAACGGACGTCACCTGTCTCATCCCCAATGCAAGAAACCTAAAGACGTTCCTTCTCATCAGTTTAAGCTTCAGTGAAATTTCGGGTATTTCCCTGTATGAATTCTAAATGCTAGATACTAAATTGTCACAGTTTCAAGGACTTTGTTGAATAAGCTCTAGACATTCAATTGATGTTTTCTACGAACGATTAGCAATGGTACAGGAACATGCTAAGTGGGTTAATTGAACGTCACAGTAAATGTATTGCAACTCTTAAGGTGACTATGTGGATGTGTAACGTCATTATTTTAACGTTGAGAACTTGCGACGTCGTGACGTTCAATGCGTACCTGCCCCGCCTATGCGTTATATACAAAACTAGTTTTATTGTAACTTTTTTGTTTTAAGCCCGATTTTGGTGAAATTTGGTCAATTGGTCATTAATAAATTACATTTAATGATGTAAAAAATTGGTTGACTCAGATGGATTCATAACAAAGTTATAAAGCCAGTACCGCTAATTCTGGATCACCCCTCGTAATCACTTATTCTACCACTGCAGTTAATCAATGCAACTCACAATAAATTCAATGTCAACCAAAATATCAAACCATCTCCACACAATTTTTTCTTGCTTGAAAATTTCTTTTTACAGCGAAAAAAAAAAAACAACACTTCTGTCTGATTCACCTTGAACGAACTTTAGGGCGAACTTGATTGGGCTAGTCCGTTGACACAGAATACTTTTTAGAACGGAATAGACGCCAGATTTTTAATGCAGAAAGTAAACAAATGTATTTGGCATGTTATTCAGCGATTTTGTAATGGTGCATTCTGCAATAATCATCTTGGTCAGAACCCAAACACGCTTACTTGGGCAGCATAATTCGTGAAGTGAAAACAGAGTAAGTCCAATCAAGTCCGACCCTTCTTAGCAACACCGCTTTTTGTCAGACAACACAAGCAGCCTTATGTTTCATGTTTGTTTTTTATTTCATTTGTTTTTCTATGAACCAGATACTTTTTTCTCCGCAGTAAATCATAGAATATGGAGAAAATATGGTTTTGATTATACATTGGGCTATGGTTTATGTAAGAGTTCAGTAAAGTGACAAAGAATAATTTCAGGGGGCGGTACTTGTGACACAGTTGTAGTGCACGAACGGATGACAAAAAGCGATATCCGACAACTGTAGCTACCGCTCGTAATTCGCTTTTTAGCAATAAAATATCCAATTTTTGCTTTCAGAAAACAAATACTATTACTTCTTTTGATCAAATGTATGCATTTAAACAGTTTTCCGGGCAATTCTTTGAATGAAAAGGCCAGTAAATCGAATTATTTACTTATCCACGATGGGTAACTACGATCGGTAACTATACAAGTCCGGTAATAGGTGCAGTTGCATTCTGCACTTTGCAACTTGAATAACCCAACAAATAGATTTTTCCCAGAAAAATGACTATGTGGAGACCTAGATGGAGGTTGCGCGAAGAGTTGCTGAGAATTTCAAGAAAATTTATTCGACAGTTTTTGAGCGCATCAAATCGCGGCTATATCCTGCTTGAAGGAGACATTTGGCCCTATTGTAACATTCATTCCATGAATCGAACAAGTTCTTTTCATTACACTCATTCTTTACTCTGAAACCAGATTTTTGAATTTTTATGAAGTAGCATCCTTTGAATTCAATTATTGGCCTGGAAGCTTTCTGTGAACTAGTGTCGCCCATATGACTAGACTTTTTTGTATAAATTGACTACCAGAAATCATACTCCGAAACCAGATTTTTGAGTTTTTATAACGTAGCATCCTATGAATTCAGTTATTGGTCTCGGAGCTGTCTGTGAATTACTCTCACCTATATGACTATTTTATTTTGTTGATTGACTACGAGAAATCATACTCTGAAACCAGATTGTTGAGTTTTTATAAAGTAGCATCCTATGAATTCAGTTATTGGCCTGGTAGCTGTCTGTGAATTGGTGTCGCCTATATGACCAGCCTATTTGTTGACTACCAGAAATCATACTTTGAATCCAGTTTTTTCAGTTTTTATAAAGTAGCATCCTATGAAATCATTTTTTTGCCTGGGAGCTGTCTGTAAACTAGTGTCGCCTATATGACTAGCATATTTTGTTGATTGACCTCCAGAAATCATACTCTGAAACCAGATTTTTGAGTTTTTATAAAGAAGCATCCTATGAATTCAGTTGGCCTGGGAGCTGTCTGTGAACTAGTGTCTCCTATATGACTAACCTATACTGAGGGAAAAAAGTTTAGCAATTTCGTAAATTGTAGCTTATTTCTCAATTATCTGTATTCGGATTGAAATCAAATTTATGGACGATAATATTTGATATCTTTACAACAATATTTCAAATTTTGGTTTGAATTTGAGAACTGGCAAGTCTTGCGCGTGACGCCGAACAAGGAAGGGGTAGCACTCCAAAAATGACACACGGAATTAGGTACCTTGCATGTCCATTATCATCCATTACAACAGTATCACAATGTCTGTTTACCAAGTCCTTATGAGTCCTCAACCAAAGGCCACTAGAAAACGCCAAAAATTGCAGAAGCAAAACGCGTGTGAGATCCTTTACGTTATTGACGTCATCGCTGCCTCTTACTCTCGTTCTAAGATCTTCCTTTCACAATTAAGCCTCCACAAAGGTAAAGTTCCAACGGGATTAATCTGCAAAAGCGACTTGGTTCCACTGCCATCCTGTCAATGGACAGTGTACCCGCATACGACTCAGCCTGGCCTGTCTGTGAGCACAAGCCAAAGGAACGCAAAAGTAAGCTAGACGTATACGTAAACGTAAAGAACGAAGATTCTTCCTTTACAGTATGTTCACAATTCCATGTCTCTGACGCGTTTCTGATCAAAGCGACTGTACTTGTGCTGCTGAGAAACGATGACGTCTTTAAAATGTCACTACATAATTGTCCTTACGTCGGATTGTTTTACGCTGTCAGCTAGAGCGTGGTCTGTCTTGGGCGTTGCCTTATTGACATTTCTTTACTCTCAGTTGAGAAATGACACTTTGACTCACACCAAAATGTTAATCCACCTATTTGGCCGTCACGCCACCAGTTAGCATGCCGATAGCCGTATTCTCTTGATCTAAGGTTAGTCCTGGGCGACGGCCCATTTGAATCGCCCAGCAGTTTTTTTGTGGTTTGTTTTTTTCTAGACAATTACCATTCTGTTGGGATAGGTAATGTCGATATAAATTACATGCACATGTGTGTGCTCGTGCAAGACGTCATTTTAGCACTTTTACGTCAATGAGCGTTACGCAAGGATAAACACATGAACGCTCTGCACCATTCGTGAGTTTGCTTTTTAAATTGGTAAATAATACTCATTTAAGGAATTCTATGCCTTTCTATTGCAAAAATATTTTGGTCGAAAAACATTGCTAAACTTTTTTCCCATAGTATATTTTGTTGATTGACTACCATCAATCATTTCCAGAAACCAGATTTTTGAGTTTTTATAAAGTAGCATCCTATGAATTCAGTTATACGCCTGGGAGCTGTCTGTGAATTAGTGTCGCCTATATGACTAGCCTATTTTGTTGATTGACTAGCAGAAATCATACTCTGAAACCAGATTTTTGAGTTTTTATAAAGTAGCATCCTATGAATTCCGTTATGGGCCTGGGAGCTGTCTGTGAATTAGTGTCGCCTACATGACTAGCCTTTTTTGTTGATAGACTACCAGAAATCTTACTCTGAAACAAGATTTTTGAGTTTTTATAAAGTAGCATCCTATGAATTCAGTTATTGGCCTGGGAACTGTCTGTGAACTAGTGTCGCCTATATGACTAGCCTATTTTGTTGATTGACTACCAGAAATCTTACTCTGAAACAAGATTTTTGAGTTTTTATAAAGTAGCATCCTATGAATTCGGTTATTGGCCTGGAAGCTGTCTATGAATTAGTGTTGCCTATATGACTAGCCTATTTAGTTTATTGACTACGAATAATCATACTCTGAAACCAGATTTTTGAGTTTTTCTAAAGTAGCATCTTATGAATTTAGTTATTGGCCTTGGAGCTGTCTGTGAATTAGTGTCGCCTATATGACTAGCCTAATTTGTTGATTGACCATTAGATATCATACTCTGAAACAAGATTTTTGAGTTTTTATAAAGTAGCATCCTATGAATTCAGTTATTGGCCTAGGAGCTGTCTGTGAATTAGTGTCGCCTATATGACTAGCCTATTTACTTGTTTGACTGCCAGAAATCATACTCTGAAACCAGATTGTTCAGTTTTTATAAAGTAGCATCCTATAAATTCAGTTATTGGCTTGGAAGCTGTCTGTTAACTAGTGTCGCCTATATGACTACCCTATTCTGTTGATTGACTACGACAAATCATTCTATGAAACTAGATTTTTAATTTTTTAAAAAGTAGCATCCTTAGAATTCAGTTATTGGCCTGGGTGCTGTCTCTGAATTAGTTTTTTATAAAGTAGCATCCTATGAATTCACTAATTGGCCTTGGAGCTGTCTGTGAATTAGTGTCGCCTATATGACTAGCCTATTTTGTTTATTGACTACGAATAATCATACTCTGAAACCAGATTTTTGAGTTTTTCTAAAGTAGCATCTTATGAATTCAGTTATTGGCCTTGGAGCTGTCTGTGAATTAGTGTCGCCTATATGACTAGACTATTTTGTTGATTGACTACCAGAAATCATACTCTGAAACCAGATTTTTGAGTCTTTATAAAGTAGCATCCTATGAATTCAGTTATTGGCCTAAGAGCTGTCTCTGAATTAGTGTTGCCTATATGACTAGACTATTTTGTTGATTGACTACCAGAAATCATACTCTGAAACCAGATTTTTGAGTTTTTATAAAGCAGCATCCTATGAATTCAGTTTTTTGCCTTGGAGCTGTCTGTGAATTAGTGTCGCCTATATGACTAGCCTTTTTTGTTGATTGACTACCAATAATCTTAATCTGAAACCAGACTTTTGAGTTTTTATAAAGTAACATCCTATGAATTCAGTTATTGGCCTGGGAGCTGTCTTTGAATTAGTTTCGCCGATATGACTATCCTATTTTGTTGATTGACTACTAGAATCAAACTCTGAAACGAGCTTTTTGAGTTTTTATAAAGTAGCATCCTATGTATTCATTTATTGGCCTGGGAGCTGTCTGTGAATTAGTGTCGCCTATATGACTAGCTATTTTATTGATTGCCTACCAGAAATCATACTATGAAACCAGATTTTTGAGTTTTTATAAAGTAGCGTCCTATGAATTCAGTTATTGGCCTGGGAGCCGTCTGTGATTTAGTGTCGCCTATATGACTAGCCTTTTTTAATGATTGAGTACCAGAAATCAAGCTCTGAAACCAGATTTTTGAGTTTTTATAAAGAAGCATCCTATGAATTCAGTTATTGGCCTGGGAGCTGTCTGAGAATTAATGTCGCCTATATGTCTAGCTATTTTATTGATTGCCTACCAAAAATCATACTATGAAACCAGATTTTTGAGTTTTTATATAGTATCATCCTATTAATTCAGTTAATGGCCTGGGAGCTGTCTGTGAATTAGTGTCGCCTATATGACTAACCTATTTTGTTGATTGACTACCAGAAATCATACTCTGAACCCAGATTTTTGAAGTTTTATAAAGTAGCATCCTATGAATTCAGTTCTTGGCCTGAGAGCTGTCTGTGAATTAGTGTCACCTACATGACTAGCCTATTTTGTTGATTGACTACCAGAAATCATACTCTGAAACCAGATTTTTGAGTATTTATAAGTAGCATCCTGTGAATTAGTGTCGCCTATATGACTAGCCTATTATGTTTATTGACTCCCAGAAATCATACTCTAAAACCTGATATTTGAGTTTTTATGAAGTAGTATCCTATGAATTCAGTTAATGGCCTAGGAGCTGTCTGTGAACTAGTGTCGCCTATATGACTAGACTTTTTTGTGTAAATTGACTACCAGAAATCATACTCTGAAACCAGATTTTTGAGTTTTTATAAAGTAGCATCATATGAATTCAGTTATTGACCTAGAAGCTGTCTGTGAACTAGTGTCGCCTATATGACTAGACTTTTTTTGTGTAAATTGACTACCAGAAATCATACTCTGAAACCAGATTTTTGAGTTTTTATAAAGAAGCATCCTGTGAATTCAGTTATTGGCCTGGGAGATGTCTGTGAATTAGTGTCTCCTATATGACTAGCCTATTTTGTTGATCGACTACCAGAAATCGTACTCTGAAACCAGACTTTTGAGTTTTTATAAAGTAGCATCCTGTGAATTCAGATAATGGTTTGGGAGCTATCTGTTAATTAGTGTCGCGTATATAACTAGCCCATTTTGTTGATTGACTACAAGAAATCACACTCTGAAACCAGATTTTTGAGTTTTTATAAAGTAGCATCCCATGAATTTAGTTATTGGCCTCGAAGCTGTCTGCGAATTAGTGTCGCCTATATGACTAGCCTATTTTGCTGATTGGCTACCATAAATCATACTCTGAATAAAGATTTATAAGTTTTTATAAAGTAGCATCCTATGAATTCGGTTATCGGCCTGGGAGCTGTCTGTGAATTAGTGTTGACTGTATAACTAGCCTATTTTGTTGATTGACTACCAGAAATCATACTCTGCAACCAGATTTTTGAGTTTTTATATATACTGACGTCCAAAAGAAACGCCTCAGTCCTAATAAATGTCCGATTATTCAGTAAATCTGATTTAAAATTACAAACACTTATTTCCATCTGTTAATTTGATTATCTGTAGTTGAAAAATGATGATAAATAAATTATCAAATTGTTACAGTTTAGAAAAAACGGCACATTTAAACAGAGTGGTATCAGAATTTTCATTTGAAAAACAGTAGCGCGTGGTTCAAACTTTCTTGGCACGACAAAAGATACCGTAAAACGTCTTATTTGGTGACCACAGTTAGTGAATACTAAACCCGACGTCGATTTCAACGTCTCAAACCTGAAACACATATGACGTTAACGTAAGACAGTTTCTTGTATAACAGGCGTTACATGAGGTCTATCTGACTTTGGCAGATTTGCAAATGTTTCTGTAACTCTAACTTGTTGACCAAGATGTCTAATCGTGCAATGCAAGACGTCAAAATGTCAGGCGGATTGTTCTTGATTTTTCAATATTCGAAAATGGCTAATCTACGAGCTCTTTTTTCTAAGCAGTGTGTCTATTTCCACCACATTTACCGTCAATTTGACAAAACGTCGATCCCAACGTCACAAACCTGAAACGTACATGACGTTAACGTGGCGAATTATCTTGCTTTACAGGTGTTATGTGAGGTCTAGTTTAGCGTGGCCGATCAATAAAGATTTGCAGAATTCTAATGCGTCGATCAAGACTCCGAATCGTTAAACAGAATATGTTAAACTGTCTTGGGACTTGTTTGTGCATTCGTCGCATTCAAAAATGGCTATATTACGAGCTCCTTTTTCAGAATTGATTCTTGGAATCGTTTAATTCGGATGTTTAGTGTTGCCTATATGACTAGCCTATTTTGTTGATTGACTACCAGAAATCATACTCTGAAACCAGATTTTTGAGTTTTTATAAAGAAGCATCCCATAAAATCAGTTATTGGCCTGGAATATGTCTATGAATTAGTGTCGCCTATATAACTAGCCTATTTTGTTGATTCACTACCAGAAATCATACTCTGAAACCAGATTTTTGAGTTTTTATGCAGAAGCATCCTAGGAATTCAATTATTGGCCTGGGAGCTGTCTGTGAGTTAGTGTCGCCTATATGACTAGCCTATTTTGTTGATTGACTACCAGAAATCATACTCTGAAACAAGAATTTTTAGTTTTTATAAAGTAGCATCCTATGAATTCAGTTATTGGTCTAGAATCTGTCTGTTAATTAGTTTCGCCTATATGACTAGCCTATTTTGTTGATTGGCTACCAGAAATCATACTCTGAATGAAGATTTATAATTTTTTTATAAAGTAGCATCCTATGAATTCGGTTATTGGCCTGGGAACTGTCTGTGAATTAGTGTTGACTATATGACTAGCCTATTTTGTGGATTGACTACCAGAAATCATATTCTAAACCAGATTTTTAAGTTTTAATAAAGTAGCATCCTATGAATTAAGTTATTGGCCTGGAACTTATCTATGAATTAGTGTCGACAATATGACTAGCCTATTTTGTTGATTGACTATCAGAAACCATACTCTGAAACCAGATTTTTGAGTTTTTATAAAGTAGCATCCTATGAATTCGGTTATTGGCCTGGAAGCTGTCTGTGAACTAGTGTCGCCAATATGACTAGCCTATTTTGTTGATTTACTACCAGAAATCATTCTCTGAAACCAGAATTTTTAGTTTTTATAAAGTAGCATCCTATGAATTCAGTTATTGGTCTAGAATCTGTCTGTTAATTAGTTTCGCCTATATGACTAGCCTATTTTGTTGATTGGCTACCAGAAATCATACTCTGAATGAAGATTTATAATACTTTTATAAAGTAGCATCCTATGAATTCAATTATTGTCCTGGGTGCCGTCTGTGAACTACTGTCGCCTATATGACTAGCCTATTTTGTTGGTTGACTACCAGAAATCATACTCTGAAACCAGATTTTTGAGTTTTTATAAAGTAGTATCCTATAAATTCAATTATTGGCCTGGGAGCTGTCTGTGAATTAGTGTCGCCTATATGACTAGCCTATTTTGTTGATTGACTACCAGAAATCATACTCTGAAACCAGATTTTTGAGTTTTTATAAAGAAGCATCCTACGAATTCAATTATTGGCCTGGGAGCTGTCTGTGAGATAGTGTCGCCAATATGACTAGCCTATTTTGTTGATTGACTACCAGAAATCATACTCTGAAACCAGAATTTTTAGTTTTTATAAAGTAGCATCCTATGAATTCAGTTATTGGTCTAGAATCTGTCTGTCAATTAGTTTCGCCTATATGACTAGCCTATTTTGTTGATTGGCTACCAGAAATCATACTCTGAATGAAGATTTATAATTTTTTTATAAAGTAGCATCCTATGAATTCGGTTATTGGCCTGGGTACTGTCTGAATTAATGTTGACTATATGACTAGCCTATTTTGTGGATTGACTACCAGAAATCATATTCTAAACCAGATTTTTAATTTTTAATAAAGTAGCATCCTATGAATTAAGTTATTGGCCTGGAACTTATCTATGGATTAGTGTCGACAATATGACTAGCCTATTTTGTCGATTGATTACCAGAAATCATACTCTGAAACCAGATTTTTGAGTTTTTATAAAGTAGCATCGTATGAATTCAGTTATTGGCCTGGGAGCTAGTGTCGCCTATATGACTAGCGTATTTTGTTGATTGACTACCAGAAATCATACTCAGAGACCAGATTTTTGAATTTTTTTTAAAGCAGCATCATATGAATTCATTTATTGGCCTGGGAGATGTCTGTGATTTAGTGTCGCTTATATGACCAGCCTATTTTGTTGATTGACTACCAGATATCATACTCTTCAACACATTTTTGAGTTTTTATAAAGTAGCATCCTATGAATTCAGTTATTGGCCTGGGAGCTGTCTGTGAATTAGTGTCGACTATATTACTAGCCTATTTTGTTGATTGAATACCAGAAAGCATACTCTGAAACCAGATTTTTGGGGTTTTTTAAAGTAGCATTCTATGAATTCAGTTAATAGCCTGGGAGCTGTCTGTGAACTATTGTCGCCTATATGACTAGCCTATTTTGTTGATTGACTACTAGGAATCATACTCTGAAACCAGACTTTTGAGTTTTCATGAAGTAGCATCCTATGAATTCAGTTTTTGGCCTTGCAGCTGTTTGTTAATTAGTTTCGCCTATATAACTAGCCCATTTTGTTGATTGACAACAAGAAATCATACTCTGAAACCAGATTTTTGAGTTTTTATAAAGTAGCATCCTCTGAATTCAGTTATTGGCCTGGTAGCTGTCTGTGCACTAGTGTCGCTTATATAACTAACTATTGTGTTGATTGACTACAAGAAATCATACTCTGAAACCAGATTTTCTAGTTTTTATAAAGTAGCATCCTCTGAATTCAGAGATTGGCCTGGTAGCTGTCTATGAACTAGTGTCGCTTATATAACTGGCCTATTTTGTTGATTGACTACAAGAAATCATACTTTCGAAACACATTTTTGAGTTTTTATAAAGTAGCATCCTATAAATTCAGTTATTGGCCTGGTAGCTGTCTGTGAACTAGTGTCGCTTATATAACTGGCCTATTTTGTTGATTGACTACAAGAAATCATACTCTGAAACCAGATTTTTGAGTTTTTATAAAGTAGCATCCTATGAATTCAATTATTGGCCTGGGAGCTGTCTGTGAACTAGTGCCGCCTATATAACTAGCCTATTTTGTTGATTGACTACCAGAAATCATACTCTGAATCCAGATTTTTGAGGGTTTTTTATGCCCCCGATAGGGAGGCATCATAAATTTGACTTGTCCGTCCGTCCGTCCGTCTGTCCGTCATTCCGTCCAAAAACTTTAACATTGGCCATAACTTCCTTATTACTTAACATATTCGCTTCATACTTTACCACAACATTCCTTGGTACATTACCTTTCTGTAGGCACATACTTTGGTGACCTTGACCCCTAGATGACCTTGACCTTATGACGATCAAAGCGGTGTCGGGAGCATTGTCATCTTACAGTGACAGCTCTTGTTTAAATAGCATCCTATAAATTCAGTTAATGGCCTGGTAGCTGTCTGTGAATTAGTGTCGCCTACATGATTAGCCTATTTTGTTGATTGACTACCAGAAATCATACTCTGAAACCAGATTTTTGAGGTTTAATAAAGTAGCATCCTATGAACTCAGTTATTGGCTTGGGAACTGTCTGAAAAATAGTGTCGCATATATGACTAACCTATTTTGTTGATTGATTACCAGATATCATACTCTGAGACCAGATTTTTTGAGTTTTTATAAAGTAGCATCCTATGAATTCAGTTATTGGCCTGGGAGCTGTCTGTGAACTAGTGCCGCCTATATAACTAGCCTATTTTGTTGATTGACTACCAGAAATCATACTCTGAAACCAGATTTTTGAGGTTTTTTAAAGTAGCATTCTATAAATTCAGTTAATAGCCTGGGAGCTATCTGTGAACTATTGTCGCCTATATGACTAGCCTATTTTGTTGATTGACTACTAGGAATCATACTCTGAAACCAGATTATTGAGTTTTCATGAAGTAGCATCCTATGAATTCAGTTTTTGGCCTTGCAGCTGTTTGTTAATTAGTGTCGCCTATATAACTAGCCTATTCGTTGATTGACTACAAGAAATCATACTCTGAAACCAGATTTTTGAGTTTTTATAAAGTAGCATCCTCTGAATTCAGTTATTGGCCTGGTAGCTGTCTATGAACTAGTGTCGCCTATATGACTAGCCTATTGTGTTGATTGACTACAAGAAATCATACTCTGAAACCAGACTTTTTAGTTTTTATAAAGTAGCATCCTATGAATTCAGAGATTGGCCTGGTAGCTGTCTAAGAACTAGTGTCGCTTATATAACTGGCCTATTTTGTTGATTGACTACAAGAAATCATACTTTGAAACCACATTTTTGAGTTTTTATAAAGTATCATCCTATGAATTCAGTTTTTGGCCTTGCAGCTGTTTGTTAATTAGTGTCGCCTATATGACTAGCCTATTTTGTTGATTGACTACCAGATATCATACTCTGAAACCAGATTTTTGAGTTTTTATAAAGAAGCATCCTATGAATTCAGTTATTGGCCTGGGAGCTGTCTGTGAACTAGTGTCGCCTATATGACTAGCCTAATTTGTTGATTGACTACCAGATATCATACTCTGAAACCAGATTTTTGAGTTTTTATAAAGTAGCATCCTATGAATTTAGTTATTGATTTGGGAGCTGTCTGTGTATTAGTGTCGCCTATATAACTACCCTGTGGTGTTGATTGACTTCCAGATATCATACTCTGAAACCAGATTTAAGAGTTTTTGTAAAGTAGCATTCTATGAATTCAGTTATTGGCCTGGGAGCTGTCTATGAACTCTTGTCGTATATATGACTAGCCTATTTTTTTGATTGACTACCAGAAATCATACTCTGAAACCAGATTTAAGATTGTTTGTAAAGTAGCCTTCTATGAATTCAGTTATTGGCCTGGGAACTGTCTATGAACTCTTGTCGTATATATGACTAGCCTATTTTGTTGATTGACTACCAGAAATCATACTCTGAAACCAGAATTTTGAGTTTTTATAAAGTAGCATTCTATGAATTCAGTTATTAGCCTAGAAGCTGTCTGTCGCCTATATAACTAGCCTATTTTGTTGATTGACTACCAGAAATCATACTCTGAAACCAGAATTTTGAGTTTTTATAAAGTAGCATTCTATGAATTCAGTTATTGGCCTGGGAGCTATTTAAGAACTAGTGTCGCCTAAATAACGAGTCTATTTTGTTGATTGACAACCAGAAATTATACTCTGAAACCAGATTTTTGAGTTTTTATAAAAAGGAATCCTTTGAAATTTGTTATTGGCCTGGGAACTGTCTGAAAATTAGTGTTGCCTATATGACTAGCCTATTTTGTTGATTGACTACCAGAAATCATACTCTGAAACCAGATTTTTGAGTTTTTATAACGTAGAATTCGAATTCAGTTATTGGCCTGGGAGCTGTCTGTGAACTAGTGTCGCCTGAATGATAAGCCTATTTTGTTGATTGACTAACAGAAATCATACTCTGAAACCAGATTTTTGAGTTTTTATAAAGTAGCATTCTATGAATTCAGTTATTGGCCTTGGAGCCGTCTGTAAATTAGTGTCGCCTATGTAACTAATATATTTTGTTGATTGACTACCAGAAATCGTACTATGAAACCAGATTTTTGAGGTTTAATAAAGTAGCATCATATAAATTCAGTTATTGGACTGGTAGCTGTCTGTGAACTAGTGTCGCCTATATGACTAGCCTATTTTGTTGATTGACTACCAAAAATCATACTCTGAAACCAGATTTTTGAGTTTTTATAAAGTAGCATCCTATGAATTCAGTTATTGGCCTGGGAGCTGTCTGTGAACTAGTGCCGCCTATATAACTAGCCTATTTTGTTTATTGACTACCAGAAATCATACTCTGAAACCAGAATTTTGAGGTTTTTATAAAGTAGCATTCTATGAATTCAGTTATTGGCCTAGGGGATGTCTGTGAAATAGTGTCGCCTATATGACTAGCCTATTTTGTTGATTGACTACCAGCAATCATACTCTGAAACCAGAATTTTGAGTTTTTATAAAGTAGCATTCTATGAATTCAGTTATTGGCCTGGGAGCTGTCTGTGAACTTGTGTCGCCTATATGATTAGCCTATTTTGTTGATTGACTACCAGAAATCATACTCTGAAACCAGATTTTTGAGTTTTTATAAAGTAGCATCCTATGAATTCAGTTATTGGCCTGGGAGCTGTCTGTAAATTAGTGTCGCCTATATAACTAGCATAGTTTGTTGATTGACTACCAGAAATCATACTCTGAAACCAGATTTTTGAGTTTTTATAAAGTAGCATCATATGAATTCAGTTATTGGCCTGGGAGCTGTCTGTAAATTAGTGTCACCTATATGACTAGCCTTTTTTGTTGATTGACTACCAGAAATCATACTCTGAAAACAGAGTTTTGACTTTTAATAAAGTAGCATCCTATGAATTCAGTTATTGGTTTGGGAGCTGTTTAAGAACTAGTGTCGCCTATATAACGAGTCTATTTTGTTGATTGACTACCAGAAATCATACTCTGGAACCAGATTTTTGAGTTTTTATTAAGTAGCATCCTATGAATTCAGTTATTGGCCTGGGAGCTGTCTATGAATTAGTGTCGCCTATATGACAATCATATTTTGTTTATTGACTACCAGAAACCATACTCTGAAACCAGATTTTTAGTCTTTAGAAATAAGCATCCTATGAATTCAGTTATTGGTCTGGGAGCTGTTTAAGAACTAGTGTCGCCTATATAACGAGTCTATTTTGTTGATTGACTACCAGAAATCATACTCTGAAACCAGATTTTTGAGTTTTTATAAAGAAGCATCCTATGAAATCAGTAATTGGCCAGGAAGCTGTCTGTGAATTAGTGTCGCCTATATGACTAGCCTATTTTGTTGACTGACTACCAGAAATCATACTCTGAAACCAGATTTTTGAGTTTTTATAAATTAGCATCCTATAAATTCAGTTATTCGCCTGGAAGCTGTGTGTGAACTAGTGTTGCCTATATGGCTAGCCTATTTTGTTGATTGACTACGAGAAATCATATTCTGAAACCAGATTTTTGAGTTTTTATAAAGTAGCATCCTATGAATTCAGTTATTGGCCTGGGAACTGTCTGTGAATTAGTGTCGCCTATATGACTAGCCTTATTTGTTGATACATTACCAGAAATCATACTCTGAAACCAGATTTTTGAGTTTTTATAAAGTAGCATCGTATAAATACAATTATTGGCCTGGGAGCTGTCTGTAAACTAGTGTCGCCTATATGAATAGCCTATTTTGTTGATTGACTACCAGAAATCATACTCTGAGACCAGATTTTTGAGTTTTTATAAAGTAGCATCATATGAATTCAGTTACTGGCCTGGGAGCTGTCTGTGAAATAGTGTCGCTTATATGACCAGCCTATTTTGTTGATTGACTACCAGAAATCATTCTCTTAAACAGATTTTTGAGTTTTTATAAAGTAGCATCCTATGAATTCAGTAATTGGTCTGTGAATTAGTGTCGACTATATTAGTAGCCTATTTTGTTGATTGACTACCAAAAATCATACTCTGAAACCAGATTTTTGAGTTTTTATAAAGTAGCATCCTATGAATTCAGTTATTATCAATGGAGCTGTCTGTGAATCAGTGTCACCTATATGACTAGACTAGTTCGTTGATTGACTACAAGAAATCATATTCTGAAACCAGATTTTTGAGTGTTTAGAAAGTAGCATCCTATGAATTCAGTTATTGGCCTGAGACCTTTCTGTGAACTAGTGTCGCTTATATGACTAGCCTATTTTGTTGATTGACTACCAGAAATCATAATCTGAAACCAGATTTTTGAGTTTTTATAAAGTAGCATCCTATGAACTCAGTTATTGACCTGGGAACTGTCTGAGAAATAGTGTCGCCTATATGAATACCATATTTGGTTGATTGGCTACCAGAAATCATACTCTGAAACCAGATTTTTGAGTTTTTATAAAGTAGCATCTTATGAATTCAGTTATTGGCCTGGGAGCTGTCTATGAACTAGTGTTGCCTATATGACTAGCCTTTTTTGTTGATTGACTACCAGAAATCATACTTTGAAACCAGGTTTTTGAGTTTTTATAAAGTAGCATCCTATGAATTCAGTTATTGGCTGGGAGCTGTCTGTGAACTAGTGTCGCCTATATGACTAGCCTTTTTGTTGATTGACTACCAGAAATCATACTCTGAAACCAGGTTTTTGAGTTTTTATAAAGTAGCATCCTATGAATTCAGTTATTGGCTGGGAGCTGTCTATGAACTAGTGTTGCCTATATGACTAGCCTTTTTTGTTGATTGACTACCAGAAATCATACTTTGAAACCAGATTTTTGAGTTTTTTTTAAATTTGCATCCTATGAATTCAGTTATTGGCCTGGGAACTGTCTGTAAACTAGTGTCGACTATATGACTAGCCTATTTTGTTGATTGACTACCAGAAATCATACTCTGAAACCAGATTTTTTAGTTTTTATAAAGAGGAATCTTATGAATTTTGTTATTGGCCTGGGAACTGTCTGAGAATTAGTGTTGCCTATATGACTAGCCTATTTTGTTGATTGACTACCAGAAATCATACTCTGAAACCAGATTTTTGAGTTTTTATAAAGAGGAATCCTATGAATTCAGTTATTGGCCTGGGAGCTGTCTGTGAATTAGTGTCGCCTATATGACTAGCCTATTTTGTTGATTGACTACCAGAAATCATACTCTGAAACCAGATTTTTGAGTTTTTATAAAGTAGCATTCTATGAATTCAGTTATTGGCCAGGGACCTGTCTGTGAACTGGTGTCGCCTATATGAATAGCATATTTTGTTGATTGACTACCAGATATCGTACTCTGAAACCAGATTTAAGAATTTTTATAAAGTAGCATCCTATGAATTCAGTTATTGGTTTGGAAGCTGTCTGTGTATTAGTGTCGCCTATATAACTACCCTGTGGTGTTGATTGACTTCCAGATATCATACTCTGAAACCAGATTTGAGAGTTTTTGTAAAGTAGCTTTCTATGAATTCAGTTATTTGCCTGGGAGCTGTCTATGAACTCTTGTCGTATATATGACTAGCCTATTTTGTTGATTGACTACCAGAAATCATGCTTTGAATCCAGATTATTGACTTTTTATAAAGAAGCATCCTATGAATTCAGTTATTGGCCTGGTAGCTGTCTGTGAATTAGTGTCGCCTATATGACTAGCCTTTTTTGTTGATTGACTACCAGAATTCATACTCTGAAACCAGATTTTTGAGTTTTTATAAAGTAGCATCCTACATGTATGAATTCAGTTATTGGCCTGGGAGCTGTCTTTGAATTAGTGTCGACTATATGACTAGCCTGTTTTGTTGATTGACTACCAGAAATTATACTTTGAAACCAGATTTTTGAGTTTTTATAAAGTAGAATCCTATGAATTCAGTTATTGGCCTGGGAGCTGTCTGTGAACTAGTGTCGCCTATATAACTAGCCTATTTTGTTGATTGACTACCAGAAATCATACTCTGAAACAAGATTTTTGAGTTTTTATTAAGTAGCATCCTATGAATTCAGTAATTGGCCTGGGAGCTGTCTATGAACTATTGTCGCCTATATGACTAGCCTTTTTTGTTGATTGACTACCAGATATCATACTCTGAAACCAGATTTAAGAGTTTTTGTAAAGTAGCATTCTATGAATTCAGTTATTTGCCTGGGAGTTGTCTGGGAATTAGGGTCGCCTATATAACTAGCCTATTTTGTTGATTGACTACCAGAAATCATACTCTGAAACCAGATTTTTGAGTTTTTATAAAGTAGCATTCTATGAATTCAGTTAATAGCCTGGGAGCTGTCTGTGAACTAGTGTCGCCTATATGACAAGCATTTTTTGTTGATTGACTACCAGAAATCATACTCTGAAACCAGATTTTTGAGTTTTTATAAAGTAGCATCCTATGAATTCAGTTATTGGCCTGGCAGCTGTCTTTGAACTAGTGTCGCCTATATGACTAGCCTTTTTTGTTGATTGACTACTAGAAATCATACTCTGAAACCAGATTTTTGAGTTTTTATTAAGTAGCATCCTATGAATTCAGTTATTGGCCTAGGAGCTGTCTGTGAATTAGTGTCGCCTATTTGACTAGCCTATTTTGTTAATTGACTACCAAAAATCATACTCTGAATTTTTTGAGTTTTTATAAAGTATTATCCTATGAATTCAGTTATTGGCTTTGGAGCTGTCTGTAAACTTGTGTCGCCTATATGACTAGCTCATTTTTGATTGGTTACCAGAAATCATACTCTGAAATCAGATTTTTGTGTTTTTATTAAGTAGCATCCTATGAATTCAGTTATTGGTTTTGGAGCTGTCTGTTAATATGTGTCGCCTATATGACTACCCTGTTGTGTTGATTGACTACCAGAAATCATACTCTGAAACTAGATTTTTGAGATTTTATAAAGTAGCATCCTATCAATTAAGTTATTGGCCTGGGAGCTGTCTGTGAACTAGTGCCGCCTATATATCTAGCCTATTTTTTTGATTGACTACAAGAAATCATACTCTGAAACCAGCTTTTTGAGGTTTATATAGAAGCATCCTATGAAATCAGTTATTGGCCTGGGAGCTGTCTGTGAACTATTGTCGCCTATATGACTAGCCTATTTTGTTAATAGACTACCATAAATCATACTCTGAAACCTGATTTTTGAGTTTTTATTAAGTTGCATCCTATGAATTCAGTTATTGGTTTGGGAGCTGTCTGTGTATTAGTGTCGCCTATATAACTAACCTATTTTGTTGATTGACAACCAGAAATCATACTCTGAAACCAGATTTGAGAGTTTTTGTAAAGTAGCATTCTATGAATTCAGTTATTGGCCTGGGAGCTGTCTATGAACTCTTGTCGTATATATAACTAGCCTATTTTGTTGATTGACTACCAGAAATCATACTCTGAAACCAGATTTAAAATTTTTTGTAAAGTAGCATGCTATGAATTCAGTTATTGGCCTGGGAGCTGTCTATGAACTCTTGTCGTATATATAACTAGCCTATTTTGTTGATTGACTACCAGAAATCATACTTTGAATCCAGATTATTGAGTTTTTATAAAGTAGCATCCTATAAATTCAGTTATTTTCCTGGGAGCTGTCTGTGAACTAGTGTCGCCTATATGACTAGGCTTCTTTGTTGATTGACTACCAGAAGTCATACTCTGAAACCAGATTTTTAAATTTTTATAAAGTAGCATCCTGTGAATTCAGTTAATGGCCTGGGAGCTGTCTGTGAATTAGTGTCGCCTATACGACTAGGATTCTTTGTTGATTGACTACCAGAAATCATACTCTGAAACCAGATTTTAGAGTTTTTATAAAGTAGCATCCTATGAATTCAGTTAATGGCCTAGGAGCTGTCTGTGAATTAGTGTCGTCTATATGACTAGCCTTTTTTGTTGATTGACTACCAGAAATCATACTCTGAAACCAGATTTTTGAGTTTTTATAAAGTAGCATCCTATGAATTCAGTTATTGGCTTGGGAGCTGTCTGTGAACTAGTGTCGCCTATATGACCAGCCTATTTTGTTGATTGACTACCAGAAATCATACTCTGAAACCAGATTTTTGAGTTTTTATAAAGTAGCATCCTATGAATTCAGTTATTGGCCTAGAAGCTGTCTTTGTACTAGTGTCGCCTATATGATTTGCCTATTTTGTTGATTGACTACCAGAAATCATACTCTGAAACTAGATTTTTGAGTTTTCATGAAGTAGCATCCTATGAATTCAGTTATTGGCCTGAGAAGTGTCTGTGAGTTAGTGTCGCCTATATAACTAGCATGTTCTGTTGATTGACTACCAGAAATCATACTCTGAAACCAGATTTTTGAGTTTTTATAAAGAAGTATCCTATGAATTCAGTTATTGGTCTGGCAACCATCTGTGACCTAGTGTCATATATATGACTAGCCTATTTTGATGATAGACTACCAGAAATCATATTTTGAAACCATATTTTTGAGTTTTTATAAAGTAACATCCTATGAATTCAGTTATTTCCCAGGGAGGTGTCTGAACTAGTGTCGCATATCGTCGTTGTAAATGCAAAACCTCGTATGTCGATTCTTTCGATTTTCAAAGTACAAACTTGTGTGCCCAGCTTAGACAATTCTCGTAGGTTCTGAGATATTTTGACTGATCAGTATTAATGACACATTATTTATGAACAATATGTCAAAATTCCAAGTAAAATATTTCAGTTTAGGAAAAGTTATTGCACTTTTTCCATTCCCCTTTGAAATTTTCCAAAAACGAGATACGAGGTTTTGCATTTACAACGACGATATATGACTAGCCTATTTTGTTGATTGGCTACCAGAAATCGTACTCTGAAACAAGATTTTAGAGTTTTTCTAAGTAGCGTCCTATGAATTCAGTTATTGGCCTGGGAGCTGTCTGTGAACTAGTGTCGCCTATATGACTAGCCTTTTTTGTTGATTGACTACCAGAAATCATACTCTGAAACCAGATTTTTGAGTTTTTATAAAGTAGCATCCTATGAATTCAGTTATTGGCCTGGGAGCTGTCTGTGAACTAGTGTCGCCTATATGACTAGCCTATTTTGTTGATTGACTACCAGAAATCATACTCTGAAACCAGATTTTTGAGTTTTTATAAAGTAGCATTCTATGAATTCAGTTAATAGCCTGGGAGCTGTCTGTGAACTAGTGTCGCCTATATGACAAGCATTTTTTGTTGATTGACTACCAGAAATCATACTCTGAAACCAGATTTTTGAGTTTTTATAAAGTAGCATCCTATGAATTCAGTTATTGGCCTGGCAGCTGTCTTTGAACTAGTGTCGCCTATATGACTAGCCTTTTTTGTTGATTGACTACTAGAAATCATACTCTGAAACCAGATTTTTGAGTTTTTATTAAGTAGCATCCTATGAATTCAGTTATTGGCCTAGGAGCTGTCTGTGAATTAGTGTCGCCTATTTGACTAGCCTATTTTGTTAATTGACTACCAGAAATCATACTCTGAATTTTTTGAGTTTTTATAAAGTATTATCCTATGAATTCAGTTATTGGCTTTGGAGCTGTCTGTAAACTTGTGTCGCCTATATGACTAGCTCATTTTTGATTGGTTACCAGAAATCATACTCTGAAATCAGATTTTTGTGTTTTTATTAAGTAGCATCCTATGAATTCAGTTATTGGTTTTGGAGCTGTCTGTTAATATGTGTCGCCTATATGACTACCCTGTTGTGTTGATTGACTACCAGAAATCATACTCTGAAACTAGATTTTTGAGATTTTATAAAGTAGCATCCTATCAATTAAGTTATTGGCCTGGGAGCTGTCTGTGAACTAGTGCCGCCTATATATCTAGCCTATTTTTTTGATTGACTACAAGAAATCATACTCTGAAACCAGCTTTTTGAGGTTTATATAGAAGCATCCTATGAAATCAGTTATTGGCCTGGGAGCTGTCTGTGAACTATTGTCGCCTATATGACTAGCCTATTTTGTTAATAGACTACCATAAATCATACTCTGAAACCTGATTTTTGAGTTTTTATTAAGTTGCATCCTATGAATTCAGTTATTGGTTTGGGAGCTGTCTGTGTATTAGTGTCGCCTATATAACTAACCTATTTTGTTGATTGACTACCAGAAATCATACTCTGAAACCAGATTTGAGAGTTTTTGTAAAGTAGCATTCTATGAATTCAGTTATTGGCCTGGGAGCTGTCTGTAAACTAGTGTCGCCTATATGACTAGCATATTTCGTTGATTGACTACCAGAAATCATACTCTGAAACCAGATTTTTGGGTTTTTATAAAGTAGAATCCTATGAATTTAGTTATTGGCCCGGGAGCTGTCTGTGAACTAGTGTCGCCTATATAACTAGCCTATTTTGTTGATTGACTACGAGAAATCATACTCTGAAACCAGATTGCTGAGTTTTTATAAAGTAGCATCCTGTTAAGTCCGTTTTTGGCCTGGGAACTGTCTGTGAATTAGTGCCGCCTATATGACTAGCCTATATTGTTGATTGACTAACAAAAGTCATACTCTGAAACCAGATTTTTGGAGTTTTCATAAAGTAGCATCCTGTGAATTCAAACCCCCAGCTGTGGAGGGGGATTAGAAATATCCCGGCTGCCATGTCCTGTAGCAAATGGTAAGACCCCAAGCAAAGGACAGTGTGTCTGTAACGGACCCGCTTGTTGGCCGTGAGTGGATACTCGTAAGCCGGAAAAGGGGATCCTGGTCAGTTGAGGGAAGCCCAGGGCTCTCCAGCTTCCCAACACGCTGGCTTTGGCCTCGGCTTCGGTGTAAACGGGAGCTTAGATGGACCCGGTCTAGGCAACCGGCTGGTCGCTTTAGACGAAAACTTTTTATTTGAACCTATGTGCTATCTCGCTCTTTGTCTCGAAACTGTTCACGTCATACAATTTCTTGTGTCACTTGTGATGTTATGATACACTGCCTTGGTTTGTTTTCGTCTATATAGGCTCATGGGTTAATTGAGTTGATTGAATGCCTTGATCGGCGCTGAAATGCATGACTGGCCTTTGTTTTGAAGTCCTCTCATGTATGTCGTTGCCGCGCTTGTTTGTTTGGTCGGCTTGAGTATACCATCTGGGTATCCCTGGCATGGGGAGCCGGAGATCCGCTCCATTTCCATGTCCCCTTGTTGGACTCCGTGGTGGGTTGGGGAACCCAGATGATGAATGCCAAATTTCAACTATGGATTCTAAAACTTTAAAAAGGACGCGTTTTGATATCGACAATGAAACGGATAATCGACCATGCAACATGAATTGTCCAAGGTTCCTTCTCATCGAATCAGTGAATGAAAGCAGATCTATAGCAACACTTTCGCCTTTTGTTATCCATAAGTGCATTGTGTCCTACGCGGGTGAGCCTAAAACTGTAAAGAAGCTCAAGTCTGGTGCCATTCTGGTGGAAGTTGACAAAAAGTCACATTCTGACAACTTATTGAGACTCAAGAAATTTTATGATATTCCAGCTAAATGTACTGAGCACGCAACTTTGAATACGTCTAAAGGCCTCATTCGCTGCCCTGATCTTCAGGGGGTGTCTGAGGAAGAGATTGTTGCGGAGCTGGAGTCTCAGAATGTGACTGCAGCCAGGAGGATAATGATTTATAAAAACGGACAAAGAAAACCCACTAATACAATTGTATTAACCTTTAACACAGCAATTCTCCCAAAATCATTGAGAATCGGTTATTTGAAGGTGAATGTAGACCTTTACATTCCTAACCCGCTCCAATGTTACCGATGTTTTAAATTTGGTCATCATGAGAGGAGGTGTAGTGAAGAGCAGCTCTGTCGTTGTTGTGGGGCTTCAGCCGAGTCCCATGACGTCGACGAGTGCCAAAACCCTACAAAGTGTGTCAACTGTGGCGGTTCCCACATGTCAACCTCTCGTGCTTGTTCGCATTGGAAGCGGGAAAAGGAGATCGTTACCGTAAAGTGCAGGGAAGGTCTTTCCTTTTTCGAAGCCAAAAAAGATCGTAGAAAGTCGATCCCAACTTGCTTCGTACGCTCAGGCATCAAAACCTCATTCACCTACAAATAAAGGCGAAAGTGGCTGCGAGAATTGTAAAGGGCTTCTTAGGAAATTACTGATTTTATTTCCTGAGAAGAAAGACGAGATCTCGAAGCTATTTTCCACACCAAGTCCTGTAGTACCGTCTTCTCTTCCAAATACAGATTTAACGAAGTCTCAGGAACCTGAAAAACAAACTATCAAAGTACCAGCCACATCACCTGTTGCAGAGGGTTCAAACTCCGAATCCAGATCAGTCCGTAAACCCACTCAAAGTCAAGATAACACTAATGTTAGCACTGAAAACCGAAAGGTTAAACCTTCAAAACCGGTGGTCTCTGACCGCCAACCAAAGGGATCCCAGGATCCCATTCAACAATACAATCGGTATCATAGTCTTGAAGAAGACATGATTACCGAAGACCTCGCAGATTCCAAAAAGAATAAGCAAGGTAGCAGCATAATAAAACTAAACAAAAGATGAGTAATTTCAAACTTCCAATAATCTGTGGTATAATTTTAATCCTTATATCTCTCATGGCGAACACTATTATTCAATGGAATTGTCGAAGTATTAAATCCAATTTTGAAGAACTTAGTCTTTTAGTCTCTAAAGAAAAACCAGTAGCAGTTTGTTTACAAGAAACCTTCCTTAAAGATACAGACAAGTTTACCTTTAAATATCATTCTTGTTATTTTAAAAATTTTACGGGAAGTGAAAGAGCATCAGGAGGTGTTGGTATCATTGTGAATAACAATGTTCCACATCGCCCTGTGCAACTTGACACTACTTTACAGGCAGTTGCCGTAAGTCTTTCTCTCAACAAAACAGTAACCCTTTGTTCTATTTATCTTCCTCCTAGTTCTCCTGTTGACAGCAGGAAACTAGATCGTCTTGTTGAGCAGTTACCCAAACCTTTTATTTTAATGGGCGATTTTAACTCACATCATACGATGTGGGGATGTTCAAACACAGACAACAAGGGGCATATTGTTGAAGACTTTATTTCAAGGCACGATCTTTCTCTTTCAAATGATAAATCATCTACTTATCTACATCCTGCTACTGGTTCATATTCATCATTAGACTTGACAGTTTGCAGTCCTCAAATTTTTCCAGATTTTAACTGGAAAGTTGATGACGACCTTCATGGCAGTGACCATTTTCCGATTCTTATATCGGAAATTGGGCCATCTGTACAGGAGCGACCACAACGGTGGAAACTCCATAAAGCAAACTGGGACTTGTTCAAAACTGCTTGTGAACAGTCCATTACACCTCAAGCTTTTGAAGATTGTGAGAATCCTGCAGAATTATTTACCTCTTTGTTATATTCATCTGCAGAAAAAGCAATTCCAAGAACGTCTAAAAACCCTAAACATCCAAATAAGCCATGGTTCAATGATGATTGCAAAAAGGCTATAGCAAAGCAAAAGTCGGTTCTTAGAGAGTTTGATCTAAGGCCGACCAAGGAAAATCTTATAAAGTTTAAAGTTGCACGTGCGAGAGCACGGCGCACTATTAAACGCAGTAAACGTACGTCTTGGAGGCAGTATGTATCTAGATTAAATTCTAGATCATCTGTCAAAAAGACTTGGGATATGGTGCGTAAAATTAGTGGCAAAAACTCTTCACTAAGTGTTGGGCATTTGAATACTGACAATGGCGTTGTTTCATCTAAACCAGACATAGCAAATGTCTTAGCAGATACCTTTGCAAAGAAATCATCCTCTTCTAATTATTCGCCAGAATTTCAAAAACATCAAGAACAAAAAGAAAAAGTTAATTTGAATTTTAAATCCAAAAATACAGAGCATTATAATAAAGAATTTACTCTTAAGGAGCTTAAAACAGCCCTTAAGAAATGCCATGATACTGCAGTTGGATGTGATGACATCCACTACCAGTTCTTGAAGCATTTACCACACCAATCCCTTCAGTGTTTACTTGATATCTTTAACAGTGTTTGGAAAACGGGAATACTTCCAGCCTCGTGGCGGGAAGCTATTGTCATTCCAGTACCCAAACCTGGTAAAGATTCAGATAATCCTTCTAATTACCGGCCTATAGCCTTAACAAGTTGTGTTTGTAAAACCATGGAAAGAATGGTCAATGACCGTCTTGTATGGTTTCTTGAGAAAAACAAACTTATTACGTCGGCCCAAAGTGGCTTTCGTAAGCAAAGAAGCACTCTTGATCATTTAGTTCGCTTCGAGACTTTTATACGAGAAGCTTTTATCAAGAAAGAACACGTTGTTTCAGTCTTTTTTGATTTAGAGAGTGCATATGATACCACATGGAAGTATGGAATCATGAATGACCTCCATGATTTCGGTATACGAGGTCGCCTTGCTTATTTCATTTCTGCATTTTTGGATGAACGGCAATTTAGAGTCAGGGTTGGAGATACGCTCTCTGATCCTCATGAACAGGAGATGGGTGTCCCCCAGGGCTCCATTCTTTCTGTTACACTTTTTAGTGTTAAAATAAACAATATTATTAAGGCTACTTGCCCTGGTATTGAATATTTTCTTTACGTTGACGACTTCTGCATCTGTTACAGGTCTAAACACATGCATACCATTGAACGACAGTTACAGCAGATTCTAAACAACCTGAGTAAATGGTCAAATGAAAATGGTTTTAAATTTTCTAAAACCAAGACAAAATGTATGCGTTTCTGTAAATCGAGAAAACTCCATCCCGATCCAGAACTCACTTTGGACGGGATCCGTATCGAAGTTGTCCCAGAATTCAAGTTCCTTGGTCTTTTATTTGACTCTAAATTATCATTCATCCCGCACATTGAATATTTGAGCAATAAATGTAAGAAAGCTCTAAATCTTTTACGTGTCGTCTCCAGTATGGACTGGGGAGCAGACAAAAAAGTTTTATTACGTCTTTATAGATCTCTTGTGAGATCTAAATTAGACTATGGTTGTGTTGTTTACGGATCCGCCCGTCAATCCTACTTGCGCAAGCTTGATTCTATTCATAATCAAGGTTTACGTATTGCGCTGGGCGCATTTAAAACATCGCCAATTAACAGTCTCTATGCGGAAGCAAATGAGCCATCTTTGAATTTACGTAGAAAGAAATTATCAATGGATTATTATTTAAAACTTAAATCTAATCCCGATAATCCTACACATAACGTTGTCTTTGAACCTCTTTATGAAGAGGAATTTGATAAGAAGGAATCGGTCATACCTCCTTTCAGTTTACGTTGTAAGGCAGATGTGAATTCTCTAGATTTCGATCTAGATGACGTGGCCGAACATAAAGTTACAAATGTACCTTTGTGGACGTCCAAAAGTCCCACCTTTATTTATGATCTTGCTTCAACGATAAAGTCGGAAACTGATCCTTTGGTGTTTAAAAACAAATTCCTAGAAGTACAAGAAAAGCACATGCTTCATTTGCAAATTTACACCAATGGTTCTAAAAGCGAAGAAAAAGTTGCTTCTGCTGCCATTTTAGATGGCTTCAAATATCAGTATCGTTTGCCCGATAACTCGTCCATTTTCTCTGTCGAGCTCAAGGCTATTGACCTTGCGCTCGAGCACATCATTGAAAACGGCTATTGGCGCTACATTATTTTTACAGACTCTTTGTCCTGTATTCAAGCGCTCGAGCACGAGCAAACGGACAATCCTATTATTGTGAAACTTCTTGAGAAGCTATCTCGTCTCTATGCTTCTGATGAAGATACTGATATTGTTTTTTGCTGGCTTCCAAGCCATTGCGGTCTACGTGGCAACGAAGAGGCAGACAAAGCTGCCAAGGAGGCGTTGTCACTAGATATTTTACCTTTTAAAGTCCCTTTTACCGATTTTAAACCCCTGATAAATAGTTTTATTCAAAATGTATGGCAAAATTGTTGGAGCGACGAGGCTAATCACCAAAATAAATTGTTTAGTATTAAACCTGCACTTGGTGAATGGCTGCCAGGTCTTCGATCTGACCGCCGCGAGGAGTTAGTTTTGGCACGACTGCGAATCGGGCACACACATTTGACCCATTCGCACCTATTAAAGAACGAGGAAAAACCTCTATGTATTCCTTGTAACGAGGAGCTGACTGTTCAGCATCTCCTCATTGATTGTGCAGATTTAGCCATCATTAGAAGCAGGCATTTTAACGCTAACAGTTTAAAAACATTATTTGATACTGTTAGGCCTGAATCAATTTTTAACTTTCTTAAAGAATGTAATCTCTTTAAAAAGATTTAGCTGTGATATTTAATCTGTGATATCTTATATGTTCTGTGGATTTTCCGGTCGGGTGGACTCGGACATGGGTGTTCTCTGATCTGGGAGGAGCCCATGTCTATTCGTGCTCACGTCGGATTATTCATGGTACATTGTTATACAATATTTCGTACGATATTTTTAATCATTTATACTTCAGTTATTTTTAATAGGTTATATGCCCTATGAATTTTCCGGTCGGGTGGACTCGGACATGGGTGACCTCTGATCTGGGAGGAGCCCGTGTCCATTCGTGCTCACGTCGGATTATTCGGCGAGGTGCATTGTATTTTTTGATATGATTTTCCGGTCGGGTGGACTCGGACATGGGTGACCTCTGATCTGGGAGGAGCCCATGTCCTTTCGTGCTCACGTCGGATTATTCATGGTGTTTTATAAATTTGCATAGAATTTTATCTGTTATAGAATATCGTATTTTTATCATTTCTCCTCTAGATGTTTATGTAACTAATACATATTCCTATACATCTTGTAGTGAGGTATAATTACAGTGAGTGCGCCCAAAATGACCTTAGTAGTCGACGGGCCTTAAAACTCCATTCATTCATTCATTCCTGTGAATTCAGTTATTGGTCTGGAAGCTGTCTGTCAATTAGTTTCGCCTATATGACTAGCCTATTTTGTTGATTGACTACCAGAAATGATACTCTGAAACCAGATTTTTGAGTTTTTTATAAAGTAGCATCCTATGAATTCAGTAATTGGCCTAGTAGCTGTCTGTAAACTATTGTCGCCTATATGACTAACATATTTCGTTGATTGACTACCAGAAATCATACTCTAAAACCAGATTTTGGGGTTTTTATAAAGTTACATTTTATGAATTCAGTTATTGGCCTGGGAGCTTTCTGTGAACTAGTGTCGCATATATAACTTGCCTATAATGTTGATTGACTACGAGAAATCATACTCTGAAACCAGATGTTTGAGTTTTTATAAAATAGCATCCTGTGAAGTCAGTTAATGGTTTGGAGCTGTCTTTGAACTAGTGTCGCATATATGACTAGCCTATATTGTTGATTGACTACCAAAAGCCATACTCTGAAACCAGATTTTTGAGTTTTTATAAAGTAGCATCCTATGAATTCAGTTAATGGCATTAGAGATATCTGTGAACTAGTGTCGCCTATATGACTAACCTATTTTGTTGATTGACTACCAGAAATCAAACTTTGAAACCAGACTATTGAGTTTTTATAAAGTAGAATAATGCGAATTCAGTTTTTGGCCTGGGAGCTGTCTATGAACTAGTGTCGCATATATGACTAGCCTATTTTGTTGAATGACTACCAGAAACCATACTCTGAAACCAGATTTTTTAGTTTTTTAAAAGTAGCATACTATGAATTCAGTTATTGGCCTAGGAGCTGTCTGTTAACTAGTGTCGCCTATATGACTAGCCTATTTTGTTGATTGCCTACCAGAAATCATACTCTGAAACCAGATGTTTGAGTTTTTATAAAGTAGCATCATATGAATTCAGTTATGGGCCTGGGAGCTGTCTGAGAACTAGTGTCGACCATATAACCAGCCTATTTGGTTGATTGACTACCAGAAATCATACTCTGAAACCAGATTTTTGAGTTTTTATAAAGTAGCATCCTAATAATTCAATCATTGGCCTGGAAGCCGTCTGTGAATTAGTGCCGCCTATATGACTAACCTGTTTTGTTGATTGACTACCAGCAATCATACTCTGAAACCACATTTTTGAGTTTTTATAAAGTAGCATCCTATGAATTCAGTTAATGGCATTAGAGATATCTGTGAACTAGTGTCGCCTATATGACTAACCTATTTTGTTGATTGACTACCAGAAATCAAACTTTGAAACCAGATTTTTTAGCTTTTATAAAGTAGCATCATATGAATTCAGTTATTGGCCTGGAAAGTGTCTGTGAACTAGTGTCGCCTATATGACTAGCCTATTTTTTGATTGACTACCAGAAATCATACTCTGAAACCAGATTTTTGAGTTTTTATAAAGTGGCATCCTATGAATTCAGTTATTGGCCTGGGCGCTGTCTGTGAATTAATTTCGCCTATATTACTTGCCTATTTTGATGATTGACTACCAGAAATAATACTCTGAGACCAGATTGTTTAGTTTTTATAAAGTAGTATCCTTTGAATTCAGTTATTGGTCTGAAAGCTGTCTGTGAATTAGTTTCGTCTATATGACTAACGTTTTTTGTTGATTGACTACCAGAAATCATATTCTGAACAAGATTTTTATAAAGTAGCATCCTATGAATTCAGTTTTTGGCCTTGGATCTGTCTATGAACTAATATCACATATATGACTAGCCTATTTTGTTGATTGACTACCAGAAATCATACTCTGAAACCAGATTTTTGAGTTTTTATAAGGTAGCATCCTATGAATTCAGTTATGGGCCCTGGAGCTGTCTGTGAATTAGTGTCGCCTATATGACTTGCCTATTTTGTTGATTGACTACCCTATATGACTTGCCTATTTTGTTGATTGACTACCAGAAATCATACTCTGAAACCAGATTTTTGAGGTTTTATAAAGTAGCATCCTATCAATTCAGTTATTGGCCTTGGAGCTGTCTGTGAACTATTGTCGCCTATATGACTAGCCTATTTTGTTGATTGACTACCAGAAATCATACTCTGAAACCAGATTTTTGAGTTTTTATAAGTAGCATCCTGTGAATTAGTGTCGCCTATATGACTAGCCTATTTTGTTGATTGACTCCCAGAAATCATACTCTAAAACCTGATTTTTGAGTTTTTATGAAGTAGTATCTTATGAATTCAGTTTTTGGCCTGGGAGCTGTCTTTGAACTAGTGTCGCCTATATGACTAGCCTATTTAGTTGATTGACTACCAGAAATCATACTCTGAAACCGGATTTTTGGGTTTTTATGAAGTAGTATCCTATGAATCCAGTTATTGGCCTGGGAGCTGTCTGTGAATTAGTGTCACCTATATGTCCAGAAATCATACTCTGAAACCAGATTTTTGAGTTTTTATAAGAAGCATCCTGTAAATTAGTGTCGCCTATATGACTAGCCTATTTTGTTGATTGACTCCCAGAAATCATACTTTAAAACCTGATATTTGAGTTTTTATGAAGTAGTATCCTATGAATTAAGTTAATGGCCTGGGAGCTGTCTGTGAACTAGTGTCGCCTAGATATGACTAGACTTTTTTGTGTAAATTGACTCCCAGAAATCATACTCCGAAACGAGATTTTTGAGTTTTTATAAAGTAGCATCCCATAAATTCAGTTATTGGCATAGAAGCTGTCTGCGAATTAGTGTCGCCGATATCGCGGGCTTTCCGCAACACGGTTCTAATTCACTTTTTCATTTTTTTACAGGAGAGACAAAAAACTGTTTCATTTTCTTACAAAGAAAAATTTTGTTTGATAAGAAACATTTCTGAAATTGTTTTTCCATAACAGATATACTATTATAAATCAAATCTATGTGAAATTTATTTAAAATGTTGTATTTGAAGAAATTTGAGTTAGAACCGTGTTGCAGAAAAAAATGATAAAAATCTACAAAAATGTTACCCGCAAAACAGTTCTAACTCAAAAAAAAAATTCATAAAGCACTATTAATTTGGCAGGTATTTATGGTGGAAATCATGTCTATATTTTATCCAAATAGTTTTAAATGTTAATTCTGTGTTTTTGTTTGATGAAGACCAGAAAAATTGTAGCCAAAATTTATGACAAAAGTTTCAATACAAATCAAAGCACTTATTTATGCTTTACACTAAAATAAAATTGTTTTCATCATAAAACATTTACAAATATAAGCTTTTTTTCAAGTCTAGAATACACTTGCAAGCATATATAAGACAGATCATTTAATCTAAAATGTTATAGTACACTATTTTAGAAGTATAAAGAAGTTCTAAGGCAACAACTTGAGCATACTCCTGACTAGGTGTCTCACATATCAAATATCTCGGATTCAGAAGATTGTGGATGGAGAGTAATTGTCAAATTACATCGCATGAAAATGCTGTATATTGTAGTTTATTTATAATGAGACATCATTCCTCTAAAAAGTATTGATCAAGTAATGAAAATTGACTTTATTTATGTCTGATGTCGAACAAAGCAAGCTCTTGAACCAATAGTTTGAGTGGTTCCTAATGACACGTGAAACGTTGACCTGAGGTGCGTTCTTTAGAGCAAGATTTCTTGAGATATCTTGAGATTTTTTTAAGTGCGTAGTTCCGAATGCTCCGTGCTTCATGCAAAATGACATCATGATGACGTCATTTGTATGAAGTATGGAACATTCGGAACACTTTGCTTATAATCTCTGTCTTAAAAACGCTGTATCAAAAACATCTTAAGAAATCTGAAAAAAATCTCACTCTAAAGAATGCGCCTCTGAATGCAAAGCAAAAATATTACCAATAATTGTTGGTGTAGTGCTTTTAGAGTTATGTATCTTTTTCTGGAACGATGCAATAGTAAAAAAAAACATGTACAAAGTTTGATAGCAATAATTTGACAGGTTCCAGACTCCAGATATAAGAATGTTCATATCAAACCTCAACCAGAGTTATAAGTTGAAATGAGATATTGTCCTGAATAATTTTTTTAAAAGTTATGTTTTTGGCCGACAACCTTTTGTATGTATGTACAAACCCCAGCATGTATGTACAAAGTTTCAAAGATCCAGTGTGAGCTGATATATACTACTCAGACTTCCCAAATTTCATCAGCCCATCAGACAATTTTTCAGAAGGACTGACGGTTGTCAACTCTCTGTCAGTACAACTGTCTGACAGTCCTGCGGGTGTCATGTCACTCATTTTCAGCCAACTGACAACAAATTGATAGTTTATAAAAATTTACTATTTCTACTAACAAAAATATTATTTTTGTTTTAATTGATTTGGTCCTTCAATGTGATCCTTTTTTGGACTAACAAATTTTGAGGCCTTGTAAGACTGAATGACTGACTTTTTTTCTGAACTTTTGGGAAGTCTGACTACTGGTTAAGAAATTTGAATAATAGCATTTTACAAAGAATTTGGTGCCCTTAGAATACTGAGCCCCTCATCTTCAGAACAGTTTTTAGCTTTTGATGCCCACATCTCTGCTAATTCTTGAACTGTGATAAAAATCAACTTAACAATCAGCCCTAAATTTTATTACATTTATATAATGTACAGCAAGAAAAATCCAGACCAATATCTATAATCAGTGCATTAGATGCTGATAGATATAAACAACAAAGCTTCAGATTACATCATCAAGAATCCTGGCCAATTTTTGCTTATGGAACTTAAATCTCATGATCTGATGATGACAAGAATTTCAAAGTATCCATTATTTTTATTTCTAAAATAATGAATGGTGGGAAACTAAGATTTGAACAAAACAGAAGAAAACAACTTTTGTCAAAGCAAACTCAGGGATGATTGCCTATATTTGTAAAAGTTTGGTCATGGAACTGGCAGTTTTTCTTTTGTTACTTGCCCATAGACATGTTATTCTCAGAAAAGTTTCCTGTACCCCTTCTAGTCTTGTTTGAAGCTAAAGTCTAATATTCCAATCAGATAGGATGAAAGGACTTTAGCTCACCACTATTCAAGTCAAACTTTTACATTCATGTACAAGTGAAGATTCATTTAAAATTCCATACCTATAAGGGCATAAAATGCTAGACATGGGTTGATGGTATGATTTCTTGGTTATAACATTTTATGTTTTACATGTACACATTTGCAATAAGATCTAACTAATCTTTAATTTGATCTTTTGCATAAAATCAAAACTAACCATTAGTTCATTCAATTGACCATATTGAGCAAGACATATGAACGAATGATCAGTGAAATCTACATCTTAGTTAGGTTTTGAAGTAATTTCTTATGATTAATAATTATTAATTGCATTCTAATGTGTCTGATCAGTCATGGCTTCATTTAAAGAACACACCATCATCACTGACATCCACATAAGATTTTAGTTGTTCAATGGGACACAAATATTACCGTACATATCATATTCAAAAATATTAAGACTGGCATTATAAGAGAGCAAGCTTGTCTGTCCTTTGGTCCGTTGGTCATTAGCTTTTTTCTGTTGTTATTCATTAGGTAATAAGTTATAACTACTGAATTACAAGTAGAAATATTCATATCTAAGACAATGTACGCATGCCATACTATAACATTTGAAATGGTTTTCAATGCTATAATAATGATGTGGATTGCCTTATTATAATTCCAAATACGAAGTGGAAGCAATTCAAACAATCATTTTATAAGGTATATTGAGCTTACATGTTCAGTGAAACTTCACTCCAATATGTTGAATAATTATTAATTTGATGGACCATAATTATATCTGTAGTAAAATGAGTCAAAAGAAAGCTTTTAGGTCAAAGATTTTTGATAAATCCACTAAATCTCTTGCAAAAAAACATATCTCTATTTCGCACTGAAATTATTAAAATTTAGAGTCCTAGCCATATTTTTCTCTTAAAAAATTCAAAAAAATGGGCTAATAGACAAAGATCATACTGTAAAGCTATCTGATTTTAGTTTAAACTAAAATATGTGTCACTTGCAAGCCAGGTTTATTCAAAGAATTTATTTTTAAAAGAATCATATACATAGAAAGAAGTATTTAAGTTACTGTTATTGACCGAAAATTTACATAGACTTAATAGGGATTATATTTTACAGGAAAAGGGTTAAAACACAAGAAAATCAAATAAAAACCATTATTACATGTTTCTTTAACTTGCTATGTTTTTACTGATGTCATTGATGAAATAAGACATAAAAGAGGTTCTAACTCAGATTTTTTTCTGCAACACAGTTCTAACTGGGCCAGTTAGAACCGTGTTGCAGAAACATAAAATACCACTTTGAGTTAGAACCTTTTGAACAAATTCAATTTTCTCAATTAATATGAGGAATTTTTGAAAAATATTTTAAAGGATAATGTATTGATATTAGTTAGTTCCAAAAATGTAAAAAAAAGTGATTTTTGATAAAAAGTGGAGTTAGAACCCTATTGCGGAAAGCCCACGATATGCCTAGCCTATTTTGTTGATTTGCTACCAGAAATCATACTCTGAATCAAGATTTTTGAGTTTTTATAAAGTAGCATCCTATGAATTCGGTTATTGGCTTGGGAGCTGTCTGTGAATTAGTGTTGATTATATGACTAGCCTATTTTGTTGATTGACTACCAGAAATCATACTCTGAAACCAGATTTTTGAGTTTTTATAAAGTAGCATCCTATGAATTCAGTTTTTGGCCTTTCAGCTGTCTGTGAATTAATGTCGCCTATATGACTAGCCTATTTTTTTGATTGACTACCAGAAATCATACTCTGAAACCTGATTTTTGAGTTTTTATAAAGTAGCATCCTATGAATTATGTTATTGGCTTGGGCGCTGTCTGTGAATTAGTGTCGCATATATGACTAGCATATTTTGTTGATTGACTACCAGACGTCATACTCTGAAACCAGATTTTTTAGTTTTTATAAAGTAGCATCCTATGAATTCATTTATTGGCCTGGGAGCTGTCTGTAAATTAGTGTCGCCATTATGACTAGTTTATTTTGTTGATTGACTACCAGAAATCATACTAGAACGGCGACACCTAAAGGATGTCACATGAAAGAATTAGTGAAATGAATAGAACTTATTCTTGCAACTTGTTGGAAATATTTGATTTCAAAAGTGGAAAATATATTTGTAATAATATAGAAAACATTGATAGAAATGGAGAACATGGTGAATTTCCGTAATATCATCTTTTCTCTCAATTTTATGACCTTTTCTCTGATTTGCAAAGGGATGTTGTGATAATGGCTTTAATTTTAGGTTGAAAATAGTGCATGGGAACTATCAAACCTTAATAAATAGTCATGAGACCTAATAGTATAGTGTCTTTCAAATGATTATGTATGGAAACTTTATGGGAAAACAAGAAATACTTCAAAGAGAGGAGACTCTCCTTTCACAAAAGTTTTTTTAAGCTTTAGACAGAAAATTTCATCATAGAAATGTAGCATAAAAAGATGATAAATTGCTTCATGAAGGCAATTTCTCTCCTTTGTCAACCATATGTCGATTTTCAATAAGGAAACAAATGTGTTTTAATTTCGGATATCTCATGGTATTTTCATATCTCATGTGACTTTGACGTTACAAGTGTCAACTGCATAGTAGATAAATGTGATGGTATTACATTTTGACCTCAAGATAGCTGCCAATAACACCCACCAGGAATCCAACCTGGAATCTGCAGGATCACGCCATAATAGAGCAGCATGCCAGTCGCTCTATCAATGAGCTATAGGAGTTAGTAAAAATCTGAAATCTCAACTTTCTAGAGGTGTCATAGACACAAAAAGATAACTAAATTCAATACTTTATATGTCAAAGTCCATTGGCTCTTCAAAATACCTTGAGAAATTCAAAGTAACACATACTTTATAATTATAAGAATAGCACCAGCTTTTCTCTTTGACATAAGCAGCAATTCGACTTAACCAATGTTGAAAAAAACAAGGGTCAGGTGGATTTAAACTATTGCATTAATGTACAAACAAGTTCAAACTTCTTCTCTTTCCACCACATAAATATTGACTGATTGGGATTTAACACCTCATTCAAGAATTTCCAACTTTATTACAGCAGCTGGTGCACCTAACCATGAGTTCCTGACATTTCTTACACCAATACAAAAACATCCAATCACAGCCACCAGTTTCTCATCCCATTTAAACCATTTCCAGACAGCAACATTTTTGACTGGTCAAAATTCAAAGATGTTACAGACGAATTTGTTTGGTCTTTTTGAGTTGAAAACATTGTGGAAAATGTTACAAGCAATTTTTTCATTTTCCACCATGTTTTTCAAAGTCTTTATGTTTTTGGGAGTCAAAAGAGTCAATGTGTAAGAAAAACCTTTTCCATAGGGAGAGATGATTGACAACTTCTATCAGAAAGAAGATCAACAGAATTGGATTCAAATCAACTACCACCTAGATTTATAGACCCTGATTTTGCCTGCAAAGCTATCTGGGCATTGTCAACCAATGAAAGGTGTCTTGTCATTTCTTAATAATCACTGACAGTGAGAGACCTCATCATTCTGTATAATAGACAGACAAACAATGTGATTAACTCTATCTCAAACAAAACCCTTACAGTTTTTTTGAAAACATAGAGAGAAAAGAAGAATTCTGATAATCAGCAATTTCTCCTTTGCTCTAAATATTTTCTATGTAGTAACATACACATTTTCTACAATAAGCATTAATTATGTACAGATTGCAGCTTCTTTCAATTTGGACCACAGGACCAGCCAAATTTATTTTTGTTTGAGAAAATATTAACTTTTATTAACCATTGATATAACACTGAATATAATGAACAAAAAAACTTGCATTTGATTTTTAGTATCCCTTTTCAAAGGGGCAAAAATTTGGACTGTTCAAATCAGAAAGCTGCTGCAGAAATGGCTGTGTATATCAAAAGTTATGTACAGCAATCTGTTCTTTTCTATTAATCCTTCTTTCCAACCTACCGGTATTTCTACAAGGGGCATCAAAACTATGTCTTATTTAGGGAAGAGGTGTATTTCAAAGACAGTAAATGTAGGACAAGTCAACTCTTTCAGACAAATGTTTGTTACCAATCAAAGCTGAAGGAATCTTGTTGAAATTGTTAAAATTGTCAAAGAAATAGTAAACAGCAAGTTAACCATACCGAACTTTTTCCTTCATAAAATATCATTTCAGTATTTCCCAGCGGGGAGTATGCGCATACGGGGGACCGTCTTATCTATGCGAGACGGAGCAGAATTTTACATTGAAATAAAGAAGGATTTATTTTGTTTGAGCCATAACTCATTTAATATCTAATTGCCAATATTATCTCTGTTATGACGATAAACTTTAATTTTTTAGCTTCTCAATGGTATGTTTTCTACTTCTCTAGTGCAATTCCTTCTTGCTTCCAAATCATTTTGAAAATGACCATGTTAGTTCCCTATATACTCTATATAGATTGTTGGAAAACGTTGTCTTGTGGCAACTTCACGGTGTATTTAATGCATTTTTCTTTTAAAACTGAATATTATCTCTGTTATGATGAGAAACAACAACTTTCAACGATTGCAATGGTGTAAATATACTCAAAATAATTTATCGTTTTCTTGCTTCCAATTTCGTTTAAAAAACGCTGTAGATGCGATTCTGCGACAAAGGCAAAAATGACTAAGATCGAGATTAACATATTCTATAAGTTAACCCAATTCCGCGTACGAGACCAGTATTTTGTATGCAGGCCAACGGTCAGTTGAGCGAATTGTGTTTTTACTTTTTTCTTTTGTCTCTATATTTTCTTTGTTATATTAAATTAAACACTAATTTTATCCTTATTGATATACATTTTGTTGTCTACGGTTATGATAAGTTCTAAATCTAAAGTTATAATTTTTTAGCTCCACTGGCCTTCAGGCCAGCGGGCTATTGTCATGGCGCTGTGTCCGTCGTGCGTGCGTCCGTCCGTGCGTCCGTCCGTCCGTCCGGTCGTCAACTTTTTCTTTAAAAATCTTCTCCTCAGAAACTACTCAATGGATTTCAATCAAACTTCACAGGAAGGATCTTTGGGTGGTCCTCTCTCAGATTCCTTCAATTGATTCTGATTGAATCAGAAAATCTGGAGTTATCTGCCCTTGAATTTAAAAATGGCTGTTCTGGCTTTTTTTCACTCTAGCAACTACAAATATTGACCAATCAAGACAAAACTTGGACAGAATGATGGTGACTATAAGATCTTGCCTAGGTGCAACTTTCAGCTTGATCTGACAATTACATCATGAGTTATGTGCCCTTGAAATTGACAAAATTGCCATTTTCAACTTTATTTTGACTTTGTTTTCACTCTAGCAACTACAAATATTGACTAATCAAGACAAAACTTGGACAGATTAATGGTGACTGTAAGATCTTGCCTGGGTGCAACTTTCAGCTTGATATGAAAATTGCATCATGAGTTATGTGCCCTTGAAATTGACAAAATTGCCATTTTCGGCTTTATTTTTACTTTGTTTTCACTCTAGCAACTACAAATATTGACCAATCAAGACAAAACTTGGACAGAATGATGGTTACTATAAGATCTTGCCTGGGTGCAACTTTCAGCTTGATTTGAAAATTGCATCATGAGTTATGTGCCCTTGAAATTGACAAAATTACCATTTTTGACCTTATTTTTACTCAAACGACTATAAATATCCAACAATCAACAGGAAACTTTGTTATAATCTTAATTGTCCATAAAATCTTGCATGGATGTAATTGTCAGCTTCATTAGAATCGTAAATCATGATTTATCTGCCCTTGAATTTGACAAATTGTAGTTTTCAACTTTATTTTCATTCTCTTTTCAACCACAAATAATGATCAATCAGGTCAAAACCTAAAACAAAATGTAAGTGAGGCAAAGATCTTATTTTAGTGTGATTCTTAGCTTTAGAGTAATATAACATTCCCAGTTATATGCCTTTGAATTTGACAAAATTGCCAATTATGACTTCATTATCAAACTAGATCAGTCAAATTCACTCTAATCAAAACAAATCTTGGTAACCATTAAATCTTATATGAAGGTATTTTCAGCTTTCTAGTTACTTTGTTATTGCTCTAAGACCCAAAAGTATTGAAAAATCTTGTAAAAACTTGGATTTGAAATTACAAGAAAATCAGGGCTTTCTGGTTATTTTATAAATAGGGTATTTCCCCAAATCTATTTTTAGAACAATGAAATCTATTTTTAGAAATATGAACTATTTTGGAGTAATCAATGATAGTTTAGATCTGTTTGGTCGAAGGAAAAATGATCATTGCCAGTATCATCCTGATCTGGAATTTTCTCTTGTTTCCTTTTACCCTTTCTCAAATGGCAAACAGGGTTTTACTCTCTTTGCTCAAAGAACCACATGTTTTGTACAATCTAGTTTTACTTTCTTTTTGCTCTTAGAAACACAACTATTGAACAATCTGTGGAGCGACTCAAGACCTTCAGGTCTTCTAGTTTGTAGATTTCAAAATGTATTATTCGTAATTCATAAAGTTTTTCGTTGGGCAGGGATGCTCTATAACTTTAATGGATAACCGCCGAAAAACGAAAAATTGAATTCGGTTTGAAGCAGAGAGGGTTGCAAAAATGTCAGGGATTGGATAAATCTAGATTTTCTAAAATCAGTTCATGAAAAAGTTATTGGCGACCAAATAAAATTTACTTGGTCGCCGATATTTTTTCAATTCTTTTTTAAATTATCTACCGCAGCACCTGGCAGATCCCCGACACTTTTTAGCTTCCTCTGTTTCAATTTAATTTCAAATTGGACATGTTTAATTTTTTGAAATTGTTCTGTAATTGTTGGGTCACGTAATCACACGTCGTGGACATGCTGTGATATTGATAAGGACCCTGAGCCATAATTATATTCATATGGTGTTGTTTATTCCACTGCAAAATAACAATTCTAATTAACTGATTAATTACGTATCTTAAGTGACAAAAAGTTATAAATCATGTGCTTTTCTAATTTTGAATAGTTTTAAAGTACTACAATTTAATTAAGTTAAAACACAAATAATGTTTTTAGCATTTATTCATTTCTATCTTTTTCTTTTCATTTATTTATCTATTTAATTATTCTGCCTTTTTTGCTTTTTTCCCTGATCAAATGTCTGGATGCCAAGATTGCTTAATATTCAAATCAGTATTATCATTTTTTAATTGTTGATGATAAGCGAAAAACACGCCTTTAAAGTTGAGACAGAATTAGCAAATTCCATGTAGTCGGGCCTACATTTGAACTGTTGTCCACATCAGTTTGTTTAATCTTAAAGCAAAAATATATATTTCTCGTAAACGGCGCAATATTTGGCTTGAAATTTTAAGTCGGAATTTTCATAAGAAAATATACTCTTTCAGATAAAAATAAAAGTAAAATTTATGAAAAATTGTCTGTGAAATATCACTTTAATCATGGTGGATAATCACATGGCTCAGAATTTCAGGAAATCTTCAATATTTTTATTAATACTTAACCAATTTAAATTCGGTTTGAGGCAGAGAGGTGAGAGAATGCCAGGAATTAGCTGGATGCCGTGGACTTTTGAAAAGTCAAATTTTGGTCGATCTTCAATAACGTTTTTATAAGGTCTTTATTAATCCACCACGTCTGACTAATGCGTGACGTCTGTCCATTCTTTCTACTTCAAACCGAATTTCTGAATCAATTTGATTAAACAAAAAATAAAGCCACGAGACCAAAGTTTGATGAGCGTACACATTTTGTTGGAGTATTTTAAGCAGGTATTTGTCAACGAGAATGTGCGAGACATTTAAATGTAAACCAATCGACGATTTTTTACTTTCATCAACGCAGCCAATCTACACGGATTGCTGCTGAGCATCAACGTCCTGATCAGTCGTTTAGAACGAGCTAACATCAAGATGATAGCATACGTCAACGTCACTTACGTAATTGGTTTACAACAACGTTTTCAACTGCAATTGTAATACAAACATGTTGCTTCTGATAAACTCGTGCCAGAACAGTGAATTTACGAATAAGATATTGCGTTTTTTACTTCTGGCGATTATGTCCGTGACAGATCGTTACAGAAAGTCATCGTCAGATCCGGGTACGTTGGACCTAGACAAGCTGAAAAACCGACGCCAAAACTTTTGAATACTCTCCAGCAATATATGGTTCATAATTCAAGCCCAAAGGATAAAAGATTTTGTTTAATCTCAAGGGTCAACGAGGCGACGACTGCGGAACATTTTTGATACTCAGAGCGGAATTACTCGTTATTAAATAGAGAAAACTGACAAAATCCTCACACCACCTCTCTTTAGATTGCAATATCTCAGCCATTGAATCGAATTTTTGTCTGAAATTTTCAGAAAATGTTGGCAAGATGTTAAGCTTTTGTTTGATATACAATACTACGTAGCTGGTTTTCCATTTTGCATATTATTACCGAATGAACTTCAGTGATGCGTTTTTAAAGTCAGTCAGTATATAAAGGTTAACATTTCAAACTCGACTTTCTCGAAAGTGTAAAAATGTCGATTAGAACATTTTAATATTTGTGCAACTACATTATGATATACAAAGACTTTCCATCAATCAGTGAGTTACAGCATTGCCTCTGTTTGTAATTAAATACGAGTCAATATTGAATGGTTTCGAATGAATAATGTTAAGAAGATCGTTTGATTGAAATTCGTATTTTGTCCGACGAGTTGGTCTTACTTTTGCGATATAATGATATTCTTTTGCAGAACATACTGTAGTGACTGCATTCAATTAGATAGTAAAGTATTTGGCAATGAAACAAACGGCAGACTCCCTGTAGAGGTCGGTCCGACAGATTAACGAACGGTTTCACACAGATAAGCAGATAAGAGCGGCTGTCTCCAATTTACATCTTTAATTGGAGGAGATCATGAAGACCAAACGATCCTATTTTAAAATATTTCCGAAAAATTACTTCTAGTTATCAATACGTAATTGACACCCATGATTTGATGAAACTGATCATAGCTGTCCAAGAATTACAAACTTACGTAGGAAAGCATCTATGCATATACTTTGGCAAAATCAGCTTTCCCAGAAAATACTGTAAATAGAACACTACTAACAATTCATTGTTGGATGAGCAAGATGTCGTTACCGAAGCTTAAATGATCTAGCGTTAAAGAGTTTTGGACGGTACTGTCATCGACGAGATTCCTAATATATGCCTGCTATTGGGTAAGATTTACAGAATTCAAAACCATATCGAATGAACGAATAAATGAATGAATGAATGGAAGAATGAATGAATGATCCATTTGTCAATCAAACAAATCAGCAATCATGCCAGCAAAGCAAGCTTACGGTAACGCTAGGGTATAAGCCATACTGACTCTAAATATCTTATCGAGAATCGAGATTGTCGATAAGTTCAAAGATATAATGTTATGTAATGGTAACCTGTCCCAAATTATGCCAAAACACGGTCGATAAGGTAACAAACTCGCATAACAATTTTGGCTTATCAGCAAACTTTGCAGAGTATTATCCCTTGCTGAATGAAGGAAAAAGTTCCACATGCTCTGTCCCAAACAAGATCTAGTTTTGATGTCTACAACCAACATTTTCTTTTTTCCCCTCAACATTTTCTGTACTACATAACAAACCATACCTTTAAAATAATCCATTTTGTCATCTACAGCACCTTTCAATTTGGACCACCCTAGGAATTCCCAGTGCATGTACAGCTATATAGAGTACAGTACATGTAAATATCAGTGGCGTAGGAAGGTTTGTAATATCGGGGGGGGGGGGGGCAAACGTTCTAGTAAATGGAAAAATAGTTGTTTTATGGGGGGCATAGGGGGACCAGACCCCTTTTTCAAATTATTGGGGGGGGCCAGGCTCCCCCTGCCCCCCCCCCCTCTTCCTACGCCTATGTATATGGTCAATACATTTTGATTAACCCTTTCCTAAACAGGGCCTGGTTTTGGCATCAGAAAGGCAAGGGAAAATATACAGACACATGAAGAGAATGCTGATAACATAGATTTTCTCTTTTTTCCTCAGTATTTTCTGTTCCGTACTGCACAAAAATCCCATCTTTATCAACACTCATTTTGTTATATGCAGCAGCTTTCTAAATTTGAGTACTCTAAATTTCTGCAGTTTTGGAAAGATTTAAATATCAAAATGCTCCTATTTTGTTAACCTGTATTGAAGAACCAGCTTAGGAATCCAGCTTCATGGGGCAACTTGTTTTTAACCCTGGAACACTCCATATTTACTGAGCTAATTGCTGCAGTGCATGCCAATCTGCTTTAATCCTATTCCCCTCTTCAGTAGCTTCTATTCAGCAGCAGTGATACCATTCTAAAACACACACAATCATGTGACACATTCCTACAAGAAATGAAAAGCTGGTTATCACAAAGTACATCTGAGGCTTTCAACTAATTATATAGTCAATGTATACAAGGTTGTTAAATAACTAGTTAACAGTTGCATAGGCCTACATGTAAAATGTGCAAACATTTGAGTAAATAGCCTGTTTTCTGTCTAGAAACAACAGCCCATAGGTTGTCAATAGACACCAACTGTACAGTGTTAGCTATCAGGACTCGCACCCGGTACCAGACAAATTGTCTAAATGGATAATTGTTCAGTTCCAAATGAGAAGTCAAGTGCTGCCTATTGCATATTATTCATGCTGAAATGTGACAGTCCATTTTTTCTACCAGCAGATGTAAGAAAGGTTTATCTCTGCAGATTAGGCAGTGATTCAAATTCCATGCACTATTATTTTAGTCCATGAATGTCCATTCTAATCCAGGAGATGTAAGAACAACGAATCTCGACATTTTTATAGTTATTTGGCTTTCCGTCACTCTTTAACCCATTACCACAGAATGGCTCTTTTTGACTCCCTACAAAAGAATGGTTATGGAAAACATTGCGGAAAATGAAGAAATTGGTTGTGTCAAGCAATTTTTTTTCATTTTCCACAATGTTTTCTTTCCAAAAAGACCAAAAAACTGGAGATTCCATTCAATGGAAATTGTCTTCTGCAGGATCTTCAAATTAAACTGCCCAAAATTCTGTTGTTTGGTAATGGGTTAATTTGTTCCCAATCAAGACCAGGTTGGATGTGTCTAATAGAAAACATTACGGAAAAAGAAGAAGTAACTGGTTACAAGCAATTTCTCCTTTGATCTCAATATTTTCTGACCTACATTGTATGTTCCCACAACTACAGTGACAATAAGAGCACTTTAGACACATCACACGGGCCTAACCAAAGATCACTTACTCCTTTTACCATGAAGCTACAGCTAACCAGTAACCATGCTTTTGATAGCTTCCAAATACAGATCTTTATGGACCGGACAGGACCCACAAGAACATCTTAGCTTCAAAACAAAATATGTTACAGTGTTCTGCAAGTCTGTGTCTGTCTGTAAACGGCACAAGATCCTTGTGGAAAAAAGGAATAATGCCTTTTTACTGTTATCTTTTCCAAATACAAAATTCTTTTACTTCGTCGCTAACAATGATTAAAAAATTGTCCCAAAGGCAAGTAATTACATGTTAGAAGGAAAATAATATATATGTTTCGCCATGGTTAATCATAAGATTTACCACGGATGCACGTTCACATGTGTTAAATAAACCACTCAGGCATATGGCCTTGGTAAATCCTATGATTAATCATGGCAAACCATATATTATTTCCAAAGTAATTTTCAGAAATTTAGTTAAGTTAATAATTCAGAGATGTTCCTACATACATCTATGTCCATGGATTCTGGTCCCCCTCCATGTTCATGCAACAATTTACACGAAGGATGAAGTATTATCTGCTCAAATGGCAGGGGTATCATTGGATTCCACCAACTCATTGTCGCCAGATTTCGGACATAAAAGTACAATGTAGTTATAATAAAATGTAATAGGAATATAGGGGGAGAACCCTTCATTATCATAGTTATTGAAGACTTTCTGAATTGGTTAAATTGTGTCATGTGATTCCCCACATGTCAAATCGAGGGCTTGTTTGGGACAGAGTAAAAAGCTTCTTATGTTACATATGATATGTAAAATCTAACTAACAAATTATTCCTTATTTTTCATCACCAGTCTGATCCCATAAGATTGAAGGGAAAAGAGAAATGCTAGTTTTCAAAACTTTCATCATTTACCTGAATATACTTTAACAGTTTGAATTAAGGTAGACTACCATTGTAATGAAATTCATGTGACATCGGATTTTTTGTGTGTCATTGTAATCATTTGTTACAAATCTGATCTATGTCCACACAATTATGAGTTAGAAAAAAAGACATTTACCACCACCAAAAGTTTACAATGTCACCAAAAAGTAATCACAGTGTTACATGGATCTCATGAGGGTTGGACTACCTTAAAAAATGCTTCAGTTTCAAATACTATCATTACATTAACCAATTACAAAATAGTAAAATTTTCGACTGGTGAGTGGTCGAAATTAAAAGGAATTGCAGAAGACACTGTAAGCCAATTTTAAACTTTTTGGTCTTATTTTGTAGAAAATTTGTTCATTTCATATTTATAATATTTTCAAATGCCTTTATATTGTGGGGAATCAAAAACGTCCTTGTGTGGGAAAGGGTCAAAACTTAAAATCAATAAAAACTGGTAAACAATTGATATCAAACGGCAATGAACATAATAGCTCTCAATCTTACTCTTGCCGAGACTCATACTCGGAACTCACAATTTCCCTGGCATTTTAACATTTAAACTGAAAAGTGTTCTCCTTGAGCTTTGATACTGTGTATGATATCCAGTTATCAGTGTTCATTTTCATTTACAAGTATTGCCTTGGTTGTAAGAATAGTACATAATGCATATCCACGGGTCATTGCAAAACCGTTTTAAGATTTGATTTATTGGGGGTTTACCCCGTTTTCAACTACTAATGTCATATCGCGGCGGCTGGACCACCTTACCATGGATTCCTAGCATTTTTCATACCAGTACTACCACAACACCCTTACCGAGCCTCCAGCTGCTCCCCCACATAGGTTCACGATATCAAACCATTGACAAGTGACTTTTTTGTCAGCAAGGGTATTTGCCGCGGCCAGATATTGAACCCGGGACCTCTCAAATGAAAGGCAGATGCGCTACCAACTGCGCCATGGCACCGTTTTAAGAACATACATGTATATGTAATTAATTGTTGTTTAATGTGTATAGTGTTTACATTACTTTCCTACAATAGCAAAGAATTTTGTATTAAATAGACTGGCTTTATAATAGATTCACAATTAAACGAGAATAATTTCAGTTGTTTTGATAAAGCAGTTCAACTGTAATTATTCTCGTTTATTGTTGCACCGAAGAAACCTTGCACTCATTATTATCAATATTGCAGACGATTACGTTTGTTTATAAATAATCACAGCGCACGGTCACTTCAGTTAAACAATAATAGTGAATCTATTATATTGTCCAGCAAGATTAACCCCGGACAACTTAATTTCCGTGTGCAAAGTCCGTTAGTTGAGCGTTTTAACAAAACAGTCCCGATGTGGGGTCATTACATATGCAGATGTCCCGGGTTAATCTTGCTGGACAATACCATTATGTTTGGATTAACCGCCAGTGTTTTTATAAAAGCCCTTAACCCTTTCCCAAATGACAAAATTTTGGGGTTGCACAATTTTAAAGTTGCTACAGACAACAAAATTTAGATTAGTAAAGATTGGAATAGTGGGGAATATAGCACACATTATATTGAGACAAAAGTTAAAATTGCTGGTTTCTTCTTTTGTCTCAAAGTTTTCCCAAGCCTTTCCTAATAGGGACGTCACGTCAAAACCAGGTCTTGTTCGAGAAAGGTTTAACTACCGCTTGAATCAAGCCGTACTTACAAGTTTTTATAACACACCAATGAAAATCAAAATACTATTTGTTTTTCCGAAATTACATCACTCTTAGGTGGATAAAATCGCTCCCTATGATATACAGATTCCTAAAGCTTCTAACTGCGAATATATTATGTCTCTCTCTCTCTCTCTCTCTCTCTCTCTCTCTCTCTCTCTCTCTCTCTCTCTCTCTCTCTCTCTCTCTCTCTCTCTCTGCCAAAAACCCGCATTTTATTCATTTGCCTCAATATTTTCTTGACGATATTAAGGTTTACAGACCCTAAAAAATCACCACTTCCTGCTAGCCTTACCAAATGCAACAAATTACACACACTTGTAAATATACTTCAAATAAGTTGATTCATCGTGCCGGATTTCAAGATTATGCATCAAGAAGAAAAAAAATTACAAATATCATTTAACTATATATTCATATGCAAGGGAGGTAATTTTTCAACATTTTTGTCAAAAGTTTCCATAAGTATGCATTAATTCAAAATTCTAAACTGTTCGAAATGCTTATAATGTTTGTATTTGGAATGGAAATGTAACACAGTGACAGTTTAGGAATTACTGGCACTTTTCAAATTTCGCATCTGGGTCCTTGGTGCTAATAAGGGTTTGGATACCTTAATCAAAAAGCCTATCTTTATCAATATTCATGTCTTGGTCTGCAGCACTCTCTTGCACACGGCTCATTCATTACATTCACCTCTGTAGTTGGCTCAGAGAGTATTGCGTCATCATCTGCTACAGTTGTCGCCACATCGTATGGCACATATTTACATCCTGTCCAGATGTAAACAAAACATGGTTCGATAAAACGAGTTAAATAGTTCATAAGTAGTGACGTAAATACGCTGAAAATTTAGGTCCATAGGTAGAGCGATAGGATTCCTGCTCTGGAGATCCGAGTTCGAATCCAGATATCGACAGATTTCTTTTTAGACTTTTTATTTCCTCACCAATGGCTTTAAGCTATAAAAATGTCATTTTTGGGGTTCTTTAGTCGGCAATTAGGCTACCGGCATTGTTCAGAAAGAAGCAATCTTTTACGAGTATTACCAGCCATTTTAGACCATGTATTTTATCGTACTGTTTAGCGATATACATTTGCATAGACAAATAAATTATGTTACATGTGAAATCCGTGCATTCTTGGTTTCAAAATACCCGTGGTTATTAAAAAAGACCCCCCCCCAAAAAAGAAATAAAAAATAAAAAAATAAAAAGATAAAATAATCGCCGAGCACTAGGTTTGAACTCGGATCTCCTGCACAATGGACACACCGCTCTATCACTCTACCTAAGTTTTCACCGTACATACGTCAATACTTATTTAAAATTTATTCATGATTTATACAGCAATGTTTTGTTTACATTTAGACAGGATGTAAACATGTGCCATACGATGTGGCGACAACTGTAGATTATGTCACTTTCTATCACATCAAAATGGCAATAACAAATAATTTTTCTTTTCCGAAGTCCAAAATATACCATACTTCACGTTGCTTAAAATTTAATATCCTTTTCCAACGATAATAATTTGACTTTATTTAAATTGATGTCATTTATTCAAATTTTCTGTAGGCTTCATTCTGATAGGGAACGATTCAAGCCGTAGATACGATATTATATAACAACACCGACGATTTATCAAAACAAAACAATAAACCTAGTCTATTTTTAGCACAAAATTCCTGCAATTGGTAAGGAGGCTTGAGAAAATAGTTCCATTGTATATGGGTTAATTCATCAGTTATAGTGCCTTTCAAATGTAACCGGAATCATTATTTCTTTGTGACGTCTACTTTATTACTTTACACATGAAACAGTTAAAAAGTAATAATACACGTTTTCCTTGGTTTGACAAGATTCTTGTCATTCAGCCGCCCAGCCCGTTGCAGAGATGTAACGAACGACAACTCTGCTCGGAGATTGGGTCTGCAGCAGCTTTTGAATATGACCATCCTAAAATTTTGCTGTTTCTGTTTGGGAAAGAATTAACGCCTGTGTAACTGTTACGTCTTATGTCGGGGCGGCGCCCCAAACCCTCGCTGTTTACAAAGTGTTTGTATCTTGTCATAAACTGACATTGTCAAATGGGCAATTCTAAACGAGTCTAAAGGATTCTTGGCTCTTCTTTGTTTACATGCAAAACTTTATTAGATTAATATGGCCCTAAGACCAGAAAAAAATGTTGTTTGGGAAAGGACCAATGTCTTTGTTAAGTCTTATGTCGGGGGCTGTGCCCCCGAACCCCTGCTGTTCACAAAGTGTTTATATCTTGTTCAGTGACTGGGGAAGGCCTACGCCATGGGCCATAGTCACATTGAAATCCCAAATGTCGCATTGTTTAGGTCAATGAGTGGGTCCTTGTCCCATTGAATTTTGTTGTACTGTAAGTCAAGAAAGGAGAAATTTTACTCTTTGTCACATCAGTTTTCAAAATGTCACATTGAATTTCTTAAAGGATGGGCCATTGTCACATTAAAAAAATGTTTAACAAAATCACTGCTTGTTTTATACTGACACCATCACATGGATGATTCTAAATGAGTCAAAGGATCGTTGACTATTAAAATGGCCCTAAGTCCACAATTTTTTCCACACTTTTTTCACAGTATACAGGACATGCATCAGTAGCGCATCCAGAGGGGTTCGCGGATTCGAACGAATCCGCCTCTGTAGCCTAGTAAAATCATTTTCATGCAGAAATTCCGTAAAAAATGTGTAGTAATAATTTCTTACATTGGCGGATCCAGACGGTGGGTTCAAAAGAAACATGAGCATGATATGCTTACATCCCATAATGTTTATTATCATTAATAATGTCATTTTTCAGCTTTGTTCTACTTACATCAGGGGGCTGCTTTTTTCGGGGGGGGGGGGGGCGGGGTTGAGGCAAGAATTTATTTCCATTATATTTTTTGAAGACACATAAAAATTGTAACTATATGCACGGGACACAAAAAAGCAACGAAATAAAACATGACTTACCTTGCTAACTTAGGCTAGAATGCACTTTACCGGTACGTCTCCAATACGCATGCTCGGAAAAGAATTTTTTTCCTATCCTATTTAATATTATGGTTTGGGTTAGGGTTTGAGATAAAATTCAAAATCTATTTGAAAGAGTCAAGAAAAAAGAGCAGGGGGTGTGGGGGACGGCAGTCCCCCATCATAAAGTAGCAACGTAAATATTACTTCCGGTTCCACGTACCGGTAAAGTGCATTTGTCCCCTAACTTATGTTCGTTTAGATTTGCAATCAGAGTCTAGTGAATCTCACCATTCAGCAAAATTCATCAAATTTTGGCATCATGGCATTGGGGTCGAAAACTCATGACATTTCACAAATACGAGGGGTGATCCAGAATTAGCGGTACTAAAATTAATATTTGTTTGTTTTTCTTGATGCAATTTGGCATAATGCAAGTACTATTCATATTTGACATAAAACGGAAATATTGGCATTGTCATTTAATTGCGTCCATGTTTGAAGCGTGTCCATAGCAACCAATGTACGGTTAGGCGGGGCAGGGGTAGAATTTATTAGCTTTTTGATATTGAAAATGTTTTTTCAACCCTTTCTAACGCACGAATTTTACTGAGACGTTGTGAACATCAAAAATAACTTCATGCTATTCTATGACCAAAATTTGAGCGTTATTTCTGGCTGAACGAGAAAACTATGGACCAGTTTGCTTTGGCGGTAAAAGTCAATTATGACGTCGGCAGAATATTCGAACGCGCGCATTATTAAAGTTTTTGTGTAGAACGTGGATATTCCACGTTTGATACGTAAAAATGTGAAGAAAAATTCATAAAACATTCTTTATTTAGATATAAAACAATTGTTTGTACCGAATTTTCGAAAAGAAAAGAACATTGCTTTAGGAAAAGAAAGGGGTAATAGCTAATGGGGGAAGCATTGACGCGACGTCAAGTAAAGCTGTTACGGACGTCAACATTTGAAATCACTGCTTCACCATTAAATACATTTGTTACAAGACGGACCTAAGTTATGGTAGTGAGTTTTGAATATTGACAGATCATTTTAAATATGAATAGGCTCCTCTGTCAGAGGATTGGACATACCTACCTAATACAGGTAATTATGGGAAAATATGTTCGGACATTGAATAAATTCTGGAGCAAAGCTTTCGTTTAGAAGCAAACTCCTTGATAATATTCTAACAACGGATGAATTTAGATGCACTTGTATGACTATAAAAACACTTACAAATAACATTAACGGACGTCACCTGTCTCATCCCCAATGCAAGAAACCTAAAGACGTTCCTTCTCATCAGTTTAAGCTTCAGTGAAATTTCGGGTATTTCCCTGTATGAATTCTAAATGCTAGATACTAAATTGTCACAGTTTCAAGGACTTTGTTGAATAAGCTCTAGACATTCAATTGATGTTTTCTACGAACGATTAGCAATGGTACAGGAACATGCTAAGTGGGTTAATTGAACGTCACAGTAAATGTATTGCAACTCTTAAGGTGACTATGTGGATGTGTAACGTCATTATTTTAACGTTGAGAACTTGCGACGTCGTGACGTTCAATGCGTACCTGCCCCGCCTATGCGTTATATACAAAACTAGTTTTATTGTAACTTTTTTGTTTTAAGCCCGATTTTGGTGAAATTTGGTCAATTGGTCATTAATAAATTACATTTAATGATGTAAAAAATTGGTTGACTCAGATGGATTCATAACAAAGTTATAAAGCCAGTACCGCTAATTCTGGATCACCCCTCGTAATCACTTATTCTACCACTGCAGTTAATCAATGCAACTCACAATAAATTCAATGTCAACCAAAATATCAAACCATCTCCACACAATTTTTTCTTGCTTGAAAATTTCTTTTTACAGCGAAAAAAAAAAAAACAACACTTCTGTCTGATTCACCTTGAACGAACTTTAGGGCGAACTTGATTGGGCTAGTCCGTTGACACAGAATACTTTTTAGAACGGAATAGACGCCAGATTTTTAATGCAGAAAGTAAACAAATGTATTTGGCATGTTATTCAGCGATTTTGTAATGGTGCATTCTGCAATAATCATCTTGGTCAGAACCCAAACACGCTTACTTGGGCAGCATAATTCGTGAAGTGAAAACAGAGTAAGTCCAATCAAGTCCGACCCTTCTTAGCAACACCGCTTTTTGTCAGACAACACAAGCAGCCTTATGTTTCATGTTTGTTTTTTATTTCATTTGTTTTTCTATGAACCAGATACTTTTTTCTCCGCAGTAAATCATAGAATATGGAGAAAATATGGTTTTGATTATACATTGGGCTATGGTTTATGTAAGAGTTCAGTAAAGTGACAAAGAATAATTTCAGGGGGCGGTACTTGTGACACAGTTGTAGTGCACGAACGGATGACAAAAAGCGATATCCGACAACTGTAGCTACCGCTCGTAATTCGCTTTTTAGCAATAAAATATCCAATTTTTGCTTTCAGAAAACAAATACTATTACTTCTTTTGATCAAATGTATGCATTTAAACAGTTTTCCGGGCAATTCTTTGAATGAAAAGGCCAGTAAATCGAATTATTTACTTATCCACGATGGGTAACTACGATCGGTAACTATACAAGTCCGGTAATAGGTGCAGTTGCATTCTGCACTTTGCAACTTGAATAACCCAACAAATAGATTTTTCCCAGAAAAATGACTATGTGGAGACCTAGATGGAGGTTGCGCGAAGAGTTGCTGAGAATTTCAAGAAAATTTATTCGACAGTTTTTGAGCGCATCAAATCGCGGCTATATCCTGCTTGAAGGAGACATTTGGCCCTATTGTAACATTCATTCCATGAATCGAACAAGTTCTTTTCATTACACTCATTCTTTACTCTGAAACCAGATTTTTGAATTTTTATGAAGTAGCATCCTTTGAATTCAATTATTGGCCTGGAAGCTTTCTGTGAACTAGTGTCGCCCATATGACTAGACTTTTTTGTATAAATTGACTACCAGAAATCATACTCCGAAACCAGATTTTTGAGTTTTTATAACGTAGCATCCTATGAATTCAGTTATTGGTCTCGGAGCTGTCTGTGAATTACTCTCACCTATATGACTATTTTATTTTGTTGATTGACTACGAGAAATCATACTCTGAAACCAGATTGTTGAGTTTTTATAAAGTAGCATCCTATGAATTCAGTTATTGGCCTGGTAGCTGTCTGTGAATTGGTGTCGCCTATATGACCAGCCTATTTGTTGACTACCAGAAATCATACTTTGAATCCAGTTTTTTCAGTTTTTATAAAGTAGCATCCTATGAAATCATTTTTTTGCCTGGGAGCTGTCTGTAAACTAGTGTCGCCTATATGACTAGCATATTTTGTTGATTGACCTCCAGAAATCATACTCTGAAACCAGATTTTTGAGTTTTTATAAAGAAGCATCCTATGAATTCAGTTGGCCTGGGAGCTGTCTGTGAACTAGTGTCTCCTATATGACTAACCTATACTGAGGGAAAAAAGTTTAGCAATTTCGTAAATTGTAGCTTATTTCTCAATTATCTGTATTCGGATTGAAATCAAATTTATGGACGATAATATTTGATATCTTTACAACAATATTTCAAATTTTGGTTTGAATTTGAGAACTGGCAAGTCTTGCGCGTGACGCCGAACAAGGAAGGGGTAGCACTCCAAAAATGACACACGGAATTAGGTACCTTGCATGTCCATTATCATCCATTACAACAGTATCACAATGTCTGTTTACCAAGTCCTTATGAGTCCTCAACCAAAGGCCACTAGAAAACGCCAAAAATTGCAGAAGCAAAACGCGTGTGAGATCCTTTACGTTATTGACGTCATCGCTGCCTCTTACTCTCGTTCTAAGATCTTCCTTTCACAATTAAGCCTCCACAAAGGTAAAGTTCCAACGGGATTAATCTGCAAAAGCGACTTGGTTCCACTGCCATCCTGTCAATGGACAGTGTACCCGCATACGACTCAGCCTGGCCTGTCTGTGAGCACAAGCCAAAGGAACGCAAAAGTAAGCTAGACGTATACGTAAACGTAAAGAACGAAGATTCTTCCTTTACAGCATGTTCACAATTCCATGTCTCTGACGCGTTTCTGATCAAAGCGACTGTACTTGTGCTGCTGAGAAACGATGACGTCTTTAAAATGTCACTACATAATTGTCCTTACGTCGGATTGTTTTACGCTGTCAGCTAGAGCGTGGTCTGTCTTGGGCGTTGCCTTATTGACATTTCTTTACTCTCAGTTGAGAAATGACACTTTGACTCACACCAAAATGTTAATCCACCTATTTGGCCGTCACGCCACCAGTTAGCATGCCGATAGCCGTATTCTCTTGATCTAAGGTTAGTCCTGGGCGACGGCCCATTTGAATCGCCCAGCAGTTTTTTTGTGGTTTGTTTTTTTCTAGACAATTACCATTCTGTTGGGATAGGTAATGTCGATATAAATTACATGCACATGTGTGTGCTCGTGCAAGACGTCATTTTAGCACTTTTACGTCAATGAGCGTTACGCAAGGATAAACACATGAACGCTCTGCACCATTCGTGAGTTTGCTTTTTAAATTGGTAAATAATACTCATTTAAGGAATTCTATGCCTTTCTATTGCAAAAATATTTTGGTCGAAAAACATTGCTAAACTTTTTTCCCATAGTATATTTTGTTGATTGACTACCATCAATCATTTCCAGAAACCAGATTTTTGAGTTTTTATAAAGTAGCATCCTATGAATTCAGTTATACGCCTGGGAGCTGTCTGTGAATTAGTGTCGCCTATATGACTAGCCTATTTTGTTGATTGACTAGCAGAAATCATACTCTGAAACCAGATTTTTGAGTTTTTATAAAGTAGCATCCTATGAATTCCGTTATGGGCCTGGGAGCTGTCTGTGAATTAGTGTCGCCTACATGACTAGCCTTTTTTGTTGATAGACTACCAGAAATCTTACTCTGAAACAAGATTTTTGAGTTTTTATAAAGTAGCATCCTATGAATTCAGTTATTGGCCTGGGAACTGTCTGTGAACTAGTGTCGCCTATATGACTAGCCTATTTTGTTGATTGACTACCAGAAATCTTACTCTGAAACAAGATTTTTGAGTTTTTATAAAGTAGCATCCTATGAATTCGGTTATTGGCCTGGAAGCTGTCTATGAATTAGTGTTGCCTATATGACTAGCCTATTTAGTTTATTGACTACGAATAATCATACTCTGAAACCAGATTTTTGAGTTTTTCTAAAGTAGCATCTTATGAATTTAGTTATTGGCCTTGGAGCTGTCTGTGAATTAGTGTCGCCTATATGACTAGCCTAATTTGTTGATTGACCATTAGATATCATACTCTGAAACAAGATTTTTGAGTTTTTATAAAGTAGCATCCTATGAATTCAGTTATTGGCCTAGGAGCTGTCTGTGAATTAGTGTCGCCTATATGACTAGCCTATTTACTTGTTTGACTGCCAGAAATCATACTCTGAAACCAGATTGTTCAGTTTTTATAAAGTAGCATCCTATAAATTCAGTTATTGGCTTGGAAGCTGTCTGTTAACTAGTGTCGCCTATATGACTACCCTATTCTGTTGATTGACTACGACAAATCATTCTATGAAACTAGATTTTTAATTTTTTAAAAAGTAGCATCCTTAGAATTCAGTTATTGGCCTGGGTGCTGTCTCTGAATTAGTTTTTTATAAAGTAGCATCCTATGAATTCACTAATTGGCCTTGGAGCTGTCTGTGAATTAGTGTCGCCTATATGACTAGCCTATTTTGTTTATTGACTACGAATAATCATACTCTGAAACCAGATTTTTGAGTTTTTCTAAAGTAGCATCTTATGAATTCAGTTATTGGCCTTGGAGCTGTCTGTGAATTAGTGTCGCCTATATGACTAGACTATTTTGTTGATTGACTACCAGAAATCATACTCTGAAACCAGATTTTTGAGTCTTTATAAAGTAGCATCCTATGAATTCAGTTATTGGCCTAAGAGCTGTCTCTGAATTAGTGTTGCCTATATGACTAGACTATTTTGTTGATTGACTACCAGAAATCATACTCTGAAACCAGATTTTTGAGTTTTTATAAAGCAGCATCCTATGAATTCAGTTTTTTGCCTTGGAGCTGTCTGTGAATTAGTGTCGCCTATATGACTAGCCTTTTTTGTTGATTGACTACCAATAATCTTAATCTGAAACCAGACTTTTGAGTTTTTATAAAGTAACATCCTATGAATTCAGTTATTGGCCTGGGAGCTGTCTTTGAATTAGTTTCGCCGATATGACTATCCTATTTTGTTGATTGACTACTAGAATCAAACTCTGAAACGAGCTTTTTGAGTTTTTATAAAGTAGCATCCTATGTATTCATTTATTGGCCTGGGAGCTGTCTGTGAATTAGTGTCGCCTATATGACTAGCTATTTTATTGATTGCCTACCAGAAATCATACTATGAAACCAGATTTTTGAGTTTTTATAAAGTAGCGTCCTATGAATTCAGTTATTGGCCTGGGAGCCGTCTGTGATTTAGTGTCGCCTATATGACTAGCCTTTTTTAATGATTGAGTACCAGAAATCAAGCTCTGAAACCAGATTTTTGAGTTTTTATAAAGAAGCATCCTATGAATTCAGTTATTGGCCTGGGAGCTGTCTGAGAATTAATGTCGCCTATATGTCTAGCTATTTTATTGATTGCCTACCAAAAATCATACTATGAAACCAGATTTTTGAGTTTTTATATAGTATCATCCTATTAATTCAGTTAATGGCCTGGGAGCTGTCTGTGAATTAGTGTCGCCTATATGACTAACCTATTTTGTTGATTGACTACCAGAAATCATACTCTGAACCCAGATTTTTGAAGTTTTATAAAGTAGCATCCTATGAATTCAGTTCTTGGCCTGAGAGCTGTCTGTGAATTAGTGTCACCTACATGACTAGCCTATTTTGTTGATTGACTACCAGAAATCATACTCTGAAACCAGATTTTTGAGTATTTATAAGTAGCATCCTGTGAATTAGTGTCGCCTATATGACTAGCCTATTATGTTTATTGACTCCCAGAAATCATACTCTAAAACCTGATATTTGAGTTTTTATGAAGTAGTATCCTATGAATTCAGTTAATGGCCTAGGAGCTGTCTGTGAACTAGTGTCGCCTATATGACTAGACTTTTTTGTGTAAATTGACTACCAGAAATCATACTCTGAAACCAGATTTTTGAGTTTTTATAAAGTAGCATCATATGAATTCAGTTATTGACCTAGAAGCTGTCTGTGAACTAGTGTCGCCTATATGACTAGACTTTTTTTGTGTAAATTGACTACCAGAAATCATACTCTGAAACCAGATTTTTGAGTTTTTATAAAGAAGCATCCTGTGAATTCAGTTATTGGCCTGGGAGATGTCTGTGAATTAGTGTCTCCTATATGACTAGCCTATTTTGTTGATCGACTACCAGAAATCGTACTCTGAAACCAGACTTTTGAGTTTTTATAAAGTAGCATCCTGTGAATTCAGATAATGGTTTGGGAGCTATCTGTTAATTAGTGTTGCGTATATAACTAGCCCATTTTGTTGATTGACTACAAGAAATCACACTCTGAAACCAGATTTTTGAGTTTTTATAAAGTAGCATCCCATGAATTTAGTTATTGGCCTCGAAGCTGTCTGCGAATTAGTGTCGCCTATATGACTAGCCTATTTTGCTGATTGGCTACCATAAATCATACTCTGAATAAAGATTTATAAGTTTTTATAAAGTAGCATCCTATGAATTCGGTTATCGGCCTGGGAGCTGTCTGTGAATTAGTGTTGACTGTATAACTAGCCTATTTTGTTGATTGACTACCAGAAATCATACTCTGCAACCAGATTTTTGAGTTTTTATATATACTGACGTCCAAAAGAAACGCCTCAGTCCTAATAAATGTCCGATTATTCAGTAAATCTGATTTAAAATTACAAACACTTATTTCCATCTGTTAATTTGATTATCTGTAGTTGAAAAATGATGATAAATAAATTATCAAATTGTTACAGTTTAGAAAAAACGGCACATTTAAACAGAGTGGTATCAGAATTTTCATTTGAAAAACAGTAGCGCGTGGTTCAAACTTTCTTGGCACGACAAAAGATACCGTAAAACGTCTTATTTGGTGACCACAGTTAGTGAATACTAAACCCGACGTCGATTTCAACGTCTCAAACCTGAAACACATATGACGTTAACGTAAGACAGTTTCTTGTATAACAGGCGTTACATGAGGTCTATCTGACTTTGGCAGATTTGCAAATGTTTCTGTAACTCTAACTTGTTGACCAAGATGTCTAATCGTGCAATGCAAGACGTCAAAATGTCAGGCGGATTGTTCTTGATTTTTCAATATTCGAAAATGGCTAATCTACGAGCTCTTTTTTCTAAGCAGTGTGTCTATTTCCACCACATTTACCGTCAATTTGACAAAACGTCGATCCCAACGTCACAAACCTGAAACGTACATGACGTTAACGTGGCGAATTATCTTGCTTTACAGGTGTTATGTGAGGTCTAGTTTAGCGTGGCCGATCAATAAAGATTTGCAGAATTCTAATGCGTCGATCAAGACTCCGAATCGTTAAACAGAATATGTTAAACTGTCTTGGGACTTGTTTGTGCATTCGTCGCATTCAAAAATGGCTATATTACGAGCTCCTTTTTCAGAATTGATTCTTGGAATCGTTTAATTCGGATGTTTAGTGTTGCCTATATGACTAGCCTATTTTGTTGATTGACTACCAGAAATCATACTCTGAAACCAGATTTTTGAGTTTTTATAAAGAAGCATCCCATAAAATCAGTTATTGGCCTGGAATATGTCTATGAATTAGTGTCGCCTATATAACTAGCCTATTTTGTTGATTCACTACCAGAAATCATACTCTGAAACCAGATTTTTGAGTTTTTATGCAGAAGCATCCTAGGAATTCAATTATTGGCCTGGGAGCTGTCTGTGAGTTAGTGTCGCCTATATGACTAGCCTATTTTGTTGATTGACTACCAGAAATCATACTCTGAAACAAGAATTTTTAGTTTTTATAAAGTAGCATCCTATGAATTCAGTTATTGGTCTAGAATCTGTCTGTTAATTAGTTTCGCCTATATGACTAGCCTATTTTGTTGATTGGCTACCAGAAATCATACTCTGAATGAAGATTTATAATTTTTTTATAAAGTAGCATCCTATGAATTCGGTTATTGGCCTGGGAACTGTCTGTGAATTAGTGTTGACTATATGACTAGCCTATTTTGTGGATTGACTACCAGAAATCATATTCTAAACCAGATTTTTAAGTTTTAATAAAGTAGCATCCTATGAATTAAGTTATTGGCCTGGAACTTATCTATGAATTAGTGTCGACAATATGACTAGCCTATTTTGTTGATTGACTATCAGAAACCATACTCTGAAACCAGATTTTTGAGTTTTTATAAAGTAGCATCCTATGAATTCGGTTATTGGCCTGGAAGCTGTCTGTGAACTAGTGTCGCCAATATGACTAGCCTATTTTGTTGATTTACTACCAGAAATCATTCTCTGAAACCAGAATTTTTAGTTTTTATAAAGTAGCATCCTATGAATTCAGTTATTGGTCTAGAATCTGTCTGTTAATTAGTTTCGCCTATATGACTAGCCTATTTTGTTGATTGGCTACCAGAAATCATACTCTGAATGAAGATTTATAATACTTTTATAAAGTAGCATCCTATGAATTCAATTATTGTCCTGGGTGCCGTCTGTGAACTACTGTCGCCTATATGACTAGCCTATTTTGTTGGTTGACTACCAGAAATCATACTCTGAAACCAGATTTTTGAGTTTTTATAAAGTAGTATCCTATAAATTCAATTATTGGCCTGGGAGCTGTCTGTGAATTAGTGTCGCCTATATGACTAGCCTATTTTGTTGATTGACTACCAGAAATCATACTCTGAAACCAGAATTTTGAGGTTTTTATAAAGTAGCATTCTATGAATTCAGTTATTGGCCTAGGGGATGTCTGTGAAATAGTGTCGCCTATATGACTAGCCTATTTTGTTGATTGACTACCAGCAATCATACTCTGAAACCAGAATTTTGAGTTTTTATAAAGTAGCATTCTATGAATTCAGTTATTGGCCTGGGAACTGTCTGTGAACTTGTGTCGCCTATATGATTAGCCTATTTTGTTGATTGACTACCAGAAATCATACTCTGAAACCAGATTTTTGAGTTTTTATAAAGTAGCATTCTATGAATTCAGTTATTGGCCTGGGAGCTGTCGGTGAATTAGTGTCACCTATACATGTATGATTTGCCTATTTTGTTGAATGACTACTAGAAATTATACTCTGAAACTAGATTTTTGAGTTTTTATGAAGTAGCATCCTATGAATTCAGTTATTGGTCTGAGAACTGTCTGTGAATTAGTGTCGCCTATATGACTAGCCTATGCTGTTGATTGACTACCAGAAATCATACTCTGAAACCAAATTATTTAGTTTTTATAAAGAAGCATCCTATGAATTCGGTTATTGGCCTGGGTGCTGTCTTTGAAGTAATGACGCCAATATGACTAGCCTATTTTGTGGATTGACTACCAGAAATCATACTCTGAAACCAGATTTTTGATTTTCTTTAAAAAAATACCATCCTTTGAATTCAGTTATTGGCCTGGAAGCTGTCTGTGAATTAGTGTCGCATATATGACTAGCATATTTTTCGATTGACTACCAGAAATCATACTCTGAAACCAAATTTTTGATTTTTTATAAAGTAGCATCCTATGAATTCAGTTATTGGCACAGGAGCTGTCTGTGAACTAGTGTCGCCTATATAACTAGCTAAATTTGTTTATTTACTACCAGAAATCATACTCTGAAACCAGATTTTTGAGTTTTTATTTTTAAATTAGCATCCTATGAATTCAGTTATTGGCACAGGAGCTGTCTCTGAACTAGTGTCGCCTATATAACTAGCTAAATTTGTTTATTGACTACCAGAAATCATACTCTGAAACCAGATCTTTGAGTTTTTATAAAGAAGCATCCTATGAAATCAGTTATTGTTCTGGGAGCTGTCTGTGAACTAGTGTCGCCTATATATGACTAGTCATTGTGTTGATTGACTACCAGAAATCATACTCTGAATCCAGATTTTTGAGTATTTATAAAGTAGCATCCTATGAATTCAGTTATTGGCCTAGGCGCTGTCTGTGAACTAAAGTCGCCTATATAACTAGCTAATTTTGTTTATTTACTACCAGAAATCATACTCTGAAACCAGATTTTTGAGTTTTTATTTTTAAATTAGCATCCTATGAATTCAGTTATTGGCACAGGAGCTGTCTCTGAACTAGTGTCGCCTATATAACTAGCTAAATTTGTTTATTGACTACCAGAAATCATACTCTGAAACCAGATCTTTGAGTTTTTATAAAGAAGCATCCTATGAAATCAGTTATTGTTCTGGGAGCTGTCTGTGAACTAGTGTCGCCTATATATGACTAGTCATTGTGTTGATTGACTACCAGAAATCATACTCTGAATCCAGATTTTTGAGTATTTATAAAGTAGCATCCTATGAATTCAGTTATTGGCCTAGGCGCTGTCTGTGAACTAAAGTCGCCTATATAACTAGCTAATTTTGTTTATTTACTACCAGAAATCATACTCTGAAACCAGCACCTGAATTCAATATTTTGGTATGGAAACTGTTCATCAGTACCGCCTATAGAACTAGCTTGTAAACCTTGTTAGTCGACTACCAAAAATCATACTCTGAATCAAGATTTCTGAGTTCTTATTACATAGCATACTCTATCGGATCCTCGAAGGAGCCTGGGACATTTCCTGTAAACACAAATGAATATAGATCAATATGGAAAAAACAGTCATGTACGAGTAGAGTCGAACAAATAAAACTACAAAAGAAAATTTACCGCAATTTCATTAACTAGTCCTAAATGTAGTCGAACACTAAACGATGCTCACGTAAAGGTGACCGGCTGATCAGTGTTACACATGTACGAAAATGACATATGCATAAAGCTAACGTCCAGGTCCAAAGCGATCGGTCGATTGCCTACACCGGATCCATCTAAGCTCCCGTTTACACCGAAGCCGAGGCCAAAGCCAGCGTGTTGGGAAGCTGGAGAGCCCTGAGCTTCCCTCAACTGACCAGGATCCCCTTTTCCGGCTTACGAGTATCCACTCACGGCAAACAAGCGGATTCGCACTTATAACAGACATACTTTTCTTTATGCCGTACCGAATGGGTCAAAAGTCCTATTTTAGCGTGCAGTCATAAAATTTATGCGTCGACGCGTAAATTTACGCGTCGACGCATAAATTTTACGCGTGCACGCATAAATTATATGACTGCACGCGTAAATATATGCGTCGACGCGTAAATATATGCGTCGACGCATAAATTTACGCGAGCACCTGGCGAGCACCTGTATATTCCTTTCATCCAATCAGAAACGTCGTACTATCCAGCATTTTCTCGCTGTCGTTATGTAGAAAAAGTACAAAAAATTAACAAATGAAAAAGTGAGAAAAGTTATGTTCGATATTTTTCTACTTATTCTATCATATGTATTTTATTTACATAGTTAAAACAGGACGATCTCGATCGACACCCGATTTATTTTTTTATTTTTTTTCTTTGCATGTAGCCTTCCCATTTGCTACATGACAGGGCAGTCGGGATATTTCTAATATCCCTCTACAGCTGGGGGATGTGTACACGGTACAATTTGTGATAATCTCAGACACTACAGAAATATTTTTATTCTGAACACCTAGAATAGAATCTGGTCGCGTATAGATCGAGGTGGTCGAGTCTTGATCGTGTAGGGCTCGAATTAAGGACGGGATGATCTAGTATAAATCGAAAAGATGGTCGGGCTTCAATCGGGAAATGATCGGGAGTGCTCGGGTGGGGGTCTAGTTTGATCGACTAGAGATTGAGAAGAAGTCGTGCACATACATGTGGTCGGGCCTGATTAGGGAAATAAGGTGGTCGTGTTGATCGAGTTGTTTAGATCGGCAGTGGGAACCTAGCATAACTTCAAGACTTTTCAGTATACACTGTGGTTATATTTGGAATGATGGTATAATTATGTAAATAAAATAGGCCTGCACATGCGGACACCAATGTCATTGTAAACTATTTAGGCAAAACTTTGCAAACCATTTAAGAACCCTAACATTTTAACAATTTTAAGCCAACACAAGATACAAGATACATTGCATGTATTTTGAATGAAAACAGATCTTATTTACATGTTTTAGCGGCCAGTCGAGCTATTGTCATTGCGCTGTGTCCGTCATGCGTCCGTCGGTTATTTTTTTCTTGTATGCACACCAAAGGCCACATTTTTTGTCTTGCCAATCTAAAACTTGGTCAGAATTAGGTTATTTCCTCTAAGACCCCCCCCCCACACGACAGCCTCCGGAAGTCGTCCTTATAGGCAAAAGGCGAAATCTTTAAACGGGGAACGGTTGACTATAAATCCAATAAAATAACCATCTTACCGGCTATTAACAAATTAATTCAATTTCATTATTTTTGTTCCACTTAAAACTTCGCTTTAATACTGTATATCGAATGCACGTGCGCTTTATCGCTGTATATTGAATGCACGTGCGACGTCATTGTTTTCTCCGCATGTTTTGGGAGGCTCGTTTTGATAATGTCGATTTGTTACTATTTTTAGTAACAAAAATCATGTATACAACGTTAATTTTCCATAAACCCGTTGTTTGCCTCCGGAAGCTCTTTGATATTTTGATGTCGCTATTTACATCAAAGCGCAGTCCCATTCAAAAACAAAAGAAAATTCCGACCCAAGTTATGTCGCTGTGTCGGACTTTTCTTTTGTTTTTGAATGGGACAGCACTCTTTTGGAAATAGCCACATCCAAATATCAACAAGCGAATTTTCATCAGAGAAGACTCGGATTACCGGAAGTGTTCTGCGGGTTGGGACTAAACATTGAAAGGACTCAAACGCCCTGTTGAAAATGCAGACGAGTTCACATTGGATCAACTGGGGTCAAAAATTAGGTTACAAGGTCAAATTTTAGAAACACCTAGTATGCACTCTAGAGGCCATATTTGTTGTCCGATTAACCTGAAATTCGGTCAGAATGGTCGTCTTGATAAAATGTAGTACATATTTGAAATTGGGTCAACTGGGTCATAAACTAGGTCACATATCTAAAAAAACTTGTATGCTTTCTAAAGGCCACATTATTTTTCCGATTTACCTGAAAGTTGGTCAGAATGGTTGTCTTGATTAAATATCAGATAAGTTTGGGTCAACTGGGGTCAAAAACTAAGACACAGGGTCAAATCTAAGAAGAACATTATATGCACTGTAGAGGCCACATTTTTGCCTGGTCAATCTGAAATGTAGTCAGAATGATTGTCTTAATAAAATATAGTACAAGTTCAAATTTGGGTCAACTTTGGTAAAGAAAACTAGGTCACAGGATCAAATATCATAAAATCCGTGTATGCTCTTTAGAAGCCACATTTTTAGTCCAATAAACCAGAAACTTTGTCAAGATAATTTTAATGGTGAAATCTCCGACGAGTATAAAATTGGGTCAAGCGGGGTTAAAAAATCAGGTCACGGGGTCAAATCTTAGAAAAATCTTGTATGCATTCTAGAGACCCCATTTATGGGGTAATTCTTGTATTGAAGCTAGTAGAGCGATGCAGGCCCTCTTGTGCCTCTTGTTCCATCATCCTTTTCTGATTTCATTTTTATTACCGATTCTAAAATTCCAGGTTTTAGACTGTTTGGTAATAAATCTTCCAATGGGTTAAAGTCTCTCAAAATGTTTTCACTAGAACTGGCAAAATCTGCTTCCAAACCAGGAGAATGTCATTTGGTGTGGTCAAGGTCAATTCATGACAAAATTTAGACTGGTCCAATTTGAAAGATTTGTGTATAATATCAAAATTCCGACAATAGCCAGAACAGGGGCTTTACCCCCCCCCCCCCCCTCCACATGAAAATATTTCCAGTCCTACGCACATGTAAGTTACCAGTTGGCATTAAATACATGTTTAAGCTGCATAATGATAAATATTGTTCTATCGTCTAGAATTTGATTTTTTCAAATGGAAATTTGTAAAAAAATATTGGAAATTTTTGTTTTTTATTTTTCCTAAACGCATAACCATTCAGTATATATGAGTGCCAAGAAAGAATTATGAAGTCCGCGCTTCTTCATGGCTTGGTCCCCTTTATTCATAGCTACTCTCGCTTCTTCATAGATTACTGCTCTTCTTCATTGCATACTCTTTTTTCTTATAAATATACAAAGGTTTTCAAAATCATGCGTGCGGAATACTAAAAGAGACCATAAAATAGTAAAACTGAACATGTCTCCTTCGAAAAATGCATATAAAAGCGCCGTAGGAGTCGTTTCTTTGTCGTCTATGTGTCGTTTTGTTTGTAAACATAAGTGTGTGCACTCACTTCGAAAGTAATTGCAAGTTTACTCGGTAAGCTAGAACAAAGGGCTTTGGCAATATAACACATCATTCATTACCCCATCGAATAGCATTCCCCGATTTTTGAGATTCAACCAATAAGTAGCAAAATAACCGATTTAAAGTAACAGCGTGTGTTTACTTACTCAAAATGGGTCCCGTTTCTTCATAGCCGGAAGTCCCTCTTCTGAGATTTCGCCCATAGCATTTTGCAATGAATGAGAGGGATTGGTGGCCGTGTTTATGTATGCACTCACACACGATTTTCGTTTCAGAAAGAACAAGGCCCGTAGGAACAGGGGGGGGGGTGGCTCGGGGGGGGGGCTTTAATTAACAGGGGGGGTGGCTAAAGCCCCCCCCCCCCTCCTTTTTGGCAAAAAATGCCAAATTTTCTTATTTTTACACTGCCAAATTTCCTAAATTTTGGAAAAAATCCAAATTATCCCCCCCCCCCCCCCAATATTCAGGACAATGGCTTTAGCCCCCCCCCATATGAAATTGCTTCCTACGGGCCTGAGAACCCTTTATCAAACAGGGCCGTATCTCTGATGTACCTTAATGTCAAAGCTTAAAGATATTGAAGAAAGGGAAAAGATGCCGGCTATCAACATTTCCGTTCTATTCTTATCTCCACAACGGGGTTTTGATTCTGAAATTTTGTTATTCGCAGAATTGACAATAAAGTACAGAAAATATTGGGTCAAAAGAAGACAATGCACGTTTTCGGCATTCTCCCATTTGTTTCAATGTTTCCTAAACATTTTCCAGGCCTTTTTTCGGAAAGGGTTGACATGTTTTGTGGTGTTTAACCACTTCTCAGAGGAATAAATTTTGACGGTCCATACTCAGTCTTGTGGATAACAAAATTTCAGAATGAAAACCCTGAGTTCTTCAAACAGCAAATTTGTATGTTTTCAGAGAAATGTAAAAGAAAAAAGAAATGAAAATAAATACATTACCCCCCCCCCCCCCCAAAAAAAAAAAAAAAAAAAAAAAACAGCATGAAAAAAACAAAAAACAAAGAAACAAACAAACCACAACAACAACAGCAAACAAACAAAGAAAAAATAGAAAAACGCGTATGTCGGAATTCGAACTCGGGTTGTACAATCAAATCCGAAGAAGAACGGCGCGCTAACCGTGTGCGCTATGTAGCATGTAAGTATGAGGGACAAAAATTAAATATTTAATACCAAATTCATCCTTATCCAGAGCCGAAGTCATCCGAAATCCCTAATCCCCCATCGATAGCAGTGAAATTTGTGCTAAGGATAGACTTTGTTAACCGTTATATTTTGATGAATCGTCGGTATTGTTATAAAATCTCGTAAGTAGGGCTTGATCTTAGCTTAGTTACGAGATCTTTTAACAATACCAACGAAAATACTATTGTTTGTTCGAAATTACTTCACGGTTAGACTGATAAAATCGTTCCCTATTTCGACTCGCTGATCATTGATCACTCACAAGTCCTCCACTCAATTAGCCTGTGAATATTAGAAATGGCGGAAGTGTTCAAATTTTCTTCAAATGAAGAGGCGAAAGAATATATTGATGGAGTAGAGAAAAAGTATGGCGTAAAATTCTTTATACGAAAAAGCTACGGTCCTGGCCAAGACAGTAAGTGATGCTATTTTTTTAAATTGCTATACAAAACTACAGTCGGATTTTTTTAGGCTTTTCAAAATGCGAGTTTTCATTTTTTAGCGAGCCGGGACTTTATGTCCGGGGAGCAAATGTCACAGCCCTAGTGTCGGCGTCGCGTCTTCAAAACTTTAACATGGTCTATATCTCAGGCACTATTTGAGATACAGCCTTGATACTTCACATGTGGATACCTCCTGCCAAGACCTTACATTTGGGACGATGACCTTCGACCTAGTGACATTGACCTTGCAGTTTGACCCACTTTTAAAAAACTTTAACCTGGCATATATCTCATGCACTATAACAGATAGAGCCTTGATATTTCACACATGGATACCTCATGTCATGACCTTGACATTGAGGCCATGGCTTTTGACATAGTGACCTATACCTTAGAGTTTGACCTACTTTTAAAAAAAAACTTTAACCTGGCCTATATCTCATGCACTATTACAGATGGAGCATTTATATTTCACGTATGGATACCTCATGTCATGTCCTTGACCTTGAGGCAATGAACTTTGACCTAGTGACCTTGAACTTTGACCTTGGACATCTTTTTTTGGGCGACAAGCTCTCGTATAGGCTAGCTACGTTGTCTGCGGACAACTTTTATTATTCATCAAACTTTAATATGTTGGTATTCATTGGAATAGTCTCATTGAGGTGATTTAAATGGGCACCTTAACATAGAGTTTGGACTTTGGATAGAAAATACGAATATATTTTCCTGATCTTATCTGTAGCTAAAATAACTAATTACGATACATGAAATGTGTTTGACAACTGATTTTGAGACACACCTAGTTTTAATTTAACCCATTACCAAACACCAACATTTTGGACCGGTCCAAATTCAAAGATGTTGCGGACGATAATTTCAAATGGATGAAATTTTAGACTCTTTGGATAATCCGAGCAGGAAATATTGTGGGAAATGAAGAAATTGATTGTCACAAGCAATTTCTTAATTTTCCAGAATGTTTCCCAAAGCCGTTATCTTGTGGGAAGTCAAAATCACTATTTTGGTAATAGGTTAAATCTTTCTCAAACAAAACGTGATTTTGATGCCTTTAGCAGAAAAGCGTCGAAAAACATCGGGAGAAAAGAGGAAAATGCTAATATTTTTTGTCCTTTTGTCTAAATAATGTCTTCACTGTTTTGTACACAATTGAATTTTTAATCAACATGTATTTTATGTCTGCAACAGCTTTCAAACTTTAGTACCCTAAAATATGGCTCTATTTTATCAAGTTAACATTGACGTAGTTTCGGACAAACAATAGAATGGCAATGAGTTTTGTACTAAAACAGACTGTGTTACAGCTATGTTTTGATAAACCGTCAGTGTTGTTATAGAATCTCGTAACTACAGTATAACTGAAACCGTAGTTACGGGATTGTATAACAACTCCAATGCAATTCTCTTTGTTTGTCCAAAATAACGTCACTTTTTACTTGATTAAATCGTTCCCTATTGCAGCGATGTAATGCATTGTATAATACAGAAATTATAGCTTAATCGAATCTGCAGTTACGAGATTTTATAACAATACCGACGATCAATATATAACGGTACACTGGGTCTGTTTGAGCACAAAACTCATTGGTTTTACCAACTATTAACCATAGGTCATGATAAATGACCTGGCAGACCGTCTCAAGCTAATTGCTAGAGATGCTCTGCCAGGTTATTTATCATGAACGTTAATATCCATGTTGACATTTGGATCATGTATATCTCACAATAATTGACCTGGCAGAGAATCTCTATCGATTAGCATGTGTTACTCTGCCAGGTCATTGATCGTGAGCTATACTTTACAAAGAAGATGATAAAGGGCTTAAAACGCTCGAAATCTCTGGTTCTTTGCAGCTCTTTGAGCTATGTTAAAGATTGGACTTTAACCCTTTCCAAAGCAAGACCAGGCCCCGGTTTCTCGAAAAAACTTAAGTACGTTCTCATGCTCAAATCTGAGCACCGTGCTCAAATCGCACGAAATCTACGTGAACTTCAATCGAATAGCCTCCACCGTTGGAGAGTATTCGTTTGAAGTTGAGCATAGACTCATGAGAATATACTTAAGTTTTTTTGAGAAACCGAGGGCCTGGTTTTGACCTCCGTAAGAGAACAGACTGGGGAAAACATTGAGGCAATAGAAGAAAGTGCTGTTTCTTCTGTTGCCTCAATATTTTCTGGGCTAAAATGTCTACAAATTCTGTCTTTATTAGTCCCCTACCGGTCACCGGTTGGGGGACTATAGGTTTGCTCGATTCCGTCCGTCCGTCCGTCACACTTTTGTCCGGTCTATATCTTCTAAACCATATCTGCTAGCAACTTCAAACTTAGTACACTTAAAGATCTCATCGAGGAGAAGTGTCATATTCAAAAACTCCTACTCTGCCCCGACCACCTTTGAGTTATTGTCCTTTGTTGTTTTTGTCCTTGCATTCTTGCCCGGAACATATCTCCTAAACTAAAAGTGCTAGCAATTTCAACTTGGTACACTTATAGATCTCATTTAGGACAAGTGTCATGTTTAAGAACCGTTACTCTGCCACGCCCACTTTTCGAGTTATTGCCCTTTGTTGTTTTTTACCCTTACATTCTTGTCCGGAACATATCACCTAAACAATAAGTACTGACAACTTCAAACTTTGTACACTGATAGATCTTATTGTGAACAAGTGTAGTGCACAAGAAATATTACTGCGCTACGCCCACTTTTTTAGTCATTGCCCTTTATTTTTTATCCTTACATTCTTGTCCGGAACATATCTCCTAAACTTTAAGTGCTAGCAACTTCAAACATTGTATACTGATAGATCTCATTACGAAAAGGTGCCATGTACAAGAATTGTTACTGTGCCACGCCTACTTTTTGAGTCATTGTCCTTTGTTGTTCGTACCCTTACATTTTTATTCGGATTATATCTCATAAACAATAAGTGCTAGCAACTTTAAACTTTGTACACTGATAGATCTTATCGAGGAGAAGTGTCATACACAAGAAGTGTTACTCTGCCAAGCCCTCTTTTAGAGTTATTGCCCTTTGTTGCTTTTATTCTTACACTTTTGTCTGGAACATATCTCCAAAACCATAAGTGCTAGCAACTTTAAACTTGGTACTCTTATAGATCCCATTGAGGAGAAGTGCCATACGCAAGAATCGTTACGCCCATTTCTGAGTTATTGCCCTTTGTTGTTTTTATCCAAACATATTTGTCTGGAACATATCTCTTAACCCATTACCAAACTGCAAAATTTTGGGGTGGTCCAAATTGAAAGCTGCTACAGACGACAAAATTGGTGTGTGTTAAGATATGATTTGTTTGCAAAATAATGAAGAAAATATTGAGATAAAAGGAGAAAATGCTTATTATCAGCATTTTCTTCTTTTGCCTCAATCTTTTCTCAGGTCTATCCTACCAGGGACGTCAAAACCAGGTCTTGTTTGGGAAAGGGTTAAACCGTAAGAGCTAGCAACTTCGAATTTTTTACACTGATAGATCTCATTGAGAAGAAGTGTAATGCATAGGAATTATTACTCTGCTACACTTACTTTTGGATGTATTGCCCTTGGTTGTTTTACCATTATATTTTTGTTTGGGACATTTTGTCCAAAACGTAATGTAGCCTACTAGCAGCTTCAAATCGTATCCAGTTATAGATCTAGTAAGTAGGAGAAATATTATACGAAAGGAATTTTTGTTATCCGGTGGGTGACTCATGTATTGCATCACAATACGACATGCACTTGTTGATGTTAATTTTGTCATCTTCAGCAGCTTTCGATTTAGATCGGTCTTAGATTTTGCCGTTTTGGAAAAGGTAAGATCTAATAACATTTTCAAAAACAGCAAAATCTAAGGATGGTCTAATTCAGAAATAGTCGAACATACAGTTATCCCAATGTAATCTTATTATAAACAAACCTTAACCTATAAAATATGTTATTCAAGTGCTCGTCCTAGTTTCGACCAATGAAATTGCAGTATTTTTGAAAATTCCGGCTCTGTATTTCACATAAGCGCACTGCCGGTCAGTTTATGTCACGGATATACATAGCCACGCCCCCGTTTCCTGTGCAGTTATGAAAAATAATGTGATTTTGGGGAAAATGGTGTATTTTTTGGCAAAATGATGTGATTCCAGTATGATCCCTTTGATAGTAGCTCCGGTCGGAGGCGTGGTTTGAAGAATGACAGAAGAAGCGTATGTTTTCATTGGTTGACGAACACTAAGTGAGATAGAGGCTGTATAGTAGATTCTACGCGATATAAACGTCAAAATGCGCAGTCTCTAATACGTAAAGACGCACGTGCAAATCGTCTCGTCAATATTAAATCAAAATGTTGATTTTAATCGATATGGTTTCATTTTTATCTGTCAAGCCTATAATTAGTAAATCGATACATTTTTTATTGTTTGGTGGGATTCAGAATATCGTGGGGCCACTTTATAATATTTACACATTTGGATTTTAATTGTGTATATCTTAAATTAAAAGCTGCCGCAAACCCAAAATAGATGTTCATAGAATCTGTATTTGTGCACAATTTAGCATGTAATTTTTTGAGGCAAAGAAGAAATGTTGATTATCAGCAGTTCCTACGTCAATTTTTTTTTTCCAAACTCGTTTTACTATGGACGCAAAAACCGGGACCCGCATGCACATGTACAAAATTCCACTGATATTTCATCTATAAGATAATAGTAAGAAATATCTAAGGAAAAGTCTGAGCAATTTTCTGTCTTCGTGAATAGTGTTTACTCATGCATTTCAATCCACCAAAATAGTACAATATAATCATCATTAACACATAACTAATAATGACGCCTTTTGACAACCTAGATAAATGTTTTTGGAAAGCATTGTGCAAAATGGCGAAATTTCTTGTGACAAGCATTTTTTTTTTATTTTCGACAAGGTTTTCTCCAGAGAAAGAATTAATGATAATTATTATAATAATAATAATAATAATAATAATAATAATAATAATAATAATAATAATAATAATAATAATAATAATAATAATAATAATAATAATAATAATAATAATAATAATAATAATAATAATAATAATAATAATAATAATAATAATAATAATAATAATAATAATAAAAATAAAAATAATAATAATAATAATAATAATAATAATGATAATAATAATGATAATAATATTAATAAAAATAATAATAATAATAATAATAATAATAATAATAATAATAATAATAATAATAATAATAATAATAATAATAATAATAATAATAATAATAATAATAATATTCATTCATTCATTCATTCATTCTCTTTAATTCCTCCAAAGGAGATTAATTGAACAAAGCATTTTACAAGTTAACAGTTAAACAAAGAAACAAAATTATAAATATTATCTACATCAAAATTGCTACTTCGAGATCGAAGTATTGAAACATTTTAGACGTCTAAGGTCAGCATATTGACGCTTTTCAATGAAAACCACTCAACCGCAGCTTATTAAAAGCTAGAGTTACGAGGTTTTCGCTGAAAAGCAGCGATATTGTTACATATTTAGGGATTTACCGAAACATTTATAAACGAAATGGATAGTTTTAAAACGGAATTCTTTTTCGCAGTCTGATTGCAAGGAATTGGGGTTTGTACCCAACACTATCAGCACGAAGCTGTCGTTGGATGCAAACCACAATTCTTGCCCCACATCACGTGACACATTCGCACACACGTCGGTAATTAAGTCGACCTTGTAAGAGTAGGTAGAAGCGCATTCGCATTCACCAAAATAGTACAATATAATCATCATTAACACATAACTAATAATGACGCCTTTTGACAACCTAGATAAATGTTTTTGGAAAGCATTGTGCAAAATGGCGAAATTTCTTGTGACAAGCATTTTTTTTTTATTTTCGACAAGGTTTTCTCCAGAGAAAGAATTAATAATAATAATAATAATAATAATAATAATAATAATAATAATAATAATAATAATAATAATAATAATAATAATAATAATAATAATAATGATAATAATAATAATTATTATTATTATTATTGTAATAAAAATAAAAATAATAATAATAATAATAATAATAATAATAATAATAATAATAATTATAATAATAATAATAATAGTAATAATAATAATAATAATAATAATAATAATAATAATAATAATAATAATATGATAATAATAAAACATTCACTTGAAATTGTCGTCATACACGTCACATACGCCCTCGCATTAGGACCTGTTTTAAAGTTTGTCGTCTTGCAATGGGTCACACCACACGAGATAGTTGACTTGACAAATTCTGTATTCTACTTCGACAGCATAGTTTTTAGAACACCAATCTGATCAAAATACGATTGTAGCTTTCAGTAACAACTGTGACCCATCCGTTAGGCGGCATCTTCAATGACGCTTTCCTCTGACCAACCAGATAAACGCTTTCAAGATTCTTAAAACGATTAAAACTGAAAACTATCTCACGGCAACCTGTCATTTTATTCAGAACCGCGTGTTTGCACGTATCTGCTTTGAAAAAACATATAAAACAAGAGTATTGATTATATAGATTAAAATGTGTTTTTTTCGGAAATGCCGGGGTTAGTGAAGATAAGCGCCAACTGGTGGGTCTCATATGTTACTGTATGGAAGTAGGTGAAACACCTGTTTTCAATCAGATTGTCTTAACACCTGACCGGTAACTTTTGCCCCATGAAAGTCGAAGGTTCTATTCCCGCTATGGGTGAGGCGTATCCTTGGGCAGGGCATGTAAGGTTCCGGTACTGTAATGGCTGTAATTTAATAGGAGTGTAGCTGCAAATTTATAAGAGGAAAACTTTTCAACATCTTTATTAAAATTCTTTCCACACTGTTTCAAGATATTAGCCATCAAGGTTTTAACACTTTTGCCATCTTCGTGGTAGCTTTTTTTATTCCCATTATTCACCATGGCGTAGTAGACCCGTTTTTAGGTACTACGTAATAGCAAATATCAAAACTGCCCTGATCTTAACTTCCTTTCCAGCAAGCATTTCCACGGTGTATAATCACGAGACTTAGAATTTCCGATAATCTTCAATAACTTGCAAGCGCTCGAGCAATACTTGACCAATTTGAATTCGGTTTGAAGCAGAGAATGTGGAAAAATATCAGGAATAACTTGGACGTGAAAGATTTTAAAAAATCAACTGATAAAAGTTATTGAAGATAAACCAAAATTTTGGTTTATCTTCAATAACTTTTTTATCAGTTGATTTTTCAAAAATCAACCGCGTCCATCTATTGCGTGACGTCTGTCCACGTTCTCTGCTTCAAATCGGCCCAGTATTAACAAAGTTATTGAAGATATTCAGTAATTATTGCACCACGACATTATTCACCGTGATTTCTTCAGCTCTGGAAACAAAAAAAGCTACGTGAGACGAGGTCTGGTTAAAGTGGATGGTGAGACAATAATTGCCACTTATACTAATAGTTGTAGCTGCGGCGGTATGGGAGGGGCGTAATCGTGAAGTATGTGCTAACCTGGGACGCACTTACTTCAGCATTCCTCTTAGGTTTTCAGAATTACTTCAGAAAAGAACTTTTGAGTTTGGCGTTCAGGCATTAATAGGAGTAACAATCAATCCTCGAAAATCTTAAACAAAATGTTGTGTATATGTTGATTAGCGGTAATAAGTAAAATTAGACAGTAAACTTAATGCCTAGACCAATAAAATAGTCCCTTAGTTATTGTCTAAAAATTCAGGCATTGAGCTTATTGCCTGAAATGTTTTATACCAAATTGAGTCTGTTGCCTATGGAATAATAGACTGTAGGAAACTAGCCATTTAATTTCAGATATTAAGCTTATTGCGTCAACTATTTTTCAAAAAATGTTTCTATTGCCAAGGCAATAATAACTAAAAATAAAAAATCACACACGTTTATGCTGGAATTTAGCTTATTATAATTCTCATAAAATTGAGTGCAATGCCTTGGCAGCAAAAAATGTACCTCATGACCCCTTTTAATGGTCATGTTTAGGAACTGATTATAACTGTGTCAAAAGGTATTTGTGAATTTAAGTAATTTAGTTGATCATCGCATTGAAGGTAATATATAGGCTGTGATCTAGATATAGGCTATTTTGTGTAAGCATCAGTTTTGTCTAGAAAAGACTTTGAATTTAAAGATGAATTTAAGATATAAATTTGTCTAGACAAATAAAAATGCAAATGCACCAGTGCTAAGGTTGCTCTATATCAATGACCTGAGATGATCTAGCTGCTCATTCGCTGATTCTCTGTTAAATCGATTCATTTTGAATGCTGTTAATTTTCCAGTCATAATGCGACGGTATATTCATCGTACCATGTATTTCTGGCATTACTAGCACCATAATCAATATCCTCTCCGAGTAGAGCAACCATAGTTTCACCCCGCTCAGATGCTTAATAAGGAACTCATCCAATTGTAACTACACCATAGACCAAGCTGTAGTTAAGAGGTTCTTTCACTTACATCAAACAGAACTTGAAAAATGAAGACCAAGCACCGTATTATTACGTTACGCATTGAAAGCAGATTTACTGACAAACGAAGATATCATACCAACTGTGTTTTTCTCATCTTATAACAGTGATGTTGCATTTCTTCGTTCTAATGCTAAAAGGAAATTCCTTTACAAAATCAGTAAAAGCCAATATTTCGCAAATATTCGTGTATTTTGTGACACTTTCATATTTTATTGAGTTTAAAATATACTTGTTTGCATTAAATGCGCCAGATTATAAAAGATGTTAAACTAATGGTAATGTAGACATTTATATTGGTTTAGTTTGCCTTCAAGTTACATCAATTATGGTGTACTTAATCTGGTAAAACTCCTGGTAACACCAGAAGTTGAAAGAGGTAGGCCTATATAGTGCAATCTAGAAAAAAAAATAGAACTCAAAAAATGAATTTTAGACTAACGTAAATTTTCACGATGTTCCTCTCAATTCTTAATCTCGATTACGAAAAAACTAATTTAATGATAAAAATACATGTGTTGTTGAGCCAATGTCAGTGTGATCTTTCACTAGAGAATCAATGGTTCCAAGACTAAGATTCGAACCATCCCATCGTCGCTTTTTAAACAAAAGCGTCGTAACTACAGCTTGTTTAAAACTGTAGTTATGAGTTTTGTGTCGATAAGCAACGACATACATAATTTCGTATGGTAGTTTAGAGCTCGAAATTGCGTTGTTAAAATTTTAAATGTTGTAAACATGTGCCATAATACATGTATCATGACCGTACTGTTTATTTCTTCTTTCAGGAATTGACAATATAGAAAATAAAAGAATTATGTACGCAAGTGAGGGAAGAGGGTCCGTGCCAGTAAAGTATGACGGGGTTCCGTTCTTGTCCCTAGGGACAGATATTTTGGAAAAAGTAAGTTTGATTTTATGTACAGTTGAGAACATCATGAAATTGACATTCATACCATTCCATTCCGATCAAAACCATTCCACTCAAGCGTTCATTCATTCCGCTCACAAAAACATTCAAACCGCTCATAAAACATTCACACCGCTCAATAAACGTTCCCTGGTTTAATTGGTTGTTATAAAAAGAATGCATTTCATTGGCCGAAACATTATCGTGGGCGTTTTATCGATAAACCTTCATACCTATAATATTGGTAAATTTCCAATATCGGTCTGTTACTATTTAAAGATCACGTTTGATTTGTTGAACGGTTATCGTGGGCGTGTTATCGATTTTTTAGATACACAAAATCATTCAAAACGCTCATTCCATTCATCCATACATTCGCTCATAAAACGATGTCACTCCACTCAGAATGTCAATTTCATGATGTTCTCAACTGTACATGCCTCACCCTTTCCAAAACGACACAATTTTAAGAAGGTCCATTTTGAAAATTGCTACAAAGGAAAATTGTAATTTGATTAATTTTTATTCTGGAAATGAAAAAGATACGGTAATATCGTTGCAACAGGAGAAATGGTAATTATACGCATTTTCTCCATTGTGCTTATGTTCTTCAATGCATTTCCTATTAAGGAAGCCAACATTGTAGGTGTTGTGAAATGAGTGAATTCGTACATATTGATCTATAACATGATTTTTAGCTTGTTAATGTGCAGAAATCATAGCTTTAAAATCATCACGAGTAATGGAAAATAGTATCTGTCGGTCCTGAGAATTAATTTTATAAAAAAGACATTGATATTTCTGCTGCTTTCAAATTGGAACATTCCAAATTTTGGGTGTTTGGGAAAGGGTTAAGAATTTTCTTATTTATAACCCCCTCCCTTGTCGAAAGATCGGAGCTCTTTGCATACCGTTGTCCGTCCGTATGTACGTAGTTGGTAGCGGATTCGCCTCTTATTCGAGAGGTCTCGGGTTCGATACCCAGCCGTGGCTAATACCCTTTCTGACAAAATTGTCACCCACCAATGGGTTTGAAATCGTTAACCTAAGTGGGCGAGCAGCTGGAGGCTCGGTTAGGGTGTTGTGGTAGTACTTATTTGAGAAACAACAGAAATCCATGGGTAGGTGCTCCAGCCGCCGCGATGTGACCCTGGCAGTTGAAAACGGCGTAAAACCCCAATAACCTCAAACTCAAACCCATCCGTCCGTCTTACAGCTTTAATCAATCTGTTTTACGAGGTTTTGAAATGACACTGACGATATATCCACTTGATGAGAGTTCTTGTTTATTTTGTCTAGAGCTGTAACCCCGCTGAAGTTATAATAATATTCAAATTATATGTCCCAAAAGCATATTTTGAACCAAAAAGAGAAATTTTCGCGAAGATTGTTGTTCAAGGGTATCACTTAGATAAAACATTATAATATAATCATGTAATAGCTTTTAATGCTCAGTTTGTCTGCTAAAGCGGCCAGTTTATCCAAATACGTTTAGTCAGCAAAATAATATGCGAGTTTTGCGTAAGGATTGATACTGCTTTAACATAATAGTCTAATATTGGTTTAAACTTAGCGAACGTTTCCTTTTTGGTTCAGTATATGCATGTGTACCTATATTTTGGTTGCTTACAGGTTTCTCGGGATTCCGAGGCTAACAAGGGCCCATCTTCGATTAAAATACGACGGATTATAAGGTTTCCGGAGTATAAGGTAAATATACGGTATTCGGTAGTCGATAAATATAATGTTGTGGTATACCTCGTATAACAAATGACATATATCCATAATAGGTTATCCAGCCGCCTCAATATGACCATAGCAGTTGTAAAAGACGTTAAACATCCATCAGTCCTTGTGACCGGTTGAACCCACCTATGTTTCTATTCACCATTGGCGGATTTAGTCCGGATTTCTTGGTATCGTGATACGCCAACTAGCGGTTGTCCCGCCGGTTGCTTTAGAGTAGCAACCAATCAAAGGTCACCTTCTAAACACATTTGACGTTATTTCGCTCAGTATTTATGACGCCATTGACGTACGTTCTCTTTTGCGTTCTATGCCATACAGATTTGTGGTCTCAAGTTTAATAGTTCGCCCAAAAGAAACTGGAAATGGTGTCTATTGAAGTGAAATTCTGAGGATAAATTGCTCATCTTCGCGTTTTTGAATTGCAAATGTAATACATTTTCCCGCCCTTTTTCATGAATTGTTTACACATAACAAGCAGGTGTGTCGAGCAGGACACCAAGATAAATCCGCGACTAAATTCGGTAAGGGTGGATACAAAAACGACGTTACGTCATACATTTCGCCCCTGGCTTGCGAAGGTGAGTGACTAGTAGCATTTGACCAAACGCCGGCTGTCAATCAAAGCCATCTATACGCCAATGGACGATCAGAAAAATGCCACATCCCCATTGTTTGTCTTAAATTCTTAATAGCATGGCGCAACAGTTTCAGACAATCGTCGATCGCTTTGTTGATTAAAACCAATTTGAATTCGGTTGGAACCAAAGGAAAAAGAAATATGACAGAAATAAAATGAATGCGGCTGATGACTTAAAAATCTGTTGATTTTCTTTCACAAATGGACGCCTCCTACCAAGACCTTTCGAATTTGACCATGGCCTTGGACCTTGTAACATTGACCTTGAAGTTTGGTCTACTTTTTAAAAAAACTTTAATATGACCTACATGTATATCTCATATCCTATTACACATACAACCTTGATATTTCACACACGGACACCTCCTACCAAGACCTATCACATTGACCACGACGTTTGTCCTCATGACCTTAACCTTGGAGATTTTAACCTGGCCTTTACCTTATGTCTTTTTACACATACGGCCTTGATATTTCACACATGGACACCCCCTACCAAGACCTTTATCATTTGACCATGACATTGTACCTCGTGACCTTGACCTTGGAGTTTCACAAACGTTATTAAAAGCATAGCTTGGCCTATATGTTATGTACCGTTACAGATACAGCCTTTATATTTCACACAACGATACATACTACCAACTTAGTACCAAGACCTTTAACCTTGTAACCTTGAACCTTGAGTTTGTCAGTTATCTTATACCTACTGCCAAGGATTTTCATTTTGAACCATGACGTTTACCTTGACCTAGGAAATAACTTTTTCTTTGTGACAAGCTCTCGTTAGGGCGAGCTTTATTTCCGCGGACAATTCTTGTGTACGCTAGTTCCTAACAGTGTCATTGAATGCATGTTTGATCAAATATGGATATCTTTTGAATTTATGGACATGCTTTATATTTATACAAAATCGTGATTAGATGCCACATTTAAATATTTTTAAACAGGTCCAAGGTCAAAACTAAATGTTTAATGTTTAAAGTGAATGTTTATATGGAGTATTGCAGAAGCAGTTTTTCGTGACTTTATACCACTATTATAATGTTATAATCAAATTAACGTGCGGATGACTGCGATGATAGAAGAAAGAGATTTTTCTCCATTTTCAATTCTTTTATCTTGGATTGATATTCTGAAGCTGCAGAATACTTGTTACGACATTATTTTAAGACTTTGTTTATTGTATTAATGTAAAAATGTAAGCTTAAACCTTGACCTACTGACTTTAAATTTTGTTTCAAACAAAAGTACCAATTTAAGGGACAATGCTTCAGTTACTCGGAACACTCGGTCGTTACTGTAGAAACGTTAATGTTCGTACCATATAATATGTTTCGCTAATAGATTTTCGACAACTTGACTTGTCTTTACATAATCACCATTTTTCGACTGTGAAAGCGTTTTTGTCATGTGAAACTTCTTTTTCCAAGATGGAAATCGATGACAGTTGTGTGTTTGTATATGTATACCACTGTTTTGCGTCATTTTATGCATGTGTAAATGATTAGAAATGATAAATATCACTTATATGTGCAATGACCTACACTTTTTCTACTTAAATTATTACAAGGGCAAATTGCTTGATACACTGAGGGAGTTTTATCAAATTCTATGATGTAGAACTTGAAATATTTTACAAAACGTGCACATTTTGTCATAAAACGCTTCTGCTTCGTTGATCTAATTGAATGTGCGAATGTGATGTTTTATACATTAACGCTCTTAACGTCACACGTTTTAGATATATTCTGTTTTCGATAGATATAAAACAGTAATTTTAAGCCATTTTCGAGATTAAGCAAATGTCTTTCAACATTTTCTGAGTATTTTCGTGACTTTTCAAGCGGCAAGAAATTGCTCCGTTTTAACCTGTAGGGGTATATCATACGATTGCCGATAAAATCCAATCAATTCGATGACCACCCATTTTTATTTCATTTTTCTTTCAACCGGTAATAACTCATACCTTCGACAGAACAAGTATGATTAAATTCTATTTTTGGGAAAAGTAATTGTAATACTGGAGCATTTTCCCGTAAGAGACATTTCAAAATTTTAGATACGCTGCAGTATGGGTATTGATAATAGAGTAGAAAGCAGACAGTGTATAGTATGGCGTACCAAATGGGTCAAAAGTCTATTTAGAGCGTGCACGCATAAAATATACGCGTCGACGCGTAAATTTTATGCGTCGACGCGTATATTTACGCGTCGACGCATAAAATTTACGCGAGCAGTTGAAAATTTATGCGTCGACGCGTAAATTTTTAACTGCTCGCATAAATATACGCGTCGACGCGTATTTTATCTATTTACCAATCAGATCCTTCGTTTCATCCATCAATTTTATGGTATAAAAGGAAAGGTTTGTAACCGCCTCTCCCATTGGCCAGCCTCGGTTTCACATTTTTTACTACTGCTCGCGTAAAATTTACGCGTCGACGCATATATTTTCAACTGCTCGCATAAATTTTATGCGTCGACGCGTAAATATACGCGTCGACGCATAAAATTTATGCGTCGACGCGTATATTTTATGCGTGCACGCTCTTTCTAGACTTTTGACCCATTTAGTACGTCATAGTATAGGCTATATAGGCTGCACGTCTGAACAGGCTGATCTTAGTCTTTATTGCCTGCCAAAGCGCTGGTCACAACAATACATTGACGTGAACAGCATGAGAAGGGTTTATTGTTTTCAGATTGCAGGCACAAAAAACAGATACAAGTCAAAGACGACAACGGAAAAATTAAACCGGGAATTTGGGACAGCGACCCAGCAATTAATTGTAATTTTACAACTAATTTGGGATGAGGGAAAGGTAACTTTTGATTAAGCTGAGAGTCCCCTTTTCCATATTAAGGTTTACAGCCCCTCATTAAAAACACCACATTCTAGCCATACAAAATGAATCAAATTACACACAATATACTTCACATAAGTTGATTCGCCGTGCCCGATTTCAAAAATATGCTTCAAGAGGAAAATAATTTACAAATATTATTTTACTCTATACTTTTACTCTATACCCCTTCTCAGCAACCGAAATCTACCACTACAAACCCGAGGACGAGTATATTCTACCTGCGTGAGAAGCGTCATGCTGCACGGATCAGAAACATGGGCCACAACATCAACTACACTAAACCGCCTCCAGCGAAACGACAGAGCAATGATTCGCTGGATCTGCAATGTGAAACCTACGGAAGACGTCAGCTCAGATTCCCTGCTCGCAAAGATCTAGTTGGAGTCCTTCGTACCAACCGGCTAAGGTGGTTTGGCCATGTTGAGCGCAGTACTGGCTAGGTTTCCCGGGTGAGGACGCTGAAAGTAGCTTCACAAAAAGGTTCAGGCAGACCGAAGAAAACCTGGGAAGAAGTAGTGTCGGACGACAGAAACAAACTAGGAATGATTTCCACTGACCCTCAGAACCGGTCCGAATGGATAGGACGACTGCGAAACAGACATGTCAGACAAGTCCAACCCTCGGTAGAGGAAAACAGACTTTAAAAAGGATATGTATGTATGTATGTATCTATACTCATATGCAAGGGAGGTAATTTTGAACATTTAGTCAAATATTTCTATAAGTATGCGTTAATTCAAAATTCTAAACCGTACAAAAAGCTTATATTTGTGTTGGGACTGGAAATGTTACACCGTTTAGGAATAACTGGCTCTTTGGTGCTAATGAGGGGTTGTATACCTTAAAATTGATATACATGTAGATCTACTTACAATATAATTGTACTTGTGAAAACTTTTTGCGCACCACATGTTTTTGTCAAAAAATATATATTTCCATACCTATACTGACGTCAATTCGCTGCTTCTTCATTAAAGGTCTAGATAAATAAACTGGCAGAACATCTCTAGCTAATAGCCACGTCATATTTTGAGACATATACCTATATCAACTTTGATTAGCTCGATTTATCAGGCTGATTTTGACTGACAATATATTTATATTTGTAAAAAAGACCAGTGACATATGCTAACATATGTTAACATAGGTCAACATATGATAACATATTTAAATATTCTATAAATAAAGGAGAATTGGACACTAATTGCTTCTGGCAGATGAGATCGACTGACACAACTTATGTTCTAGATTCTACTACCTTTGTTGATAGATAAAGAACACTATTTTTATCGTTGAATTATGTAGGAAACCAAATACCATAGGAAAAGAATTTTGAGTCTTCAAAATTTAAAGATGTAACAGAATACGATTTCAAGTGAATGTATTTTTACAGTTCTTGTCTCCCTGGGTAAAGAAAATTGTGGTATATTAAGAAATTGCTTGTCACATGCAATTTTTTCATTTTCCACAATATTTTCCAAAGCTTTCCTGTTTTTAAGACGTCAAAATGCGTCAAATGAACTCGACAATATGCCACGGGCTTCAACATAACAAAATTTCCGGCTACGCCCCTGAGGTGTGTTGGGCCCAAATTCATCACCAATTCTAAAATGCTTTATTTTGACAGATTAGCCAAAAGTCCTAACCGGCTACCTTAAACAAAGACGAAAACATTCTTAAAAAAATATTGCATTTTAATGAAATTTGATTTCAGATTTTATGAAAAATAATTTACATGAATTTCAATGATAGTTCACTGGTAATTGTTGAATTTGGATGTGTAATAATGGAAAAGCTCAAAAAAGCTCTAAATCCAAAATAGAGCTCGACATATTTCACTTGCAGCAATGACTGCAGCCGACACAAACAAAAAAGGATTTTTCTCACATGTAAATTTAAGAAATTATGTTACCCTATCAATCCAGAGTATTAAAAGAAAATTTTGAGCCCTTGCTGGAACCCATCCTGTCCTAGTCTAATTATAACATACATTTACCAATTATTAGGTAAACTTAAACGCGTTGGATAATCACGTGATGTAACAATTTCAGAAAATCTTCAATAACTTTGTTAATACTTGATCGATTTGAATTCGGTTTGAAGCAGAGAAGGTGGGCAGACGCCACGCATCGGATGAACGTGTTCGGTTTTTGAAAAAGTTTGGTTTATCTTCAATAACTTTTTCATCATTTGATTTTTCAAAAATCCAACACGTACAGCTTGTTCCTGACATTTTCACAATTTCTCTGCTTCAAACCGTATTCAAATTGGCCAAGTATTAACAAAACTATTGATGATTTTCTGAAATTCTGAATTACGTGATTATCCACCGTGCTAAATTCCATTTGAAAGATACGGAAACTCCAGACAAAGGCTTCTTTGGGGGCACGATTTTAGTACATTTTTCTTTTTTCTAATGATTTTCTTGTAGTGATAAAATATGAAAAAAGGAAAAAGTCATGCTCCGCTACAACCTTTTATCTCTCTCTGTTTTGATTCGTTCTGCTTCAAAATCGATTGAGTTTTCACAGGATAGTTGTTGTCGTGAGTTGGCCCTATGTCCAAACCAATTATTTCTAAGGTATGCATTATTTCTTAAGCATGCTTATCTGGGAGAGGTATCCTTTACCAAAAAGAAGCTTACGATTAACATAAAGATATGTTTATGTAGTAATTGTTAGCATCATAAACAAATGGTGTAGGCTTTTATACGAAAATCACATAGGGTCAACTCACAACAACAAAACTTCTGTGAAAACGCGGCGATATTAACGCTGAAAAATTGGAACAGACAGAAAAATGGCTGTAGCAGAGTTGTCATTCTCCTCTTTTTACATTTGATCATCAAAAGAAAATAATTGGAAAACAAAGTGAAAAAATGTGCCAAAATCATGCCGTCTCTAAACACACCAAAGAATTTTCTGTGTGGAACTATTGGCTCTGTCTCTGGAGTTACCGTGGATAACGGACCAACTATATAATGTACCCAAACTAGATCGACGATTTAGGAATGAATTTGGTATAACGTGAAGTTAACAATATTGACTGAAATAATATGAATCAAAAGTACACGTTGATGAATTGAACTATTACATTCCTTTTTCCTTTATGTATACTTTCTTTGCTTTCAGAGTGGCGCATCAGAAGGACCAGAGAGAGAAAGCCCGAAAAGGTTGGTATTTTTGTAGTCTATGCCCTATATATTCGGTTATTTTATTCTATTACAAGACGTCAAATCTTTAGACTGACCCAATTCAAAGAATTTGCTCACGACAATCCAAAGTGCTTGGAATGTTATGGTTTTTTTTTTACATTTGGATAGATAACATTGTATGAAATAAAGAATAAACAATTTCTTCATTTTCCACGAGGTTTCCAAAGCCTTTATCTTTGAGGGCGTCAGAATGCGTCAGTATGTGAGCATGTGTCATACTTCTTTACCCTAGGCTTTCTAAAATAGCATTGGTCCGTCTAACATGTCAGGTATAAACCGACTGACTGTGGTAACGTTGTCTTGACCATTTCTAAGAAGCTAGGAAAGCAAACAGTACAGTATCAAACAATTTAAGTCTTTTCGAGAGGATATTGAGGAAAATGTATATGAAATACGTTGCATTAACGCTTTCCCTAACGACAAGATTTTAAGGTATTCCGATTTGAAAGTCGCTGCAGAAGAAAAAATGAATGTTCCCAAAGAAGCGATATGTCTACAAAATAGCTCAGAAAAAATGAGGCAAAGGGAGAAAGTGCTGATTATCAGCATTTTCTTCTTTTGCCTCAATGTTTTCCAAAACCTCTGCTATCAAGGACGTCAAAACCAGGTCTTGTTTTGGAAAGGGTTAAACTGAACACAGCTTGAAAGTGCTACAGTGATCCATGCTAGATATTTCTCATCCTGAACCCTTTCCCAAACAAGACCTCGTTCTGACGTCCCTGATAGAAAAGGCTTGGAAAAACATTGAAACAAAAGAAGAAACTGCTGATAACCAGCAGTTTCTCCTTTTGTCTCAATATTTAAGTGCCATATTTTACACAAATGCTATCTTAAATTACATAGATCTATTTTGTCATTTGTGGCAGTTTTTGAAGTGAATCATCAAATAATTTTGTCTTTTGGGAAATGGTTAAATATCCCCGGGGTCTGCTACGCTTCATCATGTAGCGTAGCAGACCCCGGAATATCCGATGGTCGATATCTCTGACCTTCGAACAATGCAGAACAGTCAGGGTTTGCTATTTAACCATTTCAAAATTGCATAACATTTTCATCTTTTGTCTCAATAGTTTACTAAGAGTTAACACTGTCTTGTATGAGTCAAAATGTGTCAATGTCTTGTAAGAATTAGAACTTTAGATTATATTTTCTCAGGAAAGAGTTTTCAATAGAAGAGTGAAAAAATCCATAAAAAAGATGTTTTTGTTATTTTTTTCAGAATAACGGAAAAGACGGAGTCAAGCTCCAAGTCAAAAAGAGGGCCCAAGGTAAATTGAAAATTTGATTATTCTTGTACAGTCTAAGAAACTATATGATAAATTGTCGGCATATTTGGAATCTACTTGTCTGTCTATCCTAATCATTCAATTTTGATATCATTCTGTAGATCATGTTCAACAATGTTTTCGCATGCCTTCAAAAAGTGTCAATGTGTGGAACCGGGTTAAAAACTGTCAAAAGGTTTTCACCTCCGATTTAAGGTAGTATGTCCCTAATGAGATTCGCGCTACGTCGGAAACATTCAGGCGACGCTGAAAGCATTCGGCGATGGAACTTTCCACCGCCGAATGTTTACGAACGCACCCGAATAGGTTCGAACAGGAAACGATGCAGCTCGAAAAAATCCGACGTGTTATGCATTTTAAAATGGCAACATTACGCGTATTCTACCTTAAGGGGGAATGCTACAGTTTTTCGGAACACTCGGTCTTAACTGCAGTAAATTTCGTACTTTAGGACCAATATGTTTCGCTACAATATTTGCAATAATATAACACATCGTTACAATTTATTTATTATTGTATTTATTATGCGAAACTGATTTCCTCAAGATGGAAGAGCAAGACAGTCGTAAGTGTGTATGCAGTTACTACTGTTTTGTGTCATTTTATTCACGTATAGCTGATAAAAATTGCTGTAATTCACTAATACGTGCGCTGACCTATACATTTTCTTTTTGAATCATTACCAGGACATGTTGCTTAATACAATGAGGGAGTTTTATCAAATTCTTTTATATAGAACTTGAAATATTTCCGAAAATATGCAAATTTTGACATAAAACACTCCAGCTTCGTTGATCTTACCGAACACGTGAGCATGCTGTTTTGTACATTTACGCGTTTAAAGTAGCACATCGTTTGGGTTTTCTGTTCTTATTAATTGGTAATAACATGTAATGTCAACATACAAAATATAAATAAAGTCTCTAAATGGGAGAAAATGAGAAAACTGGAGCATTTCCCCTTAAGTATAATGAATTGTTTATGAGCAGAGATCTTGAAAAGGTTCCTTAACCCACCGTTCTCTATTCCCTTACACTTTTGACGCCACACAAGATAAATGCTTTAGAAAAGCATTGTAGGAAATTAACAATTGCTTGTGACAAGCAATTTTTCATTTCCCACAATATTTTCTTTCAAGAATGACCAAAACATACAAAATTTCATTCGTTGAATATTGGCCTCTACAACACATTTTAATTTGGAATATTCTAACATTTTCCCGTCTGGTAATGGGTTAAGGCTTTTGAGATCAACGTGCGTACAGGTCAGTTAGCATAAGCAGGTGTTCTGATCAAGGCCCAATAATGGTCTTTGAAAGCGTTTTCATGACCTGAACCAAGCAAAGAGAAGTGGCGGATCCAGAGGGGGTTGGGGTCTGGTTTCAAACAAAGCCTCTCTATAGCCTGATTATATCATTTTTATATAGAAAACGACCCCTCTTTTATTTTGTATCTTCGATCCCACTTCTAAGAAATCCTAGATCCGCTGCTGTAGAGTAGTTCAAAGATACATGTAATGCATGTTCATAGCATCTTACATTTTTAGTACTTTCGGTGCTTTGATTTTTTACTATTCCAATTTGAAGGCTGCTGCAATTATAATACGTCGGTGTAAATGCAATGTTTGCGATTTTTAAAGTAAAGATTTGTGTGTCCAGTTAGGATAATTCTTGCAGGCCTTAAGATATTTTTACTGATCATTATTTATTACACATTAAAGTGACATTTCAGAATTAATTTTACATAAAGTTTACTTTTATTCCATCTGAAAGAGTATCTTTCCTTATGAAAATTCAAAAAAATTCAAGCCAAAATATTGAACCATTTAGGAGAAATGTATATTTTTGTGCTAAAATTAAACAAATTGTTGTGGACAACAGTTCAGATTTATACAGAATTTGTCATTTCTGTCTCAACTTTTAAGGCGTATTTTTCGCTTATAAATAACAACTTCAAAAAACTGATCGCATTTCTACGCATTAGAATAAACAATCTTTGCATCAAGACATACTTTTAAAAAAATGAAATAAATGTGAAATGTCACTTCAATTTGTGAACAGTATGACCATTTTAAATTAAACCTTTAAGTTTGGGAAAAGTTACTACACTTTGTTCCTTCCCTTTTAAATTTTCCAAAAACGAGATACGATTTTACGACGATTAGCAAAATGGGTATACATGTACATATTGTGAAAATGGAATTGGTACATAGTTTATCATTTGTTAACAAAAAAGTAGAATTAATGCTTTAAAAATGCCATTGTAAAACTTTGTCAAAATAAGGTCTGAAATAACGTTTCATGTGGAAAAGACTTGGAAAAAAATAGGTAAAAGAAGATTATGCTGATAATTATAAATCCCATTTAATTAACAAGTAGTTTATCTGCATCAGCTTTCATTTTGTACTACCATAATGTGTGTTGTTTTGGAAAGGGTTAAATCTATTCAAATTTTACGGATCAGAACGATAGAAAAGGCGGCTTGAAGGCACACTGAATTTGTTATTTCAAACTCAAGCCCTATGCTTTGGTACTCATTTTGAATGTTTCGACAAGACAAATTTCAGTGAGTACCTGCATCACATGGTATGATTAATAATAAATACATATTTGTTTATTAAAAAGCATTTACACCTTATTATATGTAGCTATCACGGTGGATAAACACTTTCAGCAAAAACTTCAATAACTTTGTTAATGTGGGACCGATTTGAATTCGGTTTAAAGTAGAGAAGTTAGACAAACGTCGCGCATTAGATGGACGTGGTGATTATTTGAAAAAATCAACTGATAAAAAAGTTATTGAAGATCAACCAAATTTTTGGTTGATCTTTAATAACTTTTTTATCAGTTGATATTTCAAAAATCCACTACGCCCAGGTTATTTCTGGCATTTTCCAACTTCTCTCCTTCAAATCGAATTCAAATTGGTCAAGTATAAACAAAAATATCGACAATTTTCTGACCTTTTTGTATCACGTGATTATCCACCGTGGCTCTAATACATGTAGATACACCGTATTTTTACAGAATGTTCCAGATGACAGTGGGTTCCTGGACAACACAACCGTTGCAGGTATAATGTAATGAAAAGTATAGGCAAATCAAGGGTTCAACGCAACACCGCTGTAACTCAGTTTTATGAAATTTTACTGGAGATGGAAAAAATCTTAATAACTTGTTCAAAGCTGAATAAAGAACATATTCTTTTTTTGAATTCTATATATTCTATATATCTTTTCAGTTATTCTGAATTGAAACATAATATTAGAAAGTATGATATGTTCCTTCCTTAAGACCCAGAAAATACAAAAAAAAAATGAATTTCTGACAAATTATTGTAGTTACAATAGTTTTGCGTGCAACCCCCGAAATAATCTTATTCTTCATTTTATTGCAAATGCAAATGGAAAAATATTTGATGATGGCAAAATATATAACAAAATTTCCTTTAACGTAAATTATATTTTCCAACAATGTCGACATACTTACTCATATAATAAATATATGTTGCTATGGTGCTTTAACCCATTACCACACGGCACCATTTTGAACTGTTTCAATTTGAAAGATATTGCAGACGACAATTTCAAATTACTGAACATTTACAAATATTCCTATTTTGGGTTAGAAAACCTTTTATCATGAGGGAGTCAAAAGGCGTCGCTGTCGATTTCCGAAATAAATGTTCTCAAGAATTTTACTAGAAATAAAACATGGCCCAACAAGTTGCTTATTTTTTCGATGTAGATGTACGTTTTCCTTCATAGTTACGTTGAAAATAAAGTATTTTCTGGCAAATAAATAAATAAAGGTAAATATGTTTCTGAAGTCGTAAATCTAGCCGTTAATGTGTCTAAAATTTATTAGCATTTGGAAGGTTAAGCCAGCAATTAAACATGACCCAACAGACAAGACTAGGGGCCTGTTTCATCAAAACATTTAAGGCGTATTTTTTACTTACCGGTGTCTTAGATATCGCTTTAAACAACAATCGCATGACGCAGGTTTTGATAGATAGGCGACGGGCGTTTCTTGCCCGAAAATTGTCGTAAGGCATCGATAAGTCAAAAATACGTCTTTAACATTTTAATAAAGCCGGCCCAATTTGCTCATTTTTCTACTTAAATACGAGTACATGATTTTATGTTTATGTATAATGTAATCACCTGCCAGTAATACCCGAAAGGGGAGTTAGGCAGTATAATAGATAGATAAAGTATATTTTAGTATCAAGCTCAAGATTATTCATTCAATTGAAGGTCATGTACCAAGGACTTGATTTTAGAAAAAAATAGCTATTTTGGGGGACAAATCTGGTTTCGTCTATGAATCAATATTGAACGATTTTTATGCTTCCCGAAAAAATTCGGGGGAGCACATAGTCGCCACGCTGTCCGTGTGTCCGTCCTTGTGTCCGTCCGTCCACAGCCAGATCTCAGTAACACTTGGACCAAATTCAATGAAACTTCATATGTGAACTCCCTTGGATAATCCCTAGGGACCTATTTTCCGTTTTTTTAATTTGAGGCTGCGTCATGGAAAAATGTGCCTTATTGTAAAAATGTGACCCGTCACGCTAAAAGGGGCCTTATCCGAACTCCACAAATGCAAATTTGCACTAACTTGTCAGACTCGCTGCAGGTCAACCAGAACCCTTACGCGAAAAATGAACATATAGTAAGACAGGGAAAGCATTCCGGATTCAGAAAATCACATAATAGTGAAAAGTATCGGCCCTAGTCTGGCTGCGCGGACTGCGCAGACTGACTAGGGTCGATATTTATCACACATCCGATAAGGTTCCTTTTAGCGTGACGGGTCACAAATTAGTTTTTCTCTTATTTCTCTCCATTAAATGGGTAGAATTTAATGAAATTGTGTACTTATGTGATAAATGAGATGTTCTAGACCAAATTTTATAAATAATGTTTGTACAAAAAATGCATCATGGGAAAAGGGGGCTTAATGAAGTTTTTATTTTGTGACAAACACTTATTCGGTGAGCATAATCAGTATGTGACGGCTCTTGTTTCAGTTAATAGTGGCATAACTTGGAACAAACAATAGTATTTCGTAGGCGTTGTTACAAAATATCGCAAATACGGCTTGTAGTTACGAGATTTTATAACAATATGGTTTATTAGTGCATAACGCTTAACATAGTCTATTTGAGCACAAAATTCATTATCATTAACTTTTACAGAAGAAAAAGAAGACAAAGAAGAGGAAAAAGATGCGGGGGACGAAGAAAAACAAGAAGAAAAAGAAAAACAAGAAGAAAAACAAGAAGAAAAAGATGGTGATGATGATGATGCTTTTGCTGAAGAAGATGATGTTTTTGATGAAAATATGAACCCCCCAACTTTCCAGGTAAAAGAAATTAGATCACTAGATTGAATATAATCAAAGGCTTTAACACTGAAAGTACTAGTAGTGGACGTTCCTAGAAGCAAAGTAGATTGATACTATAGCAGACGAAATATTTGAAGTCGATGTACAGTTTTGTTAGCAGCAAATGTAAAGGCAAAAGGAGAAAATTTTTATCTATCACCACAATATTACGTTTGGCTTCTCAATTTCTTTCTGTAGTATTTTTTAGTGATGTCAAAACTATTTTTGGAGGGGGGGGGGGGGGCGGAGTTTACATCTTTTTTAACAACAATTTTAGGATTTAGAAGCTTCTATTGACTTTAATTACAGAATATGATTAATTAAGATAGGATTGTTTATAATGTAGCACAGAAAAAAGAGACAAAAGGAGAAAATGCTGACTATCATCTGTGCATAATATGTTCTCTGCATTCCAGTCCAATTCTTTCTTTTGCATTTACCCCCTTTTTCCTTTGTATTATTTAAATCCCGTTTACTTATTGCACATCGACATGAAATATTTCGTTTGCAACAGTACTAAATCAGCTCACAAAATACATCATGCAAGTATGGTCACAATCTTGATAAAGCTTGTTTTGATTAAACCTTTCCCAAACAAGACATGGTTTTTGATGTCCTTAAAAATATGGATTTAGAAAACATTGATTCAAAAGAAGAAAACGCTGATTATCAGCATTTTCCCCTTTTGTCTCATTGCTTTATTTACTACATCTTTCACAAATGTAACTTCTAGCAACATTAAATACTATGTCTACAGTAGCTTCCAAATTTGGCCAACCTAGAGATTTGTCTTTTGGGTGAGGTTTTTTAAATGGACAGAGCAGATTCTAGGCCAATTTGGCCAATCTTGCTTGGCCTACAGTTATGAAATTTTGTGTAGCATAGTTTTATTTCCTTGTTCCAAAGTTTTTGAAATTGTTGTGGTACAATGAAAGTAATGTAATGAAAATTGAAGAGAAGTTGGGGATCTTGGATAAGGCAATGTCAAATAAATGTATTTTCTAAAGCCCTTGATGAACTGTGGGGGGATTTCAATACTAGGCAAATTAATAGGTTTCTTAATCCATTAAAGCATATGTTGGCTATCAGCATTTTCTTCTTCTGCCTTAAAGTGACATTTTATTATTATTTTTACATAAATTTTACTTTTATTCTATCTGAAAGAGCATCTTTTCTTGTTGAAATTCTGAAAATTTCAAGTCAAGATATTGAACCGTTTACGAGAAATATATATTTTTGTGCTAAAATTAGACAAATTGTTGTGGACAACAGTTCAGATGTATAAAGAACTTGTCATTTCTGTCTCAACTTTAAAGCCGCATTTTTCGCTTATAAATAAAAACGTCAAAGAAATGATAGCCTTTCTACGCATAAGAAGAAACAATCTTTGCATGAATACATACTTTCAAAAAATGAAATAAATGTGAAATGCCACTTTGACATATTATTACCAGATAGCCAATTTTTTACCTTTCCACTTTGAAAAGTGTAAATGCAGACGACAATTTCATATTGGAAAAATAATTAAAATATGTGTATCTGGGTTATAAAACATTGTGAAAATCATTTTAAAAATCTTTAATCACAAGCAATTTCTTCGTTTTCATCTGTTCATTTATAGCCTATTACAGTTTCAATGAATATGGACTAATATGAAATCAACAACATTAACTGAAACACTAATCTTCAAAAATACATGTAAATGAATTTAACTATTACATTCCTTTTTCCTTTATGAATACTTTCTTTGCTTTCAGAGTGACGAAGCTAGAGCTCCTCCAGAAGAAGTAGAGAGAGAAAGCCCGAAAAGGTTGGTACTTTAGAATTCTGTATTATTGGTTATTTTATTCAATTACAAGACGGCAAATCTTGAGACTGAACAAAATTCAAAGATGTTGCACACGACAATGCCACAGGATTAAAATGATAGTTTTTTTCTCCCGTTTTTATATATGGATAGAAAACATTGTATGAAATAAAGGAAAAGCAATTTCTTCATTTTCCACGAGTTTTTCCAAAACCTATATCTTTTAGTACGTCATAAGGCGTCAGTATGTGGGCATGTGTCATACATCTTTACCCTTTTTAGTCTTCACCAGATTAATATTGGTCTGTTTGACTTGTCAGGTGTAAATGATAGAGGTATTGTGAATAATCAGTATTTTACAGGACCGACTGACTGTGGTCAATTTTATTAACCCGATACCAAACGGCAAAATTTCAGACTGTCAAAAATAAGAAAAACCTGAAACCGACATAAGAACAAAAACAGAATATCAACAAACTAATTTTACAAACATATCTTGTTTTGCAATGTTTCTTAAAGCATTTTTAACAGTGCTTGCCACATAATTTCAGGCTGTATAATAATTCATACCTTTATGCATTAGCCTCTTCATATCGCAATTTTTATTTATAATATATTTTGAAGATATTGTGAGAAAGGAAGAAATTGCTAAATGTGTGCAATTTGTCCTTTTTCTAAAATCATTTTTTTCAATATTTCACAATAAATACTTAAACCTCGAATTATTTGGTAAACAAACTTTTTGCACCCTTTACAGTTCTCAATCCTTAACAATTTCCAAATTTTGGTGATTTGGGCCTTTTCCTAAACATCTTTATCAATTTAAGGATGGTCCATTTTGAAAGCTGCTGCACATGAAAAAAAACAAAGTTATATAAATAGAATTTATGTACAATAAAGCACCTATTTTTTAGGCAAAACGAGAGAATGCTGGTTTAAAGCATTTCTCTCTTTTTTATCAATGTTTTCCGAGGTTTTGACACCTGTATGCGTGGGAATGTGTCTTTGTTTTTGACTTAGAATCTTAAAGTATGTTTTCAATTAATCCATAAAAATCCATAATCCATAATTCATATTAATCCCAATTCATCCATAAGACAGATTTTATTGTCATTTTTTACAGAATCACAAGACAGAGACTTAGGAGACAGAAACAACAACCGCCACAAGAAAAGCTAAAGGTAAATTGAAAACTTGAATATATTTGTACTAAGCTGAAAGAAGGCCTAAGAAACTATATATATAATGTTTTGTCGGCGTTATTGAAAAACTATATCTACAGCTTGATTAAAGCTGTAGATACGAGGTTGTGCAAAAACACTGACGATATAATATTATTTGAATCCTATCATTTTCTCTCTCTATCATATTAATTCCAGTTCAACTGCTGTATATTGTTTAACCCCTTCCAAACAACAAAAATTAGGGAAGTCCAAATCTAAAGCTGCTGCAGACAACAAAATTTAGGTTGATAAATATTGTATTTGATGTGTAAAAGATGATATAGGAAATATCGAGACAATCGGAAAAATGCTAATTGTTAGCGTTTTTTTTCTTTTGCCGCAATATTTTCCCAATTATTTTCTGTTTTGAACATGAAAATCAAGTCTTGTTTGGGAAAAGGTTAAAAGTCTTTAGAGTTTTTGACCCCCAACTGATGATATGACGATATCGCTTCTTTAAACGAAAACCTCGTAACTGCAGCTTAAAACAAGCTTCAGGTAAGAGGTTTTTGTTGAAAAGCGACGATATGTATTTGAGCCATGAACTTGAATAATATAACTTATGGCTTTCGAGATTAACATGGCTACTGATCAGTTTGTACAAACAAAGGTGATTAATTACGTGACTCAAAATTTCAGAAAAGCATCAATATTTTTGTTAATATTTGATCAATTTGAATTCTGTTTGAAGCAGAAAAGATGGGGAAATGCCCAGAATAAGCCGGACGTGCTAGAGTTTTGAAAAATCAACTGATAAAAAGTTATTGAAGATCAATCAAAATTTTGGTTGATCTTCAATAACTTTTTATCAGTTGATTTTTCAAAAATCCATCATGTCCATCTAACGCGTGATGTTTGTCAAATTGGTCCCGTATTAATAAAATAAATAAATATTTTATGAAACTGTTGTATTACGTGATTATCAACTCTGATAAACATGTTGATCTAAGATGTTATCTGAAAGCTTCTTCGTGACCTGAAGCTAATCTTCGGCAGTGATGGGTCCAGAAGGGGTTAAAACGAACACACCCTCTCTAGCCTGATTATTTGATCTATTTTAAGGAATTATTACAATTGTACTTTTTTTCATGCAGGTATGAAAAAGAAAGTCTAATCACACTGTATGAATCTACAAAGCGGTTCATAAAAAAGTGTGATTAGATTTTCTTTTTCATACCTGCGTGAAAAAAATAACAATAATTTCTTATGATTTATAATTCTGAGATTTAAATAAACAACGAAACATAACTTTTCACAATATATTTTCAACAAAAATGACAGCCCTGCGTTCAGTAAGACAAAACGTTATAAGTTATCGGTTTTTTCACTAACAAGTCTTACTGAACGATCTGCTAACGTTAGCTGAATAAATATGGCCGCCCCCATAGTCTGGGTTCCCTCCTTCTTTTCGCAGTATGGAAAGTAGGGAACCAAACTAGCCGCCATTTTTGTTAGCTTTGGCACACCACCTTCAAATCTGTGAGCCTAATAGTGCGAACGGTAGGAGTAAACAGGTCGTTCAGTAGAAAACTATTACGTATCGGTAGCTCAATGAGCTAACGTTTTGTCTTACTGAACACAGGGCAGTTTATAATGTGGCGTAATGCAAAATTTGACAGGGAAAGTAGTTCCTGCAATTTATTTTTCATGGAGCTTTCAAAAATAAATCTCGGCCAATCAGAATGCTTGGATTTTAGTGAAATCAACTAATATTAAATATTATAGAAATTCAGTCAAAAAACTATGTTATACTAGGAAAACTGACCCTGACAGGCGTAGGATTAAATGCACATAGAATTTGACGAGTTTTTGATCTTTTATCATCGATTTATATTAATTGTTATAGGAAACAGAGAAACTAAAGAAATCGATTAGGTTTGCCACAGAAGATGAAATATTCTTAATAGAGAATATTTCATGGTTTCATCTTGGAGAAGAGAAAGGTTAGATTACATTTTGGTTAAACCTTCATCATGGAACAAATCATTGGTGTAAATGCAAAACCTCGTACGTCGATTTTGGTGATTTTCAAAGTACTAACTTGTGTGCCCAGTTTAGACAAATCTTGCAATCTTCCTGATCAGTATTAACGACACATTATCAGTGAACAATATGTCGAGATTTCAAGTAAAACCTTTCTCTTTGGGAAACGTTATTGTACTTTTTCCTTCCCTATTAAAATCTTCCAAAAACGAGATACGGGGTTTTGCATTTGCAACGACGATATTTTACACACACATCCTCACTGGTGGTGAACTCGGCCAAAGCGAGGGCTGTTTTTTGCTTCAACCATGTACAGATATTTTGCGTTTAAATGTGAGTTTAAAGATCTGGTTGGATAGTTTTTCTAACAATAATGTATTTGTTTTAAATATAGACCGGGTTTATCGATATGTATTGACAAACCGTCTATGTTGTTATAAAATCTCGTTACTACGGCTTTATTGAAGCCGTAGTTATGATATCTTATAACAAAACCGACGGAATACTGTGATCGCAAAAAAATGTCCCACGCTTTGGCTGAGTTCACCACCAGTGATCCTAAAAACTGGGATGAATCTGACCCCACAAACAATTTTGTATTTTACAACAAACTATGTATCACAAAAGAGATCTTTGTTAGAATGATGTATTAGTAACTTACACATGATAATAGCACACAAACACCAAGGATTTAAGAAAGAATTGGGTATCTTTCTTGTTTAACTATTGTCCATCATTAATAGCAAATAGACTAAAAAGAAACGTGTTGCATATTTGTTATATAGAATAAAGTGGAGTTCAAACGGACTCCAGTATAAAAAAAATAATTTTACAAAATAATTTTGCTATAATAAGAGTTTTGTGTGACTTGAAAAAAACTGTCACACAGTGGAAAACCAACAAACTCTTAGAATATTGTCACCAGGGTTCAAGTTGCAATAATGTAACATGCACAAAATGACGTGTGGGATCAGGTTGATCCCACTTGGTAGGAAGTGGCTGAGCACGGATTTGAAAAAAATGTCCCTAACTTAAGGTTTTTGAGCTCAACATGGTTCCAGACCAGCCTGCGTATACACGCAGTCTGATCAGGAACCATGTTGTTCTCGAACTGTTCAACTTCGTCATAGTCTTTAGCAACCACATGAGAGCAGCACGTTTTTATGGCCGGACTACATCTAGACACCGTCTGATCTTGAAACATGACTGTCTCAAACGCTATAAGGGAAGTCAATTTTAATTGTGAAAGTCAAATATGAATCTTGATTGTCTTGGACAATTCAAAGCTACATAAACGAGCTATTTGGTACAGGCTTTTCAAATAAAAAAAAACAAAAAAAAAACACAATAATTCATTTATTTCTAATCTAATTCTAAATCAATGGTTTAATATCGTGAGACTATGTGGGGGAGCAGCTGGAGGCTCGGTGACGGTGTTGTGGTATCACTGGCATGAGAAACGACAGGAATCCATGGTTATGTTTTCTAGCCGCCGCAATGTGACCATACATGTAGCAGTTGAAAAACTAAATAAACCAAACTAAATCTTATTCTAACTTTTTGGTTCTCATTGGAGTCGTCTCATAGAGACAACTCAGATAAGTACACATATCATAAGGTTTAATTTTTAAAAAAAAAATAAGTTAGAATGCCTTTACCTTCTGTTATATATGGTATCTGTTGCCCTTGGATTTTTATAACTCAATTAATCCTTACCCAAAGAAGACCTGGTTTTTATGTCCCTTATTGAAAAAGGCTTTGGAAAACATCGAGGCAAAACAAGAAAATGTTGGTAACCAGCATATTCTCCTTTTGCCTCAATATTTTTCTGGCTTTATTTCACACAAATCATTTCCTTATTGGCATCTCTCATGTCGACTGCAACATCTTTTAAATTGAAAAAACCATAAATTATGTCATTTGGCAAAGAGTTAACCCTTTATCAGACAGCAACAATTTGGGCTTGTCCAAATCAAAGATGTTAACCCATTACCAGACAGCATTATTTCAGACATGTCCTGATTCAAAGATGTTGCAGACAACAATATAAAGTGATTGAAATTTTACAGTTTTTGGTTTCTCTGAGTAGAAAACATTGTGGGAAATGAAGATATTGCTTGTCACAAGCAATGCCTTCTTTATCCACAATATTTTCTAAAGCCTTTATCTTGTAGGGTGTCATAAAGCGTCATTGTGTGGAAATGGGTTAAAGACGACAAAAATATTATAGATGAATGCAATTTTGTAAAGTTTTAGTGTCTCTTGATAGAAAATATTGTGGGAAATGAAGAAATTGCTAGTAATATTTTTCAAAGCCATTGTCTTGTAGGACATTCAAATGCAACATTTTGAGGGAATGGTTAAATTTTTTCAGAAGAAGAGAAAGAAGAAGATAATAATGACCACGATGATGATAACAACACAGTAGGCGCATCGTGCCAGGTAAAAGAAACTAGATCATTACAAAGTGAATAATCACGTGACATCAGATAATCATGAACATTTTTGTTGATATTCGATCAATTTGAATTCGATTTGAAACAGAAAATGTAGAAAATGCTAGGAATAAGTTGGTAGTGGTAGATTTTGAAAATTCATTCACTCAAAAAGTTATTGAAGATCAACTAAAATTTTGGTTGATCTTCAATAACTTTTTATGCCCCCGATAGGGAGGCATCATAAATTTGACTTGTCCGTCCGTCCGTCTGTCTGTCCGTCCGTTCGTCTGTCTGTCCGTCCGTCATTCCGTCCAAAAACTTTAACATTGGCCATAACTTCCTTATTACTTAACATATTCGCTTCATACTTTACCACAACATTCCTTGGTACATTACCTTTCTGTATGCACATACTTTGGTGACCTTGACCCCTGGATGACCTTGACCTTGAACATAGATTGGCCATAATTTAAAATCAAAGCGGTGTCGGGGGCATTGTCATCTTACAGTGACAGCTCTTGTTTATCAGCTGACTTTTCAAAAATTCGCCACTCTCATGTCATGCGTAACGTCAGTCCACCTTTTCTGTTCAAAACCGAATTCAAATCGGTAATGCATCAACAAAATTATTGAAGATTTTCTGAAATGGTTGTTTCACATGATTATTCATCGTTTCATTTTAGCAAATACACTACCGGAAAAAAGAAAATGTGCTCGTTTATTTTCTGATTATTAGTTAAATAGATGACAATGTTTCAACGAGCCGTTTGTGAAAGTTCAGTTGCGTCGTTGCTCCAAAGAATGTATCGATATCAATGTATTCACATTCAAATATGATTTTTTAACTTGGAAGTTTATCCTTACCCACATTCCATAAATGTAACGGTGAAAAATTGTAGGGTAATATATATTGACGATAATTAAAAACAAAATGTATAACGTATATTTGCCAAACTGTAAAATTTGATTCGTTACCTTGTACACTTTATGTGTTATTTAACCCGTTACCAAACAACAAAATTTTAGCCTAGTCCAAACTCATAAGTGTTGCAAACGACAATCTCCATTGAACAAAATTTAAGATTTTTTGGTCTTTTTTGGTAGAAAACAATGTGGTGAATGAAGAAATAGCTTGTTGCAAGCGGTTTCTTCATTTTCCACAATGTCTTACAAAGCCCTTATTTTGTGACACGTCCAAAAGCATCAATGTGTGGGAAATGGTTAAAAAGGAAATGTGCACAGTTTCTTTATTATTTCTCTTTTAAGGTAAGAAATACCAGGAGCCAGAGGCGAAAAAGCGTCAGTAAATGTTAATGTGTTGCATTTCCATTCAAAATACAAACATATGCATTTTGTAGGGTTTAGAATTTTAAAGTCATGCATACTTATAGAATGTTCAAAATTACATCCCTTGCATATGAATATAGAATTAAATAATATGTGTTAGTTTTTTTTTCTTCTTGAGTCATAATCTTGAAATTCCGCATGGTGAATCAACTTATATGAAGTGTATTAACAAGTACAAGCATATTAAATTTATAGAAATATCATTTATGTACACCATAGCTCAGACAGAATCATAGGAAAAGGAGAAAATGCTTGCTATCTGCATTGCCTTTATGTTTGTAAGGTTTTTCTTTAACCAAATTCTAACATAGTGACACGTTTGATACCCATCAACATGCATGCTTTGGAAAACATTGTGGAAATTAAGAAATTGCTTGTGCCAAGCATTTTCTTAATTTCTCTCACTGTTTTCTATAAATAAAATACCAAAAAAAATGCAGAATTCCATTCTCCTTAAATTTTTGTCTGAAACATTTTTGAATTTGGACCAGTCTAACGTTACGCAGAAGACAATTTTGAGTGAATGCTTAACCCTTTCCCAAACGACAAATTCTGCACTGGTCCAAATTAAAAGATGGTACAAACAACAATTTAAAGTTAAAGAAATCTAAAATCTTTTGAACTTTTTTGGAAGATAACATTGTGGGAAATGAAGAAATTGCTTGTCACAAGCAATTTCTTCATTTTCCACAATGTTATTCAAAGCCATCATCTTGTAAGGAGTGAAAAAGAGTCACTGTGTGGTAATGGGTTAAATTGCTGTCACAAGCAATTTCTTCATTTTTAAAAATGTTTTCGAAAGCCTCCATCTCGTAGTACATCAAAAAGTGTCAATAGGTAGTAAAAATTAATGTTTATGACATTTGATACATTGTATATACTACGTAACTAGTAAAGGCCTACATTCAATTACTGTGATACAGTTTTTACCCTTTCCTAAAAAGATTGTTCCGACTAGAAAGTTACTGCAGAAAATGTTGTACAACATTGTTACATTTTCACGTTTTGTTTTTTTTTCTTTTTAAGAAACGTTAACCCATTCCCAAAACAAGACCTGGTTTTAACATCACTAGGAGAAAAGGCTTGGGAAAATATTGAGACAAAAGAAGATACTGCTGATAACTAGCAGTTTCTCCTTTTGTGTCAATATTTTCTGTATTATATTTTACACAAATCATGTCTATATTATCATCATTTTTGTCGTCTGCAACAGCTTTCAAATTGGACCACCCTAAAATTTTGGTGTTTGTGAAAGTGTTAAGAGGCAATCATGTTTGGGGAAGGTTAAAGATATATAGTTCTTGACTGTTGATATTTAGCACGACTATTCATAGAATAGGGGGCTATTCCGGACACCCGGGCGTCGGCTTTATGCTCTGGTTAAGTTTTAATGTGCAAGTTTCTAAAATCTCTGTTTGTACTTAATGCTATTGTTCTTAAACTTTGCAGATGCCTCTTTGACCATGATATCAGCCTCTAGGTTTTCTTAGTTTTCACGTGCAAGTTTCTCAAATCTCTGTTTCTCTTAATGTTATTGATCTGAAACATTGCACATGCTTTTGTGACCATAATATCAGCCTCCAGGCAAGGATTCGTTACTCTGACATGGAATTTAATGGAATTTTAACCCTTCTGGACTAAGAAATTCTTGGTAAAGTTTTTGCGTGCAACTTGCATATAGATATTCTGTGATAACTTCTTTTTTCTCTTTCAAATTTTACGCATAATTCTCCGACCAAATTATCAGCGTCTAGGCAAAAATTCGTTAATTCTTTCCCAAATGACAAAATTTTAGGGTGATCCACTTCAAAAACTGCCACAAGAATTTTCACTATACAGCACTTTACCCATTACCAAACAACAAAAGTTTGGACAGTTTCAATTTGAAAGGCGTTGCAGACGATAATTTCAAGTCCTTGGAATTTCAATTTTTTAGGATTGTTTTAGAAAACATCGTGGGAAATGAAGAAATTGGTTGTTACAAGCAATTTCTTCATTTTCCACAATGTTTTGCAAGGTGTTTGCTTTAGGGGTGTCAAGAGGTGTCAATGTTTGGTAATAGGTTAATAGTCGCGCTTTGCTGTCCTGAGACAGCTCTTGTTATGTATATGTACCATTCAAGTGCCAAATAAAGTATTTTATCAAGTTGATCCATGGTTTTGGTTTTATTCCATTTTCCTCGAATTTTGAGAATACAGTTGATACTCATTATTTCGACATCGGACACGTCGAATTTCTGCTTAAGTCGAAGTAAAAAATTGACTCTGTTCTCATCAATGGAAATGAAAAAAATGTCAGAGAAAATAACTTTTAAACAAAACTGACATTGAAATTTAGTAGGAAAAAGAGAGGAATTGCTCGTTTCGAGCAATTTCTGTCCTTTTCCTACTATATTTTAACTATAAACGTAATTGATGATTAAAAAACTGTCATACAGGTATGACATTTTAATCAATTCCAAACAAAATCGGATGAGTCGAACTCCGGATATGTCGAGGTATTTGACCTCCCTCTTACTTCGACACAACGAGTCTGGAATGTGTATCTGTCTGTCCATGTGTCCATTTGTTTGTTGAATAACTTTTGAACACTTTTTGTCTGCCCCCGAGAGACCTCGTACATTAGTTAGCTAGTAAAGATTGCGAAAACAAGACCTGGTCTTGCCTCGGTTATAGAAAGTTCTGTGAAAATATTGAGGCGAAAAAAGAAAATGCTGATAACCGCCATTTTCTCCTTTTGCCTAAATATTTTTTGGATAAAGTGTGCATAATTCCTGTCTTTAACGAATTTGATTGTTACCGTGAATGAATTTTTTTATCATAATTCAAAATCTGTACTCCGCGTAAACGAACCAAGGTCAAGGTTGTCCTTCAAGGTCAAACACCAAGGTCATGCAGTTGGTGACATTTGTCAAAAAAATCTTAAACAAGGTGTGTTTGTGAAACACGAATGCCCCCGAAATGGCAATGTTGATGTAATAGGGTCACTTTTGCCATGACTCCATTAGCTCCTTTTTATCATGTCCTGAACATTACATGGGTTAATGATCTTTTTTTGCCTCCATTTGATCACATGGCATATTGTTTTTTTTTTTTTTTTCACTTCATTGATTTCCCTCCAATTTGGTCAGGTGGTCAGGTGACTTCTTCAATTGTTTAGTGGGACATGGGATATTGACTAAGAAAGACCTGTTTTGGTTTAGATCGATTTTGGAAAAATATTGAGATAAAATTATTAACAGTCACTATGAGACGAGAGATGGTTTGAGAAATGTAGTTGATGAATACACTTAATTCCTCAAATTGACTGTTTTACCATTACTGTTGAAAACCATTCACTATGACTGCTAAATACCATCTATATTCTGTTTTTATTCGGGAGACAGGGTGGAGCCTAGTAAACGGTTCATTCCATTTTAACTTGGGGAGAAACAGCCTTCTCGATTAGCGGTAAATCTTCGGTATTGTTGCAAAACATTATAACTACAATGTGAATCAATCTGTAGTTACGATGTTTTATGAAAACACATTTTACAATCGCGCATTCTTTCAATTTAGAAATATGTTCATGCTCGTGCTGCACGTTTTTTCTCTTCAATCAACTAAGGTATCGAGAAGTATACTCATCGAATAACCTCTTTACTTAGCAACACCCTGCCAGGTGAATAAAAACGGAATATACCTGGTTTCTGATGAAATTATATAGAGCTTTAGAAAACAGAAAACGGACTATCATTATTCTTTTAAATAAACAGTCAGCCCAGCCGAATTGGCGTGATTTGGCCCTGTTATATTTAGACTATTAATGATAAAAACTTAGAATAGTTATTTATTAATGCATACTTAAAAACAATTATGCATGGATTAGGTACATCCATATTTCATTATGATTGATATGACTCAATGTGCATTTACTTGCCGTTCGGTGATATCATTACTTGGATAACTGAATGTTGTGAATTAAGGTTACATCTTTCTTTCACAAATACTCCTTGGTCATCAACATTGAACAAACTTGTGTTGCATGAATTATTGCTTTTACCTAAAGTAAATTTGTCTATAATGATTCATTGACATTGAATAAATGGTGTTGCATGAATTATTGCTTTGACATATAATACAACAAAGATATAAATTTAATACAGTGAACATGACTGTGTAAGGTGTTGTGTTAAACATATATTGCCACTATCTGACTATAATTGTAAAGACATTTTTAAAAGTGCTAGTGAACTGCTATTAAAGGGAAGTAATTCACCCTAATACATTTTTGCTAATATTTTTAGGGAATTGAACCATAGTCTGGTTCCTGTACCTGAAATCTACTACGGATTTAGGTACGGTCTTAGCTAATCTCCACGGTCATAAATATGATCGTCAACGAGCGGCTCTGATTGGTCGAGGTGTTTCATCGATTGTGTATACTAACCAATCAATGCCAGGTATTACCAGACTCTTTACAACGTAGTGTATCAGAGGCGGGGGCCAGACTAATTGAACCCTTACGTAAGTTTCAGCTTGTCTTAAAAATTTAAAATTAGTTATTCTGTATAATACGTTTAAAGTTAAACGAGAATCGATACGGTTGTTTTGGTTTATTTATATACTAGAACAAAAAAGATATGCAACCCCAATTTTTCGAAATAATTTCGACCAAATATGTTTTAAATGGATATTGAGTACATTTTTGATATTCCTGCCTCCATACGCATAAATACAGTGTCGTTTCTTTCAGATGTCGTAAATTAATCACGTGATACAAAGTGAATTGTTAAAAACTTATTATCCCCCTGCCGTGGTTTCTAAATGACTACTATCAAAACAAATTTTCTTCAAACACAACCTACAACATAGACCAAGAAGATGCCAAAGCATTCATACACCTCTTGCTATCCTACGCATAGCACGGCTACGCCAAACCCAGCGCCAACCTGCAGTACGGATGTTGTTTGTTTGAAAATATCAATTTGTTGTCGCAAGACATTGATGTGGCAACAAATCGAAACATGTTCGACTATTTACGCTGTTGGCTCTCAATGGGACCACAACCGATCAAGCACGGAGCGGACGTGCAAGAGATATGACGTCAAGGCAGGACCGTATCATCAGGTTAACCCCACCTACGGGATAGGTTTAAGACTGCAACGGAGACCGCTAATAAATCGCATGGACTTCACAACACTCGAATATCGGACCAAACTAAACGAAACAGAATGTGTTTTTCGACCCACATTCACTTTTTTTTGTCAAAATGTGTTGACGCCCGGTGTAAAATGGGTGTTTTCTTATTAATGGAATTTGCTACAAACAAGATTTTGTTGACTTTATATGGTGAAATGTTATTGCTTAAAATGCATCACATTTTGTTCAAATCTGATTTGATGTCTTTGCGTAAAAAGGAATTGAAATGGAAGTTGCGTTTCTTTTTTGTTTCAGTATAGGTAGAACTACTACCTTTACCTACGTAAAATTAAAGCAAGACAACCGTATCTATTCTCGTTTAATTGTGAATCTATTATAGTAGTCATCTGAAAACATTGTGTGAAAAGATAGTTGTGATTATGTGACCTAGATCTAGTACCTTTAGAAATGTATATTTAGATGGTAATATATAATTATTTTAATTCATCAATTGTCTACAAAATGATAAAAATTATCCAACTTTCATAGAAATCTACAGGGTATTTCATAATATCTGTTACCATTACGAATAAATACAAATCATTGACTTTACATACAATATAGTTATGTTATACACGTTTGTAAAGCGTACATAATAAAGTTTTGTGTCACCCAAGAATTAAGGGAAAATATTGACGTCATGACGTCTTTTTTGATGTCATCAAATTTGGGCCGTTTTTCAAAAACGGTGTTCTCCGTTGACGCGTGCACGAAAGCTGTCAAACTGCTTGATCAGTTATTTATCGAAAACTGTCATCAGATCTATGAAAAAAAAATAATATCCTGATGATGAAAATTCAACACATATGCTTAGAGAAACCTGACTTTGTTAGAAAAGACAATTTCGTTCTCACAATTTAGCAGTATGGACGTCCTAAAGTCCATCGGTCATAACTGGACCCTTCTTTTTTGAGGACGAAAAATGTGAAGTTTAGACAACTTTAAATAGAGTTCACTATCTGCATGAAATAAAGAAGAAATATGATCCTGCATTAAGGCTAAAAGATGCAGACTTTAATACCCTTTGATTCCGGCTGGATGTTGTTATGCCCCCCTTCAGGAGAAGTTATTGCGTGGATTGAGAAAACATTTGGGACACGATGGATTTCGTACAGGTCAGATAAAGTGTTTCTTCCGTACTCCAAAGACCTCACTCCGCTTGAACTTCTTTGATATATCTGAACGAGTATGTACGTAACCATGTTGCAATATCCATAAATGCATTTGAATAGCATTTAATTGTGAATTGACACGTGCAATTCGGTCATTACAAACATTAAGAGACAAGTTGACGTCATTTTGCTACATGGATGACGTCATCTTAAATGCTTTGTCGTAAAACTGTTCTTTTTAATGTGATTGAATCGGTGTCAATCCTGAACGCAAATACACTATTGTTATATGTCAATAAAACTTTATTATACTATTTTCGCATTGTACATTTCATTTAAATTTACATTTCTTGATTAAAACATACTTAAGATTAGAAATGGTAACACATATTATGAAACACCCTGTATATTCTAGAAGTGCTTGTTGAGTTCCAGAACCTTAAGTCCATCTGAGTGGTACCAATCAGCCTAAACTCCACACTTGGATCATGGACTACTATAAGAACCATCACAGTGTCACTTTTCAACAAAAACCTTGCAACAACAGCTTGGTTAAAGCTGTAGTTACAAGGTTTTAGTTGAATGAGTGACGACATACACAATTTTGTATAGTAGGCCTAGGTAAGAGCGCAAAATTGCGTTGTTAAAATTGTTAATGTTGTAAACATGTGCCATATATCATGACCGTACTATGTCTATTTCGTCTTTCAGGAATTGACAATATAGGAAATAAAAGAATCATGTATTATAGTGAGGGAAGAGGGTTTGTGCCCGTTTGTTATGACCGGGTTCCATTTGTGTACCTAGAGACGGATATTTTGGAAACAGTAAGTTTGATTTTATGTACATGTCTTACCCTTTCCGAAACGACACAATCTAAAGAAGGTTCATTTTGAAAATTGCTACAAAGGAAAATCGTGTCTTGATTAATATATATTTCTGGACATGAAATAGATACGATAATATCATTGCAACAGGAGAAATGGTGATTATATGCATTTTCTCCTGTTGCTTATGTTCTTCAATGCATTTCCTAATAAGGAAGCCAACATTGTAGGTGTTGTGAAATGAGTGAATTCGTACATATACTACATGATTAGCTCCACTGGCCGAAGGCCAGCGGGGCTTATGTCATGGCCCTGTGTCCGTCTTCCGTCCATCCGTCCCTCTGTCCGTCTGTCCATAATTTGTTGTTGCCACTCTAGCATCCACAAATATTGACCACTCTTGACCAAACTTGGCCAAAACATGTATGACCATAAGTTCTCGGATGAGTTTGATTTTGAGTCAGATCGGACCAGGAAGTCCAGAGTTATGTGCCCTTGAACATCAAAAATGGCTAGTTTTGAATTTGTTACCACTCTAGTATGTACAAATATCAACCAATCTTAACAAAACTTGGTCAAAACATGCATGACCATAGGTTCTCGGATGAGTTCGATCTTGAGTCAGATCGGACTAGAAAGTCCGGAGTCCGGAGTTATGTGCCCTTGAACGTTGAAAATGGCTAGTTTTGACTTTGTTACCACTCTAGTATCTACAAATATCAACCAATCTTAACAAAACTTGGTCAAAATATGTATGACCATAAGTTCTTGGATGATTTAGATTTTGAGTCAGATTGGACTAGGAAGTCAGGAGTTATGTGCCCTTGAACGTCAAAAATGGCTAGTTTTGACTTTGTTACCACTCTAGCATCTACAAAATTAATATTGACCAATCAAGACAAAATTTTGCCACAATGTTGGTAACTATAAGATCTTGGATGAGTTTGATTTTCAGTGTGATAGGAGCAGGAAGTCTGGAGTTATGTGCCCTTGAATTGGACAAAATTGCTGTTTTCGACTTTGTTTACATTGTAGCATCTACATTTATTGACTAATGAAGACAAAACTTGGCCACAATGTTGGTGACCATAAGATCCTTGATGAGTTATATTTTCAGCTTGATTTTGCCAGAAAAAGAGTTATTGGCCCTTTAATTTAATAAAACCACCATTTTTGACTTTATTTTCTGTCTTACAAACAAATATGGACCAATCAAGACACAACTTGGTCGCAATGTTGGTGACCATAATATCTTAAATGTTTTAATTTGTCAGATTGATTGGACTAAAAAACCGAGTTGTGTGCCCTTGACGGTTACACAATTGCCGTTTTCTACTTTGTTTTCTCTCAAACAGCAATAAATATTAACCAATAAAAAAAACTTGGACATAATGTTGATGAGAATATCTTTATCAGAACAGAGTTATGTGCCATTTACTGTGACAAAATTGTTGTTTTCTTCCACTTTGTTTTTAATGTAACAGCTACAAATATTGATCACTCAAGATTATGAAAGCAGTTTTCAGCTGGATCATAACCTCGCATCTTAAATTATGTGCTCTTGAACTTGACAACATTGGGACTTTCATTCTATATAGGTGCAGGTGAGCGATTAAGGACCATCATGGTCCTCTAGTTCATGAATTGTTTACACATAACAAGCAGGTGTGTCGAGCAGGACACCAAGATAAATCCGCGACTAAATTCGCTAAGGGTGGATACAAAAACGACGTTACGTCATACATTTAGCCCCTGGCTTGCGAAGATGTGTGACCAGTAGCACTTGACCATAAGCCGGCTGTCAATCAAAACCAAATGCCACATCCCCATTGTTTGTCTTAAATTCTTAATAACAAGGCGCAACAGTTTCAGACAATCGTCAATCGCTTTGTTGATTAAAACCAGTTTGAATTCGGTTGGAACCAAACAAAAACGAAATATGACAGAAATAAAATGAATGCGGCTGATGACTTAAAAAATCTGTTGATTTTTTTTTCACAAATGGACGCCTCCTACCAAGACCTTTCGAATTTGACCATGGCCTTGGACCTTGTAACATTGACCTTGGAGTTTGGTCTACTTTTTTAAAAAAAAACTTTAATATGACCTACATGTATATCTCATATCCTATTACACATACAACCTTGATATTTCACACACGGACACCTCCTACCAAGACCTATCACATTGACCACGACGTTTGTCCTCATGACCTTAACCTTGGAGATTTTAACCTGGCCTTTATCTTATGTCTTTTTACACATACGGCCTTGATATTTCACACATGGACACCTCCTACCAAGACCTTTCACATTTGACCATGACCTTAGACCTCGTGACATTGACCTTGGAGTTTGACCTACTTTAATAAAAAAAATAACTTGGCCTATAAGTTATGTACCATTCCAGATACAGCCTTTATATTTCACACAATGATACATACCTTGTAACCGTTATCTCATACCACCTGCTAAGGATTTTCATTTTGAACCATGACGTTTTATCTTGACCTAGGAAATAACTTTTTCTTTGTAATAAGCTCTCGTTAGGGCGAGCTTTATTTTTTTCCGCGGACTATTCTTGTGTACGCTAGTTCCTTACAGTGTCATTCAATGCCTGTCTGATCAAAGTTGAATAGCTTTTGAATTTATGGACACGCTTTAAATTTATTCAAAATCGTGATTAGATGCCACAATTAAATACATGTATTTTTAAATAGATCTAAGGTCAAAGGTAAAGGTTTAATGTTTAAAGTGAGTATTTATAGGAGCAATGCAGAGGCCGTTTTGCGTGACTTCCACTATTATCATGCCGTCAAATTATATTTTTTGGAAGACCGCAATGATAGAAGAAAGAGATTTTTCTACATTTCCAATTCTTTTATCTTGGATAGACTTCTGAAGCTGCAGAATACTTGTTACGACATTATATTAAGACTTTGTATATTGTGTACATATATATTGTATAAATGTAAATATGTAAGCTTAAACCTTGTCCTGCTGACTTTAAATGTTGTTTCAAACAAAAATACCAATTTAAGGGGCACTGCTTCAGTTACTCGGAACACTCGGTCGTTACTGTAGAAACGTTAATGTTTCGTACCATATAATATGTTTCGCTACCAGATTTTCGACAATTTGATTTGTCTTTACTAAGCACCATTTTTAGACTGTAGGGGTATATGATACGATTGCCGATAAAATCCAAACAAGATCGATGACCACCCATTTTTAGCTCCACTGGCCGAAGGCCAGCGGGGCTTATGTCATGGCCCTGTGTCCGTCGTCCGTGCGTCAGTGCGTCCGTCCGTGCGTAAACTTTTTCTTTAAACATCTTCTTCTCTAAAACTACTGGACCAATTTTAACCAAACTTCACAGGAATCTTCCTTGTATGAACCTCTTTCAAATTCCTTCAAAAAATTAAATTCGGTGCAAAACTTGAATTTTAATTAATTAAATTGAATTAAATTTTCGAAAAATCTTAAAAAATCTTCTTCTCCAAAAGTATTGGACCAATTTCAACCAAACTACACGGGAATCTTCTTTACACGAACCTCTTCTAAATTCCTTCAAAAAAATAAATTCCGTGCAGAACTTGAATTTTGATTAAATAAATTCAATTAAATTTTCGAAAAATCTTTAAAAATCCCTTTTCTTCAAAACTACTGGACCAATTTCAACCAAACTACACAAGAATCTTTCTTACATGAACCTCTACTGAATTCCTTCAAAAGAATAAAATCTGTGCAGAACTTGAATTTTTATTAATTTAATTGAATTAAATTTTCGAAAAATCTTTAAAAATTCTACTTCTCCAAAACTACTAGACCAATTTCAACCAAACTTCACAGAAATCTTCCTTGCATGAATCTCTACCAAATTCTTTCAAAAGAATAAAATCCGCGCAGAACTTGAATTTTGATTTAAATTTTCGAACAATCTTTAAAAATTCTTCTTCTTCAAAACTATTGGACCAATTTCAACCAAACTTCACACAAATCATCCTTGCATGAATCTCTACCAAATTCCTTCAAAAGAATAAAATCCGCGCAGAACTTGAATTTTAAATAATTTAATTGATTTAAATTATCGAAAAATCTTTAGAAAAATTTCTTCTCCAAAACAACTGAACCAATTTCAACCAAACTTTACAGAAATGTTCCTTGCATTAATTTCTTCTTAATTCCTTAAAAAAAAATAAATTCTATGTAGAACTTAAATTTTGATTGATTTAATTAAATCAAATTTTCGAAAAATCCTCTTTTCCAAAACTACTGGACCAATTTTAACCAAACTTCACACTAATCTTCCTTGCATTTATCTCCTCTAAATTCCTTAAAAAAATAATTTCTGTGAAGAACTTAAATTTTAATAAATTTAATTAGATTGAATTTTCGAAAGATTGTTAAGCAATCTTCTTCTCCAAAACTACAGGACAAATTTCAACCGAACTTCACAGGAATCTTCCTTGCATGAATCTCTTCCAAATTCCTTCACGATCGGATGAAAAGCATGGCCGTTGTGGGCTAGGATTTTTTTCACTATATGAAACGGTGTAATTTTAAGAAAATTTTAAAACATTTCTGCTTATTAATCACTTATTGGATTTCAGTCTGGTGTAGCATGAATCTTCTTTGAATAGACCTCTATTGTATTACTTGAAGAAGTTAGTAGTCTAAATGTCTAAAAGCCAGTGGAGCGATACAGGGCCATCTTGGCCCTCTTGTTATTTCATTTTTTAACCGGTCAAAACTCGTACTTTCGACAGAAAAAATATGATTAAATTCTATTTTTGGGAAAAGTTATTGTACTACTGGAGCATTGTCCCGTTAGAGACATTTCAAAATTTTAGATACGCTGCAGTATGTGTATTAATAATAGAGTAGAAAGAAGGCAGTATATAGGCTATATAGGCTGCACGTCTCTGCAGGCTGATCTTAGTCTTTATTGCCTGCCAAAGCTTTGGTCACAACGGTGCATTAGAATGAACAGCATGAGAAGGGTTTATTCTTTTCAGATTACAGGGGACTGTAACAAGTATAAATCTTCAACCTTGACGAGGAAAATAAAGAAAGAATTTTGTAAAACAACGCAACAGCAGTTAGTTGTCATTCTCCAAACAATAAAGAATGGAAAGGTAACTTTTAATTAAGCTGAGAGTTTTTTTTTACATATTAAGGTTTACAGTCCCTCAATAAATACACCACATTCTAGCCACAAAAAATGCATCAAATTACACGCACATGTACAAGTAAATATATTTCATTTAAGTTGATTCACCGTGCCGGATTTTAAGATTATACCTCAAGAGGAAAATAATATTAATACAAATATTATTTTACTCTATATTCATATGCAAGGGAGGTAATTTGGAACATTTCGTCAAATATTTCTATTAATATGCCTTGATTCAAAATTCTAAACCGTACAAAATGCCTATGTTACTATTTGGAATGGAAATGTTACACCGTTTAGGAATTACTGGCTGTTTGGTCACGGTGGGGATTGTGCATGCTGGGATGGGTAAATCTACTGACAAATTTGCCGCGCTTCAGGTAAGACATTTTGCAATAACTTCCTTATTTCTTTGGTAATTTAAAAACGGTTTGTTGCATGTACCCCGCATTACTGACCTCTTTCCTTTCATGTATGCCTTACACGAAATCTTTTGTACTTATTGCGAAAATTGATCCCAACCGACCAGAGAAACGACAAAAAATTCTGATCGTTTTTCAGGTCAGTTGAGATCAATTTTTGGGAAAAGTATGGGGAGTTTTCATATAAGTAACATACATAAGTAAAGCGCTCAGTCAGACGGGGTACATACAACAAACCGCTTTAAAATTGACACAAATATGAAAATTATTGCCCATTTCCCTACCTGAAGCGTGGCTTATTTTGCCGTAGTTGTTATCATTTTGTTTTCTGGTCAGTTGAGATCAATTTTTATTATACCCCCGAAGGGTTGTATTATGTTATGGCCCCGCTCGTCCGTCTGTCTGTCTGTCCGTCCGTTAGCAATTTCTTGTGTGCGCAACTCCTCCTACAGTTTTGATCGGGATTTGATCAAACTTGCCGCAATAAATCTCCATGGTGTCTAGTTGTGCACCTCGCTTACGGAATTCAGATAACTCTTTTCATTCTTGAATTATCTGCCCTTGAATTAAAAAAATGCCTATTTTCTTGTGTGCGCAACTCCTCCTACAGTTTTGATCAGAATTTGATCAAACTTGCCACAATGAATCTCCATGGTGTCTAGTTGTGCACACCACTTAGAGAATTTAGATAACTGTTTTTTTTTCTTGAATTATCTGCCCTTGAATTTAAGGAAAAATGCCCATTTTCTCAAAAATGCCCATTTTCTCCTGTGCGCTACTTCTACAGTTTCAACCAGAATTTAATCAAACTAGCCACAATGAATCTCTATGGTGTCTTGTAGTGAAAACAAAATTTTGATAATAATTTTAACTTTTCATGTTTGAATTATCTGCCCTTGAATTGAAAAAATGGCCAATTTTTACTGACAAGCCCCTCTCGGGCGTATATGCGCCGCTCTGCGAAGCTCTTATTGGAAATATTAAAAGGATACCACAAATAATCCATATACCTGAGGAAAGAGATTCTCGAGGCGGGGTACATGCAACAAACCTTTTGAAAATCGACAAAGAAATAAAGGAGTTATTGTAAATCATTTGACCAGATTCGAGATTATTTGTGTCCGTATTCATTATCCATCCCATGATGCACAATCTCCACCGTGTTGGTGCTAATGAGGGATTGCATGCCTTAAAAAAGGATATACATGTACTTATGTACTTATAAAATAATTATATTAAATGAGCTGGCAGAACATCTCTAGCTAATAGCCACGTCATATTTTGAGACATATACCTATACCGACTGTTGATTAGCTCGATTTACCACGCTGATTTTGACTAACAATATAATTTTACTCGTAAAAAAGACCAACGACGTCACATATGTTAACATTATTTAAATATTCTATAAAAGGAGAAACGGCCACTGGTTGCTTCTGGCAGATCGACTGACACTAACTTACGTTCTAGATTCTACTTCTTTTGTTGATGTCGGAAACCAAATGCCATAATACAAGAATTTTGAGTCTTCCAGATTTAAAGATGTAACAGACGACGATTTCAAGTAAATGTAATTTTACAGTTCTTGTCTCTCTGTGTAGAGAAAATTGTGGTACATTATGAAATTGTTTTCATTTTCCACAATAATTATTTTCCAAAGCTTTCCTATTTTAAGACGTCAAAATGCGTCAAATGGACTCGACAATACACCAAAATTTCCAGCTACGCCCCTGAGGTGACAATTCTAAAAATGCCTTATTCTGACAGATTAGTCAAAAGTCCTAACCGGCCACATTAGAGAAGACGATAGGATTCTTGAAAAATACTACCTTTTAATGAAATTTGGTTACATACGGTATATGGTATAAGATTTTATAGAAATAATTTACATAGATTTCAATGATAATTTACTAGTAATTTTTGAATTTGGATGTGTAATAATGGAAAAGCTCAAAAAAGCTCTTAATCCAAATAGAGCTCAACATATTTCACTTGCAGCAAAGACTGCAGCCGACACCAATAAAAAGGATTTTTCCTACTTGCAAATTAAAGAAATTATGTTACCCTATCAATCCAGAGGATTTAAAGAAAATCAATTTTGAGCCCTTGCTGGAACCCATCCTGTCATAGTTTTAATTATAAGCTACATATACCAATTATTAGGTAAACTTAAACACGGTGGATAATCACGTTATGTAACAATTTCAGAAAATCTTCAATAATTTTGTTAATACTTGACCGACTTGAATTCGGTTTGAAGCAGAGAAGGTGGACAGACATCACACATTAGATGAACGTGTTGGATATATGAAAAAATAACTGATGAAAAAGTTATTGAAGAAAAATCAAAATTTTGGTTTATCTTAAATAACATTTTCATCAGTTGATTTTTCAAAAATCAAACACGTAGAGCTTATTCCTGAATTTCACAACTTCTCTGCTTCAAACCGAATTCACATTGGCCAAGTATTGACCAAACTATCGATGATTTTCTGAAATTCTGAGTCACGTGATAATTCAACGTGCTAAAATCCATTGAAGAGATACGGAAACTCCAGACTGAGTCAATAGATACACACAGAAATCCTTTTAGGGCCTGTCCGGGGGCACGATTTTAGTATTTTTTTCTTTTTTTTGTTTATTATTTTCTTGTAGTGATAAAATGAGAAAAAAGGAGAAAGTCATGCTCCGCTACAACTCTGTTTTGATTTGTCTGCTTCAAAATCGACCACGTTTTCACAGGATAGTTGATGTCGTGAGTTGGCCCTATGTCCAAACCATTTATTTCTAAGGTATGCATTATTTCTTAAGCATGCTCATCTTGGAAAGGTATATGTTACCAAAAGAAGCTTACGATTACCATATAACATGTTTATATGGTAATTGTAAGCAACATAAACAAATGGTGTAGGCTTAAATGCAAAAATCACAAAGGGTCAACTCACGACTACGATAATTCCGTGAAAACGCGGCCGATATTAACGCTGAAAAATTGGAACAGACAGAAAAATAGCTGTAGTAGAGTTGTCATTCTCCTCTTTTCACATTTGATCACCAGAAGAAAATAATTGGAAAACAAAGTGAAAAAAATGTGTCAAAATCGTGCCGACTCTAAACTTGCTTTGCGGAACCAGTGGCTCTGTCTCTGTAGTTACCGTGGATAACAGACCGATTATGTAATGCACCCAAACTAGATCGACAATAAAGGAATGTATTTAATATAACATAAAGTTAACAACATTGATTGAAACACTATGCTACAAATGTATAGCTCACGATAATTGAACTGGCAGAGCAGCCCTAACAAATAGGTATTTGTATGTTGATGATATTCCTTTTTCCTTTATGTATACTTTCTTTGCTTTCAGAGTGACGATTGACGAAGCTAGAGCTCCTCCAAAAGAATTAGAGAGAGAAAGCCCTAAACGGTTGGTATTTTGTAGTCTAGGCCCTATATAGTCTGTTATTTTATTCAATTACAAGATGGCAAATCTTTAGACTGACCAAATTCAAAATTATAGCACACGACAATCTCAAGTGATTGGAATGTTATGGTTTTTTTTAGCTCACCTGAGCATGAAGTGCTCAAGGTGAGCTATTGTGGTCGCTCACCGTCCGTCGTCCGTCCGTCTGTCCGTCCGTCCGTCTGTCCGTCCGTCCGTTCACAATTTCTTTAAACATCTTCTCCTCCTGAACCATTGGGCCAATTTTGACCAAACTTGGCTGGATTGTTCCTTGGGTGCCCTTTTTCAAAACTTGTTCGTTAATTTTTGATTTTCTAAAAAATGTGGGCGTGGCAGGGCGGGGCTTAAAAATCCTAAGAAAATTATTTAAAAATCAACCATTGGGTCAATTTGAACCAAACTTGGCAGGAATGTTCCTTGAGTTACTCTCTTCAAGTTTTGTTTTCAAATTTTAAGATTAGTCAAAAAATGTGGGCGTGGCAGGGTGGGGCTTATCAGACTTACTAAGAAAGATAATCAATCAGTGAAGCCGTAAGACTTTTAGTGTTAAAGTTGCCTCCCTTGGTCCATTTAGATAAACTTGGATTTTATCTGATCAATGATCTAGACTTTCCCCAGCTTAAGTAAACAATTGAGGATTTAATCTAGCTGTTATCAGTGTTCTGTTATCTTTTCTTTGGATTTATAATCAGACTTGCTTCTATTTTGCAACTTATATTCTCTTTTAGCTCTTTACTGAATTATTATAAAATTAATTATTTTGCAATGAAGAAAGGGCCCTATGTTGATGATTCTTGGGGTTTATATAGGGGTTAAGAGTTCTATCTCTAACATTTTGACCATTGACTTGGAAAACTTTTTCATCTCAAAACATTTAGCTATGTATTGTGCAAGATACAGTAACAGTATTTTTACATAGGGCTCTATGTTGTTGATTCTTGGGGTTTATATGGGGTGAACCCTGTTGAAAATTGGAACCTTCTCATTGATATCATGGGAAAAGGGGCCTAAGAGACAAAATCCTTGTTAGCATTGTACAGGCTACAATATTGGACCAATGTTCATAAAACTTGGTCAGAATGTTTGTCTAGTCACAGAGATGGACCCTACAGAAAATTGGAATATTCCATCGGATACCACAGGAAAAGGGGCTATAATGACAAAATCCATGTTGGCAATTTATAGGCCGTAATGTTGGCTTAATCTTCGTGAAACTTGATCAGAATCTTTGTCTATTCACAAGGATGAAGCTTGTCAACAATCGGAATTTTCCATTTTGATATCATGGAAAAAGGGGCCTTTATGACAACGTCCTTTTTAACACTCTAGAAGCAACAGTTTTGGTTTAATCTTCATGAAACTAAAAAGAATGTTTGTTTTAGTCACAAGGATAAACCCTATAAAAAATTGGAATGTTCCAGTTGATATCATGAGAAAAGGGGCCTTAATGACAAAATCCTTGGTAGCACACTAGAGACAACAATTTTGGTCTAATCTTAAAGAAACTTGTGTTTGTCTAGTCACAATAATGAACTCTGAGGAAAAAAGGAATGTTCCATGGGATGCCATGGGAAAAGGACCTTAATGACAAAATCCTTGTTAGCGCTATAGAGTCAATAATTTTGGCTCAATAATCATGAAATTTAGTCAGATTATTTGTCTAGTCACAAGGATGAAGCCTATTGACAATGGGAATATTCTGTTGGATATTGTGGGAAAAGGGGCCTTAAAGACAAAATCCTTGTTAGCAATGCAGATGATACAATCTTTTTTCAATCTTCATGAAATATGTTCAGAATGTTTGTCTATTCACAAGGATGAAGACTATTGAGAATTGGAATGTTCTTTTGGATATCATGAGATAAGGTGCAATTATTTCTCACCTTGTAAATCTCAGTTCAGGTGAGCGATTAAGGACCATCATGGTCCTCTTGTTTACATTTGGATAGATGACATTGTATGAAATAAAGAACAAGCAATTTCTTCATTTTCCACGAGGTTTTCAAAGCCTTTATCTTTGATAACCAGCAGTTTCTCCTTTTGTCTCAATATCTTATGTGCAATATTTTACACAAATGCTATCTTTAATAACATCTATTTTGTCTTTCGTGGCAGTTTTTAGCTCCACTGGCCGACAGGCCAGCGGACTATTGTCATGGCGGTGTGTCCGTCGTGCGTCAGTGCGTCCGTCACTAAACTTTTTCTTTAAAAATCTTCTCCTCAGAAACTACCACATGGATTTCAATCAAACTTCACAAGAATGATCCTTGGGTGACCTCTCTCAGATTCCTTCAAAGAATTTGGATTGAATCAGAATAACCTGAGTTATCTGCCCTTGGATGTCAAAAATAGCTGGTTTTGACTTTGATTTTATTCTAAAATCCACAAAGATTATTCAATCAAGACAAAACTAGAACAGAATGTTGGTGACTGTAAGAGCTTGCCTGTGTATAATTTTCAGCTTGATCTAAATATTACATCATGAGTTATGTGCCCTTGAAATTGACAAAATAGCCATTTTCGGCTCTATTTTGACTTTGTTTTCACTATAGCAAATACAAATATTGACCAATCTAGACAATACTTGTACAGAATGTTGGTGACCATAAGATCTTGCTTTTTAGCTAACCTGAGCAACATGCTCAAGGTGAGCTTTTGTGATCTCCCTGTGTCCGGCGTGCGTCGTGCGTTGTGCGTTGGAAGTCGTCAACAATTTCTTTAAACATCTTCTCCTCCTTAAACACTGGGCCAATCTTTACCAAACTTGGCAGGCATGTTCCCTGGGTGCCCCTTTTCAAAACTTTTTTTTAAGTTTTTGATTCGTCAAAAAATGTGGGCATGGCAGGGTGGGGTTTATCAGACTTAGAGAAATTATCAAATAATTCTTCAAAAATCTTCTTCTCCTTAACCATTCTGTCAATTTTTACCAAAGTTGGCAGAAATGTTCCTTGGGTGACCCTTTTCATACCTTGTTTTCAACTTTTTGATTCGTCAAAAAATGTGGGCGTGGCAGGGCAGGGCTTATCAGACTTAGAGAAATTGTTAAATGATTCTTCAAAAATCTTCTTCTCATTAACAATCGTGTCAATTTTTACCAAAGTTGGCAGAAATGCTCCTTTGGTGACCCTTTCAAAATCTTGTTTTCAAATTTTTGATTTGTCAAAAAATGTGGGCGTGGCAGGGCGGGGCTTATCAGACTTAGAGACATTGTTAAATAATTCTTCAAAAATCTTCTTCTCCTTAATTATGTATTCAATTTTTACCAAACTTAGTAGAAAGGTTCCTTTGGTGACCCTTTTTCTAAATTTATTTTCAAATTTTTGATTCGTCAAAAAAATGTAGGCGTGGCAGAGCGGGGCTTATCAGACTTGGAGAAGTTGTTAAATAATTCTTTAAAAATCAAATGTTGATCCAAATTGTACCAATCTTGACTGGAATGTTTCTGGAGTGACTGTCTTCACTGCATGTTGATGAATTTTTATTGGCAGGGTGGGGCTTATCAGACTTAAGGACAGATCCTCCAGTTGTTACTGCGCAACTTACTGCGCATATCCTAAATAACGAAATAAAGCTGTTTCAGTAATTGGCCTTTTCAGAAAATGTATTTTTTACATTTAGTTAATGTTTAGTTGATAAATGACAAGACCCTTTTCGGTTATTTCCATTTTCTCTGTTTGGTCAATTAAAGTGTAATAGTACTCGGATGGTACATATCGCTTTCTGTTACGCGTTCAACATGTGGCGTTAGTGATAGGAAACGGAGCAACAAAAGCAAGGTGATGTCTTTATGAGCTAGTCCGCTTCAGATGGACACAAAAGGCGACACATTTTATTATCTAAAGATGGCAATAAGGAAGAAAGTGGATAAAAGTAGTGAAACAATTTCGGACAGAGCTGCAAAAAGTAAACCAAATTCTACTTATAACTAAGAAAAACGCTTGGTTTGATATGTTTTTCTTTTTTTGTTTTTGTAGGTATAACCAAGCACTATGTCTATACAAAAAAAGAAAAAAATCTTACCGCTGGAATATTTTTTATTATCGGAAACGTTGCGAAAAAAGAGCAATTGCAGCTACTTTTGAAAGGATATTTTACTAAAAATATCAAAATCATTACTAAATTTTCCCAAATTGATACTCATTTAGACAGAATAAAACAAATTGAACACAATAAAGACTTATTTATGTAATCCTAGTCATTTCGAACATCTTTTTTGTGGGTATTTAAGTGACACCTCATTTTTGCAATTTTAGACAAGAGTAGTCTTCCTTGAAATCCAATAACTTTTTAATTCGCTTGGTGACCTATAGTTTTTAAGTCATTTTTTTACTTCTCATATAGTTAAATATCAGTACAGGAAAAATAAAAAAAATCTTACCGTAGGAAATAAATGGAGGATCTGTCCTTAAAGAAATTGTTAAGTAATTCTTCAAAAAATTTTCTTCTCCTCAACCAGTGAGTCAAATTTTACCAAACTTGGCAGAAGTGTTCCTTGGGTGACCCTTTTCAAAACTTGTTTTCAAATTTTTGATTCGTAAAAAAATGTGGGCTTGGCAGGGCGGGGCTTATCATACTTTGTCACTTAGAGAAATCATGAAAAAATCTTTAAAAATCAACAATTGGTCAAATTTGAACCAAACTTGGCAGATCTGTTTCTTGAGTGACTGTTTTTAATGTGTGTTCATGAATTTATGATTTGTCAAAAAATGTAGGCGTGGCTGGGCAGGGCTTATCAGACTTGGAGAAATCATTAAACAGTTCATGAAGAACTCAGGTGAGCGATATCAGTGCCTTTCAGGCACTCTTGTTTATAATTATGTCCCTTTTCGAAGAAAATGGGGGTATATTGTTTTGCAAGTGTCGGTCGGTATGTTGGTCGGTATTTCGGTCGGTCGGTCGGTCCGTAGACCAAACCTCGTCTGGAGCATAACTCGAAAAGTATTAAAGATAGAATCATGAAACTTTACAGGTGGATAGATCTCATTATGGAGAGGTGCAGTGCTCAAGAACAGTAAATCTGCTGATCAAATTTTTGGAGTTATTGCCCTTTGTTGATTTTATAACTTGATTGTTGTCCGGAGCATAACTCAAAAAGTATGTAAGGTAGAATCATGAAACTTAACAGGTGGATAGATCTAAATATGGGGAGGTGCAGTGCACAAGAACCGTAACTCTGCTGATCATATTTTTGAGTTATTGCCCTTTGTTGATTTTTAAACTTGATTCTTGTCCGGAGCATAACTCAAAAAGTATGTTAGGTAGAATCATGAAACTTTACAGGTAGATATATCTAATTATGGAGAGGTGCAGTGCACAAGAACTGCAACTCTGCTGATCATATTTTTGGAGTTATTGCCCTTTGTTGATTTTCAAACTTGATTCTTGTCCGGAGCATAACTCAAAAAGTATGTAAGGTAGAATCATGAAACTTTACAGGTGGATAGATTTTTCTTTCCGGAGAGGTGCAGTGCACAAGAACCATAACCTTGCCGATCAAATTCTTGGAGTTATTGCCCTTTGTTGGTTTTTACACTTAATTCTTAACCTTGCCTATATCTCATGTCTTTTTACACATACAGCCTTGATATCTCAGTCATAGATACCTCCTATTAACATCGTTCTTATTTGACCATGACTTTGGACCTTGAGACCTTGACCTTGGAGTTTGACCTACTTTAAAAAAAAAATTAAACTGGGCATATATCTCATTACCTATTACATATACAGACTTGATATTTCACACATGGTCACCTCCTACCAAGACCTTTCACAATTGACCATGACCTTGGACCTTGTGACCTTGACCTTGGAGTTTGACTTCCTTTTTAAAAACTTTAACCTGGCCGATATATCATGTCCTTTTACACATACAGCCTTGATATTTGACACATGGAAACCTCCGACCAAGACCTATCACATATGACTATGACCTTGGACCTTATGACCTTGACCTTGGAGTTCGACCTTATTTTAAAAAATGATACTAGGCTTATATCTCATGTGCTATTACACATGCAGCCTTGATATTTCACACATGGACACATCCTACCAAGATCTTTCACATTTGACCATGACCTTGGACCTTGTGACCTTGACCTTGGAGTTTGACCTACTTTTAAAAAAAACTTTAAGCTAGCTGATATATCATGTCCTTTTACACATTCAGCCTTGATATTTGACACATGGACACCTACGACCAAGACCTTTCACATTTGACCATGACCTTGAACCTTGTGACCTTGACCTTGGTGTTGGACCTACTTTTATAATACATTAACCTGGCCTATTTTTCATGTCATTTTACACATACAGCCTTGATATTTCACACATGGTCACTTCGAACCAAGAAATTTCACTTTTGACCATGACATTGGACCTTGACCTTGGAGTTTGACCTACTTTTAAAAAACTTAAACTAAGTCTCTATCTCATGTCCTGTTACCTTTACTGTCTCGATATTTTACACATGGACACCTCCTACCAAGACCTTTCACATTTGACCATGACCTTGGCCTGTGTGACCTTGACCTTTGATTTTTACATACTTTTAGAAATCTTTAACCTAGCCTTTATCTTATGTCATATGACACCTACAGCCTTGATATTTCACACATAGACACCTCCTTCCAAGACCTTTCACATTTGACCGTGACCTTAAATATTGCAACCTTGACCTTGGAGTTTGACCTACTTTTAAAAAGACTTAAACTAGGCATATATATCATGTCCTTTTACACCAACAGCATTGATATTTCACACATGGACACCTCCAACCAAGACATTTCACATTTGACCATGACCTTGGCATTTGTCCTACTTTTAAAACTTTAACCTGGCCTATATTTCATTTTACTTTTAGATATACAGCCTTGATATTTCACACACGTCTCCTACCAAGACCTTTCATATTTGACCAGGACCTTGGACCTTGGTAACTTGACCTTGGACTTTGACCTACATCAAATTTAGGCCCTTGAGGGGGCATATATGTTTTACAAACATCTCTTGTTTTCTTAATGCTGGCAGCTATTGAGCTGATTTTTGGTATGTAGACCAGCATTCATGAGTTAAAGAACAAGTTTGAGTTTTGCTCTAGTCCAGTGATTTTTGAGGAAGATACGGATGCTGGACTTTGAAATTTTTTGGGCTTCTTTTTCTAAACGCATATATAAAGCTGGTAGGGGACTTGGTATTGTTTTGCAATACTTCAGAATGCTTGTTTTACTATGTCATATCATACATGTATTTGGAGTGTATTCCTAAAGAGAATCGTTTAATTGTCAACACCATTTAAAGTTTCAACTTTCATTTTCCCAAGCAGTTAGTACAGTCTAAGATCAGATTGCATGTCTGTGCAGGCTGATCTTAGTCTGTACTACCTGCAAAAGATTTGGTCACAGCAGTTACTTTTACGAAGAAATAAAGATGAAAACATTACCAATACTCTTACAAGAAATTATTGGAATAGCGTTCGTTTTTTTCGTTTAACAAATACGTCATCGTCACGCCTCACTGGTCTAAAAATAGATTGGGAATCCTCTATCGTACAAATATGCCTGTGAAACTCGCGAAGTTTTTTCTACGTTCAACTTGCTGAAGATGACGTTCTTAGAGCTGGATTGCCGTAATCATTTGTTGAGAAACATTATAATTCAGAACTGAGAAGGTTGCTGCACTGTCGTGTACTTTTTAAGATAGGTAACTATGAAATAACCATTTGACAAGTAATGTTTACACATACGGTCCTACCTTAGCACATACCCTGCAAAAAAAGTTCAAGAACACATTTCTAGTTCTAGAACTGTTCTAGAATGTTTTAGAACATTAAATTGCATTTCTATAACTGTTCTAGAAGTGCCATTTTACATTCTAGAATAATTCTTGGACTTAAATGAACTTTTAGTAGGGGATATCATTTACCCATTATTACATTTTTACCATGACTTTATTGACATCCCTTATTAAAGGCGGCCGCGGCCATGGTGCAGTTGGTAGCGCATCTGCCGCTCATTCGAAAGGTCCCGGGTTTGATACCTGGCCGCGGCAAATACCCTTACTGACAAAAATGTCACCCATAAATGGTTTGATATTGTGAACCTATGTTGGGGAGCAGCTGGAGGCTTGGTAAGGGTGTTGTGGTAGTACTGGTATGAGAAACAACAGGAATCCATGGTTTAAGGTGCTCCAGCCGCCGTAGTAGTTGAAAACGGTGTAAAACCCTAATAAACCAAACCTTGTTAAAGCATCTTGAAAATGAAAGTAACTACTTGTGACAAGCAATTTCTACATTTTCAACAATGTCTTATACGTCAAACGACCAAAAATGTATAATTTAATTCAGTTGAAATTGTCATCTGCAAAACCTTTGAATATTGACTTGTCAAAAATAGATCTAGTGCCGTCTGGTAACGGGTTAACCCATTACCAAACGACAAATTTTGGACAGCTCTAAATTCAAAGATATTGCAGACGACAATTTCAAGTTAAGAAAATTTAAAATATTTTGGTCCTTTTTGGTAAAAAACAGTGTGAAATGAAGAAATTGCTTGTCACAAGCAATTTCTTCATTTTGTTTTCAAAAGACATTATCTTGTAGGGAGTCAAAAGGAGTCATTGTGTGCTAATGGGTTAATACTTTGAATATTTTGCAGAGATACATACAAGCACTGGGTGCAATGGGAAGACCTGCCGGACCACCATAATTCCTATGTCATTCTAAACGCGGAGATTTATAGGAAGGTAACACATTTTGGATTACTTGCATTAAAAAAACAAAACAAAACAATAACAAAACAAAACAAAAAAAACATGTTAAAAGCAATGAATTTTGTGTTGAAAACGGACTGGTTTACCGTTATGTTTGTATAGATTGTCGGTGTTGTGATGAAATCTAGCTGTAGAACTTTGTGGGGTTTTAGAATAGCACAGACGAAATACTATTGTTTATCCGAAATTATGTCACATTTTACTTGACAAAATTAAACCTATTTCGCTGACTAGATCATCCCCCCTGTTGTTATCACTGCGCCGTTTGGTTATTATGGTTCGATCTAACAAAGTAAACCGTGACATACGCTATTTCGGACAAACAATTGCATTTAGTTGGTGTCCCGTAATTATAGCTTTATTAAACGCCCGAAGGGTTGTATTATGTTATGGCCCCGCTCATCCGTCTGTCTGTCTGTCCGTCCGTAAGCAATTTCTTTTAAGCACAACCCCTCCTACAGTTTTGATTTGAATTCAATCAAACTTGCCACAATGAATCTCCATGGTGTCTAGTCGTGCATACCGCTTACGGAATTCAATAAACTCTTTTCGTTCTTGAATTATCTGCCCTTGAATTAAAAAAATGTCCATTTTCTTGTGTGCGCAACTCCTCCTACAGTTTTGATTAGAATTTGATCAAACTTGCCACAATGAATCTGCATGGTGTCTAGTTGTGCACAATGCTTACGGAATTTAGATAACTGTTTTTGTTCTTGGATTATCTGCCCTTGGATTTAAGAAAAATGTTCATTTACTCAAAAATGCCCATTTTCTCCTGTGCGCTACTTCTACAGTTTCATCCAGAGTTTAATCAAACTAGCCACAATGAATCTCTATGGTGTCTTGTTGTGCAAACAAAATTTTGATTACTTTTCATGTTTGAATTTTCTGCCCTTGAATTGAAAAAATAGCCAATTTTATTGACAAGCCACTCTTGGGTGTATATGCGCCGCTCTGCGAAGCTCTTGTTACGAGATTTTATAACAGCACTGGCGGTTTATCAAAACATAAAGGTAAACCCGGCCTAATTTCAGCACAAATCAAGAGGCTTCAGAAAACAATGAGACAAAAGAAGAAAATGCTGACAACCAGAATTTTCTTATTTTGCAGCAATATTTTCTTGTATACAAATGCTTTCCTAAAGTTATTGACACCAAATTTGTTGACTGCAGCAGCATTAAAGTTAGAACATTATGAAATCCTGCCTTTTTGGATAAGAACCATATATCTGCAGATCCTTGTATTATGGTAGATAGGCCTACTGATTAAAAAGAATCAATCAGGGCATTTCAATTTGAAAGCTGCTACAGACAACATAGCGCCCGTTGTTAAAGATAGGACTTGTGTTAATGTAGCACTGATAATATTGAAGCAAAAGGAGAAAATTTCCTTTTTTCCAAGGGGGGTGTCATTATGTTGTTCCAATTTTTTTTAATTGTGACGTTGAAACAAGGTCTTGTTTGGGAAAGGGTTAAACCCATTCTGTACCAACTGTAGGGCCTTATGTTGGAATATTGAACCCTAGATACCAAACAGGTTTAACCCATTACCAGACGGCAACATTTTGGACTGTTCAAATTTGAAAGATGTTGTGGACGACAATTTCAAATTGATAAATTTTTAAAAATCTTTCCATTTTGAGTTAGAAAACATTGTGAAAAATGAAAAAACTGCTTGTCACAATGTTTTCCTAAGCCCTTTCTTATGAAGGAGTCAAAACAGGTCATTGTACAGTAATGGGTTATTCCATTGCCACATAACAAGATCTATTTATACAGAATAGATCGATTTATTACAAGCTAAAATAATTATCGTTTTCCTTTACTTGATGATTCGCCCATTTAAAGTTTCGCGAGTCAATTTGGTTTCCAGCCTAACCGGAAACGGTGTTCCGTAATTTTCACTTACAGCCTAAATATAGCAGACAACCCGCGAAAAATTTTTCATCTGCACAATTTTTCTAATTTTTTTTATTTAAAATACAGCATAACTTCTCGATACGAAGAGAAAAAATAGCCAGTTTGTTCATTTTTACGTTGCAACTGAGTAAATTCGATGTCGCACGTTCGGTAGAGTACAGAACTGGGAATTTGACGATCTTGACGAAGAGGAAATGGATGATGAAAGAATGTCCGATCAGCGAATGGAGATGTTGCTTTCTGTTGCAAACAACAAACAATTTCAGCGTTTAAATACACAATTGAAAGGAATAACAATGTGTATAAATCGGCCGGGTCTGGTAAACTCGGTCGATACGTTTAATCGGATTCGGCCCATGGAAAGTACGACCTCGGGGGGAAAAAAAATCTCTGCTTTTGATTTTCCATATGAAAGGCAAAGATGCAATCCAGAAGTATTATTTAACAATACGCTTCAACTTGACTGATTTCTGGCTGATAGTTCATGCAAAACACAATTATAGTAGACAAATATATGATTAATTTCATTTATCAATCAGGCATATTCTGTAACTGCTTTGGCTGTTAGTACAAAAGTTGAATACTAGAATGTATTCAAGGAATACTGGGCCGTACAGAAAAAAAAAAATTAAAGCCTGGCAATGCAGATTACAATTTTCAAGGGAGTTGAGAAAGGATGGAATGTATTGTTGTTAGGACCTACATGATTTATAATTAATTTATTGTGCCTTAGATGATGTCTATTATTGGCATTCCTTGTTTTAAGCAGTTCAGAATGAAAATAATCGTTCATTTGTCTGTGTGGAAATTCAGTGGTGGATCATGAGGGGGTTTCAAACAAACACACCTTTGGCTGATTATTTCATTTTCAGGCAAAATTCATAGTCAAGTTGTGTAATTCTGGGAAAACAGACCCTGCTATTTGTGTGTTCTGGCCCCCCTCTAAAAGATCCTGGATCCACTACAAAAATTTGAAGCATGCATCAGAGATGTAGCACAGTTTCTTTCCATGAAGCGATCATAATATTTGTAAAATCAATAAAATTTTGAACAGTTTTTAGCTTAATTGCATAATTTGAATGTCTAAATCAATATAACCAGTTTTTAGTCAAACAAGGTGTCAGTCAGGGATACATGCCATCACTGAGTGTATTACATATTAATGATACTCAGTTTTTGGAGCATTCACCCTTGAACAATATACCTACAGTTTATTATAACAACATAGTGTTTTCCTAAAAAGAATTTTGGTACATATGTTATAGGTCTGGCAAAAGTTTGATCTTGTACAATTCTCGAAAAGTTTAGAAAACTCATGGAAAAGGTTGAAAACAATATGTGTATGACCGGAATCCCTTTCCAACAAGATTGATGTTGATCTATTTTGGGTCATTTGTAGTTTACTAATTGGTCAATAATAAACAAATTGATATGTGAACATTTTCTTCAGAATCATCTATTTAGAAATTTTGAAAGCAGCTTTGGAATACCATTTTGTGGGAACCCTAAAGATAGAACAATATTAGAAAGACTATTGATAAACGTAGAATCGTAGTTGCACTGAACGTCAGTGAAATATGTTTACAGTTATTAGCTTTGTTTTTATATCCGGGATTTACAGGAAAGAATATAGAGCATGACCAGATCAGATGGATGGTTACACCGTTGTAAGAGTACAGTGCTGTTCGTGAACAACATGGGAAAGGTGTAAATTGGTTTTTGAAGGCAGAGTTTGTTTAAAAAAAAAAAAAAAAAAAAATCCGTAATGTTTTGGTTATTTCAGGTGCAGGAGACCTTTATTACCAAAAAATTCTGATACTATACCGGGCGGTACTTTGGCAATAAAGTAGTTTTCCGTTAGATCAAGGAAACTTTAGCAACACTGGGAATGGTGACGTTGACATATTATGTGCTTTATATTTACGGTTTTCTTTACGTCATTTTAATAGCTGCATTTATTATTCCATTTGACAAGAGAATGGAGTGTAGCTATTTGTAGCCATTCTTTTTATTCTTTAGTTCCTAATCAGTACTTCTATCTGTTACAGCTTCTATGTTGCAAGTTGACAAGTACAGTTAATATAAACTACAAATTATTTAACCATCTACAGGATCAATAGTGTCGGTGTTGTCAAGGTTTGCCCTGCTGCCTTCAAAGAGTTAACAGGCGTTTAATTCCCTGCTAGGTTGACACACTTACTTTCAATTGTGAGTGCATATAATAAATTGTATTTTTACCATCCATAACTAGGTGGTATGTGTCTTATGCTGTTAGTTGGATACAGTTTACCTTTTTAGGACTGGTTGCTGTTTGCTGATTTCCAACTAATTAGGACTCTATTTGCATTTAGGTATTATACCATGGAAGGTATCTGGTGCAATTGCAGCTCGGGCATAATTTATGCTTGATGACTTTCACCTACTGTTAATATGATATGATCAGCTTGTGAGTTTTTTGATAATGTGTCAATAGTTGTAAGGGGAGTTCTTTGACAGGTTAAAAAGCTATGTGCTTAGTGACCCACTAATAACGTAATAAAATTAATGAATTTCAGATCCGGTAAAGTATTTTATTTTAGTTATGGATGGGGGTAATGTGTTAATACACTGTCCTACTCGGTGGCTGTCTGGAGAATGACATGGAATCTAGAATGGAGTATTGATACATTGTATATGGAAATAGCAATTGTTAACTAGTTGGCTGGATAAAATATCAAATAATGAGTAGCATGTTGAGGCTGCTGGAATGACCCTCCATGATTAACTTGGTGTGTGAGTCTCTATGGTTGAGGCTAGTGAATTGTGTGAAAGCCACGTTGTGTTGTACAGCATGCGCATTTGAACTCTGCTTTTGCAGGTTCGAGCCCTACCTGAGGCGTATTATAAATTTGGGCTATATTTGTTACAGATTGCTTTAAATTGAAGTTGCTGGAATTTTGTGTGGGGCGAACAGAGTTCGTGTGGCGGAAAATTCCAGAGATAAATTTGATGTGGCGGAGGATTCCAGAGGAATATAGTATTTGTGTCTGTTCAATATCAAAAGTGTATGGTAAAGTTTAGCATCAGTTGCAAAAATAGGAACTGGCCAGTTGACCGATCCACTTTGCGCACCTATACATGTATATGATATTTGCTTTGACTGATCCAATTTGCATACATATACATGTATATGGTATTTGGTTGGTTCAGTGATTGGTTGTCTAACGCTGTATCAGGTTGGTTGTTTTGGTTCAGTGATTGGTTGTCTAACGCTGTACCAAGGTGGTTGTTCAGTGATTGGTTGTCTAACGCTGAACACCAGGTTTGGTTTGAGCTACCCGGCCAGTGATTGGTGGTCTAACGCTTGGCCATCTCCATGAGAGGTGTCTTCCATGGAGCGGTAGACTTGGACTTTAAATATTACTGTGGAGTCGTGGCCTAGTTCCTTACTAGTATACTATTCTCCTGGAATCTTTCTGTTACCGCATCCTCTGGGATTTTCTGCTAATACACGGTCCATTTCTGCCACACATTTAAAACTATTAATCATTGTTTGATTGATGTGTCTAACAATAGTTTAGCTATACTTTGTTAGTTCTCTTTAATATTAAACATTGTTTGAATGATATACATGTGTTTCTAATATTATTTTAGCCATAATGTAATAACAAGATCTATTTATACAGAATAGATCAATTTATTACAAGCTAAAATAATTATCGTTTTCCTTTACTTGATGATTCGCCCATTTAAAGTTTCGCGAGTCAATTTGGTTTCCAGCCTAACCGGAAACGGTGTTCCGTAATTTTCACTTACAGCCTAAATATAGCAGACAACCCGCGAAAAATTTTTCATCTGCACAATTTTTCTAAATTTCCCGCCCTCCCACCCTTATTATTATTTCATATTGTTAATTTATTTCGAGGTTAACATAATCTGACTAGTCTGTTCCAGTTTTTAAGCTTCTTTTCCTTTATTGCAGTTATACAGAGGGACCTAGGAGTTATCAAACAAACCGGAGTCACAATCGATCCAGCTGAACCTGCTTTTAACTATTAAAATAGACTGACTTGAACTACACAAATTGTTTCTTGCGGATCGTTCAATTACTATATCTACAGCTTGAGATGGCTGTCTTCGCGTGACATGGATAAAATAATATAGATAGTCTTCATTGCAGTGCGCTGAAGTCTTGGTTTATGCTGGTATATGTGCCTGTAAGGGCATGTGTATTGTCATGCTACCGGACAGTCATGCACAGAGCTGTTCAATTCACTTTCCTTATCACTTATACAATTCTATATACTGTTAAGGTTTCCAGTGCTGTAACACCTAATATAGGTCTTATATTGGTACAGTAATGATGTGGTTTCATTTGTTTAGAAGTACAAAGAAGGCTTAGACCCAGTATTTGTGGTTTGCTACGCCAATAAAGTCTGATATTATTTTCAAATTTAAGTGTCACATAATGTGATTGATGCGCATCTTGAATGGAGGGCTAGTAGGTGACTGGTCTATGATTGTTGTTTATACAAGCTAAGAATTAAGTTGTTTCTGGAAAAGTATGGGATGCTGTAAATCTTCTTGATCATGTAAGCGGAAAATTCCAGAGATAAATTTGATGTGGCGGAGGATTCCAGAGGAATATAGTATTTGTGTCTGTTCAATATCAAAAGTGTATGGTAAAGTTTAGCATCAGTTGCAAAAATAGGAACTGGCCAGTTGACCGATCCACTTTGCGCACCTATACATGTATATGATATTTGCTTTGACTGATCCAATTTGCATACATATACATGTATATGGTATTTGGTTGGTTCAGTGATTGGTTGTCTAACGCTGTATCAGGTTGGTTGTTTTGGTTCAGTGATTGGTTGTCTAACGCTGTACCAAGGTGGTTGTTCAGTGATTGGTTGTCTAACGCTGAACACCAGGTTTGGTTTGAGCTACCCGGCCAGTGATTGGTGGTCTAACGCTTGGCCATCTCCATGAGAGGTGTCTTCCATGGAGCGGTAGACTTGGACTTTAAATATTACTGTGGAGTCGTGGCCTAGTTCCTTACTAGTATACTATTCTCCTGGAATCTTTCTGTTACCGCATCCTCTGGGATTTTCTGCTAATACACGGTCCATTTCTGCCACACATTTAAAACTATTAATCATTGTTTGATTGATGTGTCTAACAATAGTTTAGCTATACTTTGTTAGTTCTCTTTAATATTAAACATTGTTTGAATGATATACATGTGTTTCTAATATTATTTTAGCCATAATGTAATAATGATGCTTTTATACCCCAAAGGATAAAGGCTTTGGAAAACATTGTGGAAAATGAATGAAAAAATTACTTATCACAGGCAATTTCTCCATTTCTCATAGTCTTTTCCAGAAGAAAGACTTGAAAAATGTAAAATTTTGTTTCTTTGAAATGGTTGTCAGCAGCTGATTTGAATGTTTGACTAGTCTAAAATGTTGCTATTTTGGAAAGGGTTAAAAGTTGAATGCAAACAATTTAAGAGTACTTGTACCATGTGATACTATTGCATAAATCTAATACTTTGATTGCTATGTTCAAAGTGTAAACGAGCGATAAAGAACTTATTATTCTGAACCATATTCAAGTAATTTATGAGAAAGCATGGGCGGATCAAGGGGGTCGGGTTGGTTTGGGGCGGGGATTCGGACCCCCTGGCATTGGCCGAAAATCAAATTCTAACTATATAAAATTAATATAACGCTACACATTTAAGACATTCAAAGCCATTATTTGGGCTTGGACCCCCCTTGAAAAATCATTAAGGGCTCCCCCCCCCCCCACCCTGGAAAAAAATCCTTGATTCGTCATTGGAAAGATAAATAAATTAAATATTTATAAGCTGGGCTTTAAACCCTTTACCAAATTGGGCCGGGTTTTCATGTGCCTATTAGAAAAGTCATAGGAAAACATTTAGGCAAAAGAAGAAAATGCTGTTAACAAGCATTTGTTCCTTTTGTCTCAATATATTTTGAGCAGTTAGATAGGCCTACACAAAACCTTTCATTTATATCAATATTGATTTTGTCACTTTCGAATTGGACTAACCTAAAGTTTTGTTGTTTGGGAAATGGTCTATGCTTCTTGTACTATACTGAATGGCAATTTCATAATAATTTTTGTAAACATTTTCATGAAATGCTTTAAAGTTCTAAAATTTGTGTTTTTCTGTATTCACAGAAAGGAAAGGACCAGGATGCAATAGTATGCCGAGAAATATTGTTTTTCACTGAATACACCGTCAGTCATATCATGTCATTCACTAAACTATTTTCTCACGAAGGATAATCTCATGAAACAAGAATTTCAGAAAATCTCCAGTAATTTTGTTAATATGGGACCGATTTGAGTTTGGTTTGAATCAAAGAAAGTTGAAATAAGACAAACGTGGCTGATTTAGAAAAAAAAAACGGATAGAAAAGTTATTAAAGATCAACCAAAATTTGATTGATCTTCAATAAGTTTTTTCTCAATTGATTTTTTAAAAATCTACCATGTCCAGCTTATTTTCGGAATCATCCCATATTGTCTGCTTCAAATTTGTCAAGTATTAGCAAAAGTATTAATGATTTTCTGAAATTCCGAGTCACATGTTTAACCACCATGTTCAGATTTACCCACTGATATCCACACAATAATTTTTTTTACCAATTAAGACAAAGTACTCACTCGGTAACGTCGGAGTCTGCCAATCAAGAGGTTGCAATTTCAAACCCCAGCTCGGCTAGTTACCATTCTGACATTTGACAAAACTCATTTAAGAGGAAGAAAATGCTGAATTCCAAGTTGTTCTTTCAATGTTTTATGGGTCAAAGTTTATCCTTTCCAACATAATGGTGGTTTTTGGCGCCCAGTACAAGATAATGATTTTAAAACCAATTAGATCGATTTTGTTGTCAACATATCATTTGACGTGTGTTACATTTTACCATTCAACCCATTTCCATATAATGGCACTTTTTGATGCCCCATTAAAGATGAATTAAACTAGGCTTTGGAAAATATTGTGGAAAATGAAGAAATTGCTTGTTGCAAGGGATTTCTTGATTTCCAACAATGTTTTCTACCCCAAAAGTCTCCAAAAAATTATATTTTTATGCTCCCCGAAGGGAGAGCATATAGTCGCCGCTTTGTCTGTCCGTCCGTCCGTCCTGTCCGTCTGTCATTCCGTCCGTCCGTCCGAAGCGATTTCTCCATAACCCTTGGGCCAAATCAAATGAAACTTACCATGTGAACTCCCTATGACAAAATGCCGATGTACTTTTCCCGGTTTTTGGATTTGAGGCCTCGTCATGGGAAAAGGGGACTTAAGGTTAAATACAGTTTTTCTCTAATTTCTCCTAGTCTAATGGTCAGAATTTGATGAAATTTCATATTTGAGTAGCAAATCAGATGCCCTTGACAATAAACTATTTAAAATTTGCGTACCGTATACAAAATATGTCATGCAGAAAGGGGGCTTAACATTTGCTAGCTTTATATTAGCTCTGCATGGCATATATTTATTGTGACAATGCCTTATTCGGGGAGCATTGTCCGTCTCTGACGGCTCTTGTCATTTACCTAAAATTGTCTTTTGCAGTACCTTTAAATTTCGACCAGTCTTGAATTTAAAGGGATTATAATCTTAATATCTTTATTTTAAGAACTCAGCGACCTTCGATACTCTGAAAGCCGAGCCCGGATAGCTCAGTCGGTTACGTCGGAGTCTGTCAATCCAGGGGTCTCGAGTTCGAACCCCGGCTCGGCCAGTATCCATTCTGACATTTGACAAAAGTCATTTGTCTCTCACCAATGGGTGTGAATCATCTATGTGAGAGAGCAGCTGGAGGCTCGGTTTGGATATTGTGGTTGTACTGGTGCGAGAAATACCAGGAACCCACGGTTAGGTGCTCCAGCCGCCGCGATATGACCCTGGTAGTTGAAAACGGCGTAAAACCCCAATAAACTCAAACTCGATACTCTGAATCCTCTATGACATCATTGTTTTGCGAGGTGATGAATGTTTCGTGTGTGAAGGGAAAATATCCAGCAGGCCTTCTGAAACAGTGGGAGGATTTTCATAGAAGGAAAACATCAGAAAATAATCGTCCAGATGGGAAACAGGTTCAAATTTTTTTAAGCGAGGTAGGGAAAAGTATCAAAATATTTGTCGAGCCCCCGATAGCTCAGTCTGTAATGTCGGAGTCTGTCAATCCAGAGGTCGCGAGTTCAAATCCCTGCTGGGCCAATGATCCATTCTGACATTTGACACAGTTATATGTCTCTCACCAATGTGTGTGAATTATGTATGTGATATAGCAGCTGGAGGCTTGGTTTGGATATTGTGGTTGTACTGTTGTGAGAAATACCAGGAATCCATGGTTAGGTGCTCTAGCCGCCAAGATATGACCATAGTTGCAAACGGTGTAAAACCCCAATAAATCAAATCATCAAGACATATTTTTATGTCTCACAAATGTCTTACTACATGTTTAGGACAAGTGTAGTGTATCTCCAATCTTCCAAGACCTAGAATGTGTGGTTGTTGTTATGCAAGACATTGGTAAATCAAAAACGTGGCTTAAATGTTATGATGAAACTGGCCACTGAACTCTATGTCAGGGGAGCTAATAGGGAATGATTTTATTCAGTTAACTGTGACAAAATTTCGGACAAACAATAGTATTCAATCAGGGCTTTTCTTCCTTCTATAATAGGGGCCGAAATTCGGTGGCTTCCCAATTGGAAAAGGGCTCCTTTTTTCCCAATTTCAGAGTAAGAATTTCCCAATTTTCAAAACCAAAATTCCTAAAATTTGGAAAATAGATAATGTTCATTTATCAACTGACAATTCAAGTCACAAAGAAGCAGTGTGTCTTCTATAATTCAGTTATTCTGTTTGTAAAGTGTTGTTCAAGAAAATATATTCTCATTTCTATATTTATTTCCATTTATTTTTTTTTCCCAATTTGACAAAAATTTCGCTAAAATTTCCCAAAATGACTGACCAGGGCCCCTTCCAAATTTTTGGAAGAAAAGCCCTGTGGCTTGAATCAAGCCGTATTTACGAGATTTAATAACAACACCTTTGGGAATAATTCCCAAAGGTGTTGTTATTAAATCTCGTAAATACGGCTTGATTCAAGCCGTAGTTACAAGATTTTATAACATCACTGTCTGGTTATCAAAACATAACAGTAAACCCAGTCTATTTTAAGCACAAATTTTTTTGCCATTTCAAAGAACTAGTGTTAGCATCCATGCTAGGGTCACTGGTCTGTTACTAAGACAAAAACAGAAGCCTGTTTTTAGCTCACCTGAGCAACATGCTCAAGGTGAGCTTTTGTGATCACCCTGTGTCCAGAGTGCGTCGTGCGTCGTGCGTTGTGCGTCGGAAGTCGTCAACAATTTCTTTAAACATCTTCTCCTCCTTAACCACTGGGCCAATCCTAACCAAACTTGGCAGGCATGTTCCCTTGGTGACCCTTTTCAAAACTTGTTTTCAGATTTTTGATTCTTCAAAAAATGTGGGCGTGGCAGGGCGGGGCTTATCAGACTTAGAGAAATTGTTAAATAATTCTTCAAAAATCTTCTTCTCCTTAACCATTGAGTCAATTTCTACCAAAGTTGGCAGAAATGTTCCTTGGGTGACCCTTTTCAAAACTTGTTTTCAAATTTTTGATTCGTCAAAAAATGTGGGCGTGGCAGGGCGGGGCTTATCAGACTTAGAGAAATTGTTAAATAATTCTTCAAAAATCTTCTTCTCCTTAACCATTGAGTCAATTTCTACCAAAGTTGGCAGAAATGTTCCTTTGGTGACCCTTTTCAAAACTTGTTTTCAAATTTTTGATTCGTCAAAAAATGTGGGTGTGGCAGGGCGGGGCTTATCAGACTTAGAGAAATTGTTAAATAATTCTTCAAAAATCTTCTTCTCCTTAACCATTGAGTCAATTTCTACCAAAGGTGGCAGAAATGTTCCTTTGGTGACCCTTTTCAAAACTTGTTTTCAAATTTTTGATTCGTCAAAAAATGTGGGCGTGGCAGGGCGGGGCTTATCAGACTTAGAGAAATTGTTAAATAATTCTTCAAAAATCTTCTTCTCCTTAACCATTGAGTCGAGTTTTACCAAAATTGGCAGAGATGTTCCTTTGGTGACCCTTTTCAAAACTTGTTTTCAAATTTTTGATTCGTCAAAAAATGTGGGCGTGGCAGGGCGGGGCTTATCAGACTTAGAGAAATTATTAAATAATTCTTCAAAAATCTTCTTCTCCTTAACCATCATGTCAATTTTTACCAAAGTTGGCAGAAATGTTCCTTGGGTGACCCTTTTCAAAACTTGTTTTCAAATTTTTGATTCGTCAAAAAATGTGGGCTTGGCAGAGCGGGGCTTATCAGACTTAGAGAAATTGTTAAATAATTCTTTAAAAATCAAATGTTTATCCAATTTGTACCAATATTGGCTGGAATGTTTCTTGAGTGACTGTCTTCACTGTGTGTTGAGAAATTTTTGATTCGTCAAAAAATGAGGGCATGGCAGGGCGGGGCTTATCAGACTTAGAGAAATTGTTACATAATTCTTCAAAAATCTTCTTTTCCTTAACCAATGAGTCAATTTTTACCAAACTTGGCAGAAATGTTCCTTTGGTGACCCTTTGCAAAACTTGTTTTCAAATTTTTGATTCGTCAAAAAATGTGGGCAGGCAGGGCGGGGCTTATCAGACTTAGAGAAATCATGAAAAAAATCTTTAAAAATCAACCATTGGTCAAATTTGAAGTAAACTTGGCAGATCTGTTTCTTGAGTGACTGTTTTCAATGTGTGTTCATGATTTTTTTTATTTGTCAAAAAATGTAGGCATGGCAGGGCGGGGTTTATCAGACTTGGAGAAATCATTAAACATTTAACAATTCTTTGAAAATTTTCTTCTCCTTAATCGTTGGACCAAATTATACCAAATTATTCAGGAATGTTCCTTAAGTACCCCTTTTTATTAGCTCCACTGGCCGAAGGCCAGCGGGGCTTATGTCATGGCCCTGTGTCCGTCGTCCGTCCGTCCGTCCGTCCGTGCTATAATTTGACAATTAGGAGTTACTGCAGTTGTCTGTTCAAGGTTTAAGAGTTTTTCAAGAATTATGAGGTTAACTCCTATTTCCCTCACCAAAATTTGCCAGTAAGTCAATTTTCGCATTAGGAACACTGTGCAGAGAGAAACTCCTAATTCATGAACTGGGGCTTTTGTTCATACTATGAACAGTTAGGTAGTAGTTACCTCCCTTACATCATTGCCTCCTCTCATGCCATTTGCCACTTCCAAATTTGACTTTGCATTATGGGTATTTTTCTATAACTCCTATGGCTTGAACAGGCAACTTTGTTTTGCATTATGGGTAATTTTTGATAACTCCTAAGACTTGGACAGGCAACTTGGCACCTATCAAAGTTTTCAATATGGAGGTTTGATATCCATCTGAGATGTAATGAATGAATTGATGTGAGTACATTTAGATAATATCTTACAAACCTATGTTCAAATGTTGTGGACTTGTGATAAAAAAAATCTTAACACATCACACATTTCATGAATGACTACACTACGAATTTAGAGAGAAAAAAAACCCTCTTTTGTAACTGAACCAGTTACCGGACATACCAAAAACCCGGATACCAAATGTTTTATACCACCTATACAATGAAATGTGAATTGGGTAAGACCATTGGAAGAAAGGATAATCAACATCAGTTGCCTCTTACTTTGGATCTTAACAAATATGTTAAATCATTTAAATATGTTCAAATTTGTTCAGTGCCAAATGACATTATGGTACTGAAACTTTAGAGAAGCTCGCATTTAGAGTTGAGCAATTTGAAAATAGGCCAAAATTAGTGACTGGTGTAAGCTTTGTAAATTAAACTGATGGATGAACATGTTTCGACTTAATTTTTGAGAACTTAGTCTTAATTCATGATGATTTCTCACCCCTCACCCCCTTCCTCCCCGTTGTAAATCTGCTGATGAAAAGCAGATGTTCGGGCTGACAGTCATCTTGGAAAATGTTTTACCGTTGCAGTACAGTGGGAGCCCTGATATTTACTGAACACATACAAGACAAGGGGGGGGGCATAACTTATTTTGCTGTAAATAGCTGTCCATTGATAGAAATAGTAGCCAACTAGGCTACTCCAACCAAAGTGTTTTGGAGGTGGATTTTTCAATTTGATTCTATGAATAAAATGTTTTTTTAGGTTTAGGAACTGGTCTTATACAAAATAGATTTAGAAAGTTATCTAGGTTTGCCAAATATGCATGGGGTAATTTGGACTTGCCTTTACAAATGTGAATAAGAGCCTTTGAAATAGAAATTTATCATAATGTATTCCCCCTTTCCCAAACAAGGCCTGGTTTTGACGTCCCTAATGGAAAAGGCTTGGCAAAACATTGTGGCAAAATAAGAAACTGCTAATAACCAGGGGTTCCTTCTTTTGTCTTAATATTTTCTGTGCTATATTGTACACAAATCCTTTCTTTTTTAACATAAATTTTGTCCTCTACAACAGCTTTTAAATAGGGCCACCCTAAAATTTTGTTATTTGGTAAAGGGTTAAGAGTAAACATTCTTTTATTTACTTTATACAATGATATTTCTAGCAATTTTGATATCCAGAATTTGAATTAAGAATATTTTTCATTTATCTATTTTTAACGATGGGGGCGGGGACTTAAAACATGGTCAAAATATATTAGTATACAACTTTTTCACTCCCTTATCTTATAAATATGCACTGGTTTCAGTTTCAATGCTATTTTCACTCTTACAGCAACAAATATTGACCAATCAAAACAAAATCTGTGCAGGAAATTGCTGACCTTATACATTTTCACAAGTCCAATTTTCCTCTTCCATTCTAAAAAAAAAAAACGCCCTTGAATTTGAGCAAATTGCCATTTTTGTATTTGTTTTCTATCTAACGGCCTCAAATGACATATTCTTTCCGTTTACTTAGACTATGTTGCTGCAGAATATTTAGGTTGTGTCTACATAAATATTAAATCATGATTATTTACAAATCTACCCAAAACTTCAATTGAAAAGATTAAGGCATGTGGAACAATTCAGGCCCTTCAGGGCTTTCTATGATTGTGTTAATAGGACATACTATTAATAACATTTTTATGTCACAAAGAAAGGAATAATAATATGGTTTCCAAATTGATCCATTTCTATTTGTCCCTACATGAAGGGTTAAAGTAAGTAATTGCAGAGGCTCAGACTGAATTCACACTCTAGATAAGATTAATTACTATGGATACGGCGGGGAATCACGTAACACAATATTTTGGATATTTCTCAATAATTCTGTTCTGTGACCGAATTGAAAAGGGTTTGAAGCAGAGAAGGCAGGAAAGCGCCAGAGATTTGCCAAAGGATTTGTTGCCATGAAGGTAATGTTCCTTTCCATCAAGACATTTCGTTTTGGCAAATGAGGTTTTATAGTTGTTAAAAAATTAGGAAGTTAAACTGTCCATGTTTAGATCTATATAAGTTTTTAAATTTTTAATCTAACATTAAAGAGCTAATATTGTTTATGGAAATACATGTTAAAAGCTTTTTGATAATAAGAAATTCAAAATTGTTCATGATTATAAATTTTAATTTTAATCCATGATAAAGAGCTAATATCGTTCAGGAAAATATATGTTTAAAGGTGTTTAATGATAAGAAATTAAAAATTATCCATAGTTATAAGAGTTAATTCTCAAAGATGGCTTATGAGCTAATTTTGTTCATGGAAATACATGTTAAAAACTGTTTGATAATAAGAAATTAAAAAAAAATGTCCATGGTTATACAAGTTAATTCTCAAAGATGATTTAACCCTTTCCCAAACAAGACCTGGTTTTGACGTCCCCAATAGAAAAGGCATAGGAAAACATTGAGGCAAAAGAAGAAAATGCTGATTATCAGCATTTTCTCCATTTGCCTCGATATTTTCTGTGTGATATTGTACACAAATCTTATCTTTTTAATGCCTGTTTTATAGCTGCAGCAGTTCTATATTTGCACTACCCTCAATTGTGTTGTTTGGGAAAGAGTAAAGAGCTATTATTGTTCATGAAAAATACATGTTAAAAACTGTTTGAAAATAAGAAATTAAAAATAGTCCATGGTTATAAGAGTTAATTCTCATAGATGATTAAAGATCCAATATTGTTCATGGAATCACATTAATAATTAATCAAAAATTGTCCATGTTTATAAGAGTTAATACTCATAGATGATTTAAGAGCTAATATTGTTCATGAAAATACATGTTAAAAGCTGTTTTATGATAAAAAATTAAAAATTGTCCATGGTTATAAGAGTTATTCTCATAGATGATTTAAGAGTTAATATTGTTCAAGGAAATACATGTCAAAAGCTGTTTAATAATCTAAGACATTAAAAAATGTCCATGGTTATAAGAGTTAATTCTCACAGATAATTAAAGAACTAATTTTACTCATCGAAATACATGTTAAGAGCTGTTTAATAATAAGGAAATTAAAAATTGTCCATGGTAATAAGAGTTCATTTTCATAGATGATTTAAGAGCTAATATTGTTTTAAGGAAAAACATGTTAAAAACTGTTTAATAGTAAGAAATTAGAAATTGTCCATGTTTGTAACAGTCAATTCTCATAGATAATTAAAGAGCTAATATTGTTCATGGAAATGCATGCTAAAATTGTTTGATAATAAGAAATCAATAATTGTCCATTTTTATAAGAGTTAATTCTCATAGATGATTAAAGAGCTAATATTGTTCATGGAAATACATGTTAAAAGCTGTTTGATAATAAGAAATTAAAGGTTGTCCATGGCTATAAAGAGCTAATTCTCATAGATGATGAAAGAGCTAATATTGTTCATGGAAATATATGTTGAAAAACTGTTTAATGGTAAGAAATTGTTATCGTCCACGATTATAAGAGTAAATTTTGATAAATGATTTAAGAGCTAATATTGTTCATGGAAATACATGTTAAAAACTGTTTAATAATAAGAAATTAAAAATTGTCCATGTTTATAAGAGTTAATTCACATAGATGATGAAAGAGCTAATAATTTTTATAGAAATGCGACTTGATGGATGTTCAATGTTTAGGAGTTAAAATTGTTCATGACTTTAAGAGTTAAATTTTACATGTTAGTCATATGATTTAAGAGCTGGAATTGTTCATAGAAATGAGAGTTGATGGATGTTCAATGTTTAGGAGTTAAAATTGTTCATGAAATAAGAGTTAAATTTTACATGTTAATCATATGATTTTTAAAGAGCTGAAATTTTTCATAGAAATGAGAGTTGATGGATGTTCAATATTTAGGAGTTAAAATTGTTCATGACTTTAAGAGTTAAATTTTACATGTTAATCATATGATTTAAGAGCTGAAATAGTTCATAGAAATGCGAGTTGATGGATGTTCAATATTTAGGAGTTAAAATTGTTCATGACTTTAAGAGTTAAATTTTACATGTAAATCATATGATTTAAGAGCTGAAATTGTTCATAGAAATGCGAGTTGATGTATGTTCAATATTTATGAGTTAAAATTGTTCATGACTTTTAGGGTTAAATTTTACATGTAAATCACATGATTTAAGGGCTAATATTGTTAACAGAAATGCGAGTTGATGGATGTTCAATATTTAGGACTTATGAATGTTCATGAATTTAAGAGTTATTATATATGTGAGCCGTCATGCTAATAGGGACCTTATCAGAACTCACAAAATCCAAATATTGACAATCTTGTCAGACTCACCACAGGTCAACCAGATACCGTATGCGAAAAATGAACATAAAGTAAGATCGGAAAAAGATTCCGCATTTAGAAAATCACATAAAAGTGAAAAGGGTCGGGCCTAGTATGGCTGCGTGGACTGCGCAGACTGACTAGGGTCGATATTTTTCACATTTTCTATAAGGTCACTTTTAGCTCGATGGGTCACATATGTAAATCATATGATTTAAGAGCTAATACATGTATTGTTCATAGAAATGCTAGTTGATGGATGTTCAATATTTAGGAGTTAAAATTGTTAATGACTTTAAGAGTTAATATATATGTAAATCATATGATTTAAGAGCTAATATTGTTCATAGAAATGCGAGTTGATGGATGTTCAATATTTAGGAGTTAAAATTGTTCATGACTTTAAGAGTTAATATATACATGTATGTAAATCATATGATTTAAGAGCTAATATTGTTCATAGAAATGCGAGTTGATGGATGTTCAATATTTAGGAGTTAAAATTGTTCATGACTTTAAGAGTTAATATATATGTAAATCATATGATTTAAGAGCTAATATTGTTCATAGAAATGCGAGTTGATGGATGTTCAATATTTAGGAGTTAAAATTGTTCATGACTTTAAGAGTTAATATATATGTAAATCATATGATTTAAGAGCTAATATTGTTCATAGAAATGCGAGTTGATGGATGTTCAATATTTAGGAGTTAAAATTGTTTATGGTATAGGAGTTATTTTAAATTGTTACTCACTAATCAATATTTGTGAGTTAATATTGTTCATGACTTTAATCGTTAATTTAATCTTTTGAGTAAAGAGCTAATATAGTTAATGGAAATATTTGTAGCAATAATTAGGAATCAATATATGATTTATTCCCAGTTAATCAAGAACTTAGATTATGTACGAATATGAATATTTTTTCTGGTTATCTTTACCTTAGTTAACACTTTACATTTAGGAAACATTTTGGAATGATCAAATTATAACAGTTTGTGTACAGCATAGCATAGAAAGTACTTAGGCAAAATATCAAAAATGGTTTATATGCACATTTCTTTTGCCTCATTGTTTCTCCAAACATTCCTAATTGTATTTTAAAATTATGAAAATGTGCCTTTTATGGGAAAGAGTTGGATAAATATATGATGAAACTGTCTTGGAATTCTATAATATTGCAAGGGAATTTTTCTGTTGACTCGTTGTAAGCCTGTATAGTAGAGTGAGTTTATTACTGATTAATTGTAAAGATGTGGTTTTGTACAATGAATGTCAATAGACTAGGCTAAAGTGTGCTATGTTGTTATACCTAGAAAGTTTACGTTACAACACAGGGATCATCATTCAATTTTTCACATAAGTATAGTGGTCCCATGATATACTGATTCCAGGAAAACAATAAAGACCACACGCATTTACTAAATATAGTATAGGTTTGACTGGACAAAAAGAAATCGTATTAATGATAATCAGTATTTTTTATGTAATACAGGCAACACCGCGAAGCGGCTTTGAGCCCTTTCTATAGGTCACACGTACGCATATCAAGCCTGAAAATCTCAATGATATGTAATTGAACTGGATGTTAAAAAAGTCCATACCTTTACGCTAATTACATAAACATTAGAAGTAATGCAAAATTGTTGTCGGGCGGGGAGGGGGGCAACATATTGAGATAACTTTACGGTAATGTGACGTCAAGTATGTGGTTATGACATCAACGTTATTTTTTCTGCGTTCCTGTGATGTTGACGTTCCCGCGCATTATCGTTCAGGTGACGCTTATGCGAAGTCATCAAACTAGCGGTTATACCGTCAACATTGGGTTTTCTGCATTCCCGAGACGTTTTTGTGTCAACCCACTATCAGACGTCGTGTAAGCTTTTTCAAATACATGTATTATAACCTTGCTGCAGGCGTAGGCCAAAGCATCTACCCTCTGACCATGTATATGAAATACTTATCATACATTACATGCAACTTCATTTAGGCAATGCATGTAATATGTCGATTGGCGATGATATAAAAAATTCTCTCGTAGAGGCAAATGTGTTTCATAAATTGATATTGTTTGTATTTTACCAGTTTGTAATTCAGTTTCTTAAGTGTCAAAAGGACAATAAGGTAGACCTCGTCCCATTGTTGTTTTTCATCAGTAGAGGAATTGAGCAGAAAGCTTTTCGTCCGTATGTAGGCTATGTCTTCATACATATTATTAACAAGATGATTTGTATGTGTGTCTCTAAATTAAATAACATGTTTTTTATGAATTAAAAGGTTGTATAAACATCATTCTATCTTGGGACCACTATACATGTACATTACAGGATTTATTACTTGCTAAATACTGATTTGTCTCCTTTCTTAATGAAGAAGTACTTGTTTGTGGTCAAATTTTGATTTAAGGATGAATCTATTGACAATATAATGATTATTAGCTAAATATAACATTAAAAGTTCCCAAAGTATTATACATTCAAAGTTAAACGCGAATCGATACAAATATTTTGGTTTATTTTAGGGTTGAACAGGCATCAGTGTGTATAAGTTGTTACTATAAATAAACTGACACGATTTAAAAACGCAAAAGACATTTTCATTAACCATCCCTTTCCTGCAGCTTCAATCGGTACCATATTTGGGGACATTCATGAATTAATGTATACCCTTCAAATGCCACCAATATTGTCGTGTCTTCTGTAAACTACGCGGACATCTTAACCGCCCATCCCAAAATGCTTATGTGTCTCGTGCATTCAGGCAACGTCTAAAATCACTTAGATTTTTTGTGTGCAAACTGCCATATTAATTTACTCTTCTAAAACACACTACAACTACGGATAATTTTCGTATTTGAAATGCCGGTGCTTATTTTGGCACAAAGAAACCGAGTTTTGGGGCTCTTGGTCAGCGATGTTTTGCAAATGGAGGTAGCTAGACGCCTTAATGTAGCCGACTAGACTGTTTCAAGGTTAGTGAGACGTGTAAACGACAAGGGAACACATGCAGACCGCCTCTGTCCCTGTCAGCTGCGTGTAACAACTGTACGTCAAGATAATTGTATACGTTAACGTCACATACAAAACAGATTTATGACGGCCCAGTCTATAGCAAATGCTATAGTTGGTAATCGCAGGCAGCCTATGCATCGTGAAACGGTGATAAATCGTCTGCGAGAACACGTGGTTCGCTGTCGTCCTCTCATATCAGGCTCTCACCCAACGTCATCGCCTTTAGAGGCAGCGCTTAAACGGACGTCCACCCAGACATTTATCGTGACATTTAACTTTATTCCCTGTTATGTTTATAATTGTTACATTACAATTACACAAGGCTATACATCGGTTATGTCGCTGATATGATCTGTTATTTCTAAAGTACTTTTTGCGTTTTTAAATCGTGTCAGTTTAGTCGAATATACATCCTGCCTCCCCTCTTTTCCCTTATCGGAATATTCTCTAATTAGAAAAAGATTTTGAATTGTTTATATTAGACTAAATATGATACTAATATTTTGGACAAATGAAGTTAAAAGGAGTTAATTAAGAGGGGAATTGTTCGCAGCATTATGAGTTAAAGCTCGTTGTTTGAACTCTTTAAACCCATAATTGTCAAATGTTAGAACAAAAAGAAAAATCAGTTCGTAATTAGGAGTTACTAAACTCATAATTCCGGTAACTCCTAATTGCCAAATGTGAGTACGTCCGTCCGTGCGTCCGTGCGTAAACTTTTTCTTTAAACATCTTCTTCTCCATAACTATCGGACCAATTTCAACCAAACTTCACAGGAATCTTCCTTGCATGAACCTCTTCCAAATTCCTTCAAAAAAAATAATTCCGTGCAGAACTTGAATTTTAATTAATTCTAATTGATTTAAATTTTCGAAAAATCTTTAAAAATTCTTCTTCTCCAAAACTACTGGACCAACTTCTACCAAACTTCACAGAAATCTTCCTTGCATAAATCTCTACTTAATTCCTTCAAAAAAATAAATTCCGTGCAGAACTTGAATTTTAATTAATTTTAATTGATTTAAATTTCCGAAAAATCTTTAAAAATTCTTCTTCTCCAAAACTACTGGAGCAATTTCAACCAAACTTCACACGAATCATTCTTGCATGAATCTCTACCAAATTCCTTCAAAAGAATAAAATCGATGCAGAACTTGAATTTTAATTAATTTAATTGAATTAAATTTTCGAAAAATCTTTAAAAATTCTTCTTCTCCAAAACTACTGGACCAATTTCAACCAAACTTCACAGAAAACTTTATTGCATAAATCTCTACCAAATTCCTTCAAAAGAATAAAATCCTTAGAGAACTTGAATTTTAATTAATTTAATTGATTTAAATTTTCGAAAAATCTTTAAAAATTCTTCTCGAAAACTACTGGACCAATTTCAACCAAACTTCACACGGATCATCCTTGCATGAATCTCTAACAAATTCCTTCAAAAGAATAAAGTCGATGCAGAACTTGAATTTCAATTAATTTAATTGAATTAAATTTTCGAAAATTCTTTAAAAATTCTTTTTCTCCAAAACTCCTGGACCAATTTCAACCAAACTTTACAGAAATGTTCCTTGCATTAATCTCTTCTTAATTCCTTCAAAAAAATTCTATGTAGAACTTAAATTTTGATTAATTAAATTGAATTAATTTTTCGAAAAATCTTCTTTTCCAAAACTACCGGACCAATTTTAACCAAACTTCACACGAATCTTCCTTGCACTTATCTCCTCTAAATTCCTTAAAAAATAATTTCCGTGTAGAACTTAAATTTTGATAAATTTAATTTTCTAAAAAAATGTTAAACAATCTTAAAATTCTTCTCCAAAACTACAGGACCAATTTCAACCAAACTTCACAGGAATCTTCCTTGCATGAATCTGTTCCAAATTCCTCCACGATCGGATGAAAAGGGCGTTGTGGGCTTGGCTTTTTTTTTCGCTATTTGAAACAGTGTAATTTTAAGAAAATTTTAAAAACATTTCTGCTCCTTAATCACTTATTGGATTTCATTCTGGTGTAGCATGAATCTTCTTTGAATAGACCTCTATTGTATTCCTTGAAGAAGTTTGTAGTCTAAATGTCTAAAAGCCAGTGGAGCGATACAGGGCCATCTTGGCCCTCTTGTTTTTATTACAAATTTCTGATTCGTAAAAAATGTGGACATGGCAGGGTGGGACTTATTCGACTAGGAGAAATGATAAGAAAAATCAACTGTTGGGCCAATTTGTACCAGGGATCCCTTGGGAAAATGAAACGCAGCTTTTCCAGAAAGCTGCGTAAAAGCCGGCTTTTACTCAGCTTTTCTGTGTTTTTTTGGTTTCTGATTCCAAAAGCTGCGTTTTTTAAAAAGAGCTGCTTAAAAGCTGCGTTTTTCTCTAAAAGCTGCGTTTTTTACTTCAAAGCTGCGTATTTTGTTGTGAAGCTGCGTAAAAGCTGCGTATTTTGTTATGAAGCTGCGTAAAAGCTGCGTATTTTGTTATGAAGCTGCGTAAAAGCTGCGTATTTTGTTTTGAAGCTGCGTATTTTTATAATTTTGTCTGAGATCTAAAGACGCAGCTCAAGAAGCTGCGCAAAAGCTGCGTCTTTCTTGTGCTGATTTTTCTTCCCCTTAAATTAGAAAGACGCAGCTTTTACGCAGCTATCCATAGCTGCGTATTTATGAAAAAAAAAAAAATCTTTTACTTTTCCCTCAAAGGTTTGTGCCCATTTGGTTGATTTTGAGATTGAATGTCACTATACATAACCCATTCACAAACATTGATGTACCAATTAGAGAAAAAAAAGACTCAATAAAACATTGAAGAAAAAAAAGAACATGCTTATTACCCTATAATGCCTCAATATTTTCCTGCCAACAACAAACATACTTTGTTCTCTAAATTGTCTAATTGTGAATTGCATATCTTTCTGAGTCAACATTTTGTACTTTGGGAAAGGGCTTACAAGAGAGGCAAATTGTTAAAATAACAGTTAATTAGGTCCAATAAATGAAAAAAAATGTGTCCATGTTATATAAATTAAGGTTACTCCATCATTAGAGATCCATGTGACATATCAGGGGAACATTCAGTGGTAGAAAATGATTTTCTGTAACTTGTATCATGTCAGTGTAGATCAGATATGTTGAAAAAGTTCATGGCACTTTACAAAAATTTCCTATGTTCACTTTTCTACATTAATTTATTCAATAATTCATTTCCTGGTGTCAAAACTGTCCATTTATGCTTGCCCAAACAGCAAAAAATATACCTTTTATCCAAGTTAAAAATAAAAAAAATACTAAGAAAAGAATTTGTGTCCAATACAACACAAAAATATTGAAGCAAATGGAGAAAATGCTAATTGTCAGCAATTTTTTCTTTTGTCTCAATTTTTCAAAACCCTTTCTATTAACTCTTTCCCAAACAACAAAATTTTAGGGTGATCCACTTCAAAAACTGCCACCAATGACAAAATGGCTGTTATTAAAGATAGGATTTGTGTAAAATATAGCACATAAAATATTGAGACAAAAGGAGAAACTGATGGTTATCAGCAGTTTCTTGTTTTGCCTCAATGTTTTCCCAAGCTTTTTCTATCAGGGACATCAAAATCAAGTCTTGTTTGGGAAAGGGTTAAGGATGTCAAAAAAAAATTATAAAAGGGTTTAAAATAATTTTGTATTTTTTTTTAATAGAAACATTTATAAGAAAAAAGAAAATTGCATAGAATTGTCAAATTCTATGACTGATACTTAGATTTTAACACCCCCATAAAAAACCCTTTATGTGTGCCCTTATTAAAACTTGTCTTAATATGCACAAAAGTTATATAAGTTTCTAATGAAAAGAAAAAGGAAAAAAACAAAATTAGTAATGCTTGCAATTTCTTCATATTCCACAATACTTTACACTCAGAAAGACAAAAAAAAATCTATTTTCTTGAAATCATTCATCTGCATTTTTTGGGAAAGTGTTAATTAATAGTCTGGTATTGTCCAAGTACCCTTTACTCAACATCTGCAAACAAACTATTTCACAGAGTTTGACAAATTACTTCTAAATCCATTTTTTATCAACAAGTAAAAATACATAAATTAAAAGGTCCATTTCATTACCCTTTGCAAACTCAGCTTATTGTTTTGGAGTCCCTTGGTCTGTCTGTTTTAGCATTTCTTGTCAATGGTATCCAAAGCACTATGATGTGAAGTATTAAAACTATTTAAGACTTTCTGGGGTAAGGGTTAAAACTGTATACTTCAGTCATTGTTGCAAACTTGTTGCAAATCTGTGACTGCTAAAATACCATATCTTTACCATTATATTAATTTCATTTAGGACAATTATGCATCATATAATATTGATTTCTATATATTGCTGGTACAATGACAACAAGTTGACCAAACAATTTAGGGCTGTTATGTTTAAGTGCAAAAAGCCATGCATATTATTTGTTACTTTTTTTAATATTATAATTGAGATAGATTCTAGATGAAATTAGTTGTTATGGAAATTAATCAAAATTAATTTATGTTGTTTGGAGAATTTTCCTGAGAGAGAAAAAAATGAATGAAGAATGAAATTACAGTTATAATTTCCAATTTTTCCTTTTTCCTTTTTCCATGAATTGGGTACACTGTTGTTTACTCTTTCCCAAAAAGGTTGTTTACTCTTTCCCAAAAAGCAAACTTTAAGGTTGCTCCAATATTTATAAGATGTTGAAGACAACATTTTTTTTAGTAAAAATAGCAAAGATATTGAATTACAGCATAAAAAATATGATGTACATTTTTTTACTTTTTTCTCTGAACTGTTTCTACTAAAAATGTAAAAAAAAAAAGGTCTTGTTTGGGAAAGGGTAATATTGGCAGGTGCTCCTCAAGATGAGCCATGATTGGTTATAAAAAGATAAACAATTTATTAGCCAATCATTTCACAGTATGCCATTCCCCCCATTTTTCTTCTTCTTTGAACCCATGATTTTGATGTTTTGAGGAAAAAGTAAGTTATATCTATTTTTGTTCATTAAGTACTACAAAATTATAAGGAGATATAATTCCTGATTGCATATACTGTGTTAACTCTTTTGAAATACTAATATTCCCCCATCATATTTTGAGAATTTGTAGATAAAAAAAATGTCCATTTTAGTTCACTACTGCTCAAAATGGCTGCCACTTACTCTATTTACTGGCATGTTAACAGCTAACCACAGCAAAATGTAGTGTTTTTAAATGGAAAGTTAATTTATTCAAATTATAAGTTGATAAAAGATCTATGTATAATTATAAGGTTTTAGTAACATTATTTCATGATTTGGGCCTCAATAGTTTAACCCTTTCCCAAACAAAAATGTCACTCCCTGAGAGATAGTTTTGGGAAACATTGAGAGGAAAGGAGAGAATTGTATTATCACATTATCATTTATCTTCATTATTTACTTTAAGCTCAAAAGAAACCCAACACATTTTTAACTTTAAATGTCTCTTAGTATGAATAAAAATTTATTAAATTTGTTGTGTACATCAGGTAGCACTGATCTTCCAATTTGGATCAATTCTTAAATTTTGCCATTGGAGAAAGAGTTAATTTATCTAATTATAGAACATGTATGTGACATGAAAATGAAAGAACTTGTGATAAATAGTAATAAGATCAATAACAACACAGTACCATCAAAACAAACAATAAATAATAGATCTATATATTGTTTTGGAATTCTCAAAATTTTATAGGAGAGAAAAGTTCTTGTTTATTTATTTCAGGCTATTTTACAGTACCCATTCACCACCCCACTGACAAAAAATCCTTTTATGGTGCTTAGTAATAAAGCAAGCTGGTAATGTACTAAAACTCAGCACTGATTGAATAATGGTAAGTTTTATGTATCTATAGTAAATCTGTGGTTAACTCATTACCAAATGACAAAATTTTAGGGTGATCCAAATTCAAAGATGCTGCAGACGACAATTTGTAGTGATTGAAATCTAAAATTTTTGGATGTTTTTGTGTAGAAAACAGTCTGGTAAATGAAGAAATTGCTTCTTACAAGAAATTTATTCATTTTCCACAATGTTTTCCAAAGCCTTGAACTTGCCAAAGGCGTGACTGTGTGGTAATGGGTAAATTAAAGAGTATAATCACAGTGGAGATTGTGCATCATGGGATGGATACCAAATACAGACAAATTTGCCCCCTCCCCTTCAGGTAAGAAATTGTGGAATAACTTTCTTATTTATGCATCAAATTTCAAACAGTTTTGTGCATGTGTGACGAACCTAGGGTTTCACTTAAGTATCTAGTCTATAGAATTCCAGTCTACAAGCACCTGATAAAAACCGGGAACCATGAGTGAAGCCGGACTCAATCCAAAAAGAGTAAAAGGCGCAGAATTTCTCTGTTGCAATCATTCTGTTTTTCGACGTGAGAAGAACAGGTCGTTTTCAATAGTGAAAATTATGCGGCCGAATAAAATTGGTATTGTTGTGTTAGCTTTGTCATCCTAGTAGAGGGGACAGAGGACCGAACAGTGAATATTCGTATCCATCTTAGTAAGTTCTCTGATCGCCCTGAATAGTGACAAAATGGAAACCAGCATATACCATGATATAAAGCTAAGTGATTTTGGGCACTATTGGTGAGCTATCTCGTATGGGAGATAGGACTATCTCTGATAATGAGAGATAGGGTTGGTCGAAACTATTGATGAGCTATCTCGGATGGGAGATAGGCTGTGGTTGATCAATTAGTTTGGCCATACGTTTTCAAAGGCTTTGGGGCTTTTGGTAGTACGATAGAAACGACTGTGCCATGTTATAGCAGTTGAGCTTAGAGATCGCCTGGAAGGCTGATGCAAGAGGTTGAACTACGGTAGACAAGATGGATCAGACTGCCTCATCACATACTGAATTGTACAGTGTCAGTTCGAGACTAGTGTCGTCCTGTGTGTTGGTCAGGACATATCTGGTCTGATACAAGGTACAGGCTCTGACCGGTAAAAGTTTGGCTTAAGGTAACCAGACTATCCCAAAATGGCTTTGAGACAATGTTCAAGACTGTATTCGATTAGCTAACTTACTTTTAGAGAATAACTGGAATCAATCCATCTCCACACCATTTACTGGTGGGCCCACCCGCTACGAGATGTACTTGGATAAGGGCCAAAACATCAATGACAGCGGGCACCAAGCTGATGATGGAGATGGATGGGCAATATGGCAATACTTCTGTATTTTAGGATGACAAGTTTAACTTTGATCAGCCCAAAACTTAATGACACTTTTAATATCCCTTTCAAGATTAACAACATTCTCATACACTCGGTGATCGACACAGTAAGTTCAGCAATCCAATTAGTGTAGCTGAGCAAGTTTGCTCAGGATCAGCAGAGGAAGATCGTCTATATATACTGTTGAATGGTGAATTGCTTGATTTTTAATGAAGTTGATCAGATTTATTGTTGATTATTTGAGCTAGGATAAATCAGTCCATCTAACCACATTTTCGCTAATTGTTGAGCATATTGATTTTCATATGAAATTGCTCTACCGACTGAAGACACGTTACACATGTACCCCACCATACTGATATCTTTCCTCTGATATAATCCTTGTACATTTCCAAAGAACTTACCCCAACCATCCAGAAAAACGACAAAAAATCCCGGTTGTTTTTCTGGTTGGTTTGGATTCATTTTTGGGAAAAGCGGGATGGGGTACAGCTAGACAGGTTTTTAGTTCTCCAGAGCACAAAGTTATCAACAGGAAACAACTGTATCTTGTAAACAGTGATGTAATTTCAGACAAACAGTAGTAATTTGTCAGTCTAATTATAAATCTCATAATAAAGTTAAGACCTGGGTAATGGGCTATGTGACCAGTTATGGAACGAAATCTGTGTGGTGCAAATATATTTTGCGGGAAGTTATTTTCGTTGCTCTCAAATTTTGAATTTTTGACTTTTGTTGTGCTTTTTGCCTACTCTTCATACAATTTAGAAACATTTTCACAAAAATTGTCTAGAATATTTCATGAAATCTCTGAGTGAGCTCAATTATTTCCGTTTTTATGGAAACAGGCGATATTGCATCTAACAGTACTTTAGAAATGCTTGGACTTACGGATGTTACGGAATAAGTTAAAATTAAAGGAACTGCATTACCCAGGTCTTACTTTAAAAGCTTAATTTGAGCTGTAGCTAAGAGATGTTTTAACAACACAGACTATTTAACAAAACATACACCATGTAAAGCCAGTCTATTTACAGCACAAAATCCATACCTATTGGCTATTGATGTTGTACATGCCAAGATTATACCAGCATTTGGGTATTAAATTTAACAGGCACTGAGGAATGTTGCTGGTCAGAACCAGGATTCCAACCTAGTCCCTAACACGAAGTAGGTACTCGGCATTGGGAGGGGGGGGTTCATTTGCCTGTTTTTAATTGCACTGTTTTGTTTTCAGGTTAAAGGTGCAATGAAGGATGTGTGGTGGAAATTCATAAAAGATTGACAATTTGATGTTCTGATGTAGAATGGGATGTGTTCAATGCCAATTATGGACGTAAATAAGAAAGTAACCAAGGTCTAATGCCGGTCAACAGAAAGTAGGTTCTCTGTATCAAATTTTTAGCTCCACTGGGCACTACTTGTCAATACTCTAGCATCCACAATTATTGGAACTAGTTGCCTCTATTACTACACATTTATTGGTCAAATATAAAGCAAAATTCATCTTGTCCGATTCTTATCTCATCAGAAAAATGGTATTGCAAACAATTTTTCATTAGTTATCATTTTTTTCAAATTTTCACATTACTAACCATTTGTATGTCTGCTGAAACCGTTTTTATGCCCTTGTATCGAAAGAATGGGGGTTATATTGTTTTACTCGTGTCAGTCTGTCTGTCCAAAAAATTAAAATTGGCAAAATTGGCCATTTCGGGAGCATTCATATTTCACTACTTGTTATGCCATAGATTGTAATGAAGTGGCATATTGTGTGACTTTTTGTCTGTTTGTCTATACAAGTTAGCATATCCCATAACTTCTTTTAAACAATATTAAACAAGTATCATGTTTGATATACATGTACCTTTTCTCCAGTACAGGAACAATTGATTGCAACACATAACTTAAGGAGAAATTTGAGATAGTGAGATACTTTTTCAAGTAGTTACATCTCATCAGCTTACATATTTGGTACTTGCTTTTGGTTTTAGGATCAATATCTTTTCTAATACATACTGCATTTATACTGTTTCAGGGGTCGTTGCTGAACATATCTCCATTACTAAAGACAACGCCTTCACCAAGATGAGGACGGCCCTCCGAGGTTTTAAGGCCATGTGGAGCGGACTGGAGATTTAAAACAATGTGAAATTTGTGTTTTTATGCCTTCATATTCAGTGTTCTCCCCAGCCTTGAGGTAGTTCATGTCAAAAACTGGTAAATAATGCATTTTTTTAAATCAATATGTTATAATTTTGTATAGAAACATTATGGGAAAAGAAGAAATGGCTCAAATTGAGCATATCTTCTTTTCCCATTATGTTTTTGATCACAATTATTTGCATGAACACAATGTTTCAAGGTTTGCCAATACTTATTATTTGATACAATGACTTCAAATTATTCTGCGAAAAACCCTGAAATATTTCTTTGTGTGCTTTGAAGTGGTGCATTATTTCTGAGGTTCAGCACAGTTTAATATGCTTCATCTTTAAATCTATCCATTAAAATAAAGCTGTCATGCTAAAAGATACCATTCAAGAAAGAAACACTATAAACTCAGCATTATAATGTCAATCACATGATTGGTTTAATTGAAAAATGAGCATAGAGTAAGGTATGAAAAACATGCTAGATTCAGAATTATCATCTAGTAGTATTCTGAATCCTTGTCAAATCGGTGCGGACTGAACATGCCAAATACTTTCCCTGATGGTATGTTATAGCCTTTAAGGTCGAATGTAATATTAATATTATTAATTTAGAATATTTGATGTTGATTTATGAAAGAATTAAACCTTTTTCCACACAAGACTTCGTCAAAGAAATATTATGTATATTATGTATTATGTATATTATTATTATTATCATCATTTTCATCTTTTTCCTTAATGTTTCCCATGCTATAGCATTCTTTGATATTGCTTTTCAATACAAAAATTCTAGTATCTGAAACTTCTTTGGACTAAAAAAAATGTTGTTGGGAAAGGGTTTAAATCGTCGGTGTAAATGCAAAACCTCGTATGTCGGTTCTAGCGATTTTCAAAGTACAAACTTGTGTGTCCAATTTAGACAATTCTTGCAGGTTTTGAGATATTTTTACCGATCAGTATCAATGATACATTATTTATGAACAATATTTCCAAATTTCAAGTAAAACATTTCAGTTTGGGAAAAGTTATTACACTTTATTCCCTCCCCTTTAGAGATTTCCGAAAACGAGATACGAGGTTTTACATTTACAACGACGAAATATTAGATGATTTGTGTAATTTTATTATAATAAAAAATCCAAAAGAAATCCTCAGAACAATCAAACTGCATACTTGCTTATTCTGAAAATTAGAATGACAAGGATTGTGATCAAACATATCACAGGTTAAAAGAGTTGGAGAAAACGCCTAAAACATATTTAAATTCATGATGACCAGCTTTTAAATGAGCCGCGAGCTGTGGAAAAATGTCCCTTATAGCATTTCAGACAACCATGTTTCAAGATCAGGCTGTCCCTAGGTGCAGTTTGACCTGGATCATGTTACTCTCATGTGGTTGTTACACACTATGATGAAGCTATTAGAGAACAACATGGTTCCTGATCAGACTGCATGTATACAGACAGGCTGATCTGGAACCATGTTGGGCTCAAAAGCCTTAAAGTAAGTTAAGGGACATTTTTCCAGATCCTGGCCCAAATGTTTTCTGTATGTGTCATTTTTTTGTACCATCTTTCAATTCGTCTCTAATAGAAAGGCTTGGGAAAACGATGAGGCAAAAGAAGAAAATAGGCTGATCATCAGCATTTTCTCTTTTTGCCTCAATATTTTTACTGTTATGATACTCACCTTTTTCTTCATGAAAACCTAGTTTGTTGATATAAGAAATATTAGCTTTGGACCAATTTGAAATTTCACCATTTTTGAAAGGGTAATATTTGGATTTTGTTAGAATGTATTAAGATAATAAATTAGGTCATTTGTCACAAGCTTAATGTACTTTTGAGTTTTGTAAGTCTATTTATTAAAAATTTGTATTTATTACATACTTTGATATTTTCTGTTATATAACTTTTAAATGCCTTCGAAAACCATTGAAGTAAAAGAAATAATTGCTTATAACTAGCCTTTTCCTCTGTGATATGATGAAAACAAATCTTGTATTCCATTATTGTAACTAGAAGCAGCTTTAAAATTTGATTTTTTTAAAATTTGGCTGTTGGATAAGGACTAATCGACTTTAAAATTTGTATTAACTTATTTTGAATCATTCATGGCCAAACGACTTTCAGGCTACATAATTTTTTTAAATTTAGGTTTTAGACCTTGTGCAAAGCTGCGTAAAAGCTGCGTTTACGCAGCTCTGAAAAGCTGCGTTTACGCAGCTCTGAAAAGCTGCGTTTACGCAGCTTTGACTTAGAGCTGCGTAAAAGCTGCGTTTACGCAGCTCTGAAAAGCTGCGTTTACGCAGCTTTTTCAAAGCTGCGTAAAAGCTGCGTTTGCGCAGCTTTTACGCAGCTTTTGCGCAGCTCTGACTTAGAGCTGCGTAAAAGCTGCGTTTACGCAGCTTTTCAGAGCTGCGTTTACGCGGCGGTATTGGCACCTGCGTTTACGCAGCTCTGGAAAGCTGCGTTTACGCAGCTTTTGCGCAGCTTTTTCAGAGCTGCGTAAAAGCTGCGTTTGCGCAGCTTTTACGCAGCTTTTGCGCAGCTCTGACTTAGAGCTGCGTAAAAGCTGCGTTTACGCAGCTTTTCAGAGCTGCGTTAACGCGGCGGTATTGGCACCTGCGTTTACGCAGCTCTGGAAAGCTGCGTTTACGCAGCTTTTACGCAGCTTTTGCGCAGCTTTTACGCAGCTTCTGTTTTTATTTCTTTAAAAGCTGCGTTTTTTCTAGCCCCAAAAATACGCAGCTTTTGCGCAGGTGCCAATACCGCTGCGTAAACGCAGCTTTTACGCAGCTTGAAAGCTTCGCAGAAGCTGCGTAAAAGCTGGCGATTTTTCCCAAGGGATGTTGCTTGAGTGACTCTTTGTAACAATAATATTGTTTGTGAATTTTTGATTTGTTAAAAAAAAATGAGTGTGGCAGGGTAGGGCTTATCAGACTTAAAAAAGTCGTACAGAAATTCTTCAAAAATCAATTATGGGGCCAATTTAAACCAAGTATAGCAAAATGCTCATTGAGTTACTCTTTTCAAACACTTTGTTGTAAATTTTTGACAGGTTAATAAATGTTGATGAGGCAAGGAGGGGCTTGAAATATTAAGCATATTAATGCTTGTAATGTATCATTCTGATGTTTCAAAATTTAATTGTAAAAGTTAAATCTTGGTTATGAAAATCAAACTGGAACAGCACATGATATTCAATATTTAAGATGTCACTACATGCAATATGATTGAATACTAATGTGACTTCATTGCATTCATTGGAAATTATGAAACTTTATTAACAATAATTTGATACGACTTATATATTTGTTCACAACAAAATTTATATCATACACAATCAAATACAGGAAGAACTCAGGTGAGCGATATCAGTGCCTTTCAGGCACTCTTGTTTATTCTCCACTGTCCATCTGTCTGTCTGTCTGTTTAACTTGATCTTGGCCTTTTCTCCAAAAGTTTCGGACAGACAAAGTTTGAGTTCAATCTTCTTTCCATGATATCTATCTGTTCCATGCAATATGACCTTATTCAAAGTCATGCATTAACCTTTATCAACCCTTAACATGAAAACTTGACATAGCCTTTTGGGGGGCATTTTGTCTTCTAAAATACTGTATAATACTGGGGGTGCAATGGGGAACGATTCAATTAAGTACACACAACTTATGGTTTGGATTTGAAATCAGTACAACCTTGTGCGCCCGATTTAGACAATTCTCGCAGGTTTTGAGATATTTTTACTGATCAGTATTAATGACACATTATTTATGAACAATATGTCAAAATTTCAAGTAAGACATTTAAGTTTGGGAAAAGTTATTTCACTTTTCCCCCTCCCCTTTCATATTTTCCAAAAACGAGATACGAGGTTTTGCATTTAACCCTTTCCCAAACAAGACCTGGGTTTGACGTCCCTATTAGAAAAGGCATGGGAAAACATTGAGGCAAAAGAAGAAACTGCTGATAATCAGCAGTTTCTCCTTTTGTCTTAATATTTTCTGTGCCATATTCTACACAAATCCTATCTTTAATAACTTCCATTTTGTCATTTGTGGAAGTTCTTGAAATGGATCACCCTAAAATTTTGTTGTTTGGGAAAGGGTTAAAACCACGAAATAAAAAAATTAGGATGTACTTCACCCCTTGCATCTGTTGCTCAGGAATACGATATGAACAGTCGACACTTGTTATGTCGACATCAGATAAGTCGAATTTTTGCTTAACCCTTTCCCAAATGGCAAAATTTTAGGGTGATCCACTTCAAACACTGCCACAATTGACAAAATGGAACTTACTATTGATAGAATTTGTGTAAAATATGGCATAGAAAATATTTCAATAATTTCAATAATAATCATGCCAAGCCCGGATAGCTCAGTCGGTTACGTCGGAGTCTGTCAATCCAGGAGTCTCGAGTTCGAACCCCGGCTCGGCCAGTATCCATTCTGACATTTGAGAAAAAGTCATTTGTCTCTCACCAATGGGTGTGAATCATCTATGTGAGAGAGCAGCTGGAGGCTCGGTTTGGATATTGTGGTTGTGCTGGTGCGAGAAATACCAGGAACCCACGGTTAGGTGCTCCAGCCGCCGCGATATGACCCTGGTAGTTGAAAACGGCGTAAAACCCCAATAAATTCAAATTCAATAATAATCATACCTAATTAGTTTCAAAAACGGTCAAAAGTTATATCAATTTTATCGAAACCGAACAAAATCGGATGAGTCGAACTCTGGCTATGTCAAGATATTTTGAAGTCCCGCCGTATTCTACTAAACGAGTGTCAACTGCATTTCAGCTAACCCCTAGGTTTCTTACAGTAAATGCATGGATGTAATTGCATAATAAGATATACATTTTATGTGTTGATTATTATCAACCCATTGCAATATTTCTAAACCTTTGAAAAAAAATGAAAGATATTGAAACTGCTAATCACAAGCAAAATCTAGCATTTCTCACAAAGTTTTCTGACCAGAAAGACTAGAAAATGCACCATTTTTAGATCTACTCAAAATTGTCATGTGCAATATTTTTCTTATGCCCCCGTATCGAGAGATCGGGGGCATATTGTTTTACTCATGTCTGTCTGTCCGTCTGTCTGTCCGTCCGTCTGTCTGTCAGTCCGAAACTTAACATTGTCATTTTCTCGACAACCATTATGCATACAAAGCTCAAATTTGGTATGTAAACTTCTTTCAATGATATCTATCTGCTCCATGCAAATTGACCTTCCTCAAGGTCATCGTTTAACCCTTTTCAACCCTTAACATGCAACTTAACGCACCAGCCTAATGCAACAACTTAACATTGGCCTTTTCTCTAAAAGTATTCCACATGCAAAGCTAAAATTTGGTATGTAAACTTCTTTTAATGATATCTATCTGCCCCATGCAATTTGACCTTCCTCAAGGTCATCGTTGAACCCTTATCCACCCTTAACACGCAACTTAACGCGGCATTTTAACGCAACACTTAACATTGGCCTTTTCTCCAAAAGTATTCCACATACAAAGCTAAAATTTGGTATGTAAACTTCTTTCAATGATATCTATCTGCTCCATGCAAATTGACCTTCCTCAAGGTCATCGTTTAACCCTTATCCACCCTTAACATGCAACTTAACGCGGCAACTTAATGCACCAACTTAACGTTGGCTATTTCTCCAAAAGTATTCCACATACAAAGCTAAAGTTTGGTATGTAAACTTCTTTCAATGGTATCTATCTGCTCCATGCAAATTGACCTTCCTCAAGGTCATTGTTTAACCCTTATCCAACCTTAACATGCAACTTAACGCGGCAACTTAACGCAACACTTAACGTTGGACCTTTCTCCAAAAGTATTCCACATACAAAGCTAAAATTTAGTATGTAAACTTCTTTCATTTGTATCTATCTGCTCCATGCAAATTGACCTTCCTCAAGGTCATCGTTTAACCCTTATCCACCCTTAACATGCAACTTAACGCGGCAACTTAACGCAACAACTTAACGTTGGCCTTTTCTACAAAAGTATTCCACATACAAGACTCAAATTTGGTATGTAAACTTCTTTCAATGGTATCTATCTGCTCCATGCAAATTGACCTTCCTCAAGGTCATCGTTTAACCCTTATCCACCCATAACATGCAACTTAACGCGGCAACTTAACGCAACAACATAAGGTTGGCCTTTTCTACAAAAGTATTCCACATACAAGGCTAAAATTTAGTATGTAAACTTCTTTCAATGATATCTATCTGCCCCATGCAATTTGACCTTCCTCAAGGTCATCGTTTAACCCTTATCCACCCCTTACATGCAACTTAATGCTATAACTTAACATTGGCCTTTTCTCCAAAAGTATTCCACCTACAAAGCTCAAATTTGGTATGTAAACTTCTTTCAATGATATTAGGTTAGAGGGACAAGGTCATTTATGTAGGTCAAGGTCAAATATCAATTAAGGTCATAATTATAGAAAAATAGCCATTTCGGGGGCATTTGTGTTTCACAAACACATTTTGTTTTATTTGAACCAGTCTGACATTTCTAAAGCCGTCTAGTAATGGGTTAATTGTTTATTTTTCAGACATGTTCAAAGATGACCAGCTATATATCCTGTTTGAATTTGCCGACTGTGGGACTGTTTTAGAATCGTACAGGATAGAGTAAACAAAATTAACTAGTCCATGGGCCCATAACCGAAACCCTCCCCCCCTAGTGGGATTTTTGAAGACCTATATTTTCTTGAAGCTTATGATGTATAGTAATGAATTCAGGTTGTTGTTCAATTTAGAAGTGCTGGATAAGCAAATGGCGGGCTCGTTACCATGGCAACCGTCCATTTTTAGCTCACCTGAGCACGAAGTGCTCAAGGTGAGGTATTGTGATCTATCAATGTCCGGCGTCCGTCTGTCCGTCTGTCCGTCACGGCGTCAACAATTTCTTTAAACGACATCTCCTCCTAAACTACTGGGTCAAAATCAACCAAACTTGGCAGAAATGTTCCTTTGGTGGTCCCTTATAAAAATTGCTAAAAGAATTGAAATCCATGAAAAACTCTGGTTGCCGTGGCATCTGAAAATGGGAAATTTCACAAAAGCTCAACAATTTCTTTAAACGACATCTCCTCCTAAACTATTTGGTCAAAATCAACCAAACTTGGCAGAAATGTTCCTTGGGTGGTCCTTTATAAAAATTGCTAAAATAATTGAAATCCATGAAAAACTCTGGTTGCCGTGGCATCTGAAAATGGGAAATTTCACAAAAGCTCAAAAATTTCTTTAAACGACATCTCCTCCTAAACTACTGGGTCAAAATCAACCAAACTTGGCAGAAATGTTCCTAGGGTGGTCCCTTATGAAAATTGCTAAAAGAATTGAAATCCATGAAAAACTCTGGTTGCCGTGGCATCGGAAAATGGGAAATTTCACAAAAGCTCAAAAATATCTTTAAACGACATCTCCTCCTAAACTACTGGGTCAAAATCAACTAAACTTGGCAGAAATGTTCCTTGGGTGGTCCTTTATAAAAATTGCTAATATAATTGAAATCCATGATAAACTCTGGTTGCCGTGGCATCTGAAAATGGGAAATTTCACAAAAGCTCGACAATTTCTTTAAACAACATCTCCTCCTAAACTACTGGGTCAAAATCGACCAAACTTGGCAGAAATGTTCCTTTGGTGGTCCTTTATAATAATTGCTAAAATAATTGAAATCCATGAAAAACTCTGGTTGCCGTGGCATCTGAAAATGGGAAATTTCACAAAAGCTCAAAAATTTCTTTAAACGACATCTCCTCCTAAACTACTGGGTCAAAATCAACCAAACTTGGCAGAAATGTTCCTAGGGTGGTCCCTTATAAAAATTGCTAAAAGAATTGAAATCCATGAAAAACTCTGGTTGCCGTGGCATCTGAAAATGGGAAATTTCACAAAAGCTCAACAATTTCTTTAAACAACATCTCCTCCTAAACTATTTGGTCAAAATCAACCAAACTTGGCAGAAATGTTCCTTGGGTGGTCCTTTATAAAAATTGCTAAAATAATTGAAATCCATGAAAAACTCTGGTTGCCGTGGCATCTGAAAATGGGAAATTTCACAAAAGCTCAACAATTTCTTTAAACGACATCTCCTCCTAAACTACTGGGTCAAAATCAACCAAACTTGGCAGAAATGTTCCTAGGGTGGTCCCTTATAAAAATTGCTAAAATAATTAAAATCCATGAAAAACTCTGGTTGCCGTGGCATCTGAAAATGGGAAATTTCACAAAAGCTCAAAAATATCTTTAAACGACATCTCCTCCTAAACTACTGGGTCAAAATCAACCAAACTTGGTAGAAATGTTCCTTGGGTGGTCCTTTATAAAAATTGCTAATATAATTGAAATCCATGATAAACTCTGGTTGCCGTGGCATCTGAAAATGGGAAATTTCACAAAAGCTCGACAATTTCTTTAAACAACATCTCCTACTAAACTACTGGGTCAAAATCGACCAAACTTGGCAGAATTGTTCCTTGGGTAGTCCTTTATAATAATTGCTAAAATAATTGAAATCCATGAAAAACTCTGGTTGCCGTGGCATCTGAAAATGGGAAATTTCACAAAAGCTCAAAAATTTCTTTAAACGACATCTCCTCCTAAACTACTGGGTCAAAATCAACCAAACTTGGCAGAAATGTTCCTTTGGTAGTCCCTTATAAAATTTGCTAAAAGAATTGAAATCCATGAAAAACTCTGGTTGCCATGGCATCGGAAAATGGAAAATTTCACATAAAAACTTAACAACTTCTTTAAACGACATCTCCTCCTTAACTTCTGGGTTAAAATCAACCAAATTTGGCAGAAATGTTCCTTGGGTGGTCCCTTATGAAAATTGCTAAAAGAATTGAAATCCATGAAAAACTCTGGTTGCTGTGGCATCAGAAAATGGGAAATGTCATAAAACTCATCAATTTTTGTAAACGATATCTCCTCCTAAACTACATGGCCAAATTCTTCTCTGAGACCACAATGCGTAACATATGCAAAGTTATTTGGCATTATTAAAACATTACTCGGGTGAGCGATTTAGGGCCCTCAGGGTGCTCTTGTTCTACAACCCAGCGCTTGGGTCAATTAATTGCAATAAAATTACTTATTTTTGTCATAAATCTTTCAAAATAGTTTTAAATTATTACCAAGATATTTCTCTCAAAATATAGATATTTTTTAGAAAATTTGCTAATTTGCATATTCATGAATATTAATGAGAAAGTAAGAAAATGTGTTTAATTTGCTAAAAACAAGACTTTACTAGTGAATTTGAACCTCCCTACCAGGTAGGATTTTTGAAGATCTATATTTTCTTGAAGCTTATGATGTATTTCAATACATTCACTTTGTTATTTGATTTAAAAATGCTGGATAAGCAAGTAGTTGGCTTGTTACCATGGTAACCACCCATTTTCATTCGTTCCGGTGCTTGGATCAATTAATTGCAATAAAATTACTTATTTTGGTCAGAAAACATTGAGGCTAGTTTTAAAATGTTGTCATTACATTTCTCTCACAACCAAAATACTTTTCAGAAATTTTGCTGATTTGCATATTCATGAATATTAATGAGATTGTGGAAAATATGTGTTTAATTTGCAAAAAGACGACTTTACTAGTTTACTAGTGAATAGAAACCCTTCCCACCATGTGGGATTTTTAAGACCTATATTTTCTTGAAGCGCAGGAAACATGTTAATGAATTCAGGTTCTTGTTTGATTTAAAAGTGCTGGATAAGAAAATGGTAGGCCTGTTACCATGGCAACTGCTCATTTTCCTACGTTTCAGTACTTGGATCAATTAATTGCAATAAAATATTTTAAAATACTTATTTAAGATATATACTTATTTTGGTAATAAAACATGAGACTAGTTTTAAAATTTTAAATAGACATTTTTCTTGAAATCATTTTTATTTAGCTAATTTGCATATTCATGAATATCAATGAGAAAGTAGAAATATGTGTTTAATTAGCTAAAACAAGGCTTTTCTATGGAATAAATATGCTGAGGCGATACGTTTTTATAATGCTTAATGTTTCAAATGAATAAGAACACTAATAGATCAATAATAAGTTCATAAACCATTTGTCAGCTACACAGAACAAGCAAATACGGGCTTATTCGCATTCACAATTATTTGCATACTTTCTCTAAATGGCAAATAAATTCTCTAATAATGTTAATGACTTTCATTTTTGCATCTTTTTCACTAAATTGTTTACTTGTTGTGTTTGAAAACTAAAATTTCATGATTTACCCATTAAAAGGGAGAATCTAAACAATATATGCTCTGAAAAATTACCGTATAAATGGCAATAAAATTCCATTTAGCGCAAATGACATGCTGAAAACTTTAACCTGCTTTTTTTTTATTTTTATTTCTTCTTTGTGAAATACAGTTTTCATTTACACAAGAAACTTTATTTTGTAAAAGTTCAGTACTAAAAAGCGTTTTAATAATGAATTCCCATTGGAGTACATGTATGGTCACCTTTGATTTATACCATTTTTGCCTTGTAATGCATGCTTTTTTATATTTTGCTCCAAGTTTAAACTTAACAATACTATTGGAGACATGCTGTGCAATAGAGAAATCTTCCCAACCACTTCTATTGATTGGAATGCTATGTTACAGGAACACAGTTTACCAAATATATTCTAATAAGCGATAGTTGAAACTGGTCAATTTCATATTTGCACTGTCATGTGCATTAATTGACGATTTAAAATTGCCTATAATAGCAACTGAATTATTCATTTCTTTATCAAATTGCATTCGAGTGACATCGTTTTACACCTTTATAATTCAGAATACTTATAATTATGTGATAATATAAACAGTTATAAATTGTACATATGTACCTTATTGGTTGGATACCAGTACTTCGAAGACACTTGATTTGTGAGGAATCCTCGTATTCGTGTAACAAAATGTTGTTTTGAAAGATTTAGTTTAAATAGCAAACACAATTTCTGTTGATTATGATGAGAGGGAAACACATCATATTCCAACTTCTAGTGTTGTAATATGTCGCTTGCCGAAGATTTGAAATCCTTCATTTTGTTATCAGTTTTTAGATATGCTCGTGCATTTCTTAATTCGTTTCAAACATCTCCACCACAAATTAGTTTTTGGAATTCTGACTTTTGTGGAAGACAACAAGCTAACCTCAGGATGAGGTAAAATCCATAAAACACAAGGGCTAGCTATGAATAACTCATATAAGCAATTTCCAATCAACCAATGAATCCGCGATTTATATATGTCATTATATGTGCACAAACTTGTCTAAATATACGGTTATTAGAAAGCCTTTTCACAAAAAAAGGGAGAGCCTGCTATGGTTCGACACTTGTATTGAAAAAGGACTGAGGGTAAAACATGCATGATGGTTTACTGGTCTTCTGTACCATCTTATTCTCAAGTAAAATATCGTGGTTGGGGGGGGGTTATAACGCGACCGAGAAACTTAAGAAGATGATGCTCGGTCTGAAGGCAAAGTTGCAACCACTGTCGATGGTATGTGTCATAAATTTACAGATCTGATATACTTGCTGAGCGAATTAAAGTAAGAAATTGTCCATGCATTATCTTTTTCAAGATATTGCTTGATCGCAAAAGGATGCACAAACTTACAGACTGTTGGGTCTAAAATTCCAAAGTGTACATGTTGCATTCTCATGAACGAAAAAAAGGTCCAGGGGCCTGTTTCATCAAAACATTTAAGTCGTATTTTTGACTTACCGACAACTTACGACAAGTTTAGAGTAAGAAAAGTGTATCGCCATTCTATCAAAAGCTGGGTTATGCGATTGTTGTTTTAAGCGAGTTTTAAGACATTGGTAAGTCAAAAATATGACTTAAATGTTTTGATGAAACAGGCCCCAGAGTCCTAGGTACCTTGGTATGGAAGCCCAAGGGCCGAGAAAATTATTCAATGTTTTACAGACAAGGTTCAGTATTCAATGTTTTGGGACAATTGGGGGTTGCAATAAAATATTTTGTTGGACATATTACCCAAGAAAGGTACAATTACCGAAGCATACTATGCCAAGTTGCTAGACAATCTGAAGCAGACCATACGTGAAAAACGTAGCGGCAAACGCTCAAAATGTGACCACTGCTTGCAACTGAAAATTACATTAGGACACAATTGCCAAAGTACAATGGATGCTGTCGAGAAAAATGGAAATCAATTTAGATCACACCCTTCCTATCCACATGACCTTGCTGCTATTGACTTCTTTCCTAAAAAGGACACAAATGGTTGCAATTTTAAGTCTCATGAAAGAAGTTATTGATGCAGTTTAGGTGTGGTTCTTTGGAAAGTTCTCGGACTTCTTTACTACTGGACTGATGTCACTTGACCACCTTTAACGTTGATTAATTTGAGTTTAACTTCTTTTTCAGCTGCTATGGTCATATCGTTTGGTCAAAGCGCATAGGCCTGGGTGGAAAGTATTTCAAGAGAAAAGATGTCGATCTAAACATAAAAAGTTAGGTCAGTTATTCATTGACCCATGCTCATATTTGAGCATTTAGGCAGATTACATAAAATACATATTATTGTATTGTATTGTATGTCATGTAAATTAACAGTGAAGAAGCCATTTTTAGCGTGGCAAAAGTGTTGATATTGGTGTTTTGTATTAAACATATCCACCCCACAAAAAAGAGCTTAAACGCTTTATGACCAAAATAAGCCTTAATGTCTTTATACCCTCTATAACACCTATTATCCAAAGCGTCCCTTGTCCATGTAAGACTTAAAACCTTCATGCAAAAAGATACCAATGACATACTCCAATGTGGACTCATTATCAAAGAATCGGGTACATGGTTTCTGTCAAAGAGGGAAAATACTTACCTCTCCTAGAAAATAATCAATTTGGATTTTCTTCAGTAATTAATTTATGGGATTGGGGATTTATTACCATTTATACGGTAATTAGGACCGTTTTGGAAATATATATTTTCAAGGTTATGTCATTTATTTACTTGTTTAATCATGTAGTTTTAATAAGAAGTTGAAATACATTTGAAAATACAATATCAAGTGCAGAAGATTTGCAGAAATGAAAAACATTTACATCATTTTTGCATATTTGAGATTTTGGCGGCCATTTTGAAAATTAAAAAAAAATGACAAAAAGCCTAATATAAGCATGGCAACACTTTTAGATTTAATATACTCAATTTTCCTAAGAAATGATCTCATTTACATACAGAACATGATAACAAATTATAGGGCAGTGATATTTCGATATTTAGTCAAGTGGTCATTTTGCGGCGGCCATCTTGCAAAATCATTTAAAATGTCGAATATATCCTAAAATGTCGATAGTAAACACTTTGACTTTTATTACAAGGCATCTAATAAACACTTTAAAACAAATTCTAGCAATTATTCGCTGTGGAAATGATTTCCAAATGCAAAGTAAATATAAACAAAGGAAATATCTATACTATTTTTCTCTTGTTTTACATATTCAAGGGGCATAATTCGTGCTAATTTTGGTGTGAAATTATCTTTTACTATTTAACGATATGAATTGATAAAATCTATAAGCATTTTGGTCATTTGCGCTTAAATTTGGGTTATTTTGGATCCAATGAATGTGTATATGGTGAGTTATGAACAAGTATTTTTTTGTAATTCAAGGGGAGATAATCAATCGTTCCGCATATGCTTATCCAGCACTTATATATCAAACAACAAGTTGCATTTGAAAGAGAATTCATCAAGCTTTACAATGATATAGGTGTCATAAAATCCCGGTAGGGGGGGACCTAGGGTGTAGCCAGCCCACAGACTAAACCCTTTGATTACCAAATGGCATCATTTTGGACTTGGAAATCAAAATTGGAAGATCATGTAGACAAAAATTCCATGTGTATAAAACTTAGCACTTTTATCTTTTTGGGTAGAAAGCACTGTAGAAATGCGACATTGCTAGTCACAAGCATTTTGTTAATGTTCCATTATGTTTTAAAAAGTCCTTATCTTGGAAGGAGTCAAAAAGCATCAATTTTGTGGGAATGGAATCATTTCTGTCTGTAAAGTTCAGGAAATTATTTAGATACTTCCTCATTTCAAGCAGGGGTGTCATGAAGATGCGAGGAATTTGCCCCTCCTATTTGACTGAACCTGGAAATCAATTTCCTCTGCTACGTTTGAAAATATTATATGGGGATAATAAAAAAAAACATAGAAAATCGCCTACTTAGCTTGGTTGCCAGAAATCCCTGCATAACCCATTTACCAGATGGCAGAATTTTAGTCGGGTCCAAAGTCAAAGATGTTGCAGACGAGAATACCAATTGAATGCAACGCTACATTTTTCGGTCTCCGAAAAGATTGAAAACATTGGGGAAATGAAGAAATTGTTTTTGTAAGCATTTTTCTCATTTCCCGCATACTTTTTCAAAGCCTTTATTTCGTATGCGCCAAAAGTGTCATTATGTAGTAACAGGTTAAGTCTATTTAACATAGTGATGATACCATCCTCTCTCTATTACAGCTAGACAATTTACATCAAGCCAAGAGCATCTTTGCTCAAGCGACATTCGCGCTAGCTGCTGCGGAGGATTCACTCCAATTTGAGCATCGGGACCTGCACTGGGGGAATGTTCTTGTACGTCCGACTGACAAAGAAGAAATCATGTACAGACTTGGTAACATGTCGTACAAGGTACCAACGATGGGGTTAGAAGCAAATATCATAGACTTTACACTCTCTAGATTAACAAAGGGTAAGCATGTTTTTATATAGTGCAACAATATTAATTCTGAACAACTTTATTATACCCCCCAAATTCAATTTGGGGGGTATATAGGAGTCAGCTTGTCCGTTGGTCTGTCTGTCTGTCGGTCGGTCGGTCGGTCTGTAGCTTTTTTGTCCGCTCTATTTTTCCTAAACTGCTGGTCCAATTTTGTTCAAACTTCACATGTGAACTCATTACCAAGTGCAGATGTGCATAATAAATTTTTGTCACGATCCATTGATTTTTGACGGAGTTACAGCCCTTGAGTGAATTTTCTTGTCCGCTCAATTTTTCGGAAACTAATAGACGGATTTCAAAAAAACTAAACAGTTATGCTTAGTAGCTCTCAAATATGTGCATATCAAATTCTGGTGATGATTCATTGATTTTTGACTGAGTTATGGCCCTTTGCTGAAAATTGCCATTTAACTCAAAATCAACGTGTGTCGATCGGTTTTTCAATTTTTTGTCCACTCTATTTCTCATAAACTATTTGACCAATTTTGTTCAAACATCACATGTGAACTCATTACTAAGCAGAGATGTGCATACTAAATTTTTGTCACGGTCCATTGATTTTTGACGAGTTACGGCCCTTGAGTGAATTTTCTTGTCCGCTCAATTTCTCGGAAACTAATGGACGGATTTCAAAAAGACTTTACAGTTATGCTTAGTAGCTCTCAAATATGTGCATATTAAACGCTTGTGATGTTTCATTGATTTTTGACTGAGTTATGGCCTTTTGCTGAAAATTGCCATTTTACCCGAAATCAACGCATGTTGATCGGTTTTTCAATTTTTTGTCCACTCTATTTCTCATAAACTACTGAATCAATTTTGTTCAAACTTCACATGTGAACTCATTACCAAGTTGAGATGTGCATATTATATTTTGGTCATGGTCCATTGATTTTTGACGGAGTTACGGTCCTTGAGAGAATTTTCTTGTCAGCTCAATTTCTCCAAAATTAATGGATGGATTTAAAAAAAAAACTTTACAGTTATGCTTAGTAGCTCTCAAATATGTGCATATAAAATTCTGGTGATGATTCGTTGATTTTTGAATGAGTTATGGCCTTTTGCTGAAAATTGCCATTTTACGCAAAATTAATGTGTGTTGATTGTTTTTTCAATTTTTTGTCCACTCTATTTCTCATAAACTGCTGAACCAATTTTATTCAAACTTCACATGTGAACTCATTACTAAGTGTAGATGTGCATATTTTATTTTGGTTATGGTCCATTGATTTTTGACTGAATTATGGCCCTTGAGTGAATTTCTTTTTCCGTTCAATTTCTAGAAAAGTAATGGATGGATTTCAAAGATATTTTACAGTAATGCTTAGTAGCTCTCAAGTATGTGCATATCAAATATTTGTAATGGTTCATTGATTTTTGACTGAGTTATGTCCCATTGTTGAAAATTGGCATTTTTTGCAACATTAACATGTGTTGATCAGTTTGTTGATTTTTTCTAATTATTTTGAAGAAAACATAGAATTTGACCCACCATTCAGCTCAAGAATATTTTGTAAAGATTTCTAAGACGAGTAAGAACGAAATAACAGAGGTACGTAGTTTTGGAAAACACACAACTTGTATTAGTGTTACCACTCGCAATAATCGCAAATTTATAGCGATAAAAATCGTCAAGAGGCAAGCGTTTTTTTAAAGAAAAGAAAATCAAAATTTAGCCGATCGTGTGACTGCCACACGCCTATAATTACATTTACAGTGAGATTAACACATCGACGCGTGTCACATGATAATGGCAATTACACATGTTGACAAGTTGTGATAATCCAGTTTGAATGACGATAGGGCGTGTCAGATAGTTAAGAAAGATTCCGATTGGATATTTGGTATAATCTATGAAAGTAGGCGTGACAATTTGAATTAACTAGATTCGGCACGTATGAAAAGCGATCGATTTGTCTAAAAAGCATAATTTTATTTTGTTTTCTTTGATATTTGATTTGCAGATATAAGCTTTTACGGTAATATGAAATGTTATCTGTCGATGATTGATGTAAATTCCAGTTTTTGTGGGATTTAAATATTAGACCATTCGCTGTTTGCGTTTATGCATTCGAATCCCGAAAAAAACTAAATGAAAAATATTCGGAAACTCTACATTCATTGGGCTCTATTTAACATTCTAAGGAAAATACGGATAGAAAAGAAATATTTTCTGAGCTATATTGCACATTGCACAAGAAAATCTATTTTGTTGTCTACGACAGCTTTCAAAGTAGAACAGTCTAAATATTTGCCATTTCTTCTTTTCCCGGTATGTTTCTCTCCTGTATCAAGGATCTACGCGATTTTTTTTTTTCTTTTTTTTTTTTTTTTTTTTTTTTTTTGTTTACCGAAACTTGATCATGTTCTGCAGATTTCAAAATTTAGAAATCTGTAACTCCATTGTTAGGGGAAATGCTTGGTAAAATGGTTTAACCATCAAATATAAAAATTACTTTTTTGAAAATGATTATCACCTCACTAAGCCAAGCCACTGCATGACGATAAAATTTGGTTTTCTCCAAATTCAAAAATTTCACGGGCGACAATTTCAAGCAACGAAATTTTACATTTTGAAGTATTTAGGGATAAACAGATAGTGGGGGATTGGAGAAATTGAATTTCTTAATTTTCCTCAACCTTTTCCTATGCCCACTTGATCACTTTGCCCTTTTCCAAACAAGCCCAAATTCCGAGTTACCCCTTTTTTGTCATAGATCTCAACTGCTTACAATTTGGACTAGATCTCGTTTTAAGATTTAATTGTTTCCGAAGAAGACCCTTTTGCCAACTATTGATTTTTAATTTGTTGTAAAGTTTACTCATGTTCTTACACTCTGATGGCAATAAAGTATATGCTTTTAAACCAAGTTTTGATATGTCATTGTTCCCTAAATGGATGGAAGAATTTCAGAAGAAAAGATCAAATTAAGGTTCTTTTCTTACACTTCTTTAATCATTCCTAAAAAAGTAAATGCATTCTGCATTCAAAAAATCAAACAATAATAGAAACATGTAAAAGTGCATTACCATTCACATTTAGAACTATTCAAGAAACCAAATGTACGTAATAAAAATGAGATCAGTTGCTAAAGCTACAAACTTGATAAATTAATTATTTCATTATTCAACTTCATTTCTGTAAACAATTGTTATTTGCTGCGAAGGGTCAAATAGTTTGACATAATCCACGAAGTGTCCTGTGTGCGCTATCCCTTTGAATCACCGATTCTTATGAAAACACGACTAGATTGCCTGTGATTTATCCCTTTATCTCAGGAATGCAGAAAATGAACTTAAATTTCTTTGACCCTGTTTTGCGGGTATTTTGGATACAACGCCGATACTACAATGTGCGATAGGAAATGAATGAAATACAGAATAAACGCATAGACTTTAAATGGCCACTCAATTTTATGACGTCACACCGCTAATCCCGATAAAAGCTCGCGTTTGATAAAGTAGCACAGGTGAGATAAACGGTTTTTCGTGAATAACTAAATCAATTTTAGGTTTTTATTGGCGAAACTTGCAGTTTTGAATTATTTAAACCTCTGGCATTTCAGATACTACTAAATTAAATGGCATTTCCTATGTACTTTAAAGCCTTTGAGTGAATTTTCTTGTCCGCTTCAACTCTTGGTAAATAATGAATAGATTTTATTATAACTTTACAAGTATGCTTACTAGCTCTCAAATATATGCATATCAAATATTGGTTTCGGTTCATTGTTGTTTTTTTACTGAATTATGGCCCTTTGTTGAAATTAGTAATTTTTGCAACATTAACATGTGTTGGTCAGTCTGTTTTTATAGTGTTTGCTCTTTTTCTCAATTAATCAGATCACAGTTCATAGGAAATATACATCTCAAAAATGAAAATGCACAAACACTGTGCTGTTGGGGGGTATGATCACTTTCAGTGATATTCTAGTTTTGTTTGGTAAAGAATGTTCTTCGAGAACCTTGAAAAAACATTGCTGAAGTGGGGTCATTACATATACTGATGTCCTTGGTTAATTTAAAACATGAAAAATCAAAGTATTTATCTAACCTTTTGCCAAAACAATACAAAAAAACCCAAAAAAACTTTGGAACATTTTGAGACAGACAAAAGTTGAAAAATCATCATCAGTAACATTGCATTTCAAAAATTAGGTAACTGCAGGTTAATGAGGCTGCAGTTACATTTTGGTATGTAACCAATGAAATACCGATAACCTGCATTTTCTCCTTTTGTTCAATACTTTTTCTGTGCTAGGGTAAGAAATAATGTACAATCTCAAGTATAAGTCGTACAGAGTGCCTACTCTTGGACTAGAAGACAATATCTTAGATTTTAATAATTAAACTGTCTAGATTAATACAGTGTACACTAGTAATGTCCAGATGGATTGCTTATCAAAAAAATTGTATCATGATTATGGCTAAAACGGGTACAAAATTAATTCCCCGATACATTTTTATGCCCCCGATAGGGAGGCATAATAAATTTGACTTGTCCGTCCATCCGTCTGTCCGTCCGTCCGTCCGTCATTCCGTCCAAAAACTTTAACATTGGCCATAACTTCCTTATTACTTAACATATTCGCTTCATACTTTACCACAACATTCCTTGGTACATTACCTTTCTGTAGGCACATACTTTGGTGACCTTGACCCCTGGATGACCTTGACGTTGAACATAGATTGGCCATAATTTAAAATCAAAGCGGTGTCGCGGGCATTGTCATCTTACAGTGACAGCTCTTGTTAACAATTATACCCATGTGTACCCACAAAAACATATAATTTGTGAATTAACCCTTTCCCAAACAAGACCTGGTTTTGACGTTCCTAATAGAAAAGGCTTAAGAAACCATTGAAACAAAAGAAGAAACTGCTGATGAACAGCAGTTTCTCCTTTTGTCTCAATATTTTCTATGCCATATTTTACACAAATCCTATCTTTAATAACAACCATTTTGTCAAGGTCTATCTTTAATAACTTCTAATTTGTCATTTGTGGAAGTTTTGGAAGTGGGTCACGCTAGAATTTTGCCGTTTGGGAAGGGTTAAGTATAAGAACAATCCACCAATAGGAACCTGCATAAGAGTTGACAGATTTCCCTCCCTTTTTTTGTGATCGTTGGCAACACAATGTGCTCTATTTTTGTTATTGTACAAGTTTTTTTACTTTCTAGATGTTATGTTCGAATATTTTAAATACAAATTTGAAGACAAAATAATTCATGGAACATGTAATAAATTTGTCCCCGATTACTGCGAATGTTGTACTCTGTAACCTGGGGGTACTCTTTAGCCCTAATCATAAATCATAAAACATGCTATGTCTGGGTTTATGCCTCAGGATTATTTTGCTACTGATAGGCCATTGGTCACTTAGCTATAGGTTTTGAATCAATCATCGTTTTATCTTCACACATTCCCCCACTGAGTGACACCTTTTGATGCCAAAAAAGGCAAAGGGTTATAAAACATAGTGGAAAATGAAGAAATTACTTGTGACAAGCAATTTCTTCATTTTCAACTGTTACAGTTTTCTACCCAGAAAAACCAAAGAAACCAAAGAATGTAAAAGTCCATTTACTTGAAATTGGTGGCTGAATTAGATATGTCTAAAATTGTGTGCTCTGGTAATGGGTTAACTAGTTAATGAGCGTCAACTGTAACCAAAAATCTTTGCAAAATTGCTACCCAAAATTCAATGTTTTGAACAAATTCCTCTAATCGAGCTTTAAATAAACTGCAGTTACGAGGGCCCTGTATTACTAAACATCTTACGATCAAGTTTTTGTGTTAACTGTGTAGCAAGACATCTGATTGCACGAGAAATCTGACTGAGCCAATCAGGGCTGTTGTTGCAAGTATTTATGCAAATTTGAAAAGTATGATCGTTAGTAATACGGGCCCCAGGTTTTTGTTGAAAGTATTAGTGACAAGAGCAAGCTTTATACTGAATGACAGTTGATGTCTTTTTGTTTTATCTTTCAGAAGGCTCTATTTGAAGGAAAGGGTGACCTTCAATTTGATATTTACAGAAATATGAAAGAAAAGAATGGGTATGTACAGTCATGGGACATGAAAGCAATGAATTTTGTGCTTAACCCTTTCCCAAACGACAAAATTTTAGGTTGATCCACTTCAAAAACTGTAAAAAATGACAAATTAGATGTTATTAAAGATAGAATTTGTGCTAAATATGGTACAGAAAATATTTAGACAAAAGGAGAAACTGCTGGTTATCAGCAATTTCTTCTTTTGTTTCAATGTTTTCCCAAGCAATTTCTATTTGGGACGTCAAAACTAGGTCTTGTTTGGGAAAGGGTTAAAATAGACTAGGTTTACCATAATGTATTTCTGGTTTATGCTTTGATAAACTGTTGGTGTTGTTATAAAACCTCACAACTACAACGTACAGTTGGCGCCACATCATATGGCATGTGTTTATGTTTTGTTTAACGTTCAATTACATTTGAACAAAATATAAACATTGTGCCATACGATGTGGCGCCAACTGTAGTTAGGAGATGTTATAACAATACCTACGAAATTCTAGAAATACTTTAAATTTGTCTGTCCAAAATACACTACCACAGTTAACTGGATAAAATCATAACTCTGCTGTTTGCTAAACCCTTTTTCAAACTGCAAAATTTTTCCAATTTGAAAGCTGCTGCAGATGACAAAATGGCTGTTAATAAGGATACAATATGTGCACAATATAACAGAGAAAATATTGTGCCAAAAGGAACAAATTCTGATTATCAGCGTTTTCTTCTTTTACCTCAATTTTTTCTCGAATCTTTTTCTATGGGTGACATCAAAATCAAGTCTCGTTTTTGAAAAAGGGTTAAAATTTTCTTATAATTTAGAACAAAACTTTTACATTATTCTATAAATGAAAAAAATTAAAAGTGATTGACTTGCCAAGGCAATGGTATTTGGGAAACATGTCAGATTTTTTTAACAAAACTGATTAACCCTTTCCCAAACGACAAAATTTTGGGGTGCTCCAAATTCAAAGATGCTGCAGACGACAATAGCATTCTTTGATCTTTCTAGGTAGAAAAAAATGTGGGAAATGAAGATATTGCTTGTTACAAGCAATTTCTTCATTTTCCACAATGTTTTTCAAAGCCATTATCTTGTAGGGAGTCAAAAAGAGTCATTGTATGGTAATGGGTTAAAAGTATTGTTACTTTTATAAACATCATCAAAAACATGAAAAAAAAGTGATTGCATATTGCCAAAGCATTTGTGTTAACCCTTTCCCAAACAAGACCTGGTTTGGATGTCTCTAAACGAAATGGCTTGGGAAAACATTGAAACAAAAGAAGAAACTGCTGCCCTGTGTTCAGTAAGACAAAACGGATTTTCCTAACGGATTTTTCACAAAATAGTCTTACTGAACGCTCTGCTAACGTTAACTGAATAAATATGGCCGCCCCCATAGTCTGGGTTCCCTCCTTGTTTTTGCAGTATGGAAAGTAGGGAACCAGACTAGCCGCCATTTTTGTTAACTTTGGCACACCACCTTCAAATCTGTGAGCTAAATGGTGTTAACGTTAAAAGTAAACAGGTCGTTCAGTAGAAAATTGTTACGTATCGGTAGCTCTGTGAGCTAACGTTTTGTCTTACTGAACGCAGGGCTGATAACCAGCAGTTTCTCCTTTTGTCTCAATATTTTCTATGCCATATTTTACACTAATTCTATTTTCCATAACATCTATTTTGTCAATTGTGGCACTTTTCGAAGTTGATCACCCTAAGATTTTGCCATTTGGGAAAGGGTTAAGAAGGCATGTCAGAATTTTCCAGCCTTTTTAACCGTTTCTCAAACAGCTTAATTTTAGACCAGCACAAGGTCAAAGCTGCTTTAGAAGACAATGGTTATTTAGATAAGATTTGTGATTTATATAGCACAGAAAATACTGCGAAAAAAGGAGAAACTGCTGGTTGTCAGCAGTAACTCCTTTTGTCTCAATGTTTTCCCAATACAAGCCTTTTCTGTTTGCCCAGGACGCCAAAACTAGGTCTTGTTTTGGAAATGGTTAAGCAACCATAATCATTCTTCTATTTGAATAATTCATATGTTGTCCAAAATCAGTGATACTTTTCAATTATAACTAACATTGTATGGTGTTATAAAAATAATGGTTATCTTCGAGTGAAAAGTTTCGATCTTAGTCTGCGGACACAAACTAAACAATAATTTTCAGCTCGACTTCTCGTAGAATAGGCGGTCTATTCCGGACACCCGGGTGTCGGCATTGGTGGTTGCCGAAAGCTTTGATGAAGTTTTCATGTCCAAGTTTCTCAAATTTTTATTTCTACTAATGCTATTTCTCTGAAACTTTGCACATGCCTTTTTGACCAGAATATCAACCTCTAGGCAAAGATTTGTTAACCTGACTTTTAATTTAACCCTTACCTAAAAGACACAATTTTAGGGTGATCCACTTCAAAACTTGCCACAAATGACAAAATGGATGTTATTTAAGAAAGGATTTGCTTAAACATGGCATAGAAAATATTGAGACAAAAGGAGAAACTGCTGGTTGTCAGCAGTTTCTTCTTTTGCCTCAATGTTTTCCTAATCCTTTTCTATAAGGGACGTCAAAACCAGGTCTTGTTTGGGAAAGGGTTAATAGAATTTTTACCCTTTTTTGGACTTAAAATTTTTCGCTATCCAGCACTTGAAAGTCGCACTTTGCTATCCTGTGCTCTTGTACATGCTTATTAGAAGGTCCTTTTTAGCTTGATGACTCACATATGTTATATGTAACACTTACAGGGACCTTTTCGGAAGTGTGAATAATGAATATATTGACACAAGTCAATAGGAAATACTAGTAAATGTAAATGATGTTGAATTAGATGATCTCTTAATTTGTAAATATGTTTTGAATAAAAGCTAGCAGGAGCAGGGTAACATTTACTTCATTTTGTCTGATTTCAGAAATGACTGGGCCGAGTTCTGCCCGTACACAAACGTGATGTGGCTACAATATTTAGTAGATAAATTGGTGTACAGAAGTAAACCCTCCTACAGAAGTAGAGAGCAAAGAGACAGCTTACAAAAAATTCAAATTTCGCTAATTTATAATTGAAATGTTGGATTTCAAAGATGCCAATGAAATGGCAGAAACATCCACATTTTTGGACTCCGTAAAGGAGGTTGGTTTTCATACCAACACCAAGAATATAGTGATCCCTCTATCAACGAAAGTGACCTCATAGAGGAATGACTAGAGGAACTGCGAAAGAATCTCAAATCTCAATCAGAACCTCTGAATGATGAAGATGGCCTCCCAATACCGGAAGGGATGCAAATTCACAAACAATTTAGTACTCCTGAACATTCGGTCCAACGTTCAAGCACTTGATGTTTACATCGTTAACCGGATAGGTCCTTATGTGAAACGAACCTCATTGATGTCACGTGAAAAAATTCTGATGGCGCATGAATCTAACTAGGGGCGGACTACCTTTAACACATACTTGATTTAGAAGGACTTTTTGAACTTCGTATGATTATAACCCCTGGACAGAAATGATCAATTCATAATACACAATATATTTTTGATTTACCTTTTGCTTTTTTATGTTTTGATAAACTAGCATGGACCCCTTTAAACTCTCGGTTACTTTTAATACTTTACCTTTGAATGTTTGTACATGTATGTACATATCAGTGCAATATTACATGCACTATGTTAACAGTTTATACAATGTAATTGTTCTTTGTTTTATACATGTTAAAGTGAAATTAAATGCTTTATTGAAGTTACATTTATGCCTTATAAACTCACCTTAGCACGAAGTGCTTAGTGTGAGCTATTGTGATGGCTCACCGTCCGTCGTATGTCTGTCCGTATGTCTGTCCACAATTACTAAATCAAAGGACTGAAGGTCCTGAAAGTCGCCATGAGGATGATACCATGATATTTTGGAACTTTGAATATTTTTGATCAATAATTCAGAATTTGAGACAAGAATAACCCGATAGTATTGTTTACAGGCAAACAGATGATAAGAGATCACAAAAGCTCACCCCAAGCCCTTACAGATCTAAAAACAGCTGAATTACAAGCTCCTTTTGTTCAGGTTGCTGTTCAATTTCAGATGCTAAGCCTATTCTATTTATTCAAGAGTGCTGTTTGGCAGATTCTTAGCAGAATCTGACTGATAGAATGTAGTTTTACAACACTTTTAATAGTATGTCATATTGTGATGGATGCAACACCTACACATCGATTTCCCACCACTATTACCACATCCTCTCTGAGCATCCAGTGTTTTATTGCACTTAGGTTTATGATTATCAACAATTAACCAAACTGCGAAATCTTGGGGTGATACAATTTGAAAAGAGTTGCAAACGACAAAATATATATTAACCCTTTCCCAAACAACAACATTTAAGGGTGGTCCACTTCAAAATATGCTGCAGAAAGCAAAATAAAAGTCAAGGTCATCAAAGTATGTGCCTTCAAAAAGGTAATGTGCCAATGAATGTTGTACAAAAATATGAAGTGAATATGTTAAGTAAAAAGGAAGTTATGGCCAATGTTAAAGTTTTTTGCCAATGTTAAAGTTTTTGGACTTTGATCGTCACAAGGTCAAGGTCATCCAGGGGTCAATGTCATCAAAGCATTTTCAACACATATTCATGCGCATTTTCGAGTTCAAAGTAAGAACAACGACCGAATTCTTCAGTATATTTTTATTACTACGAAAAAAACAACCTATGTTAATGATGATAATTATATTAGAACTCGGAGTTTTTGTCGAAAAAGAACGCAAACGAAATGGACTACTTCTTTCAATATATGAAAAGGCCATTAATATTCATAATTTCTAACTCATTAATATTCATGAAAGAGCACTTGCTAAGGGTGCTGGGGATTGAGTTAAAGGTCAACTACTACCTATATTTTAATTTTTATAGCGTGAAAAGTAGCTAAAAAAACATTTTCACGATTCCTGTTTAAAATTTACCCCTCCAGTTAATAAGATAGAACATATAGACAAATGACATATCTAAAAACCCGACTAGAGTGATTGTTCTTGATAGATGTCAACATAAGACGTCATTGGAGTTCAAAAACAATAACAGCATTTGTTGATTATCGTCGTCATTTATGCCAGTTGCACATATATTACCCATTTAAACTCGAAAAATGTTAAATATGCTGATCAAGATCTGTTCAAAATGATAGAATTCAATTTAGAAGTTATTGAGAAAGGTAAAAAAATCATTTGAATACAAGCAATAATGAAGGGGTAAACAAAGACTGCATTGAAAGTACACGTGCTTGACCTATGTTGATACACGAATTTGGTCATATGCAACGGTATACAGCACAGAGAGGCATGTGGCACTCAACGCCCGCCCACTAAAACATGTATCTCGTGGGGCATTAGGCATCCACGAGGATCTATGAAAACATATACTAAGCAAAACAATTGAAGGATATTCAAATTGTACTATATTTAAAAATCAACAAAGGCATATATTCGAACAAAAATCTACAAATAACTTCATATCAATGTCTAATTTTAAAAATCAAAAACATAAAGCACATCAATCGTTTCCGGTTTCCGTACAATATCCGGTTAAACGCTGGTACCCTACAACCGAAAAGTCACACGTCATAAATAACGGATATTTCTACCCTAGAAGTTGACTCAAGCCTTATCAGTACCTCGCAAATTCATCACAGATTGAATTACCACATGTTGCGGTACAGTATTCCATTCCCGAATACGTGCATGTTGTAATATGCCGGGTTAGTCGGTTGTTGTTGTCGGTGACGTAGACGTCTACCCGACGTGTTTCAATCATGCTCGATTGGATAAAGGTTCTGTGAGCAGGATAGCAGATCCTTGGATTGAAACCAAATCTGTTTAAGATGGTGTTTTAAAATAACGACACCGAATAAGTTTACGTTGGCGTAAATGAACGCGCGTTCATCTCTATTTTCCTGTTTAAAAGTTAAAGGATGCGAGTCGATCACGTGGTCAATGAAACGTTGGACAGTCAGTGTCATTTAGCATGAAAAGGTTTGTCTCTAGATAACGTACGATTCCCGTCAACCCCATAACGCTCACGTCACCATATGCGTCACATTTGGGTATATTTTATTCGTGTTATCTCTCGTTCTTATATCGAGAAAAGCACGAATTCTGCTGTCAACATGCGACGTCGAAACCAACTTTGGTTGGTGATGAGCACTGTACTCCGGTGCTGCTGCTTCCATCTCAAATGGGTTCTGGTCCATTCGTCAGTGTCGTCATGTCAAAGCGTTAGCTGTCAACGGCCTACTGGCATTAATGCCCATGATTATTTAATCCGTTTATCACAGACTGAATTCTAAGGTTTATCCCTCGCACATCTGTTAGACTCTGAAGTAATTTTGGAAAGCTTTGGAGTCCTAGAACGTAACTAGTTCTTGAGAATGTAACTGTCATCAGTCAAAGACGTCGTTTACTGACGTCCCCTGTCACGCCGTTTCATAGTTACGACTGTCCAGTGATACCGTTTGTGTAATCGACTGAATACACATTGCAAAATTCAAAATCTACGAGTGACGTCAACCTGACGTTTCCATGCGTTCAATTGACCAACGGCCTGTTAGCGCTGCAGATCTGTCAGCCATTAACGTTTAATCCTTTTAAATGAATTGATTATAGGCAAGTACGTTTTAATTTACTCAATGAAGCAACTCAGAGTACGCATTTACGTGAAAAACTGCACGTAAATAACACGGTAAGTTTGGTAGTTGACCCCTTTGTGGTAAATTGTGCCATTTTGGCATGACCAGTGAAGCATAATTCGATATGGCAGCATAAGATATGAGAGCGAATATATGTTATAATAAAAAGCATTAGGTTTTTATTATAATATTTTATTAAAGTTTCTAAAATAGCTGTAGAATTTTGATATCCTTCAATTGTTTTGCTTAGTATGTTACCTTATTTAGGAAAACTCGTAATACGTCACCACATGAATAAACAAATTGCACGTGCGATCATGACATTTTATCGCGGTCAAGAAAATCCGATATCTTGACTGCAATGCTCAACGCGTAAACGCTTTCGATTGTGAAATGACCGTCAATGCATTATAGTGAAACACATTTTCAAACGATTTATGAGAAAACCAGAAAATCATTTCATTTGGTCGTAGTTGACCTTTAAAATTCATAGAATCCTCGGCGTACTAATTTTGCAACTCAAATTTACTTTTGACATCAAGATATCCATTATGAAGTTTTCATAAGATTGTGTTTATCTTCAAAAGGAAAAATATAAGTCAAAGTATTACATTAAACAAACAATAAAGCTGCTTTTTTTAAAATGTCTGCACTACTTTTTGGTGTCATTGGGTCCGGTGCAAAGAGAAAGAGTAAATCCCAGAAAAAAGTAGTTCTTTGCCTAAACCAGTATACAGACACCTGTACACTAGATCACCATATACACCCTTCCAGCTAATCGCAATAAGTCTGCCATTTTGACAAATGGCGACTTAAAAATCTTCTCCTCCCAAACTTTAAGGGATAGAGTCTAGAAATTTTGTATGTAGCATTGTCTTAAGATCCTTTACCAAAAAACATCAAATTATTGTGATACAAGGATAATTGGCCCTATGTTGTGGGTATCGAATTTCATATAGAGACAAAGAAGGAAATCTTGTACAATCTTCTTCTCATGAACCGTTTGACCTAGAGCTTTGAAATTTTGTGTGTAAAATCATCTCAAGGCCCTCTACCAAAATACTTCAAATTATTGGGATACAAGGAAAATTGGCCCTATGTTGTGGGTATCGAATTTCATATAGAGACAAAGAAGGAAGTCTTGTACAATCTTCTCCTAAACTGTTTGGCGTATAGGGCTTTTGAAATTTTGTATGTAGAATTGTCTCATAATGATACAATCTTCTTCAATTCTGTTTATCAGAGATCCTGAAGGTAATTTTTGCACTTCCCATGGTAGTATGACTCTCTACTAGCCGTTTTCAACTACCATGGTCATATCGCTGCGGCTGGAGCACCTAACCGTGGGTTCCTGGTATTTCTCGCACCAGTACAACCACAATATCCAAACCAGCTCCAGCTGCTCTCTCACATAGATGATTCAGACCCATTGGTGAGAGACAAATAACTTTTGTCAAATGTCTGAATGGATACTGGCCGAGCCGGGGTTCGAACTCGAGACCCCTGGATTGACAGACTCCGACATAACCGACTGAGCTATCCGGGCTCGGCGTTGTCCATTTGTGTAAGTGAGATGAGACAAAAATTATCATCTTGATTATAACTAAGGTGAGCGATATAGGGCCATCTTGGTCCTCTTTGTTTTTTTTATGGCCCCTTATCGAAAGATCCGGGGCATATTGTTTTGCCATTGTTTGCCCATCTGTCTGTGCGAAAACTTAACATTTTTGGGGCATTTGTGTTTCACCTTGTTCTTCATTATTTTGAGGGTTTAAAATAAAGGGATACCCTAGAAATTTCTTAATCCCTTGCCATTCAGGGACGCCTTTTGACGCTACTCTAGACAAATGCTTTTGAAAACATTGAGGCAAAGTAAGAAATTGCTTGTGACAAGCAGTTTTGTCAATTCCCACGTTTTCTCCCCCTTAAGACTAGATGAAGTGTCATTTTTATCCTCTTGAAATCTTTGTCGGCATAATCTATGAATTTGGACAAGTCTAAAATGTTGTCATCTGGATATGGATATTGACATCCCTAACAGAAAATGTGTATGAAAAGATTTAGACAAAAGAAGCCATGCATGTATAATGTGTATGTCCCTTTATGGGCAAGGCAGACCTTATAGTTTTGAGAAAAACGCATTTAAAGATTTGGGTGTGTCTCTAAATTCGAACATTTGGTGTATGTAAATGGACTTTTTTCATTTATGCTAATAAGTCAATTTCGGCCAAAAGTGCTGATAGCCACTTCTGGTTGTCAAAGGACGATATTTATTATACCCCCGCAAAACGGATGTTTCATTATACCCCTGCAATTCTGGATTATGCCTACATTTTTGCCGTTCAGGCAAAGGTTAATCACGCCAAAGAGATCACAGGCTCGTTACATGAGCTAAAGCATGGTGGTTTATCACGTGATTCAACAATTTACAATAATTTGTTAATACGAGACCCATTTGGTTTGAAGCAGAGAGGGGGTACACACATTAGATAGAAGGGGGGTTTTTATACGCCCATCGAAGACGGGATGTATTATGGGATCACCTGGACCCCGTTTTACTAACGAACTTACGATCATATTTTTGTGTAAACTGTGTAACAAGGAATCTGATTGCACGAAAAATCGGATTAGGCCAATCAGGTTTGTTGTTACAAGTAATTACGCAAAAAATAATCGTACGTTCGTTAGTAAAACGGGGCCCTGTTGTGTCCGGCGTCCGGGTGGCATCCACTTCTGTGTCCAGAGGATAACTCCTTAAGTCCTTTTGGCTTTAAACTCGGCAGTTAAAATGTTATCTTCTTATGTTTACGGAACCATAATCTGGCCTAGCGAGCTGGGACTTTATGTCCGGGGAGCTAATGTCACAGCCCTAGTGTCGGCGTCCCGTCCCGTCCCGTCGCGTCTTCACTTGAAAAACTTTAACCTGGTCTATATCTCAGGCACTATTAGAGATACAGCCTTGATATTTCATACATAGATACATCTCGACAAGACCTTTCATTTGGGACCATGACCTTTGACCCTGTGACCTTGACCTTGGAGTTTGACCTACTTTTGAAAAACTTTAACCTGGCCTATATCTCAGGCACTATTAGAGATGCAGCCTTTATATTTCATACATAGATACATCTCGACAAGACCTTTCATTTGGGACCATGACCTTTGACCTTGTGACCTTGACCTTTGAGTTTGACCTACTTTTTTAAAAAAAAAAGCTGTTTTTGTGACAAGCTCTCGTATAGGCGAGCTATGTTGTCCGCGGACAACTCTTGTTGAGTTATTGCCCTTTGTTGTTTTTCATACTTGAATCTTGTCCGGAGTTTATCTCTAAAAATATAATATCTAGGATCAAGTTACTTCATGGGTATAGATCTGATCAAGGGAAAGTGCAACGCACAAGAACCATAACTCTACCTGGTCTAATTCCTGAGTTATTGCCCTTTGTTGTATTTCAACATCTTGTCTGGAGTATATCTCTAAATCATGAAACTTCATGGGTGTAGGGGGCCTATAGATCTGATCAATGGGGAGTGAAGTATACACAACAACCATAACTCTACCTCGCCTATTTTTGAGTTATTGCACTTTGTTGTTTTTAATATTTGAATCTTGTCCGGAGTATATCTCTCAAAGTATTATAGGAAGGATAATGAAAGTTTATAGATGTAAAGATCTCATCACGAGGAAGTTTGTCACAAAAACGGCTTTACTCCAAGATCAAGAGGCCAAAGGTCATTGTCTGGAATGAAAGAACTTGTTGGCATTTTGTTTTACTGTCTTTACGTCCGTATGTCTGTCCGAAAACTTAACATTGGCCTTTTCTCCAAAAGTGTTCGACATGCAAAGCTTAAATTTAGTATGTACCCTTCAGCGGAGTACAAATTCTGAATAATGATTAAAAATTATGCACACTTTATCCAACAAATATGTAGGCAAAAGGAGACAATGCTGGTTATCTGCATTTTCTGTTTTCGCCTCAATATTTTCCCAGAACCTTGTCTATAACCGACGAAAGACCAGCCCTGTGTTTAGTAACGCAAAACATGTGCCGTTTCTTTCGGAATACTGTCAATTCTGTCAACATTGAGTCAAAGAAGTTGCGACTACTGCACACGTGTGCTAGCTAACGTTTTGTCTTACTGAACGTAGGGCAGATATTGTTTCATGCAATGGTTACTAGCTACATGTAACTAGTTTTATCCTGTCACTAGCTAAATATTCTGCCCAATAACAGGGGGTATGATAAACCTAGCTTTATCATACCCCCTGATCACGTGACATGCTTTATTATGCTACATGATCACGTGATCTGCCGAAACTACTTTTAATTTTATCCGGAGGTTGGGCAGGGTCGATCTCGAAATCCCCGTTTTTATGACAAAACTTACACAAAATGTTCGCAAAGTCTCCTGTTTTGAATAACAAAAATCATCCCAATCAAATAATTCTGCGTATTTAATCAATATTCTTTCACCGAATTACAAAAATGCTAAGTTTAAGTTTACTCGTAATCCGAGGCAAGTGGTCTACAGAAAACGAGAAATAAAAAGCACAAAAGAAACTTTTCCATTCCCTTGTCTAAACAATGGACTAAATGCCCCACTAACAGAATCCGCCCCTGGAATATTGACCTAAATCTTAGAAATCGATGACGTAGATTAAAGTTTGGATGACGTAATACACACCCGTTGTTGTCTGGGAATCGAAGCGATGTTTGTTTACAACAGGACAGTGCAGGAAAAAACAAGGAATGGTTTGGATTTACATGAGGTCAGTGTTGGTAATCACGTGATTTAAGTTTGGATTCATCACACGGAAAAATGGCGACTATCGGGTTAAATTGGCAGTAATTCTGAAGGTAAGCGGATATTTCTCGATCTGTAGGCAATGTCATCCAGAAAGTTATACCCCATGTCCTGGCCCACAAAATTTCTGACCTAATGGTACCAAGATATTATCGCAAAGATCCGTACTTTCAGCAAACACTCTGTCACAAAATTTCTATCGACGAGAATCCAAACTAAAAATATGCGAATACTGTTCACGGACAACTGGTAATTTTGGCGATTTTGAGGTCATGCTATGACTTCTGTGCAAAAATTGGTCTTCAAATCAAATGTAGATAGTTTCGGTAACCCAAAATATCCATGCTTTTTACTTACCTCCTCCCAACTAGTGAATAATTGAGCATTTTAAAAAAGAATACCTCACACGGACAAAGAAAATTGAATTCAATTCACGGACAATCTTTCGAGATTGGATAGCACTCACGGATTGGGGCTTGTCATGAACACGAGAATGGTGACAAATTGGAATCAAACCATAAAATACTCACTTTTTGTGTAACAATGATTTAACGTATATCTTTACATACAATTAAAATATGTTATAAAGACCAAATTGTCTTTTCCCCGAAAAAGGAACTGTGGTTGACATTGCAAGACACAGAATGGAATTTTCAAGTGATTTCTGTTGCTGGATCCATGTGAAATTCTCTATCTGTCTCTCTGTATCCATCTTTATCAATGATCTGTCTCTCTCCTTTCTATCTGTCTGTCTCTCTGTGTTCTGTCTCTGTGTCTGTCTCTATTTGATACAAATGAAATAATACATACTTTTGGCTTCAGATCCTTTGCCTACTGTACGAGTAAAGTTGAAGTATATGACGTAGTTGATGAGTCTGACGAATTCGAATACTGTAAGCCCGAAGGATACTCTGCTTTAAGATCTATACAAACCAGGTATGTCTAACAAGAGCTGGACGAGCCTACTTGCGTAACGTTTCGACCCTGCTGATCATTTAAACGTTTGATAATATGAATTGAGTGCTATATGTACCTCCTTCAATAACAGCAAAAATAGTTATGAGGAAAGGGATGGGCCATGTAATGTCACATAAATTGTGGTATTTTACATGTAGTCCTCATTATCGGAAAGAGGAGTTCTAAAGAAAAGCCTTCTATAGTTAGATTAGTAAATCGGTCTATCCATGCGTGTTTATCTACATTTAGGCAAAACATAAAACGGCGAAACATTATGGTGGTCCAGTTTGATAGCCTTTACAGACAACATTATGGTACGATCTGTGTATAGCACAGAAAATATTGCTACAAAAAAGGAGAAAATGGAAAATGTTGGTTATCTTTTTCTCCTTATTTGTGTCAATGATTATCTAAACCTTTTATGGCTACACATACTCGGCGCTGCAAAATGATTTGAATACGGTTGAAATAATTCACCACTATCCGTTCAGATGCATGCATCCAATGTGTGTCATACATTTCTATCTTTATATTTTCAGAGATCATACATGTTTTTGACAGAGCTGACAGGAAAAGGCTGATAGGACGACTGTTTCCACGCAACCAAATGCTGTCATGAAAGGCACTCTTCTTGTCAGATATAACAAGGCGCAACCAACTACGTGTATGTCCAAAATGCTGACTCCGGATAGGATGGGTATTCCTGAATCTAGTTGATCGTATATTGCCTGTGCATAAAAGACACTTTGATGCTGTGTCATATACCTTACTATTTTACTTTGGACAGACTTCTAGGGCATGTGCAAATTTAGACTTCTTATCGTCTCTTATACTATGTCAAGTTTTTTTAAACACAAAGCAGGCCTATAATCTGGGCGATAATCATTCCAAAGACGCGCTTGGGCTGAAAGACTTTCGAATGTAAACTGGTACGGCATGAAAGGCGACTTAAAATGCTTCATTCTCTGTCCTTCAAATAATCTTTATCGTTATTTTCCTTGCTTCATTTCTTCATTATAAAAGTTAAAGGGACCCATGCTAGGTCGACGAAGATAAAAACAGGTAAAACATAAATCGGTAGATTAAATCTGTCCAAGGAAATTTATCTGTCCAATGAAAATTCAATTGAAGTTCATATGGCCATTTTAAAATGAAGTCGTTGTCTGACTTTATCTACCATCACTTTCTTTTTATAGTAACGTAAATATGAAAAGGACCATAATAGATAGTGAAAAACAGCACTAAAATTTTAATGCAATGCTGCCTGTCCATATGTTGATCTCATGCATGAAATTTTTAAGTATGGGCTCCTTTAAAGTGAACAAAATGCGTCATTTATTTCTAAAAGATTTATTAATTCCAAATTGTTAAAATAAGGAATAAACATAAACACACAAACCAAGAAACAATACTGAAATAAAATGGTAAATCACATATTCAGAATCGCTGATTGTTTTTCATCCGATATCACATATCTATTTTACAGCCAACCTGCGAAGTCTACCATTACATTATTGCTGCTGATCGTGGTGGACAAGTACTTTCAAATAAAGAAGCATAATGTTTATACTTACAGTCAAATCTCTTTATGTCGAACCTCCCTTAGCCGAAGTTCTCCATACGTCGAAGTAATTTTGAAGTCCCAATTCTTTTGCTATTTATTTCTATATATTACAATCTCTATACGTCGTTTTCTCTTACACGAACTTCCTCCTTACGTCGAACCAATTTCGAAGTCCAACCGCCTATATTTGCACACATTCACACCTCTATACGACGAACCTCTATCCAGCAACCCCGACCGACATGACGTGACATGCCCATAAAAGCGATGATGGTCGCTTGACTCCAAAATATCTCTTCGTCGAACATTCTATACGTCGAAGTTTTCTCGTAGGTCCCACGAAGTTCGACATAGAGAGATTTGACTGTAGTTGTAAACACAATTTATTGTTGTTTTGGTTCATGTGTATTATTTCATAAGGGATGCATTGTCATTCCATTGATGCTAATAACCAAATACATGTATAACCTTAGCAAAGAGACCTTGTTATGACGTCCGTAGCAGTGGAAAAATATTAAGGCAAAAGAAAAAATAACCGATATAAACAGAATGATATGTATCTTTTTCTCTTATTATAATACGTACTATTAAATATACGCAGTGTACGAGTATTTTTAATTAATATTGTTTTGTTGTCTACAACTCCTGTCAATGAAGGCTTGTCGAAGTTTTGTCATTTTGAAAGGGTGAAACTTATATATTTTATTCCTATAAGGTTTGTCGTTTATGGAACTTTCATTCTTTAAAATAATCAAGTTCCGAAATGACTTATTTCATATTAAAACAAGGTTTCTGTATACATTGCGGACAATGTAGAAAAATGATGAATATCACAGTTGTCTCATTTCTCTCAATGTAATACAATGTATTGTTCTATTTTCAGTTAAAGTGATATTTCTAATTTGTACTGATTGTAAAAGTGATATGCAAAGATCTGTCTACGAAATAAAGACATTTAACCCGATTGAATCCAGATCTTTAAAATTTTTTCACTTTTCCAAAACCAAAGCATTTTTTTGGAAAAGTTATTGTCATTTGTAAAGTGACTAGAAAAAATGACTAGAATCCTTTTCCCAAACGACAAATCCTTGTGTGGTCCAATCTACTATACTTCGTCTTTCTTTGGTCTTCGTTTCTACACGCAACTTAGTATCAGAAAAGTTAACCAAATGGGAAAAAAGAACGTAAAAATGGGACGTTATAAAATGCAGCATGAAAGAGTCTAATGGGCTATGACAATGAATTTTGTGCTAAAAACTGAATTTACTGTTGTCTATTGTTAAACCGTCGGTGTTTTTATAAAATCACGTAACTACGGCTTAAATCAAGCCGTAGTTACGAGATTTTATATCAACACCTGCAGAAATATTATTTTTGCCGAAATTACATCACCGTACTCTGGATAAAATCGTTCCCTATTCCAAAAGAAATTTTCTCAACAGAATATTTTACGTGGTCGAACAAATTACAATGTAAATACGCATCTAAACCCTTTTTAAACAGCACCTGGTTTCGACGTCCTTATCAGAGATGAAATTGGAAAATATTGGGACAAAAAGAGAAAATACTGATAACAAGCATACTCTCATTGTGCCCAAATATCCGCCTTTCTGTATCGTATTCTGATCATGCTCTCATTAATTGGCATCTTTCGTCTGCAGCAGCTTTTGAATCGGACAACCCAAAAATATTGTTGTGGGTGCGCACATATTTACCGTAACACTGTTTCTTAATAGACAAGTTTCCACTAAGACTCCCACACACAACAGCCACCGGAAGTCGCCCTTAGAGGCAAAAGGCGAAATTCACCCCTTTTCACTGCCTTTATCCATGCTCTACACTTGCATTGATCTTGCGGAAATCGGAAAAAGTGAAGATTCTCCTTACTTCCGTCATTTATCTTTTTTCCGATTCTGGCATTAATAAACGATGCAGTTTAAAACCATTTCGATTCCATATAGATCTAACACAGTTAATTTCCCATAAACCCATTGTTTGCCACTGGATGTTAATCCGAGTCTTCTCTGATGAAAATTCGCTCTTTGGTATTTGGATGTCGCTGTTTACATCGGAGCGCTGTTCCATTAAAAACAAATGAAAATTCCGACACAATGTATGTCGCTGTGTCAGACTTTTCTTTTGTTTTTGAATGGGACAGCGCTCCGATGCAAATAGCGACATCCAAATATCAACAAGCAAATTTTCATCAGAGAAGACTCGAATACCGGAAGTGTTCTGCGGGTACGGACTAAAACGATAATGGAAAGGGATCTATTGTGTTTCGCTAGGCCCGACCTGTATCGATAGGCCTTCCCACACAGACAAATGTGTCTTCTCGCTCCTTCGTGATCTTGGAGGTCTTGTTTCGTTGCAAATGACTTATCGCAGGTATGGCATACAAAAGAACATTCAGCGTGCACCCTGCGTAAATGTGCTGATAAATCTGCCCTCGTTGCAAACTTGTTTCCACATGTCTCACATGTATAACGTTTAGCAGTTGGACCGTGAACATTGCACCTGAAAGTGAAAAACAGTGTTATCTCACACGCTGAAAGGTACAACCAAGAAAGTTAGAAAAAATGCAATATATGAGACATTTTCAGACCTGTTCGTGGTCAAACTGTTTTCGAATTTGTGAAAAAAACCATACTCATTGCCAAACATGGACTTATAGTGACACTTTTCAGACTTTCAAGATTTTCCCTTTCAGATTTACAGGTCGCATATGCTAAACTATTATCAAAACAGGACGTGTCCTTCTCTAACAAATTACAAATAATTCGGAAAGGTATTGAAGGAAAGAGCAAAATGCTGACAATCGTCGTTTTATCATTTGCCTTTAATATTGTTCAATGTTCTATTTTTACACCGTTTTGTCGTAAACAACTCCTTTTTCTGGGAGAAGACATTTGGATCTTTATATACTGTGTAAATTTTGACCTGAGCCTGTTGAATATGCAACGAGTAATTGTAATGCGGAATTGTCGCTCTCCAGCATAATTTTGACACGAGAGGCATGTGCAGAATACCAAGTAATAATGCATATGGAAACTATCGACACTGCTCGACAGTGAGGAATATCGATTATTCCGTGTCACAATTGCTCATTGAATATTCATCGGGTTCAGGTCAATATTTACGGAGTATAACATATTACATAGTATGTTAAGATATACTTTAAATCATTGTTACACAAAAAGTGAGTATTTTATGGTTTGATTCCAATTTGCCACGATCCTCGTGTTCACGACAAGCCCTAATCCGTGAGTGCTATCCAATCTCGAAAGATTGTCCGTGAATTGAATTCGATTTTCTTTGTCCGTGTTAGGTATTCTTTTTTAAAATGTTCAATTCTTCACTAGTTGGGAGGAGGTAAATAAAAAGCAAGGATATTTTGGGTTCCGAAATTATCTACATTTGATTTAAAGACCGATTTTTGCTCAGAATTCATTTCATGAACTCAAAATCGCCAAAATAACCAGTCGTCCGTGAACAGTATTCGCATATTTTTAGTTTGGATTCTCGTCGATAGAAATTTTGTGACAGAGTGTTTGCTGAAAGTACGAATCTTTGCGATAATATCTTGGTACCATTAGGTCAGAAATTTTGTGGGCCAGGACATGGGGTATAACTTTCTGGATGACATTGCCTACAGATCAAGAAATATCCGCTTACCTTCAGAATTACTGCCAATTTAACCCGATAGTCGCCATTTTTCCGTGTGATGAATCCAAACTTAAATCACGTGATTACCAACACTGTGAGGTGGAGATATTTGTGGTTTGTTATCGTATTTCAAAACATCCGTAGTACCTGTTTTTACACGTCAGGCTATTGTTATTTTGAAATAATGTCTGCATTACCACGCACAACACAAGCTTGCTTCGTTGGAGACTGTCTAAAAATGGACGACATCGGAGAATGTAAAACACGTTAGATTTTACAGCTAAATCCAGGACTGAGGAAATTAAAGTTGGGACGAATAGCTGAACTGAATGATTTGTGGTAGGCGCTTCATGTTCTTGTTACAGTTTGACCTTTTCGAGTTTTAATTTAAACGTTGAATCTGTTTTTGTTAAAACCGATACGGATCCTTCCAATCCCAATCCACACACAAAGAAATGGGCAGGTCAAGACACAGTCGTCGACTCGCGTCACTTTCTAGTTCTTTGCTATTTGAATTACACTGCATGGTTATTATAGCCTATTTGAAAATTGAAATATAACTTGCTTGTTTTTACCTCGGTGAAATTATAAAATGCTGATGGGAAAGGAAAATTTCCACACGGATTACTTTCTGACGCTCATCAAACGTGTGCGCATTCAAACATTTTGAAAGGGTGACATCGCTTTAAAAAAAATAATAATCCATTGATTTCAATGGATTATGAATATGTTTCTGTAATTCTAAATCGTTTTAAGGTTGTAACAGGATAAATAGAATAGATGTTTCATGTCTTGGATGGGTCAAGTTTATTTGGCTCGGCTGAGGAATTTATCATGTTCGCCTTCGGCTCACAAGATAAATTCCTCCGCTCGCCAAATAAACTTGACCCATCCAAGACATGAACCATCTATTCTCTATAAGCCTAATGTACGAGGTCTCGGGGGGGGGGGCAGACAAAAAGAGTTCAAATGTTATTAAACAGACAGACGGTCACATGGACAGACAGATAGACAGTCGAGACTCGTTGTGTCGAAGTGGCGGTCAAAATACCTAGACATATCCGGAGTTCGACTCATCCGATTTTGTTTAGAATTGATTAAAATGGCATACCGGTATGACAACTTGTTCATATTTTTCAACATCAATTACGTTCAGAATTGAAATGTAGTAGGAAAAGGAAAGAAATTGCTCGAAACTAGCAATTCCTCTCCTTTTCCTACTATATTTCAATGTCATATTTGTTTATTAGAATTATTTTTTCTTTGACATTTATTTTTTATTTCCATTGATTGTAACAAAGTCAATTTTTTACTTAGACTTAGGCAGAAATTCGACGTATCCAATGTCGAGATAACGAGTGTCAATTGGATTGCCAAAATTCGAGGAAAAGAGGGATAAAAACAAAATACAAGGATTAACTTAATAAAACTACTTTATTTGGCACTTGAATGGTACATATACATAACAAGAGCTGTCTCAGGACAACAAAGCGCGACTATAAAGTGCTGGATAGTGAAATATTATAAGTCCGAAAAGGGTAAAAATTCCATTCAAATCAAATTTCAGATTAACCCTTTCCCAAACAAGACCTGGCTTTGACGTCCCTAATAGAAAGAGCTTGGGAAAACATTGGAACTAAAGAAGAAACTGATGATAAACAGCAGGTTCTCCTTTTGTCTCAATATTTTCCATGTAATATTTCACACAAATTCTATCTTTGATAAGGTCTATTTTGTCAATTGTGGCTGTTTTTTGAAGTGAATCACCCTAAAATTTTGTCGTTTGGGAAAGGGTTAAAGTCCATTTCAGAGAAAAGAATCTTTGCCTTGAGGCTGATATAATGGTCACAGATGCATGTACAACGTTTAAGAACAATAACATAAGTAGAAAGAGAGATTTGAGAAACTTGTACGTGACCAAAGCATTAAGCCGACGTCCGGGTGTCCAGAATAGCCCCCCTATTCTACGAATAGTCGGGCTAGAAATAAACAGTCAAGAACTATATATATTTACCCTTCCCCAAACATGATTGCTCTTAACCCCTTCCCAAACGCCAAAATTTTAGGTAAAAGCTGCTGCTGACGACAAAAATGATGATAATATAGACATGATATGTGTAAATATGGCGCAGAAAATATTGACACAAAAGGAGAAACTGCTGGTTATCAGCAGTTTCTTCTTTTGTTTCAATATTTTCCCAATCCTTTTCTCATAGGGACGGCAAAACCAGATCCTGATTTGGAATGGAAAAAGCTATGAAAATGTGACAATGATAACCAAAATTTTCTGCAGTAACTTTCTGGTTAGAACAATCTTTTTGGGAAAGGGTAAAAACTGTATCACAGTCAATAAATGATACTATATACAATGTAGCAAAACTCCTAAATGTTTAAAGTGACATTTCACAACTATTTTTACACAAATTTTACTTTTATTCTGTCGGAAAGAGAATATTTTCTTATGAAAATTCTGAAAATTTCAAGTCAAAGTATTGAACCGTTTACGAGAAATATGTATTTTTATGCTAATCTTAAACAAATTGTTGTGGACAACAGTTCAGATTTATATAGAATTTGCCATTTCTGTCTCAACTTTAAAGGCGTATTATTCGCTTATAATTAACAACTTCAATAAACTGATAACATTTCTACGCATTAGAATTAACAATCTTTGCATCAGGACATACTTGTAAAAAATGAAATAAATGTGAAATGTCACTTTAACTCATTACTACAGTACTTATTGGGGCTTTTTTATGTACTATGAGATAACGGCTTTCGAAAACAATTTTGAAAAAGAAGAAATTGCTTGTGACACAATTTAACCATTCACTCAAAATTGTCGTCTGCAAAATGTTAGACTTGTCCAAATTAAAAGATGTGTCAGACAAAAATTTAAGGAGAATGGAATTCTACATTTTTTGGTATTTTTGGATAGAAAATAGTGAGAGAAATAAAGAAAATGCTTGTCACAAGCAATTTCTTAATTTTCCACAATGTTTTCCCAAGCATTTATATTGATGGCTATCAAAAGTGTCACTATGTGATAATTTGGTAAAAGAGAAATCTTACAAACATAAAGGCAATGCAGATCGCTAGCGATTTCTCCTTTTCCTATGATGCTGTCTGAGCTATTGTGTACATAAATGATATTTCTATAATTCAACATGCTTGTACTTGTTAATCACTTCACATAAGTTGATTCGCCGTGCGGAATTTCAAGATTATGTTTCAAGAGGAAAATAACTTACACATATTATTTAATTCTATAGTCATATGCAAGGGAGGTAGTTTTGAACATTCTATTTATAGAAATTGAAAGGACTCAATAGCGAACATTTTTCGCGCTTTCGTGTTCTAAAGATAGATTTCTGGTGGGAATACTCCCAACAACGTTTACTGGGTACAAGTCTAATATTTTGTTTATCGGTCATGAATCGGACATTTTTTTCGTAACAGTGTTAGCGAAAAAATATTATTTTCAAGCGAGATATTAGTCGATCATAGATAATGCAGGCGGGAACTAAAACTACGAAACATTGCGCATAATATATGCAACATGCAACATTGCTTCCAGATATAGAGACAGACCAGAAATGACAAACGTTTTTTCTTGAGATTCCTCAGCAGCTTAACCAGAAAAAACATCGAAAAGTCTGAAAGTAAAGTAGCTATGATCGTGAAACTTATCGGGTAGATAGATCTCATCAAGGAGAAGTGCAACGTAGGCCTACAAGGAGATTAACTCTTCCTTGCTTATTTTGTGACTTATTGCACTTTGTTGTAGTAAAAGCCTGTGGGGGTATCAAATCACATTCAGAGACGTATTCTAGTTTTTTCCTATATATTAACCCTTTCCCAAACAAGACCAGTTTTGACGTCACCAACAGAAAATTCTTGGGAAAAACATTGAGGCAAAAGAAGAAAATGATGATCGACCAAATTGAAAAGGCCTGCACAGCAGACAAAATGGGTGTGATTAACTTCTTTGGATATTGATGATCGTTCTTCTTTTGCCTCGATATTTTCTCTGAGATAAAACACTAAAAGTATTCACATCCGTTTGGTCATCTGCAGCTTTTTTTTCAATTTGGCCCAATATGACATTTTGTCGTTTCGGAAAGGGTAAATTAGTACACACGAGCGGCATGACGAAGCCAAGGCAGGACCGTATGTGTAAACATTACTAGTCAACTGCTTATTTCATAGTTACCGATCTTAAAATGTACACGATATTGCAGCAACCTTCTCAACTCTGAATTAGAATGTTTCTCAACAAATGATTACGGCAGTCCAGCTATTAGAATGTCATCTTCGGCAAGTTGAACGTGGAAAAACTTCGCGAGATTCCAAGCCATATTTGTACGATAAGATATTCCCAATCTATTTTTAGACCAGTGAGGCGTGACGATGACGTATTTGTTTACACGAGAAAACCGAACGTTATTACATCTACTGATTCTTTTTCCTCGGGCTCCTTCGTAGCTTACTTGAATGGTTGGATACCTTAAAAGAGAAAATGATATAACAAATTGTATACTAACAGAATAAAGTAACTGTGCATATTTTCTTTTTAACCATTTCCCACACATTGACGCTTTTGGACGCCCAACAAAATAAAGGATTGGGAAAACATTGTTGAAAATGAAGAAATTGCTTACGACAAGCAATTTCTTCATTTCCCACAATGTTTTCTTCCAAGAAATACCAAAAAACCTTAAAATTTGTTTAGTGTAAATTGTCATCTGCAACATTTATGAGTTTGGACTAGGCTAAAATTTTGTTGTTTGGTAATGGGTTAAATAACGCATTGAATGTATTAGGTAAACGAATCAAATGATACAGTTTGGCAAATATACAATAACATTTCGTTTTTTATTTTGTCAATTTATTTACCTACGCGTTATCACCATAACATGTCAGGGATGTGGGAAAAGGTTAAGTTCAATGTTCAAGTTCAAAGGTCATGTTTGAATGTGAATACCATCGATATCGATGCATTCTTTGCAGCAACGAGGCAACTAAACTTTCACAAACGGCTCGTTAGGATGTTGTTGTCTATTAACTAATAATCAGAAAATAAGCGAGCACATTTAATTTTTTCCGGTAGTGTATTTGAAAAAATGAAACGATTGAATTTGATAATCAAGTGAAACAACCATTTCAGAAAATCTTCAATAATTTTGTTAATGCATTACCGATTTGAATTAGGTTTTGAACAGAAAAGGTGGACTGACGTCACGCATGACATGGGCGTGGCGAACTTTTGAAAAGTCAGCTGATAAAAAAAGTTATTGAAGATCAACCCAAATTTAAGTTGATTTTCAATAACTTTTTAAGTAAATGAATTTTCAAAATCCTTCACATCCAACTTATTCCTAGCATTTTTTACCTTATCTGTTTCAAATCGAATTCAAATTGATCGAATATCAACAAAAATGTTCGAAATGTTCTATAATAAGTCCTGTGATTATTCACTGTGTTCCAGTTTCTTTTACCTGGCTTGATGCGGTTCCTGTGCTGTCATCATCAACATCATCAGTATTATCTTCTTTCTCTTCCTCTGAAAAAAGTTTATTCATTCCCTCATAATGTTGCCTTGAATGCCCGATAGGACAAAGGCTTTGGAAAAGATTACAAGCAATTTCTTCATTTCCCACAATATTTTCTATCAAGCGACAATAAAAACTTTACAAAATTGCATTCATCTATAATATTTTTCGTCGTCTTTAACATGTTTGATTTTGGACAAGCCTAAATTGTTGCTGTCTGATAAATGGTTAACCCTTTCCCAAATGACAAAATTTAAGGGTGGTTCAATTTAAAAGATATTGCAGTCGACTTTAATGGTGCCATTAAAGAAATGATTTGTGTGAAGTAAAGCCAGGGAAATATTGAGGCAGAATGAGAAAATGCTGGTTATCAGCATTTTCTTCTTTTGTCTCAATGTTTTCCAAAGCCTTTTCTAATTAGGGACATAAAAACCAGGTCTTGTTTGGGTAAGGGTTAATTGAGTTACAAGGAAAAAATGTCAAAGACAACAGATACCATGCAATAATAACAGGGGGTAAAGGCATTCTTACTTTGTTTTGTTTCAAATGCAAACCTTATCACGGTGTTTAATCACGTGACTTAGAATTTCTGATAATCTTCAATAACTTTGTCAGTACTTGACCAATTTGAATTCGGTTTGAAGCAGAGAAGATGGAAAAATATCAGGAATAACATGGACATCGTAGATTTTTAAAATATTAACTGATAAAAAGCTATTGAAGATAAACCAAAATTTTGGTTTATCTTCAATAACTTTTTTATCAGTTGATTTTTCAAAAATCAACCGAGTCCATCTAATGCGTGACGACTGTCCACATTCTCTGCTTTAAACCGAATTCAAATCGGTCCAATATTAACAAAGTTATTGAAGATTTTCTGAAATTTGTGTATCACGTGATTATCCACCGTTCTTATGTTGTGTGTACTCATCTCAATTGTCTCTATGAGACGATTCCAATGAGAACCAAAAACTTAGAATAAGATTTCGTTTGGTTTATCTAGTTTTTCAACTGCTATGGTCATATCGCGGCGGCTAGAGAACATAGCCATGGATTCCTGTCGTTTCTAATAATAGTGATACCACAACACCCTGACCGAGTCTCCAGCTGCTCCCCCACATAGGTTCGCGATATCGAAGCATTGATTTAGAATTAAATTAGAAATGAATGAATTACTGCATTTTTGAAAAGCCTGTACCCCATATCTCGTTTATGCAGCTTTGAATTGTCCAAAACAATCAAGATTCATATTTGACTTTCACAAACAAAATTGACCTCAAATTCAAATAAAAACTAGTCCTTTCCCAAATGATAATTTTTTCATCTTGCCCAAATTACTACTTTCCTTCTTTTCCTTCAATGTTGTCTGACCCTTACTTCTTCAAAAATTTTGTTTGTTTTCAATAACTTTTTATCAGCCGACTTTTGAAAGATCTCATACCCATCTAAATCCCTGCGTACCCGCATTTCCGCATTCTATACTTTAAAAACGTGATTCTCCATCTTTGCTAGCCAAGGTTGAACCTTACTAACACGTTACGTTTGTATCCGTCCTTGGCAGATTTAGTCCGAGTTTCTTGGTTTCCGAGAGACCTCACTGGAACCAATGAAAACGCTTTCCAGGACAAAAAGAAGATCTGACTAAATCCCACGGTGGATAATCACGTGATACAATATTTTCAGAAACTCATCAATAAATTTGTTAATATGCGACCGATTTGAATTAGGTTTAAAGCAGAGAATGTGGACAGATGTCACTCATAAGTTGGACGTGGTTGATTTTTTGAAAAATCAACTGATAAAAAAGTTATTGAAGATAAACAAAAATTTTGGTTTATCTTCAATAACTTTTTTACCAGCTGAATTTTTTTAAAAAATCCGCCACATCCAACTAATTACTGGAATTGACTCACATTCTCTTCATAAAACTGATTCCAAATTCGCCAAGTATTAACAAAATTATTGATTATTTTCTAAAATTCTAAGTCAAGTGACTATCCACCGTGCTCCAGGACACCAGGAAAATTTGACTAAATCCGTCAGGGGTGAATGACAAGAATCCATGGTTAGTTACTCCGGGCACCTCGTTTTGGCCGTAGTGGTTGAAAACAAAATTTACCAACTTCCAGAGACATAGATATGAGCCGGGATCTGGGAAAACGTCCCTTATATCATTTGAGACAGTCATGTTTCAAGATCAGACGGTGTCTAGATGTAGTCTGACCTAAATCCATGCTGCTCAAATGTGGTTGCTACAGACTATGACGGAGCTGTTGGAGAACAACACGGTTCCTGATCAGATTTTGCGTATTTTTCCAAATCCGGGCTCATTTATGTCTCAGCCACTGCCTACCAACTTGGGTCAATCTGATCCCACACGATATTTTGTGCGTGTCGCAGTATTACCACTTGAACTCTTGTGACAACATTCTAAGATTTAGTTGGTTATCCACAGCTTTTTTCAAGTCACGCACAACTTTCTTATTTTAGCAGTATTAGTTTGTAAAATTAATTTTTAAGCTGGGTCCGTTTGGACCCCACTATGTTCTATATAACTATTATGAAGCATGTTTCTTTTTAGTCTATTTGCTATTAATGATGGACAGATTAGTTAAACTAGAAAGACACACACTTTTTTTCTGTCCGGGTATTTGTGTGCTATTATCACTTGTAAGTTACTAATATATCATTATATAATGTAATATTAGTCGATTTCATTTAAATCCCCGCGCTCTGATTGGTTGAAAATTATTTTTCATATCTCCATGAAAAAAAATTGCCGGAACTAATTTTTCCTGTCAAACATTGTATTACGCCGCATTATTAACCTGCCATTTTTGTTGAAAATTAATGATGAAAAGTTGTGTTTTTATTGTTTTTTAAATCGCAGAATATCAAATTATAAGAAATGAATGTAATTTTATTTTTTTCATGCAGGTATGAAAAATAAAATCTAATCACACTTTTGTAGTGTGATTAGATTTTATTTTTTATACCTGCATGAAAAAAATAAAATTGCATTCATTCCTTAAAACAAAGATTTCTTTTGTGATACATATTTTGTCGTAAAATACAAAATTGTTCAATGGGTCAGATTGATCCAAGTTAGTAGGATCACTGGTGGTGAACTCGGCCAAAGCATGGGACGTGTTTTCGCGAACACAGTTTTCCGTCGGTGTTGTTATAAAATATCGTATACCTCACGATTAATGACCTGGCAGAGCAGCCCATGCTAATCGAATGGAATGCTTTGCCAGGTCGATTCTCGTCCGCTATATCTACGGCTTCGATAAAGCCGTAGTAACGAGATTTTATAACAACATAGACGGTTTGTCAATACATATCGGTAAAGCCGGTATATTTCTAGAACAAATCCATTGTTGTTAGAAAAACTATCCAACTATCCAGATCTGTAAACTCACATTTAAACGCAAAATATCTGTACCTGGTTGTAGCGAAAAACGTCCCTCGCTTAGGCCGAGTTCACCACCAGTGAGGATGTGTGTGTAAAATATCGTCGTTGTAAATGCAAAACCCCGTATCTCGTGTTTGGAAGATTTTAAAGGGGAAGTAAAAAGTACAGTAACGTTTCCCAAAGTGAAAGGTTTTACTTGAAATCTCGACATATTGTTCACTGATAATGTGTCATTAATACTGATTAGGAAGAATATCTAAAATTCTGCAAAATTCTGCCCAAAAAACTGGGCACACAATTCAGTACTTTGAAATTCGCCAAAATCGACGTACGAGATTTTGCATTTACACCAACGATTTGTTCTATGATGAAGGTTTAACCAAAATGTAATCTAACCTTTCTTTTCTCCAAGATGAAACCATGAAATATTCTCTACTAGGAATATTTCATCTTCTGCGGCAAACCTAATCGATTTCTGTAGTTTCCCTGTTTCCTATAACAATTAATATAAATCGATGATAAAATGTCAAAAACTCGTAAAATTCTACATTTAATCCTACGCCTGTCAGGGTCAATTTTCCTAGTATAACATAGTTTTTTACTGAATTTCTATATAATTTGATATTAGTTGATTTCACTAAAATCCAAGCATTCTGATTGGCCGAGATTTATTTTTGAAAGCTCCATGAAAGTGTAATTAGACTTTCTTTTTCATACCTGCATGAAAAAATTAAATTGCATTCATTCCTTAAATTAGATAAAATAATCAGGCAATAGAGGATGTATGTGCTTGAACCCACTAAGCCCCCCCCCCCCAATGTTGGCCCAAAATGCCAAATTTTCTTAACTTTACACTGAAAATTTTGGGAAAATCCATATTAGCTCCCCCAATATACAATGGCTTTAACAGAATTCAAATTGATCAAATATTAACAAAAATATTGATGCTTTTCTGAAATTCTGAGTCACGTAATTGATCACCGTTTTTTGTGCAAACTGATCAGTAGCCATGTTAATCTAGAAAGCCATTAGTAGTATTTTTTCTGGTTCACCGCTCAAATACATAGTACCTCTTTTCAACAGAAAACCTCGTAAGCTTTTCAGCGGACAATCATGTAACAGCAGCTTGTTTTAAGCTGCAGATATGAGGTTTTTTTTAATAAAACCGACAATTTCATTGTTTTTCATAAAAACCCTTGTAACTCCAGCTCGTTTTAAGATGCAATTACGAGGTTTTTGAATAAAAGCGACAATATCGTCAATTTTCAATAAAAACCTCTTAAAGGTGGAAGGAAATCAAAAATTTGGACCACCCGTTTAAAATTATTTTCATTTCTTTAAGATAACAGAAATCGGTATGAAAAATCCGCGTTCAAAAGTTCGATTCCAAACAGACGATATTAACAAATAACACAGCGTGTTTTATCGGAAATTTTTACCTGGCCGAAATCGATTTTTCGCGCATGCGCCAAAGAGACCTACGTTGACGTTCGCACGTCAGGATTCCTGGTTTAATTGACACTTAAAAAAGGAGGCATTTCATTGGCTGAAAAATTACCGTGGGCATGTTGTCGATAAATTGACATATCGATAATATTGGTAAAATTCCGATACTATTCTAAGATCACGTTTGATTGGTTGAGAGATTATGGTGGGCGTGTTATCGATTTTTATTATAAAATAGACATCAATAAAATCATATCAAGTAGTAAACGTCTGAAAGGACTTAGGTCTTTTGTATTTACACGTATGAATATAACCATCGACGACAAATAACTCCACCTTATTCCAATAAATGAACTTTCATAAAATTGTATTATTCTTTTTTAGTAATTTTGTACCTAAAATATACAAATAGAATAAATAAATGGACAAGTTACTGTATAGATCTTTCACAAGTTTCTCTGTCTCTAGATTATAACATGTAATTTATCGAAGTTGTTACATTATTTCCAGACTTTTCTGTACATTTATCATTCTATCTAAACGTCTTCACTCACCAAATAATATATTTGCTTAACTCATTCCGAAAAGACTTGCTTCTAAAGTCTCATGTGGGAATTGTTCTAGAAAATATTAAAGGGTAAATGAAAATGCTGATAATCAGCAATTTCTTCGTTTCGCTCGATATTTTCTGTGCTAAAATACATTGATTTCTTCTGACTCAAGCAAATTATAATCAGATTTCATTTCACTCGTTATTTTCTGCATATGCCATGGCATTGATTGAAATAGAATTTTAACTAATAAATGCGCATATAATTGCATAATTATGTAGACCAGATTCCATATCTAAAATGAACCAACTGCACTATAAATGTTTCGTAGTTGCGAATTTTTGAACACAGACTTGATAACAGTAAGAAATGACTCCCTGTAACCCGATTACCAAATGCCAATAAACAGAATGCTATTATGTTTATTATCTCTACAGTGACAAGATATTTGACGATATAACACATCCCGATCTTTTGTATATCAGATTCATATTATACCAATGGAAAAAATATAAATATCGCTGCTATTCAACAAAACCTCGTAACTGCAGCTTATAACCAGCTGCAGTTACAAGGGTTTCGTTGAAAAGCGACGATATGCAATGTTAGCCTTCCTAGCATATAGGCAGCCAAGTTATCGTCCGCCTACGGTGACGTCACGCTTATTTGACTTTCTCAAAGCCTGTACAGGTAAGCGATTAGAAAATTGTGAATTTCTCCCTTATTATAATGAATATCAAATTTTCAAATATTGCGTTGTTAATATTTTTCATTCGTCTTAATAATAAGTGTAGATTATTTTGACGTTACATTTGACCTTTAACTGCAGCTTGTTTTAAGCTGCAATTACGAGGTTTTTGTTGGAAAGAAGAGATATCATCATATCATCGATTGGTGGTCAAAATTGATGAACAGTCAGGCCCGTGGGAAGCAATTTCATGTTGGAGGGACTAAAGACCCTGTGTCTGAATATAGGGGCGGGAGGGTGGGGGGGGGGGCTTGGGGTCTCCCTAATTTTTTAGAGTGAAAAAATAAACAATTGGCATTTTTGGCCAACATTTGGGGAGGGGCTAAAGACCCTGTGTCTGAATATAGGGGCGGGAGGGGGGGCTTGGTCTCCCTAAATTTTTAGAGTGAAAAAATAAACAATTGGCATTTTTGGCCAACATTTAATTGGGGAGGGGCTAAAGACCCTGTGTCTGAATATAGGGGCGGGAGGGGGGGCTTGGTCTCCCTAAATTTTTAGAGTGAAAAAATAAACAATTGGCATTTTTGGCCAACATTGGTGGGGGGGGGGGGCTTAGCCCCCCCCCTAGCCCCCCCCCCCCTCTCCCCCATCTTCCTGTTCCTACGGGCCTGACAGTTTTTTAACCATTTTCCCAAACAAGACTTGTTTTTCACTTCCCCAAATGAAAAGACTTGGGGAAAATAATGAGGCAAAAGAAGTGAACGCTGATAAATAGCAATTTTCCTTTTGCCTCAATATTTTCTATATTATATTTCACATATTAAATACATTTCTATTGACCTACATTTTCTTGTCTGCAGTAGTCTTTGGGTTGAACTACCTTATTTTTGTTGTTTGTGAAGAAATTAAACAATATACAGACGTTTAAATGGAATTACATGTACATGTAATATGATAGACAGAGAAAATGATAGGATTCCCATAAAATTATATCTTCAGTATTTTGCAAAACCTCGTATCTACAGCTTTAATCAAACTGTAGTAAAGGATTTTCAATAACGCAGACGAACTATTCTATTTTAGTTTCTAGGGCCTTCTTCCGTTATATAACAAAATATTCAAGTTTTAAATTTACCTTTGATAATTGGTCTTTATTTTTTCGCAATCTCTGTCGTGTGATTCTGTAACAAATGACAATAAAATCTGTCTTATGGTCTTTAGGGATTAATTGGAAACATAATTTAAGATTCTAAGTCACAAACAAAGACACATTTTCACGCATACATGAGTCAAAACCTCGGAAAACATTGAGCAAAAAGACGAAAATGCTTTAAACCAGCATACTCTCGTTTTGCCTAAAAAAAATCGATGCTTTATTGTACATGGTTTCTATTTATACAACTTCGTTTTTGTCATGTGCAGCAGCTTTCAAAGTGGACCATACATGTACTTAAATTGTTAAAGATGTTTTGAAAAGGTTAAATCACTAAAATCCGGGAATAGTTAAGGTGGTACATCCCTAATGAGATTCGTGCGACGTCGGAATTATTTGCATGGGCACGGTAGAAAACATTCAGCAGTGGAACTTTCATACAATGTATTCTATACAAAAGATAAAATTCCATTTACTTGAGATTGAGCAACATCTTTGAATTTGGGCGAGTCTAAAAATTTCCGTCTTGTAATGGGATAAAACAACCAACTATTCAAACTGTAAAAGTACCAACCTTTTCCCAGCCTCTCTCTTTGTTTCTGTAGAGGCATTGTCACTCTGAAAGCATAAAACGTATACAAATAGGAAAAAGAAATATGATACCGGTAGTTAAATTCATTTACATGTATTTTTGAAGATTAGTGTTTCAGTTAATGTTTTTGATTTTATATTATTCCATATTCATTGGTGCTGTAATAGGCTATAAATCAACAAATGAAAACGAAGAAATTGCTTGTGATTAAACATTTTTAAAAGAATTTCCACTATCTTTTCTAACCCAGATACGCAGATTTTTATAATTTTTCCAATTTATGAAATTGTCGTCGTCACCTTTCAAATTGGAGGAGTAAAATTATCAGCAGTTTCTTCTTTATGTTTCCATGCCTATTCTATTTAGAACGTCAAAACCAGGTCTTGTTTGGGAGAGCGTTAATGGATTAAGATTTTAATTTAAGAGGCCTATTAATTTGCCTTAACCGAAATCAAGGGTTCTCCCAATAAGCTTCTCCCAATAAGGATTCGCACCAATGTTTCGCTACTTAGAGAATTTGTTGATAATTCGTGTTTTTCGTCTTTCTGTAGTCTTTTGACAACTTAAAAAGTATTTTTATACAAAATATTAACGAATAAAAGCTTATCGACTTTATATTTATTCTAAATACATGTAAATTGAAGCGTGATTTATTTGGAATCCATCAAAATGCGTCTCGACTACCCAGATTTGCGTCTGAACTACCCAGAAGAGGTAAAATGACGATTTCGAATGATCTCCCGATAAAATCAAGCGTTCTCCCAGGCTGACTTCGATTGGGACGATCACTCAAGCTATTTCAGCCATCGTTCCAATCGAACACCGATAGCCCGGGTTATAGTGACGTCATTTGACCTTTGAACCAAGCCATGGTCGGACCACGCTCTCACCCGTGGTCCCTTTCATTCCAAGATGGCGTCCAAAGAAGCAAACGAATTTTAAGTCCGGTTGAAAAACCACAAAACACCTTTAATTAATTTCAATATATTCACATGTCCTTGTCAATGCGACTGAAAGTTAATATTCATGGAAATAGTGTTATTTTCTAATTAAAATGTAGCCATTTATCAACGAACGATGAGTCTCATTTAATTGTTGGTAAAACCGTATGGGCGCGGCCATTTTGTTGGCTTGTGCATCACGAGCTATAGGCGTTCGCTTGGTGACATGCGCAGTACACAACTTCCTGTTGTATGACGTCACGGATGATTCGAGCGATCGTCCCAATCGAAGTCGGCCCCAATAAGCTTCTCCCAATAAGGATTCGTACCACTATGTTTCGCGCCTTTCAGGTAATGTCATCAATGCAATGTAATCGTCGTATTTTGGCTCTCGGAACGAATTTTAAATAAAAATAACAATAAATGTAACTTGTTTTCCATATTTTTACATAAAATATAAAGTAAATCAATGCGTATTGTTTACAACGGGTTTGGATAACATGAAAAATAGAAAGGTGTATATGGAAGTCCGTAACAATGACATGCATGAGTTAGTTTGATTTAATTACACTCTCTGTGTATTTTCCTTCAATATATCGTGTTAGTTATGTTAGATTTACCCATCAAAAGAAAAATAATAATGAAAATAATCAATGTAAAATTATTTAATTTGGATAAATCTACAGAATGCTTGACTAAAAATAACATGTTTATTAAAATGTATCTGGAGCATCTGAAAGAGATTGTGACACCAACGCTCATATACCTATTTATTTGCCAGACATCATAGATGGTAATTACAGTTACATTTGTTGGGGGAGTACCTCCAGACATTAATGGAAAAAATATTTCTTTTTCAAAATCAACTAAATTTTGTGAATTTTAAAAGATTTCCTATTTTCAAAATTACCTGGAGCCCCTATCAGGGAATGTGACACTACCAACTATATACAACTTAATATGTATGATATCATAGATGATTAAAACACTTGTATTCATTGCAGGAGTACCTACTGAAAAAAATTGTCAGGTGTAAAATATGACAAGTGAGCATTTCGCAGCAGAAATAAAGTCGATTACAAAACATTATCTGGAGCCTTTGAATGGGAATGTGACACCACTTCTTATATACCTGTTCATCTGTCAGACATCATAGATGATAAATACAGTAACATTTGTTGGGGGAATACCTCCTGACATTTAGGAAAAAAATATTTCTTATGCAGAATCGACCGAATTTTGGGAAATGTGCAAGATTTTCTATTTTCAAAGTTACCTGTAGCCCCCAAAAGGGAATGTGACACCACCAAGCATATACCAATTAATATGTTTGATATCATAGTTGATTAAAACACATTTATTTATTGGGGGAGTACCTCCTGAAAATTTTTGTCAGGTATCAAAAATGACAAGGGACCATTTTGCACCAAAATACACTGTCAATATAAAACATTATCTGGAGCCTTTGAAAGGGAATGTGACACCACTCCTTATGTACCTGCTCATCTGTCAGACATCATAGATGATAAATACAGTAACATTTGTTGGGGGAGTACCTCCTGACATTTAAGAAAAAAATATTTCTTTTGCAGAATCGACCAAATTTTGGGAAATTTATTAGATTTTCTATTTTCAAAGTTATCTGGAGCCCCCAAAAGGGAATGTGACAACACCAACCACATACTACTTAATATGTATGATATCATAGTTGATTGAAACACTTGTATTTATTGGGGGAGTATGTCCTGAAAAATTTTGTCAGGTGTCAAAATGACAAGAGTGGCCATTTTGCACCAAAATACACTGTCAATATAAAACATTACCTGGAGCCTTTGGGAGGGAATGTGACACATCTGCTTATATACCTGTTCATCTGTCAGACATGATAGATGATAAATACAGTAACATTTATTGGGGGAGTACCTCCTGACATTTAAGAAAAAAATATTTCTTATGCAGAATCGACCGAATTTTGGGAAATGTGCAAGATTTTCTATTTTCAAAGTTACCTGTAGCCCCCAAAAGGGAATGTGACACCACCAAGCATATACCAATTAATATGTTTGATATCATAGTTGATTAAAACACATTTATTTATTGGGGGAGTACCTTCTGAAAATTTTTGTCAGGTATCAAAAATGACAAGGGACCATTTTGCACCAAAATACACTGTCAATATAAAACATTATCTGGAGCCTTTGAAAGGGAATGTGACACCACTCCTTATGTACCTGCTCATCTGTCAGACATCATAGATGATAAATACAGTAACATTTGTTGGGGGAGTACCTCCTGACATTTAAGAAAAAAATATTTCTTTTGCAGAATCGACCAAATTTTGGGAAATTTATTAGATTTTCTATTTTCAAAGTTATCTGGAGCCCCCAAAAGGGAATGTGACAACACCAACCACATACCACTTAATATGTATGATATCATAGTTGATTGAAACACTTGTATTTATTGGGGGAGTATGTCCTGAAAAATTTTGTCAGGTGTCAAAATGACAAGAGTGGCCATTTTGCACCAAAATACACTGTCAATATAAAACATTACCTGGAGCCTTTGGGAGGGAATGTGACACATCTGCTTATATACCTGTTCATCTGTCAGACATGATAGATGATAAATACAGTAACATTTATTGGGGGAGTACCTCCTGACATTTAAGAAAAAAATATTTCTTTTGCAGAATCGACCGAATTTTGGGAAATTTATTAGATTTTCTATTTTCAAAGTTATCTGGAGCCCCCAAAAGGGAATGTGACAACACCAACTATATACCACTTAATACATATGTATCATAGTTGATAGAAACACTTGTATTTATTGGGGGAGTACCTCCTGAAAAATTTGTCAGGTGTCCAAATGACAAGAGTGGCCATTTTGCACCAAAATACACTGTCAATATAAAAACATTACCTGGAGCCTTTGAAAGGGAATGTGACACCACTACTTATATACCTGTCCATCTGTCAGACATCATAGATGATAAATACAGTAACATTTATTGGGGGAGTACCTCCTGACATTTGAGAAAAAAATATTTCTTTTGCAGAATTGACCATATTTTGGGAATTTTTGTAAGATTTTCTATTTTCAAAGTTACCTGGAGCCCCCAAAGAGGTATGTGACACCACCAACCATATACCATGTAAAATGTATGATATCATAGTTGATTAAAACAATAGTATTTATTGGGGGAGTACCTTCTGAAAAATTTTGTCAGGTGTCAAAAATGACAGGAATGACCATTTTGCACCAAAATACACTGTCAATATAAAACATTATCTGGAGCCTTTGAAAGGGAATGTGACACCACTCCTTATGTACCTGTTCATCTGTCAGACCTCATAGGTGATAAATAAAGTAACATTTATTGGGGGAGTACCTCCTGACATTTAAGAAAAAAATATTTCTTTTGTAGAGTCAACAAGGTTTTAGGATTTTTGGTAAGATTTTATATTTTCAAAGTTACCTGGAGCCCCCATAAGGGAATGTGACACCACCAACCATATACCACTTAATACATATGATATCATAGTTGATTAAAACACATGTATTTATTGGGGGTGTACCTCCTGAAAAATTTTGTCAGGTGTCAAAAATCACAGGAATGACCATTTTGCACCAAAATATAGTGTCAATGTAAAACATTATCTGGAGCCTTTGAAAGGGAATGTGACACCACTCCTTATGTACCTGCTCATCTGTCAGACCTCATAGGTGATAAATAAAGTAACATTTATTGGGGGAGTACCTCCTGACATTTAAGAAAAAAATATTTCTTTTGTAGAATCAACAAGGTTTTAGGATTTTTGGTAAGATTTTATATTTTCAAAGTTACCTGGAGCCCCCATAAGGGAATGTGGCACCACCAACCATACACCACTTAATACATATGATATCATAGTTGATTAAAACACATGTATTTATTGGGGGAGTACCTCCTGAAAAATTTTGTCAGGTGTCAAAAATGACAGGAATGACCATTTTGCACCAAAATACACTGTCAATATAAAACATTATCTGGAGCCTTTGAAAGGGAATGTGACACCACTCCTTATATACCTGTTCATCTGTCAGACATCATAGATGATAAATATAGTAACATTTGTTGGGGGAGTACCTCCTGACATTTAAGAAAAAAATATTTCTTTTGTAGAATCAATTAGTTTTTTGGAATTTTGGTAAGATTTTATATTTTCAAAGTTACCTGGAGCCCCCATAAGGGAATGTGACACCACCAACCATATACCACTTAATACATATGATATCATAGTTGATTAAAACACATGTATTTATTGGGGGAGTACCTCCTGAAAAATTTTGTCTGGTGTCAAAAATGACAGGAATGACCATTTTGCACCAAAATACACTGTTAATATAAAACATTATCTGGAGCATTCGAAAGGGAATGTGACACCACTACTTATATACCTGTTCATCTTTCAGACATCATAGATGATAAATACAGTAACATTTGTTGGGGGAGTACCTCCTGACATTTAAGAAAAAAATATTTCTTTTGTAGAATCAGTTAGTTTTTAGGAATTTTGGTAAGATTTTATATTTTCAAAGTTACCTGGAGCCCCCATAAGGGAATGTGGCACCACCAACCATATACAACTCAATACATATGATATCATAGTTGATTAAAACACATGTATTTATTGGGGGAGTACCTACTGAGGAATTTTGTCAGGTGCCAAAAATGACAAAAGTGACCATTTTGCACCAAAATACACTGTCGATACAAAATATTACCTGGAGCCTTTGAAAGGGAATGTGACACCACTCCTTATATACCTGTTCATCTGCCAGACATCATAGATGATAAATACAGTAACATTTGTTGGGGGAGTACCTCCTGACATTTAAGGAAAAAAATATTTCTTTTGCAGAACCAACAAGGTTTTAGGATTTTTTGTGAGATTTTCAATTTTCAAAGTTACCTGGAGCCCCCATAAGGGAATGTGACACCACCAACCATACACCAATTAATATGTATGATATCATAGTTGATTAAAACACTTGTATTTATTGGGGGAGTACCTCCTGAAAAATTTTGTCTGGTGTCAAAAATGACAGGAATGACCATTTTGCACCAAAATATAGTGTCAATGTAAAACATTATCTGGAGCCTTTGAAAGGGAATGTGACACCACTCCTTATATACCTGTTCATCTGTCAGACATCAAAGATGATAAATACAGTGACATTTGTTGGGGGAGTACCTCCTGACATTTAAGAAAAAATTATTTATTTTGCAGAATCACCAAATTTTGTGATTTTTTGTAAGACTTTCTATTTTCAAAGTTACCTGGAGCCCCAATAAGGGAATGTGACACCACCCTTTAAATACTTTTCTGTTCACTAGATATAATAGATGATAAACACAGTTATTTTTGGTGGGGGGAGTAGGCCTACTTTATGAAAAATTCTCTGGGGCGTTACAAGTGACCAAGGTTACCACTTTTTGTACGAAACCACACAAAGTAAAAATAAAAGATTATCTGGAGCCTTTGATAGGGAATGTGACACCATCCCTTATATTCTTGATTTTTAACTAGATATCATAGATGATTAATACAGTTACATTTGTAAGGGGAGTACCTCATGAAAAATTCTGTGGGGCTTTACAAGTGACAAAGATGATCAGTTTTTGTACAAAACTGCACAAAGTCAATATAAATCAAAGTACTGAAAGTACTGTTAGAGAGCGTATTTGACACAACATAAATTTCAAACTGTGACAATATTGCATGCTTACATAATTGGGAGAATTCTGTGTGATCGTCATGCAAAACCATCATCGAATATAAGTGGAGTTGTGTCAGGCCCGTAGGAAGCAATTTCATATTGTTGAAGCCCATGTGTCTGAATTATTGATTGGGGGCTAAATTGGATTTTCCCTAAATTTTCATTGTTAAATAAGGAGAGTTCAGCACTTTTGGCTATGCATTCAACCATGAATGGAGGAGACAACATAATTGAAGCCTCTTTTTCTGTGATGCAGCATAGTGTCACCATACAACAAAAAATTTCCGAACAACAATTTTTGAAGTGGTCCACTTCAAAAGCTGATGCAAATGACAAAATATTTTTAAAGTTTAGAATTGTGCATAATATTGTTCAGAAAATATTGAGGCAAAAGGAGAAAGTGCCTCAATGTTTTCAAAACTTTCTCTTGGAGACACGTTTGATTGGGAAAGGGAAATTCAAATCAACCCATTCATAAATGTATGAGAAGTTGAGTTGATAAGGAAATTTGCTCTAATGACCCTTTTATCCACGGCATAACATACTACGGCTTTACTACCTTATGGCTTTACTACACATTACCCAGATAGACACTCACTATGCACTAGAATCTGTCTGTGGAATGTGATTCTATTTTTAGACTGTTTGCATTGTCCAAAATTTAGGTTACATGACTTGACTGAATGACCTGCATGACCCAATTGTAAATGACAAATTACTACACTGATCTTTTTTCTATTTAATTAAGACTTGTTTACTTGAATTTTTTGCATAGATCATACAAGTCATATACTTTTATATAATGACATGTATGGTTGTAGACTATTCCAATTGTTGTTTAGATCTATTTTGTCTTCATTGGAAGGAACTATTTCTGTTGTTCGGTTTGCAAAATATTGGCTTGTGGCCTCTGGCTGCTAATAGAGAGACTACGCTCTCTAAAAATTATCTGGAGCCTTTAAAAGGGAAAGAGACACCATCCCTTCTATTTTTGATTGTCAACTAGATATCATAGATAATAAATACAGTTACATTTGTTGGGGGAGTACCTCATGAAAAATTCTTTGGGGTGTCACAGGTGGCCAAGGTGACCACTTTTTGCAAGATAATGCACATAATCAATATCAAAAATTATCTGGAACCTTTAAAAGGGAATGTGACACCATCCCTTATATTCCTGATTATTTTCTAGATATCATAGATGATAAATACAGTTCCATTTGTTGGGGGAGTACCTCATAAGAAATTCTGTGGGGCGTAACAAGTGATCAAGGTGACCACATTTTGTATGAAACAGCACAAAGTCAATATCAAAAATTATCTGGAGCCTTTAAAAGGGAATGTGACACCATCCCTTATATTCCTGATTATTTGCTTGACATCATAGAGGATATATGCAGTTATATTTGTTGGGGGAGTACCTCATGAAAAATTCAGTGGAGTGTCACAATTGACTAAGGTGACCACTTTTTGCATGAAAATGCACAAAATCAATATGAAAAATTATCTGGAGCTTTTAAAAGGGAATGTGACACCATCCCTTATATCCCTGTTTGTTTGCCAGACATGATAGATGATAATATAGTCATACTTGTTGGGGGAGTACCTCATGAAACAATCTATGGGGCGTCACAAGTGACCAAAGTGACTACTTTTTGCATGAAAATGCCCGAAGTCAATATGAAACATTATCTGGAGCCTTTAAAAGGGATTGTGACACCATTCCTTATATCCCTGTTTATTTGCCAGACATCCTTGTTGATAAATACAGTTACATTTGTTGGGGGAGTACCTCATGAAAAATTCTGTGGGTTGTCACAAATGATCAACATGACTATATTTTGCACCAAAACGCAAAAGGTTGATATGAAACATTACCTTGAGCCTTTGAAAAGGATTATGACACCATTTCTTTTATCCCTGTATGTTTTCTATTCATCTTGGATGATAACTACAGTTACATTTGTTGGGGAGTACCTCATGAAAAAATCTTAGGGATGTCATAAGTTACTAAGGTTACCACTTTTTGCTTGAAAATTCTTAAAGTTGATATGAAACATTATGTGGAGCCTTTAAAATGGAATGTGATACCATCCTTTTTATACCTGGTTGTTTGCTAGACATCCCAGATGATAATTACATTTAAATTCGTAGGAGAGTATCTTATGAAAATTTTGTGGGGTGTCCCATGTGACCAATGTGATTTTTTTTGCACAAAAACGCAAAACATCAATAGGTAACATTATCTGGAGCCTTTAAAAGGGAATGTGACACCATTCCTTATACCCATATTAATTTGCTAGATATCACAGATGATAGTTATGCTACATTTGCTTGGGAACTATTTAAGGGGTGGTGTCACATTCCCTTCTAAATGCTCCATATGATGTTTCATATCGACATTGTATGTTTTTGTGCAAATAGTTGTCACCTTAGTCACTTGCGCCATGTGTCAAAATTTGCACGAGGTACCCCCCTACAAAGGTAACTGCATTTATTATCTTTGATGACTAGCAAACAACCAAGGATGTAAGGGATGGTTTCACAGTCTCTTTTAAAAGCTCCAGGTAATGTTTCAAAATGACTTTGTGCAAAAAGTGGTCACTTTGGTCACATGGGACAACCTACAAAATCTTTTGAGAGATACTCCCCCATTGAAAATGATTGTAAATATTATCTGGGATGTCTGGCAATTAACCAGGAATATAATGGATGGTGTCACATTCCGTTTTTAAGGCTCAAGGTAATGTTTCATATTAACTGAGTGCATTTCAGACAAAAAGTGGTCACCTTGGTCACTTGTGACACCCCACAGATTTTTTTATGAGGTACTCCCCCAACAAATGTAACTGTATTTATCACCTATGATATCTAGTTAATAATCAGGAATATAAGGGATGGTGTCACATTCCCTTTTAAAGGCTCCAGATAATTTTTGATATTGATTATGTGCCGTTTCATACAAAATGTGGTCACCTTGATAACTTGTAACACCCCACAGAATTTTTCATGAGGTACTTCCCCAACATATGGAACTGTATTTATCATCTATTATAACTAGTTAATAATCAGGAATATAAGGGATGGTGTCACATTCCCATTTAAAGGCTCCAGATAATTTTTCATATTGACTTTGTGGTGTTTCGAACAAGAAGTGGTCACCTTGGTCATTTGTAACGCCCGACAGAATTTTTCATGAGGTACTCCCTCAACAAATATAACTGTATTTATCATCTATGATTTCTAGTTGATAATCAAGAATAAAAAGGGATGGTGTCACATTCCCTTTTAAGGGCTCCAGATAATTTTTCATATTGACTTTGTTCAGTTTTCTACAAAAAGTGGTCATCTTAGTCACTTGTGATAGCCCACAGAATTTTTCCTGAGGTACTCCCCCTATAAATGTAACTGTATCTATCATCTATGGTATCTAGTTAATAATAAGGAATAGAAGGGGATGGTGTCACATTCCCTTTTAAAGGCTCCAGATATTTTTTTTTACTTTGTGGTGTTTCGTACAAGAAGTGGTCACCTTGGTCACCTGTGACACCCCACAGAATTTTTCATGAGGTACTCCCCCAACAGATGTAACTGCATTTATCATCTATGATATATAGTTGATAATCAAGAAGAAAAGGGATGGTGTCACATTCCCTTTTAACCCTTTACCAAATGGCAAAATTGTAGGGTGATCTACTTCAAAAACTGCCACAAATGACAAAATGGATGTTATTAAAGATAGGATTTTTGAAAAATATGGCACAGAAAACATTGAGACAAAAGGAGAAACTGCTGGTTATCAGCAGTTTCTTCTTTTGTTTCAATGTTTTCCCAAGCCTTTTATATTAGGGACGTCAAAACCAGGTCTTGTTTGGGAAAGGGTTAAAGGCTCCAGATAATTTTTCATATTGACTTTGTGCTGTTTCGTACAAAAAGTGGTCACCTTGGTCACCTGTGACACCCCAAAGAATTTTTGTTGAGGTACTCCCCCAACAAATTTAACTGTATTTATTATCTATGATATCTAGTTGATGATCAAGAATAGAAGGGATGGTGTCACATTCCCTTTCAAAGGCTCCAGATAATTTTTTATATTGACTTTGTGCCATTTCATACAAAAAGTGGTCACCTTGGTCACTTGTGACACCCCACAGAATATTTCATGAGGTACTCCCCCAAAAAATGTAACTGTATTCATCATCTATGATATCTTTTTAATAATCAGAAATAGAAGGGATGGTGTCACATTCCCTTTTAAAGGCTCCAGATAAGTTTTGATTTTAATTATGTGCATTATCATGCAAAAAGTGGCCACCTTGGTCACATGTGACACCCCACAGAATGTCTCATGAGGTACTCCCCCCAACAAATGTAACTGTATTTATCATCTATGGTATATAGTTGATAATCAAAAATAGAAGGGATGGTGTCACATTCCCTTTTAAAGGCTCCAGATAATTTTTGATATTGATTATGTGCATCATCATGCAAAAAGTGGTCACCTTGGTCACCTGTGACACCCAACAGAATTTTTCATGAGGTACTCCCCCAACAAATATAACTGTATTTATCATCTATGATATCTAGTTGATAATCAAGAGTAGAATGGATGGTGTCACATTCCCTTATAAATGCTCCAGATAATTTTTTATATTGACTTTGTGCCGTTTCGTACAAGAAGTGGTCACCTTGGTCATTTGTAACGCCCCACAGAATTTTTCATGAGGTACTCCCCCAACAAATGTAACTGTATTTATCATCTATGATATCTAGTTGATAATCAAGAATAGAAGAGATGGTGTCACATTCCCTTTTAAAGGCTCCAGATAATTGTTCATATTGACTTTGTGGTGTTTCGTACAAGAAGTGGTCACCTTGGTCACTTGTGACACCCCACAGACTTTTTCATGAGGTACTCCCCCAACAAATGTAACTGTATTTATCATCTATGATATCTAGTTAATCATCAGGAATAGAAGGGATGGTGTCACATTCCCTTTTAAAAGCTCCAGATAATTTTTTATATTGACTTTGTGCTGTTTCGTACAAGAAGCGGTCACCTTGGTCATTTGTAACGCCCCACAGAATTTTCCATGAGGTACTCCCCCCAACAAATGTAATTGTATTTATCATCTATGATATATAGTTGATAATCAAGAATAGAGGGGA